>JAROYE020000005.1:44470616-45123949 GCA_029619315.2 Dynastes maya
TAATAAGTGTATATGTGGGGAACCTGAAAAGTTTTGAACCTGGAGTAGAAGCAAATACTTTTTTTAAGTTAAATTAACATCGGCGCCTTCCTCTGCAAAACAGATGTCTAAGTATGTAAAATGGCACATTCATTATTTTGGCAGAATAGCACACATTCTTCTTCAATAGAAACTTCGATTCTGAGTGTTAAGTAATAATACGTAGAGTACGTACAAATTAGAAACTTTTAAAAAGATATGTATTTTTAACACTTTTGGTGCTAGATGTGACATGCCTAATATGAGATAACGACTAAGTAGTCTGGACAAACAGCGGTAACAGTCAGTGTAGTAGATGTATGGTGCGGAGTCGGCGATTATTTATTTCACGCGTTCACAGCGTCGGTACTAAATCGATGCTGTATGCGAGTAGTTCTATGTATATGTAGGCTGTCGTAACTTATTTGGTAATTGTACGCTTATGTTTGCTTTAAAAATGTCGCAGTTAGGTACGTCGCGAAAACGACCAATGGCAGACACAGTTAAAAACTTTATAGTGGACATGCCGGACTTTTGGATTTTTGATGGCGCTAAAATTCAATGTCTAGTTTGTAAAATCCCTTTAATGTGGAATTGAAAGATAAAAAACTGTGGTTGTGTGTGGACGAAACAACAGATCGTCAAAAACATTCTGTGGTTAATGTGATGGTACGTACAATGGAACCACATCGACCGTCATCCTCCTTCTTACTTGCTTCCAAAAGAGTTATAAATTGTACTGCCGATGAGATTTTAAAAAAGTGGCATACGAAATCAAGAAAAATTTACATTTGATTTATGTGTTACTCTTATTTTATGTAATCTATCGTTTCGTTTACTAGACTAAGAAGCATTTGTCTCCTTCTGGAATAAATATGCGGAGTATAAATTACCTAGTCGGACATCGATACGAAATGTAGTGCCATTTGCCCGTGAACATACAGAAAAAAGAATGAAAACGGAATTGAAAGATAAAAAACTGTGGTTGTGTGGACGAAACAATAGATCGTCAAAAACATTCTGTGTTTAATGTAATGTTACGTACAATGGAACCACATCGACCGTCATCCTCCTTCTTACTTGCTTCCAAAAGAGTTATAAATTGTACTGCCGATGAAATTTTAAAGGTGGTATTGAACAAATCTGAAGTTTCAACTATGCAACTTTTAATGTTTATAAGTGATGGTGCCGCAAACATGCGTTCTTTGGGCCGATCTCTTAAAGAACACAGTGGTAACTTCTTACATGTAACGTGTAAAATCCATACTCTAAATCTTGCGGCACAAACGATTCCTACATGTTTTCCACTAATAAATGCATTGATTGCTAGTATAAAGGCAATGTTTCTAAAGTTCCCGAAACGTACCCGACTATTTCACAAACTGTGTCCTGATTTACCTGAACCACCACAGCCGATTGTTACACGTTGGGGAACATGGTTGCAGGCTGCGTTTTAATACAACAAATATTTTGATCAAGTAAAGAAGGTAGTTTTAAAATTCAATCCGACAGAAGCTGCAGCAATCAAGAAAAGCCAGGAAATATTTCAAGATAGTCAGGTTAAAAGAGATTTACAAACTATTCACAACAATTACTTCGGACTAGCGGAGGGGATAGAAAAATTACAAAATGTTTCGATGTCGCTAATGGATTCTGTTCAAATTTTGAATGATGTTCACGCACAGTTATGCGCTGTAGAAGGCGAAACAAATTGATGTGTAATACGAAAATTTGAAAGTGTTTTAGAGAGACTCCGATTTTCTTATATTAAGACAAATTTGCGAAGGTGCGTGTGAAGATGCATTAAGTTGTTTCAAAGATTATTTTAGATATGCAAATATAACATCGCTAGATGTCGAACGGTCGTTTTCGACATTAAAAAACATTTATTCCGCACGTCGTACTCACTTGACTGAAACAGCTGTGGAAACATATCTAATGATTCAAATTACCCAGTTTGTGATTTCACGGAAGACTTTTAAAACGGTAAGTGTTTCAGCACGTTTTATAATTTATTTCTTAGCTTCTATTTTATGTGTAAATTTTTATGCGCTCGCCACTCCTCTGGCTATTACCGCATATTTGCCCAGGTTACTAATAAGGGAATGGGACCCAGTACTTCAATCTCAACGTGAAACGGACTATAGCGAAACGGTTCGTAAGTAATTTAACTTGGTGATTGTGTTGGTGTTATAATAAGTGGGTGATTCAAACTCCTAGGCACTTTTTTTTACTTCTCTGATTGCCTATTGTTGTCAATATTAATATAAATCAGAACATGGTTTAATAAAAAAAAATAATAAGTAATATCCACATAATTAATCATCTAACTACAATATCATCATAAGAAAACGTCATCGAGAGAGTCATGTCTTTTTTGGTTATTTTTTTGTTGGTTAGAACTACGTCTGGCAATTAAATCTTGTTTAAATAACAGATTTCCGAGCTGGAGGAGACACATCGAGTAATACTGCCATGCACATGGAAATCTTATGCTACTCAGCCAGCTTTCAATGTCGTACCTTGAGTTTGAGTGCGGTAGGCAACATATTACGTACATTTGAAGCTGGTTGATATTCACATTTCATTATTAACATTGTGTACAAACACATATTTTTTTAAAGCCTACATATTCACACACAAAAACTACTTTATTTCTTAATAAAATAACATTACAACTAACTGTATACTTTGCTATTTTAAAGGATTTATTTGATAATTTTCAGAACAATGCGTATTGTTTGAATGTTGAAAATACTGATTGATATTGTATTTTTTTCTATATTCACTCTAAGAACCTAAGTCACCACCTTTATTTCGTAGTTAAAATTGTTCGTTTTATGCATTAGTAGAAAACAGCACGAACAGCAAAATAAGCTCACAGAAAAAAGGTGAAAATTTAAAACGATACTTAAGCCATTTTACGTCTTTCTGTCGATCTTGCTTGCCTTCAATCTATCTTATAATATAACCGACGGTGTGGCGCGTAGAAGGTATGTACATAGACTTATTGTCACCAAAAAAGCACAACATATATACCATCGAAAAGATAATTAGAAAAGAAAGAAACGTAACAAGATACGTACCTTAGTTTTCAATCGCGCAACCTCTAGTTCGGATAGATTAAGTTTTCGTTGGCTCTGCACAATAAACACAAAAGACATACAGAAACTAGCAGAGAATGTTCTGTGGTTATGTCAGTGGTTCGCATCTCAAATGCACACACAAATACACCCAAGGGTTACATAAAATTATAACAGCAACAGAATGAAACCGACTTACCTCTTGTAGGAGTATTCTAAGCGATTCTAGGTCGTTAGTGTCATGCATATCGTGATCGAAAACGCTATCGTTGTGAGCTGATGGGCTTCCGGGACCATCAGACACACTACTATTTGCCGAACCTAAAAATTAGTTCACATGAAATTCAAATTCAAGACAGAATAAATTAAGAGGAAGATTATTATTGAGAGGCCCACATTTTATGACCGGCCCCGGAGGAATTGTTAATCCATCTGTTTATTTTAGTTCAAATTGCTAATCCCTATCTTAATTCGGTTTTCATCTAATTTACATAATTGGGATTCGGTGCCCCATTACGATTTTAGAAATTTATGGTTCATTTGAATATTTATCTATTTATTTTAGGGTACACGGGCATTTATTTAATTTATTTTAACCCTTTGTAAATATATCTGTAATTCCAATATTTCTGTCGGTTCTTTTTTCCTTAATTATTGAAATTTCCTGTAGTTTAGGGGGTGTGTATACGGGGTGAGTCGGGAAAAACGGACCAAACTCCAGGAGTGTATTGAACACGTGAAAATAATGTAGAAAAACGCACATATTCTTATTCGATTTTCATTTGTTTTCAAGTTATAGGGTAATTTTAAAAAATTAACTAGCGTTGTGGTCCAAATTTTCGCTTGATTTCGAGTTAATATGTCTTAAATAAAATAAAAATATCCTTGCATTGACTACCCACGCAAAACAAAAAATCAGGCACGTTCGACATTAAACGTTTTTTTCGCTTCTTATCACATATGATGTGTCGGCTATCTGAATCAATCCTTTCAAGGTTCAAAATCATTTCAATAATTTTGTTGTTCTGATGTGCGTCAGTGTCGGTTTATTGTGACAGTGATTTAACGTTTATTTTCGAGTTTGTACATTATTTTGTTAGAAAATGCAGCACACTTATTCAAATATAGAATATGACAATATGGTATTTGTTTATGGTTTTTGTAATGGGAATGCTACAGCTGCTGTTGGAGCATATCGTCAACGGTTTCCACATCAGAGAAATCCTGGTAAAAAAGTATTTATCAGAGTTTTCAACAAACCATGCGAGACCGGAATGCTAATTTTTCAGTAAACGTGTGGTGGTATTGTCCATAGTTATTTAACTGGCCCTTCAATTTTGGATCATCGCCTCACAGGAGAGCACTACTTATTTCTTTTTTTACAAAATGATATACAAGGACTACTAGAGAAAGTTCCACTAAACATCAAAATGCAAATGTATTATCAGCATGATGAAGTTCCTGCATATTTCGCTCGTCGGGTCAAGCAACATTTGGACGATAGGTTTCCAGGGTTTTGGATTGGTCGGGGTGGTTCTGGGGCTGGTTCAAAAATGAAGTTTACAAGGTAAAAGTCGACACTAGGAATGCACTAATTCGACGTATTAGAAATACTGCAGCCGATATTAAAGAAAAACATAAAGCAATCAGGAGAGCAACAGGTGCCCTTCGTAGACGAAGCATAACATACTTAGAGGTCAATGGCGGTATTTTTGAACATTTATTAAAAGAACGCGGCGACTAAAAGTGTGTTAATGTATGAAATTTTGTTCATTTGTAATTACGATGAGTTTCTTTTTTCATTATTGTCACGTGTACAATACACTCTTGGAGTTGGGGTCCGTTCCTCCCAACTCATCCTGTATAAGTTATGTAGAATTTAGATTATTTAATTCAACTATACAGTTTCATTATAGTTGAGATTATAATCAGATTCATAGCTATCGTAGTGTTCGTAGTGTACAACTATTTGTAATTTTACATCTACAATGGCTGAATCGATGACTTTCCATCTGAATAAAATGAAAAACTGGATTCATGACTATTCAGACTCCTTTTCACATCTAGGGGATACTATTTGTTGCAATTTGTGTCAGCAAATAGTCAAATGCAGCATGAAATCATGTGACACGGCACGTTCAAACGCAAAAACACCAATCTAAAATTAAATCCAGAAGATTACCCGACTTTGAGAAGCATTTATTGCTGCCGATACCCTTTTAGCAAAGATAGAAAATCGAACACTAAAAAGTTTTTTAGAAACGTATACTGGTCATTCTATTCCAAATGAAACAACCTTGCGCAGGCATGTCACGGAAACCTACGATAAAGTGATGATTTCTATAAAAAATAAAGTTAACAATAAACATATTTGGGTAAGCACTGACGAAACGAGTTATATAATAGGGAGAACTACTGTTAATGTCGTGATTGGTGTTTTAGATCAAATGGAGGTACAGTGCCCGAATTATGTTTCTCGACAAGCTAAGACCCCTAGTACGCAGCCCGCCTCCAATGGGAGGAGTGAATATGTGCCGTCTTCATCATTTTGTATTTAGTCGCATTTCAGCGGCAGAATCAAAGTAACGCGCGTCGCCTTTGTAGTTTATATCTCATTATCCTTTACATTTATAACCTAAACATGTTCTATTCGGAAATAATGCAAATGGAATATTTATTGAATGTGCATTGAAACATTAAACATTATAAATCGAAAAAATATGTATGTTAGAATTTACTTTTCTTACTTTTATTGCTTGGATTAACAAACCCATTAACAATACTTCGTTGAAAGACGTTAGAAACCCGACAAGTTAACTTGAGGCCCTCACTATATGTAATACAATAGCATACAAAGTAAATTGTAATTAAATACTTGAAAAAAACCTCGTCTCGGTAGGGAATCTAACCTGACACCTCCCGCTTGCCGGGCGGGCGCACTAACCACTACATCACGAGGGCCTTGATGCCAGAAACGATGAAAGTGACACGATTTCAATGGACTAAAGAATATATAAAGTATACAGTTGAAGATTGGGGAAAGGTAAGTTTCATTTATCATCTGTATTTTTAATCAAATTCATCCTCATAGTTCGCTTAATGGTTTAATTTTTTTCCTTTTTCCTAGATTATTTATAGCGGTGAATTACGTCTAGAAGTGCTAACGGATAGAAGCCAATTTGTTCGTCGACGTCCTTCAGAACGTTGTAAAGAAGCATGTACAATCAAATCTATTAAACACCCCCCATCTCTAATAGTTTGGACGTGTATTACGACAGAAGGACCGGGACCACTATATTTCGTTACCGGAACAATGGAACAAAAACTATTTAATACTTTATACAGGCTCATTGTATCCTATTCAAGGACCATACACTTTCATGCAAGACAATGCACCGTGTCATAAGGCAAAAAGTGTAATGCGATACCTTGAATCAAAAAATCTGCGTGTACTACCTTGGCCAGGTAGTTCACCAGACATAGACCCAATTAAAAATGTGTGGAATTTCTTGAAAAACAAAAAGTACACGAAATTCAACTACAAAGGAAGAATTACAACAACATATTGAAGATGTATGGCATAAAAGCGACGAAATAATAAAAAAAAAAAGCTGCATTGGCAGTATGCCAAAAAGGATTGAGGAAATAATAAAATACAGAGAAGGAAAAAGCAAATATTAGTAAATATATGTTCAAATTATATTTACTTGCATGTTATATGTGATTAAGTAATAATATTACCATCTGTTTTTTTTAATCTTACCCTAAAATGCATTGACGTTTTAATAGTTATGTTGATTTAAATTATTGCACTTAAATCATTTATAAAATACGAAGAGAAATGACGCGCCACTGCTGCTCCGTTATCTTTTCGTCATTGACGCAAACAACATAAACTCGAAACTCGTCTAGTTGAACAATCACAGTTGCAATTAGTGTAGATGTATGTATGCATATGTGTCCTTCACTTGGATTACTACATCTTATCTCTCCCTGAGCTTGCCCGATATACAAGCTGATGTCAAATATAAATGAAACATGTGCGTATCCATTTACATTGAACTACACATATTTCGGTTATATTCTCGTAAAGTATGCGATATCAGTCACCTAAAATGTGGGCCTCTCTTATTATTACTTACCTATCAAAGGCAATGTACTGGCCTCACTTTGTTCCGCTTCAAGTGCACGCTGTCTTCTTTCTTCTCTCTCCTTATCGGCTTGCAAGCTTTGCCTTATTAATTGCGCTACCTCTGAATTTTCTGGGTCTCGTTCCCTGCCGATACTGAATCTTACCAACCCGGATGTGTTCCTTAAGACGCTTGCGGCGTAAGCTTGCGTTACACCAACTAAACTCTTTCCATCGACTTCAATTATTTGGTCATTCACTTGAATCCTTCCATCTCTAGCTGCAGCGCCGTTCGATGTTATTGTCTTGACGAAAATACCTGAAAGATAACCATCACAGAGATTATATTATTTTTGTACGATTAACAGAGGTCAATCAAACAAGTCAAAAACCGGTTTTGCTACGAATTTGTTTGCGGATCACATGAAAATTATCATAAAATAGACATGCCCACATGCCTGTTTTATTCCTACTCTTGAGAAAAATATTTACAAGTAATTACTTTTGCTGCCTATACACCCTAAAACTTAAACATGCGAAATACACGGAAAAATAGAAAGTAAGGGTCTCTTGTCATTGTAGCACGAAACGTAAACCATATGGCCGTTTTACCCTAATAAATCAAAAAGACTAGAGTAAGACAACGGTCCGTTATCTCTATTCATCTAATTTGTATTCCTCTTTATGTGCCGATACTTTAGTGTTGTTTGCTATACTACCCCATAGTCCTTGCTATCATTATTATTTATATAAAATTATGATGAGTTTACTATTAACCTTAGGAAAAAAAATCTAATAGTACGGACCTTTTTTATGTATATCCGACATATCCGTGATGAAAAAAAATCGCAAATGGTAAAAACATGTTGGACATGTCAGAGAAGGTGCGTATTCAAAGATATTTCCAATTATAGTTTAGAGTAGATTAAAGAAATGTAAAAAAAGACAGATAAAAACAATTCTCACAAAACTGCCTTTAAATATGTGATATCTGGGTATAGCCTACTTCCTTGAAGCATCTCACACTTTGATCTGGGCGGGGTGGTTAAGTATGGCGGAGCGCCGTTACATTCTGCTCGTCGTTATAAACAAATTTTACTGTACTATTACTCCTCCTTATCTTTATGAAAAAATTACTCTTAGGACGGACGTACATAATTTGAATTTATAACATAAAAACATAATAACGATACCTAAACATTACACCGGAGCTTACAAGCGTTCATTCTCGTATAACATTGCAACTATTATGAATAAAATTCCGTTCGATTTCAATAACTGTAGTAATAATGTGTTTTAAAAGATTTGTGTTATCTCGGCGTGGGGATTGACGACTGTGGGACGATATCTACTGTCGTTTTCTTGATGTATTGTGGTATATACAAGGTAGGCGCCATAAGGTTCTAGCGTGTTCAAACTCTGTTGCGAGGCCTACACTATATATATTACGGCTCGAAGAGAAGTAGTTTTTAGTAGCCAACCAGACAACGAGACTAGTGCATGAAAATATCTCAGGTAACGAAAATTGAGTACCGCGCGGTCATTAAATTTTTAACAAAAGAAGGGCATACGCCTAATCACATTAAACAACGTTTAGACGGCGTTCATATTCCATTACAAAAAATTGGGCAAAATGGTTCCGTTTGGGGCAAGAATCCCTTGATGATGATGAGCACCCCGGTCGGCCAATTGAGCTCAAAACATTTCAGTTATTGAAGAAATGGTATTAGTAGATTACCGTTTGAAAGTGAAAAGGTCCACAACCATTTGGGTATGAATAAGATTATTGCAAGATGGATACGGCATCTTCTTTCTGCTCTCCAACGTGAACGTCGGGTTGAATGTGCGCGCTCGTTTTTAAACATGTGTAGAAACGACTCGAAACCGATTTTGGAGTCCATTGTCACAAGAGATGAAACAATGGTTCTGTATTATGATCCTTTATCCAAAAAGGAATCGTTTTAAAGACGATAGTAAGTTACAAGTAGCTGTAATACACCATTTTGAGGGAAAAACTTTAGATTGTTTTTACAAGGGTATAGAATTATCAATTGATCGTTCTAATAAATGTATTGAGGCTAGGGGAAATTATATTCAAAAATAAAAATTGTTATATTTTACCAAGTTTATTTTTTCTATATCAGGCCGAAAATTTATAGCGCCTACCTCGTATATATATATATATTTTTTAAGTCGTATAATCTTAGTAAAGCGCAACATATTTTGTATTTTAGAGTTATTTAGTATTCATGATGAGGCACATTAATACCAGATATTTATCTGATGTACTCCTTTTGATATACCGCAAGAGCGAGCGTACTATGATCAGCCAGCATAATCGGCATTTTTCGGAAATGCGAGAGCAACGTCGTGTCTTACACATGTATGTGAACGAATATGCCGTTTATAACGTGAGCAAGATGTTTTCGGAAATGCAAGAGCGAAGTCGTAGCTTTCACATGCACGTGAACGAATACGCCGTTTATGACGTGAGTAAGGTGTACAAATGAATTTGCGTTTACGCAATTTCGTCAAGCAAATGACATTCCACAGTGATATTCAACACAGCACACGTTTAGATGCGCTGAGATGAATGTAAATGCTCTCTTTTTTTCTTCTTTGTATGTATTACTGTGTATGTGCATCAATAAATTGCATTATTGCATTATTTTTATTTACCTCTATTAAAATTTGTTTCTGCTACCAAGCTAATAAACTATTCTTTAGAGTTGACCTTACCACATGTGGATTATTCTTTGTACTTGTCGCTTTTTTTTTTATTTTCAAAGTAACTACATTCTCGTTAATCTACCTTTTAAAATTACAGAAATGATCCGCTTCATGCCGATTAAGATTAAAACAGCTTTTTGGGTCAATTTGTTGATCAAATAATAAAAAAATTAAATAAAAAAAAAATACGAGGAAAATAAAAACAACACGTTAACCGATTGTGTAATAATTACAGAATAACATATTTTTTCGCATTTTTTTCAGGTAAATATCACTATCAATACTATCAAAAACATCAAAATTTATTTTTTAATGTCAAATTTCTCGTATTTACATATTAGTTTGAAGTGACTTTTCTCGTATTTTGAAGGTAATAGGGTAGGAAACAGAGACAGATTTTAAAAATCTCAAAAGAACCTCTAGATAAAGTCGTGAAGCAAGAGTTACTCTGCCTTATTTTCTTATTGATTAACTTGCAAAAATACCAAAACAATAAATAGGTACTTATTGTTTTACTAACTTTTTATAAAGACACACACTATCATCATAACCTAAGTATATGACGTTTCAAAAAATAGAACGAAGAATCAAATGTGAATGTTGGTGTTTATTGATGTGGTGCATTTCTAAAAAAATATGCTTGGTGTCATTATGCGTATTTATTGATACGCTTCTTTAGGTATTGAGAAGCTTGTTCAACGTAAA
This sequence comes from Dynastes maya, assembly GCA_029619315.2. Lineage (NCBI taxonomy): Eukaryota > Metazoa > Arthropoda > Insecta > Coleoptera > Scarabaeidae > Dynastes > Dynastes maya. The sequence continues at coordinate 44,481,282 of JAROYE020000005.1, forward strand.
TATCAGCTATAAATACATAGCAAAAATTCTTTTTTTGCAATCCACAAGATTATTTCGATCACTTGCGTCCATATAAACCGAATTTTAGAAAAAATAGTAACAGATTAACCGAAAAAATGAAGTACATGCTGCTATCGCCCAATAATTGTTACAATACATGCAAAACGTGTTGGTTCTTTTGAAGACTTTATCCACTACAATTTATAATCATCACCAAAAGATGACAAAGTAACGTCTTGAACATAGTTACAATTAAAAATCTTACCTAATTTTTCCAATCCAGCATCAGCACCCACACCCATTCCAATAATACTCAATCCTAATCCTTCAGGGCCTTTTATAAGCTCAACGGGAAATACGTCCATCTTCTCAACACGTTTTTCCAATTCATATTCAGCGCTAGCCGCTACTGGGTCTACATCTTCGTTTCTTCTATCATATTCAGTTATACTAAACGTAGAATAGACCTTGATGGGATCCACTGAAAAGGTAACCTTTGAAGGTTTGGGAACGTAATTAGGGTACTCCAAATCGTCCTCTTCGTCCTGCGGTAATCCTGGTACTTCCATCCAGAAATGACCGTCTTCGTAGTAATGTACGCCATGTTCTATTCCAACGATTTTGCGTGGGAGTGGAGTGAACTCAGTGCAACTTTCTAGATTGTTGCTATCGGAAACGCTGGTCACAGAATCTAAAAGCGCAAAAAATTATCAAAAACAAAAAAAATATATATATAAAATTCCATACCTATTAAACCCGAATCTGATGCTACGCTAGAATCCATTTTGGACATCGATGCGGTCATTCCATCGAAATCTTGGGTGGAAACGTCTATGCTAGAAGTGGACTCGTTCATCACCGATGAAGAAATAAAATTCTTGCCGGAAGGATCCAACTTATGCGTTTTGTTGACTACAGCGTATTCTATGGCGGGTTCTGTTATTGAGTCTTCTTGTAGGGAAGGCGGTCCCATGCTATCGTTGAGGGATGGAGGACCCATTGAGCCGTCTTGGATCGATGTGGAATCTTGCATGAACGAACTAGTGGGATCGGGTTGCCAATGGCGGCAATCATCTTGATGCAACAGTCGCGTAACTTCTTGAGCCTCTTCGTCGGAAAGCAGATCTTGCCTGTAGATCGATTTGGAAGGTAAAAGAATGGTATTTTTCGATCTCAAGAGTATATTTACAAAACTTTCTAAATTAGAGTAGCCGTATTTGCTTTAGATTCGACGATTTTATACAATATAATCTTTGATGTATTGGTTGTTTTAGTAACTGTTCTAAATAAATTTAAGAATTTCAGTGTTCATTATCTTAATGTTTCAGAAAAGTCAAAATTCTACAAGAAGAAAAGCCAACTCGCTTTACTTTTACTTTTCTTTAATGCTGCATTAAAAATACTGCTGTTAAAACTTTAAAGATATCGTCTTATGTGGGTGACACAATTAATTAATCCAACAACTCACTTTTTTTTTATTTATCAAATAAATAATTTATAATATGTTCACTACGTCAATCAATTCGTCGTGTTTAAAGAAAAAAATGGTGCCCTTCAGAGTTTCGTGTTGGGTCTAGTTTTATTTTTAATTTACATTAATGATATGGGAAATACTAGACAATAAAACATTTTGGTATTATGTGAATTTCTACATTTATGGCAATATTCAATAAAAATTTGGGTACAATAGCAATAGTAGCAATATACAGCGCATAAACCCCGTTGACCCGTTTACCACATACACAAAAATGATGACAACACACGGGAAATGTCAAAATTTTAGATTGAAATGAGGATCAAGATGGTAGAATCTCTCTCATGTGTTATTTTTGTACCAAGGCTTCATAGTATACAATGGCATCTCTTTCTGGGATGACCCGTCGGTGTTCTAGAATGTTTTAGTTGTTCACAAGAATATTTTAAAAACTTCGAGGAAGGGTAAATAAAATCCCTTTATTTGATTAATTCCTAACAACTATTTCGAGAATTCTAACCACTGTTAACAAAACAAAATGGCCGCTATCAGTGTTTTAATTAATGTATTGGTAAAATTCCCCTTGAATAAAAATATATACAAGAATTGAAATTTATAAAAAATGTAGCTATTTATAATGGTTATTTTTCTATAGATGATGATCGCATCCTTAAGAAAGTCTAACATAGGCATTATGTGGGAAATTACACAACTTTAATTCCGGCAGAAACCCATGATAATAAATTTATGAAACTTGATTTTCATAGGATGTCGAAAGGTATTAGCAAAGTTCTTAGGGGACAAGATATGAAGGTGCGTTTCAGTTCGCTCAGAAACCTTCGCGGCGTTCTGAAAAATAAATCGAATACGAAGGAAAGGTCGGGAATTCAAATTCAAAGACCATATAGCTCATAGAAGCAGCACAACACAAACGAAACTATGCATAATATTGAATTAGAAAACCTCGAAAAATTAGACGTTTACTAAACCATTTATACGAAAAAGAATGCAAATCTGTTAAACAGGGAAAGAGGTCCACTTAGCCACTGGACTTTGTTGGATTTATTGATGTAAAACGAACACATTTACGTTTTTTACTACAGACAGGAATCATTTCGCATGTTTTAGAGTGTATATGGGCGGTAAAAGTATGTACTTTCAGTGTAGGGGTAGAACAAGGCATGTTAGAATTAAAATTTTTCTCATCATTCGGTCGTACGGTTGACAATGGGAATCCACCACTTCCGAAACAATTGTTCCGAATAATCAAACTTGTGTGGTGCTGAGTGTGCCGATACTTTAATGTTTGAATATACCATATACTAAATATACTCGAGATATTCAGGTTAAAAAAATGCATTTGCAATGTTTTCTTAAATACTCCATATATGTTTTGTTCTTATTTATTTTGCAACGATTTTCTGCTATTGTTATAGAAAACAAATTACTAGCTCTATAAATGTAGTACAAAATTTATCATACTCAAGTCTTAAATCTGTATCAAATGGCATAAAACTATAGAGTGTGTTTCTTTTGCAAAAAAACGAGTTTTACTTGTTTGAATGTGATCAAGTTTATGTTCTCTTTTTAAATTTCAACTGTTGCTATAACGATAGCAAAAAAATAGTCGCAGAATAATTAAACATAAAAGAGATATTGATTTTTAATAAAACATTGCAAATGATTTTTGTTTTTTAAAACCTGAATATCTCGAAAATATATTTACTTTTAGTACATCGTATGTGATATAGGGTGCGTTATGGGTGTGTCGGCCGAGTTTAGCGTGAAAATCACCAAAGATGGAGAAACGACTTCCTGTACGTATATAGTATATCACAGCGCATTTTGTAAAATTATCTACAAATATACAGAGTGTTCCAAATTTCCACAACCACCTTCAACTTTTTTATTTTAAATGGATTGCCATATTTTTTATTGATTATTTTGATGTCCACTTAATTACCTTTGTAGTGATATATGGGTAAGCGCACTTTCGATAATTACTTTTGGCTATATTGTAATTGTTTTTTAAATTTTAACAGTTACAAGGGAATTGATAGCAATATCAAAACATACAGGTTCTACTTAAGAAAATCGAAAAAAGGCGTTTGAATTTCGACAAAAGTTGCACGATAGACTTAGCACCCTGTATATAGCCCCTAAACTGGTAGCAAAATAGGAACTCGCGATAACACATCTGTTTTCAGGCTAGGCCTTTAAATGTCAGAGTTCATAACTGTCAAATTTTAACAAAATTTGCAATATATTCAGAAGTAAATATCGATAGTGCACATAACCATATATCATTACAAAGGTAGTTTAAGTGGCTAGCAAAATGATAAAATAAATACAGTAATCTGGTTGGAGTAATTGGAACATCCTGTATATTTGTAGATAATTTTACAAGGTGCTCTGCATCGATCAATATATGAAAGAGTATACATTGTAAAATTCTGAAAGCTTAGTAATGTACTATAACCTACATGTACTATTAAACTAAAATATTTTTAATAATCTGACACATCCGGTTATACCCGAAACATCTATCAACTTTGTTATTTTAAACGGAACACCCTACATATTATTACATTTTCGAATTATTCATTCAATTTTAAGGTCTATTTGATAAAACGACTATGTTGCTATTTCTAACCATATTTGAAATATTTCCATTTTCTGAAAATTGTTGACAAATGTACGAGTGCATGTAAACTATTATAACTAACCTGGACAAATACGCGGTAACAGCCAGAGGCGTGGCGAGCGCATAAAAGTTTACACATAAAATAGAAGGTAAGGAATAAATTATAAAACGTGCTGAAACACTTACCGTTTTAAAAGTCTTCCGTGAAATCACAAACTGGGTAACATCTGTTAAATATTTGAATCATTAGATATGTTTCCACAGCTGTTTCAGTCAAGTGAGTACGACGTGCGGAATAAATGTTTTTTAATGCCGAAAACGATCGTCCGACATCTAGCGATGTTATATTTGCATATTTAAAATAATCTTTGAAACAACTTAATGCATCTTCACACGCACCACAAATGTGTCTTAATATAAGAAAATCGGAGTCTTTCTCTAAAACACTTTCAAATTTTCGTATTACACACCAATTTGTTTCGCCTTCTACAGCGCATAACTGTGCGTGAACATCATTAGTCTGGGCAAACAGCGATAACAGTCAGTGTAGTAGATATATGGTGCGGAGTCGGCGATTATTTATTTCACGCGTTCACAGCATCAGTACTAAATCGACGCTGTATGCGAGTAGTTCTGTGTATATGTAGGCTGTCGTAACTTATTTCGTAATTGTACGCTTATGTTTGCTTTAAAAATGTCGCAGTTAGGTACGTCGCGAAAACGACCAATGGCAGACACAGTTAAAAAGTTAAATAGTGGACATGCCAGACTTAATTTTTGATTGCGCTAAAATTCAATGTCTAGTTTGCAAAATCCCTTTAATGTGTAATTGAAAGATAAAAAACTGTGGTTGTGTGTGGACGAAACAACAGATCGTCAAAAACATTCTGTGGTTAATGTGATGGTACGTACAATGGAACCACATCGACTGTCATCCTCCTTCTTACTTGCTTCAAAAAGAGTTATAAATTGTACTGCCGATGAGATTTTAAAGGTGGTGTTGAACTCATTGAACAAATTTGAAGTTTCAACTAAGCAACTTTTAATGTTTACGAGTGATGGTGCCGCAAACATGCGTTCTTTGGGCCGATCTCTTAAAGAACACAGTGGTAACTTCTTACATGTAACGTGTAAAATCCATACTCTAAATCTTGCGGCACAAACAATTCCTACATGTTTTCCACTAGTAAATGCATTGATTGCTACTACAAAGGCAGTGTTTCTAAAGTCCCCGAAACGTGCCCGACTATCTCACAAACTATTTCCTGATTTACCTGAACCACCACAGCCGATTGTTACACATTGGGGAACATGGTTGCAGGCTGCGTTTTACTACAACAAATATTTTGATCAAGTAAAGAAGGTAGTTTTGAAATTCAATCCGACAGAAGCTGCAGCAATCAAGAAAAACCAGGAAATATTTCAAGATAGGTTAAAAGAGATTTACAAACTATTCACAACAATTACTTCGGACTAGCGGAGGGAATAGAAAAATTACAAAATGTTTCGATGTCGCTAGTGGATTCTGTTCAAATTGTGAATGATGTTCACGCAGAGTTATGCGCTGTAGAAGGCAAAACAAATTAATGTGTAATACGAAAATTTGAAAGTGTTTTAGAGAAAGACTCCGATTTTCTTATATTAAGACAAATTTGTGAAGGTGCGTGTGAAGATGCATTAAGTTGTTTCAAAGATTATTTTAAATATGCAAATATAACATCGCTAGATATCGGACGGTCGTTTTCGGAAAACATTTATTCCGCACGTCGTACTCACTTGGCTGAAGCAGCTGTGAAAACATATCTAATGATTCAAATATTTAACAGATGTTACACGGTTTGTGATTTCACGGAAGACTTTTAAAACGGTAAGTGTTTCAGCGCGTTTTATAATCTATTTCTTACCTTCTATTTTATGTGTAAACTCTTATGCGCTCGCCACGCCTCTGGCTATTACCGCATATTTGCCCAGCTGGGGCACCCGGTATAAATTTGCGTCAAAGAATTTGAAAGTGTAATAATATACAATGTATTCTATTTAAAATAAGAAGCTTGTATAGCGTATGTATGAAATTAAACAACCTGTATATATAAAAAATAAATAAAATCCCAAGTAATTCTTCGATCAAGTGAATATGTAAGTGATAATTCGCCGTTAACAGATAGTTACCACCGCCTGTATAACTCCTTACGTATTTTTGTATTTTATTTTTTTTAAGAGTAAATGCTAGAATTAGTTAACATTTAGCTATCTACATAGTTGATACCTATTACTAACCAGACAAAATACTGAAGCTACATAAATACTAGCTGCATAGAATGAAAAAGAGCAATACACTATAAAACAGTAGACATAAACAAACAACTTACTTCATCACGCATAAAATAAAGAATAATAATGCAGTCTACTAGGAAAAGAAGATTAAAAAAAGTGTCTATGAGTAAAAATATTTATATTTACTCACCTAATTCGCTTCTCCAGTATACTGTTGGATACATGCCAAAGTAAAAAAAAATAAAAAAAAGAAATTAATGAAGTAGTAGTGAAATAAAAACTCGTAAAAATAAATGGAAGCATTCAAACGAGAAAAAAAAAACGTAAGTTTAACGCATGCATGCAATGCCATGATGCATCATTCCAGCAACGATCGTTAATAACAATTATTATTACGTATAGAGAAGGAGGAGGTTAGGAAAAGAGCAAAGAAACCATTGACTTACTTGGAGCTAAGTAGATTTTCGGCTTCGGCCGGTGTCATCGCGTCCGCCTCGCTCTGATCCCGCTTCAGGTCGTTATCTTCCCGATCTTCGTCGCTGGCGTCGGCGTAATCTACGTCGTTCAGATCTAAGATATTAGCTTCCGACTTGATTTCCGGCGAGAGCATCGGCTTCTTCGTATACTGGAAAAAACGATAAGTAAATTGGAGAAGCGTCAACTTGGATAGAGATGGCAAAATTTTATGCAAACATTTGGAATAATTCTTTGGAGTAGTTTTCTAGATGTTGCCAAGATATCAGCATTGTAATTAAATATCAATTATTATAGGAATTTTAAGAAATAACTTGGTTTTCGATTTTCAAAGTTCGTTAAAAAAAGGAGTTTCTGCAAATTGACGATCCCTGATAGAGAAGGGTGTAAGTTCCACTTGTACTAATTTATAGTACGTCCCAAAGACTGTGGCAGGACGTCAATATTATAAAAAAGAGCTGGATCTCCCACAGTCTAAGTGAGGGCAAACTTTAAAAACAATTGCCTAATTTTAATTATCAATTTTTGAAAGCTTCTGAGCACAAACTATTCTACAATCTTGAAGATAGATGGTCCGCGTTGTAAGGTTCGGTCATGCTAAAATAAAAATACAAAAAGCCCTCCATTATTCCTCACAAAAAAATTTATTTACAGTGGAACTAGCTTCGAGAACATGCTATCGTCACCCAGAACCTATAGTAGTATCATACATCAACATAAAAATATTTAATAATAATAATAATTCATGCCTTCACATTCTCCAACAATTTTTACCAATTATAGGAGGCATCGGCTGGCCAGAAGTTATTATTATGCCTGCGACCGTAGGGCGTCCTAAGATGTTTACTCTTAGCATTCGCCATATTTGGAGTAAGGAAAACTATTGAAAACCTTACTGTAAGAGTTGTGAGCCTAGGGTTCGAACCCGGTACCGGAAGTCTGCTAGCCCAGCGTGCTAAATACAGCGCCAATCGTTAAAGTTAGTTGTTAAAGTACTACATATTTTCTCTAAATATTTTTATGTTGGTGTATTACACTACTATCGATTTTGGCTGATGATGGCATATTGCCGAAACTAGTTTCACTGTAAATAAAAACTTTGAAAGAAGTAAAATAAGATTTTTTGTATGTCTATTTTAATTCTACAAACAATGACCTAATGTCACTTTACCTCCAATAAAAAACAAGAATCTTGAACTTAGTTCATAACAATATTAGTTACTAAATTGACTTAACTCTTAAAATAAAACTTTGTTGTACTTGCAACCTTCTTAAATCTAGGTTTTGCTGTTATTTTTGGATACATTCATTGACGTCAACATTTCGATTCATTTATCGCGTTTCCCATTTAATTTTGAAATGACCTACCTAATAATAAATTTCAGAAACAATTTTTTCGTAACTTGTTCAGGTTTTTCACTTATACACTATCGGCCATAATTTTTTCCTTATCTACACTTTTGTTTGGATTTTAGAAAATTATTTACTTATAGTTATTTAGGGGGTATAATCATTTACCTACAAGAAAAAGAAAGATATCACCTTAAATAATTCCGGAAAAGACTCCTCTGAAACTTAATTACCGATTGAATCTCCTTAATCCCATAATTAGGGGTCCAGGTAAGGCCATAAAAAGACTGGAAATGTAATAAAATTATCCTTCACTAATACTAATAAATAGAGTAACCAAAACTTGCGGACTCGCATAGGCGTCGGTATTACGGGTTAATATAATACGAAAAATTCATAAATAAACTTACTTGCTAATTATTCAACAAATTAGAGGCATCAGGATGTGAACTACTGTAAACTTGCATCATTGCACATGTTTCCACAGTTACTTCTTTAAACCTTGTGCGTCGACAAGAAAAAATATTCTTATACATAGAAAACGATCCCTCCAGATCTAAGGAAGTTACATTTGGATGTAGAAACTGTTTTTCAAAATCACTTAAAAGTTCACTATTCTTACACTTATTATAAACGGCCTCTAAAGTATTAAAATCGGGATTTTCCCTTAAAACATCTGCCAACTTTTGACTAGCGCATAATCCTGGCGTATCATTTAATGTGTACAATTTATTTTTTACACTCTCCACTATGTCTAATGATTCCTGCAATGACAATTCAGTACATTGTCGTTTTCTGATGGCATCTAGTAATACTGTATAATTGGTACATATTGTTGTTAAATCTTCTAAAAGTTGAGGAATTTGAAATTCTCTTTGATTTTCTCTAATTGCTTTCGATTCATTCCGATTAAATCGCATTATAACTGATTGAATTTGTTGAAAATGAATCAAATAGTAAGAAGCTGCTGTTAGCCAAGTACCCCATCGCGAAATACTGCTTTAGTACTTCCAATCATCCGATCAACGTTTCCGTAATGTTGTCGAACAACTTCACCAACTAAATGCAAAGCATGCAGCACGCAGGTTATATGTATTAAGTTAGGAAATATATGTTTTAAGGATCGCCCAACACTTAACATCGTTGCTGCACTATCTGTCACAATCATCACAACTTGATCTTGGGCAATTTTAAATTTTTTCAAAACGTTCATTATCACTTTTTGAATATTTTCCGCGGTACATTGTTGAACACGTTTGCAAACTAACAAATATCGAGATGCTGTGTTCTCGCTAGATAAAACGCGAGCTATTACATTCACAATACTGTTTTTCTTTATATCGGTCGTTTCATCCACGGTAATCCATATTTTTTTGGAACACAAATCACGTTTACAAACATTTTCTAGCATCTCTTTCATTCGCGGCAAATAATTCTGTAATTGTGTTTGTGAGGGTAATGGGTACTTTGGAACGTATTGTCGCCAAAACGTTTTAAAAGCTGCTTTTCTCACCAACGACAACGGAAGATTACAAGAGGTAAACATAATTAATAAATGTGTGAGGAATAGTGTATAAGGTATTTCAGTTCTTGCATTTCTCATATGCTTAATACCATTGACATGCCTCTGGCAATCAGTTCTGTCCAATGCAGCCAAACGAACATTGCATATTAAGCAAAAAACTGCACTACCGTCATATTTTAAATGGGGAAAAAGTGACACATACTTATGTACATTAGTAGCAAATCTATTACGAGGCCTTGTTTTCTTAGGTATGTAAATGTTAGTTCTATATGAAACGATACACTAATTATGTACTTGGTATAATACTACAACACACAAAAAACACCAGCTATATTTTCAAAAGCGACACGTAAGTACGATGATTTATATTCAAGGTCGACACTACATGCTTGCTTGTCTACCGGTTTAGTTTATTTATGAATTTTTCGTATTCTTATATTAACCCGTAATACCGACGCCTATGCGAGTCCGCAAGTTTTGGTTACTCTACTAATAAATATTTAATGTGGTGCAGGTAAAGATGACAATTCCTAAAATGCCTAATAACATCTTTCTTGACTCGACTCGCAGAATTTTCAAAATAGTGGCAAATTCTTTTTGCGAGTTCTTGGCTCTTAACAGTTTTCATTTCAAAACCACGAATCGTAAGTCTATAAAACTTATGTCAGCTATACACCATGAATAGCTAATGACAACTAAACATTTATTTGACATTTATTTTGACAGTTCGTAATTAAAATGCTTAAAACAAAATGTGCTTGGAGTTACCGAGCATGCTACTTTACATAATCTTGGCCGGAGTAACAGAGATATTGCAAGAAAATTGATATTAAGTCGCCGAACTGTTGACTATAACATTAAAAAATATCAAAAGATTGGCACAATATTAAATAGAAAACGAACAGGACAACGGAAAGTGGCAACACCAGCGGAAGATCGTCGAATAATTACGACTAGTAAACGGAATAGACGAAAAACTGCACCTGAAATAACGGTTGAAATAAATATTGAGCATGAAAAACGAGTTGGTTTAACCTCCGTAATGAGAAAGTTAAGAGACGGTGGTTTATTTGGCCGAATAGCGTTGCAGAAACCACTGTTACGTAAGCAAAATAAAATAAAACGGCTGCAGTGGGGTAGAGAGCATCAACATTGGACAAACACAATATTCACGGCACGCTCCGCACCACACAAATTAGTAATTAACTCGAAGACACGTGGGTCATCATTATCAGCCTAGTGCCGATTGAACATTGGACAGTTGATAAGTGGAAAAATGTTTTGTAGACCGATGAGTCCAAATTTTCGTTCGAAGATCGAAAGAAGACCGAGTAGCAGAATCATGTGTAGTACCTACAGTCAAGCATGGGAGCGGATCGGTAATGGTTTGGGGTTGTTTTGGCGCCACATTCGTTGGAGACTTGGGTAAAATAGATGGAATTTTAAGAAAAGAGCGCTACCAGGACATTTTGGAAACAAATGCTATACCATCTAGATCACCAACACCAATTTTGTAACAGTCCGATATAAAACTGAATACTCCAGATCATAGAGGCCGCTGCCTGGCCCTGGCAAGAGGGAGTTGTTACTGGTCTGAATTATATTCAGTTACTCGCGGATTGACTTAGTTTTTAATATAAAATAAAAATCCAAAAAGATCTAGAGCTGGAAATGCTTCAAAATTAACTCTTCCAAACTTTGAAACGATGAAGTATTAAAATTATTTGCGATATAGAATCATGGTTTTTGTTATCGTAAATATAAAGATCGTTGACATAACTCATTATACCAAATTTAATTAACCTACAAATCTTTTCAACTTATTGTTGGCCAAATACTACTACAAAATTTTAAAACAACAATCAATCTATTACACAAAAGGCTATAACCAGTATATGTATTATGATCTTTAAGGAAATTTGATGTTAACTATACCACATCAAATTAACTACAATTTTCAAACTTGGTTCTCTATAACTCCTTTAGCTGCTGTATAACAAAAATTATCCATGCTTATTTTTTTAATAATTTATACCAAATAAATATGCTCCCTGATAAATTTTAACAATATTTCTGTTTGTAACATCTGCACTTCAATCCCAAAAAACTAACAAGAATGTTAGAGTTTCGAAGCAATTTTTTTTTTTAATTCTTCACAGAAAAGTAGCGTTTTCATTGGAATGAGTTTAATTGGTAATTATTAGAGTTGGCCACGCGCGCCAACAGGCAGCTGCGTCGTATTTATACGGTTACATACAAGCCTCAGTGTAGCTTCGACCTTCCATTAGCGCGGTACGTATTGTTTAGAAATGTTGCGTACGTCGCGCAAACGACCCAAGGTGGACCAAGTTAGAGAATTTTTAGCCGAAATTCCTGACTTAACATATGATGGCGCTAAAATTGAATGTGTGGTATGTAATGTCCCGTTGATGAGTTGCTCCAAAAGGGACTGTCTACAACACGTAAACAGTGAACGGCATGCTTCAAAAAAAAACTTGCACACGAGACTATGACAAATTTATATTTAATTTATGTGTTACTTTTATTGTATGTAATATACCGTTTAATTTACTAGACAAGGAAGCGTTTGTCTTGTTTTGGAATAACTATTCAGAGTACGAATTACCAAGTCGGACATCGTTACGAAGGATAGTGCCATCTGCTCCTGAATATGTTGAAAAAAGAATTAAATCGGCGTTGAAAGAAAAAAAAATGTGGTTATGTGTGGACGAAACGACAGATCGTAAAAAACATTCGGTCGTTAATATAATGGCACGTAAAATGGAACCGCATCAATTGTCACCTTCAATTCTATTAGCTTCCAGACGAATACAACAATGTACTGCCGAAGTAATTGTAAAGTTAGTGTTAAATATGGATGGTGATGGTGCCGCAAATATGGTTTCTGTAGGCCGGTCTCTTAAAAAGCATTCTGTTAACTTGTTACACATTACGTGTAAAATTCATGCTCTCAATCTTGTGGCAGATGGTATCAGAAAATGTTATCCTGAGGTACACGCTTTAATAGCGCATACAAAAGCAGTGTTTGTCAAATTCCCGAAACGTATTCGCGAATTTCACAGACTGTGCCCCCGTATACCTGAGCCACCAGAACCTATTCTTACACGTTGAGGAACTTGGTTAAATGCTGCGTTTTATTATCATAAATATTATGAGAATATTAAGAACGTAGTTTTACAATTCGATCCAAAGGAAAGCTGCCACTATCAAGATAAGCCAGTCGAAATTTCAAGATAGTCGGGTTAAAACGGATTTAAAAATTATTCACAACAATTACTGCCGACCAGCGGAGGCAATAGAAAAGTTACAAGATCCTTCGGTGTCGTTAGTGGAATCTGTGCAAATAGTGCAACATGTTCACGCACAGCTATGCGCGATAGAAGACGCAAAAAATGTTTGTGTTCTAGAAAAATATGAAAGTGTTTTAGAGAAAGATTCTGATTTTGGCACATTAAGACACGTTTGTGAAGGTGCGTCAACAGAATCGTTAAGTTATTTGAAAGAATATTTTAATTACGCAAATATAACGTCACTAGATGTAGAACGTTCGTTCTCTGTATATAAACACATTCTTTCCTCGCGCCGCACTCGGTCTGTCGAAACTGTTGAAACATATCTAATGTTGCAGATATTTAACAGACATTATTCACTTTGCGATTTCACGGAGGACTCTTAAAATGGTAAGTGTTTGAGCACGCATTATTTTATTTTTATTTAACAACTACGCGAAAGTATTTACGACAGTAAACATCTACACACAATAGCTCTAGTGGAACCCAAGGCCTAATCGAAACAACGCCGCTGTCCGTTGGCGCCCGTGGCCAACTCTAGTGATTATTTTATATTTCAACAGGATAATGATCCGAAACACACCTAAAAACTGTGCCGTGAATATTTAGAATCGGTGGATTTAATTTTTTTGTCAAATTTTACAGTAGAATAAAGACTATCAATTTCTTTATTTTAAGAGTATTTTATTAAATGCAAAACTACAGTTTCTTTTTCACTCCTGGTTTAAGAAGAAAAAGATAAAATGGGTCTAACTGTATTCTAAATTATTTGTCAACAAATTCTGCTTGGCTAATTGCAACGTATTTTGCGGTATTAAATAAAATTATTTTAGACCATAAAAAATTGTATTTTTATTACATTATAATTAAAAACGTCAAGTTTAATGAGGACTTTCTCGCCACCATTCAAAAGCAAACCCTCCGTAATTCTATTTTACGCTTTTGTTTTTTATGATTCTTTTCATATTTCTAGAGTTCCAGAAACAGCACTTCACGCCTTACAATGAAAGACCAAAGGAAGAGTAGATAATTGCCGCAGGTAATATTCTCCCGTTGTAGCTTTTTTCAGAGTGAGAATACGTTGAATATATAATCGGCACTTTGATGCTGAAAAGAAATTCTTTTCACGTCTATTCCCTTTGAGAAAGCTATTTTTGGATAAAATCTTGTCGAATTATTACTGCTTGTACTAGAATAAAGGAAATGATAATGCAATTAAAACCTTAACGTGTTTAGAATTCCAACAAAAAGTAATATCGTTTCCCTATTATATTTGGAGGCTTTAAAGGAAAGCTTGTTAAATTTTCTTTTTTATTCTAAATGCAGGATGGGGCAATACTTCCGTTATGATTTCAAGGAGGGTTAGCGTCGAGAGAGGTGGTCCGCGAAGAGTGGGGAAGAAAGCGTTTGACTCGAGGGAATCTAAAGTTAGTCAGTGGAGAAGATGTCGTGGCCGGGTGAACAACGTGCATTTATTATTGAAGCTTCTCTCACAAACGGGAATTCAGTGGTGAACGCGCAACGTGCATTTCGAACAAACATTAATTTAGCTCCCCTGGCTCCCGTTCCTTCAAGACCAACAATCTTGAAGTGGATTCGAAATTTTGGAGCCACAAGTTCCACAACTCAAGGTCAGGGGCGGGAACCATGCAGTGCTCGAACCTCTGAAAATGTCACGAGAGTAAGACGTGCCATCCTCCGATCTCCACGGACGCCAGCCCGCAAGCACGCTCTTACACTGGGCATGTCAACTCGCTTATTGCGTCGTATTTTGCACAAACAGCTTCATTCTCACATTTTTACAAGATGGTGATTGTGCAGGAACTGTTACCGAGGGACTTCGATAACCGAGTAAACATTTGTCGGCACCTTCTTAACGACATTCCACCTGCTGATATTGTCTTGTTCGGCGACGAGGCTTATTTCCATCTCTACGGCATTGTAAATCGCCAAAACTTTCGGTATTGGAGTGACCCAAACCCAAGGGAGTTACACGAAAGGCCACTACACAGTCCTAAGGTAACCACATGGTGTACCATAAGCAGTCATGGAATCATTGGTTCCTATGGGGGAAATGACGGTCACAGTAACAGCTGGTCGGTACATTGATATGTTACAGAACTTTTTGGAACTAAACCTAAATGATCTTCACCTTGCCAATGTTTGGTTCCAACAAGACGGAGCGACAGCTCACATAGCCCGGCGATCGATGGAGGTTTTGAGGCAGATGTTTCCTGGAAAGCTCATTTCAATGACGGGTGACGTTCAATGGCCGACTCGATCACCAGATCTAACCCCTTGTGACTTCTTCCTCTGGGGTTATTTCAAGGCTGAAGTCTACAAACACAGACCCCGCACTTTGATGGCATTGAAGGCGGCCCTTCGCCAAGAAAGCTTTAGCTCATACGGATTGACATCTTACAACGGGTGACGGAAAACTACCGACTTAGGCTTCAGAATTACATTGACAAGGGTGGTCGTCATTTATCCGATGTTTTGTTCAAAACCTCTTAATGTTAAACTAAGGTTCATAGAATAAGTGGATATCAATAATTTTTTTATTTTATATTACTTTCGTTTGTTTTGGCCTCTCTGAAATCATAACGGAAGTATTGCCTCACCCTGTAGTATTAACTATGATGAAACGAGTGATAGTGACGATGATTTGGAACTCTTCTTAATAAGTAAACCCTACCACATTACAAATTATGCAGAGAATATTGTACCTACATACTTATTAGAGGAATTCCATTTTTAGGTATCAAAAACATCCATTTTGCACATTGTAGTAAAAGGTCGAAGGATTAATATCAATTTCTAATAATCTGCATCAGTGTGTTAACACGTTAAGAGTTTCTCTGTCCACGTCTAAAGAAAATGATGCGTTATTGTACGTCAAGCATAAATTCATTAGTTCACTACGAATTTTTGTCTGTAATTTGCACGCAAATGTCAAAAGTCAAATGTCAAAGAGGGCTGATAGATTCAATGGTTTAGCAATGAGCCCACTGATGAAAATAAGAACGCTGCAGTAATTTCCATCATAAATTAAGCGCTGAATATGAAAATCGGCAGGGGTAGTGTAGAAGGCTGAAGGTAAAATTTTATCATATTTTTTACAATTGCGCCCTCCTCGTCAAAAAGTCATGAACCGCCACTAGGAAGCAGTAGATGAACTTTTGCTTAAGCCGTCAATGAATAAAATAACTCGCTTTATTTTATTAGGAAACGTAAATTCAATTCTTTTATTAACGCCAAAATGAAAAGAAAAAATCAAAAAAAATCCTATTAAGTAAAAATTTTACTAAAAATTAAGAATTGCTTAGAATGCTTAAATCCACAGTTTTGTCAAAATGTCGAAATTTTGTTAGAAAAAAATCCCCTAGTTCGAAAAGATCATTTCAATGTATTGTGACAGTCCTGATTGGAGTAAAACGTAAACTGTTGAGCAAATTCAAGTTAATTTGTTGATTTTTACATATTTTCTATTTGAAAAACAACATTTAAAAACTGTTAATTTTGAGAGAACTTTCAGGTCCATTCTAAGCAATTTTTCTCAGTGAAATTTTCAAATAAAATAATGCATAACAAGATTTTTGATTTTTTGATATTGTAAGTGATTTTATATCTTGAAAGTGGTGAGTAGTTTCTTGGATATACGCAAAAAAAGATATGAAGGATTTAATATTCTTAAATGAGACACACTGTACATTAATAAAGATGATTTATAAGGCCTTTTGTTTATAAAATTGGTATTTCCATACATTACTACTCACAGCACGCAGACTTCTTAACTAAAACATTATGTAACTCTTTTGTTGCCTTGACTTCTAATACGTGACACAAATGTTGAATTGATGCAAATCGTGGATCTGCTACTTTAACAACTGCACTCTAAAAACAAAAATTGTTCAACTTCTTACTGAACCAGAGTTTCCTCCAACCTACACGAGAAATCTAAGCTCACCACATCTGCAGAAAAAATAATGATAATCATTTTTCAGAACAATCTTGTTAACAGGTTACATGCGTATGAAAAACATATACCTAAAATAATTATTAGTATTGGGTTGGCAAGAAAGTAATTTCGGTTTTGTAGTGTGAAATAAAACTCATTTTTTTATACAAAGAATAAACTTCAGTCAATTATACATTTTCCATTTCGTTCAATGACCTTTTGCCATCTTTTTTGCAGCTTCATGATTCCGCACTCATAGAAATGTTAGTCCTTATCAGCAAAAAACTTAACCAAGTGCGATTTGAAAGGTCACTATCGTTCGTGAAGAGTTTTTGCAAACTTCGAAATAAATAGTAAACTGCTGGTGCCAGATCAGGACTGTATGGGGGATGCGACGTCGCTTCCCAACCAAGCTCCAATAATTTCCAACGAGTTACTAAAGATGTGCGAGGTTTTGCATTATGATGATCGTTTGCGATTTGCCAATTCTGGACGTTTTTCTTTGATTCTGCGATACATTTAAACCCTCTGTAATCTCCCGAACAGTTATATGACGATTCTCTTCAATTATGGTTTTGATTGTTCATCATCAACTTCAATAGGTCGACTAGAATAGAATTTTTTAAACCAATTTTGACACGTGCGTTTTGTTATGCAATCAACACCATAAACTCAATATATCTCTTTGTGACCCCCAGCAGTTTTCTTTCCCTTAAGGAAATAAAAAAAGAAAATATGCCGAAAATGTTCGTTTCTGCACTCCATGTTAAAAGTGATCCTAAACCAACAGCTGCCAAAAGGAAACAACCATAACACTGACAGATTCATTTAAAATAATTACAATGCTCTTTATGTGTGACTACCGAAAATGCTTTGTTGCCAACCCAATAAATAAAGGAACGCATGACAAATGTAGGATATAATAGGAATAAACAACAAGAATAATTTATGCTTTTGAAATTGAGATTTGACGGTTTGGCAATTGTTATGATTACTTTGCCTAGCAACGAGCTCTTTGAATCAGTCTGGCGTCACAAGATACAATTTGGCGCTCTTTCCTAGCCAACTTTGCGTGACAACAAAAACCGATTTCTTAAGTTAAAGTATAACATGTGTGGTATCGTTGGGTTTGCCTTTTCCAAAAACGTAAAAATTGAACTGCCGATAACGCCAAAAGTTAGTTCACAGGAAATAGAAATCGACCAATTTTTTCTAAAAATGCTAGCTTCTGCCGTTCAAAGGTTAGCATGGGGGAGACACTTTAAGACCTCACTGTATAATACCAGTCTGTTTTTACAGTCCCTGGCCATATTACTTGAAACAGGTCATAAATCAACCCTTTTACCTGGAAATTCCCATCCTACTATAGTGATATTCTTTTACTTTGAATCCGATCGTTTATAGGGGGACTAGATTATTGTACCAATAAATAAAAATACCAGAAAAATGATATTTAGAAGAGTAAAGTACGTATACATAAATATTTCAGTTATCAACTTACATTTAGCGAGTTCACAGTTTAGAGAATGCATCGATATTTTTTAAAATATTTCGTCATAACCGTATAGAAGCTAAGTTGTGGAGTATCGTTAAGTGTTTTGTGCTGATATATCGTTATTGCAAAGGTAAAATTGTTATTCTCTCTCTCTCTCTTAACAATTAATCATTTGGAATTTAAAGAAAATTGAAATATTTGGGGTTCTTTGTAGAAAATGCCCGGGAAAGATTTAACAAGTGAACAAAAAGCCGCTATACAAGCTCTTCTACAATTAAACAAACATTCACAACGAGAAATTGCAAAATTATAGAAAGTATCTCCTTTTTCTGTATCGCGTTTAGCTAGAAACTTAAACGAAGGAGCTAGCACATCGACACAAAGACGGGCAAACTGCGGTCGGAAAAGAAAAACCTCGAAGAGATCCGACCGTGAAATTGTTCATCAGGCTTTGAGCAATAGATTTGCTACAATTAAAATGATTCAACAAAATTTACAAGAGAGAGGAATAGAGATTTCGAGCAGAACTGTCAGGCGCCGATTGCGCGAAAATCGCCTAATGGGCCGAAGACCTGTAAAAAAGCCGCGTTTAACAGAAAAAATGAAATCTGCTCGTCTCAAGTTTGCAAAAGAATATCGACATTTCACAGACGAGAATTGGAAAAAGGTGAATAACTTAACATGATTTTTACTGAATTAATGTTTGTATTATTTAATAGGTTTTCTTTAGTGACGAGTGCTCGCTCTGTGTGTTAGTGCAGCGAGCACAATTTGTTCGTAGACGACCCTGCGAACGTCTCACAGAGTCCACGGTTCTTCGAACTGTAAAACACCCTCCGCAGGTAATGATTTGGAGAGTGATTAGTGGAGACGGACCCGGCCCTTTGTATTTTGTAAATGTGTTAAAAAACACGTTATTACCGTCTTTTAAGCCAGGACGTCGCATACCGACAGGGCGTATATTTATGCAAGATAATGCTCCTTGCCATGTGGCAAAAAAGTTTAAGAAATTCTTTGAAGACAATCACATACCTCTTTTACGTTGGCCCGGAAATTCACTGGACCTCAATCCCATCGAGAACGTATGGAATCAACTAAAAAGTAAGGTATATGAAAGAGAAAACCCTACAAAGGAAATATTAATGAAGAATATAAAGGATGTATGGGAGAACGATGAAGATATAAAAGATACAATCATATCTTGCATTGAAAGTATGCCCCGAAGATTTAAGGGTGTTATTAAAAATCATGGGTAATGGACTAAATATTAATTACTTATTTAATATTTACATATGTTACATATTTTTACAATATATTTTATAAATAAAAAATATAATACATGTATAGTTTATATTTTATTATGAAGAAACTACAAGATATTGAGTGTTTCAAGTAATTTGGCCAGGGACTGTATATATAAAGATTCATTTCAAAATTTTACAAATCTAATTAAACCTAATCCACTTCTACTATTATAACTAAATTAAAAATTCTGTAAATGGCGAGCACAACAAAACAATTTGGAAACTCGCATAACCTAGAACAGTTATTTCTACGTTGCATTGAATTTAATTACCTATCGATGCGCATGTTGTATAGGAAGTTAGTAACTTCAATGAACCAGTTGGGTAACTTGCATTACTGGTTTTCCTCATCGGCATTAATTGAAAACGCTACATTACAAATCAAATATTTCCTTCTGTAACATTAACATTTAAAATCCCGTTATACTTGACTAAATATGTATGTTTTATCCCAGATACAATGTACGAGTATGTATGTTTGTTGTTCGCAGATATCAACTTCACCCAGATGTTCGCGTTTAATAGTTTTCTCTCGGCGTTTGTATTGTATTGTGTCATATATACACAAACATGGCGCAAATCTCGGTCCCCGGTTTTACAATCTTCTGGTAGACGAATGTATGTGTATGTCAGTACGTATGTAACCGAATTTCCAACACTCGTAAAGCCGAATTACATTTACATTTTGTGCGAGCTGCACGAATGTATTTTCGGAATAAAATAACCGTGGTATTCGCAGTCGTATCGCGAGATTACGGCGTTTCGCAATCAATCACAGATTTCGTTCTGCACAATACTTTGCGGTTTGTAATTTAACAGATCTCAAACGTTAATAAATCTTGTTTAAAAAATTTTAAGATTTTTACGACTACGCAGGCATTTAGTAGTTTCTTTTTTACGAATCGCCTTCTACTAAACGATAATTTTTATTAATAGGTTGCTTAACTTTAGGAATATTATGGAGAAATCTAGTATAATTGTTTATAATGTCATAAAAATGTATACGACGATAAAGAGTATGGGCTGCTTTATGTGGAAGCTAAATTGAATTACAGTCCCTGGCCAAATTACTTAAAACGCTCAATATTTTGTAGTTTCTTCATAATAAAATATAAACTATACATGTATTACATTTTTTATTTATAAAATATATTGTAAAAATATGTAACATATGTAAATATTAAATAAGTAATTAATATTTAATAATAAAATTTATTAATTCTTCCGGGCGTACTTTCAATGCAAGATATGATTGTCTCTTTTATATCTTCATCGTTCTTCCATACATCCTTTAGATTCTTCATTAATATTTCCTTTGTAGGGTTTTCTCTTTCATATATCTTACATTTTAGTCGATTCCATACGTTCTCGATGGGATTGAGGTCCGGTGAATTTCCGGGCCAACGTAAAAGAGGTATGTGATTGTCTTCAAAGAATTTCTTAACCTTTTTTGCCACATGGCAAGGAGCATTATCTTGCATAAATATACGCCCTGTCGGTATGCGACGTCCTGGCTTAAAATACGGTATTAACGTGTTTTTTAACACATTTATGTACTGCTCTTGACGCATTGTACCTTCTACAAAATACAAAGGGCCGGGTCCGTCTCCACTAGTCACTCCCCAAATCATTACCTGCGGAGGGTGTTTTACAGTTCGAAGAACCGTGGACTCTGCGAGACGTTCGCCAGGTCGTCTACGAACAAATTGTGCTCGCTGCACTAACACACAGAGCGAGCACTCGTCACTAAAGAAAACCTATTAAATAATGCAAACATTAATTCATTAAAAATCATCTTGTTAAGTTATTCACCCTTTTCCAATTCTCATCTGTGAAATGTCGATATTCTCTTGCAAAGTTGAGACGAGCAGATTTTATTTTTTCTGTTAAACGCGGCTTTTTTACAGGTCTTCGGCCCATTAGGCGATTTTCGCGCAATCGGCGCCTGACAGTTCTGCTCGAAATCTCTATTCCTCTCTCTTGTAAATTTTGTTGAATCATTTTAATTGTAGCAAATCTATTGCTCAAAGCCTGATGAACAGTTTCACGGTCAGATCTCTTCGAAGTTTTTCTTTTCCGATCGCACTTTGCCCGTCTTTGTGTCGATGTGCTAGCTCCTTCGTTTAAGTTTCTAGCTAAACGCGATACAGAAGAAGAAGATACTTTCTGTAATTTTGCAATTTCTCGTTGTGAATGTTTGTTTGATTGTAGAAGTGCTTGTATAGCGGCTTTCTGTTCACTTGTTAAATCTTTCCCGGGCATTTTCTACAAAAAACCCCAAATATTTCAATTTTTTTCAAATTCCAAATAGTTAATTATTAAGAGAGAGATATAATAACAATTTTACCTTTGCAATAACGATATATCAACACAAAACACTTAACGATACTCCACAACTTAGCTTCTATACGGTTATGACGAAATATTTTAAAAAATATCGATGCATTCTCTAAACTGTGAACTCGCTAAATGTAAGTTGATAACTGAAATATTTATGTATACGTACTTTACTCTTCTAAATATCATTTCTCTGGTATTTTTATTTATTGATACAATAATCTAATCCCCCTATAAACGATCGGATTCAAAGCAAAAGAATATCACTATAATGGGATGGGAATTTCCAGGTAAAAGGGTTGATTTATGACATGTTTCAAGTAATATGGCCAGGGACTGTAAAATTGAACAATACGGCTAAAGAAAATTGTGCTGGATTCAGTTCTTCTCATTTCTCTGGAGAAGGTACAAACGAGGGGTATTTTTGTCAAGCTCCGATCGCGCTGCTAAGTCAACAACTCCATAATTATTTGCTCACCTACATTTTTGCTTGGATTTAAAAAAAATATTTATTTACTGTTATGTAGGGGGTATAATTATTTACCCACAAGTAAAAGAAAGATATCACATTAAATAATTTCCCAAAAGACTCCTCTGATGGTTTCTCTTAGTTATTAATTGAATCTCCTTACTTCGATAATTACGGGTTCAGGTAGGGCCATAAAAAAGCTATAAAAAGACGACAACTAGAATTATGAATTTAGAATTAGTGGTTATTATTCTTTTAAACAGTGAATATCCTTAATAAAATTATCTAAAATTAGTAGTAAAATGCCGAAAACAAGAGGGTTGCCTTTAGAAATTCGCACAATGATTGTTGCTTTACATAATTTTAGCCGAAATAATAAAGATATCCCAAGGAAATTTTAATTAAGTCGCCAAACTGTTGACTATAATGTTAAAAATATTAAGAGGCTGGCACATTATTAAATAGAAAGCGAACAGGACGACGGAAAGTAACAACGCCAGCAGAAGATCGTTGAATAATTACGACGAGTAAACAGAATACACGAAAAACTTGAAATAACGAACCTGAAAGAATGTTTAACCACCGTGAAAAGGAGGTTAACAGAGAGTGGTTTATTTGACGAATAGCGTTGCGTAAACCACTCTTACGCAAAATAAAATAAAATGACCGCAGTGGGCTGGAAAGCATCAACATTGGACAGTTGATGACTGGAGAAATGTTTTCTGGCCGATGAGCCCAAATATAAACTCTTCGGTTCCAAAAGAAGAACGTTCGTTCAATGATCGAAAGGAGAACGAGCAGCAGAATCATGTGTAGTATCTACAATCAAGCATGGGGGCAGATCGGTAATGGTTTAGGGCTGTTTTAGCGCCGCAGCCGTAGGGTACTTGGTTAAAATTGATGGAATTTTAAGAAAAGAGCGCTACCGGGAAATTTTGAAAACAAATGCTATACCATCTGGAATGAGAATAATCGGTGACTATTTTATATTTCAACGTAATGATTCGAAATACACCTCTAAACTGTGCCGTGAATATTTATAATTGGTGGAATGCGAAAGCAATATCAATAATGAAGGTTGGATGCAAGGTTCTATTCCTCGTCGTGGACATAATTTTAATTTCTTTAATTAATTACGTCGGAAATTCCGAGGAAAATTATATATTTCAAGAAAACACAGTATTGACTATGACAGCGTCAGGATACTTTCTAAAAGCAAACAGTAGTACCAGCGAATTGTAAGAGTCACTAGAAACAACGAAAAGTACAACAACTTCAATAAACTTTCTGAACAGCGATAGATCCGGTCCGTCAGATCGAAACGGATACTGTATAACGGGGTGAGACAACGCAAAGGAATAGAACGAGGAACACAAAACAACACCAGTTTTTAGCAAACTTCTGAGGAAGCAGTATGTTGAGCGAAACATCAAGTGCATTAGTCCAGCAAACACGGCAAAACTCGAATGACTATGTATTTCAATAGAAAGCAGATGCAAATGCCTACACTCAACATATGGAATAAGTGTTTTGCACAGTTCTAAATTCAAAACGAGGCTCTCTGTGCTGTCATACGTTAGATTAAGCAGAATTTTATTCTTGCACGCTTTACAACGGTCACTATATCATCACAATTTCAATGCTCAAAGAAAAATTGCGGTATATACCACATGAATATAGGATTTTTATGAGTATCGCATGATTGAAATATGGTTTATGAACTTTTAACACTGATATTTAATGCACATGTTTGTACATAATATTCCATGCTCATTTATCAAACTACAACATATTTTTATTTCACTTTGAACTAAGTTTGAAAGTATTGGCCGATAATTTACGATCCGTTGTAAATCAGATACCTGTTAATCCTCCAAAGTGCATAATTGCTTGTATTATGAAACATCAAGATGAAATGAACATTTTCAAACATAACATCAGACATCTTCTAACGTAATATTGGATGTTATCTGGCTCCCAAGCACATTTTAAGAGTAATATTGCGGATGTGATACCAAACCGTCAATTTATTGCATTTTTTGCGAGTATTCGTCTAAATTTATTGCTTCGGTTTCTCTATACGGTAACAGTGAATCAGTATATTTTAGCTAAACTAGTATAGGAAAAGAGAATAACTTTACTCTTAGTACAATTCTGCAGTTGTTTAAAAAGACCATCTATAAGCTAATTTTCAAATAATCATTTTAGAGCTACTCAACACTATAGAGAATGTTTCAGAAATAGTTATAATCACACGGAATCTAAAAGTTAAATACATCAGCGGCGTATCTTTAAGTATAACAGAGAAAAAAATAAAATCGAATTCTAATGGACGAGGGCGAGCCTGTGCAACCTATGTTCCTTTTTGAAAAAATGAAAAGAAAGGCATTGTTGTTGATGAATAATGCGCCATCTCATCCAAATGAGAACAAGGTTGTGAGTGGGGATATTAAAGTACTGTTTCTTCCTTCTAATGTAACTTCACTGCTCTAGCCCATGGGCCAGCGTCTTTTAGAAAAAGCGCAATTACAGGGAGATATTAAAGTCAATTTTGAAGAAAATAAATGAAGGAAATTATGGTTTGGTTGACACTTCAAAGCAAATAAATCTTAAGGACGTGGTGTACTGAGCAGCAGATTCTTGAAATAAAGTAAAAGAATCGACGATCCAAAAGTATTGGTCAAAAATAATTGGTCAGGAAGGCATTTCATACGAAGAAAATGAACGACGATCATGACACCATGTTTGAGTTGCTCCAGAAACTACCCGATTGTGAAGATGTTAGTAAGGAAGACTTCGCCAAATGGTTGGTTGGTGACGAAAAAGAGGGATTACCAGACTCGGATACAATAAATATAACCACAATGGACACCATGGAAGATGACAACGCCAGTGATGAGATTGTTGAACCACACAAAATGTCACACGATAAAGGCAGGCAAGTTTTGGAAACGGCTTTGGAATATGTAGAACACCAACCAAACGCAACACCTGCTACTCAGAAGATGGAGAGACTGCGCCGCTAACAACAGAAGTACAAAACAGTCAACACTCGAATCTTTTCTGATGAAGTTGTAATGCCCATACGTACATATCTTATGTAAATACAAAGTATATACAGGGTGGGGCAGGGAATGTATCCCTAACTTTGAAGGTAAATAAAAAAAAAATGTTAGAACAAAACTCTATTGTGGCATCAGAAGGGTACAACTGGAAGTTAATTTTACTTAGTTTTAAACAACATATCATTCAAGTGATGTCCCTCACTATCAATGCACTGATGTAGCCGGTTTCTGAAGTTCTCCACAACTCTGCTAAGCATCTGTTGCGGAATGCGGCCAACTTCAAGGCGTATTGCATTCTTCAAGGCTTCAAGGGTCCTGGGTCGATGTTTAAACACCTCATTCTTGAGGTAGCCCCATAAAAAGTAGTCGCACGGAGTTAAATCCGGCGAGCGCGCGGGCCATGGCATGTCACCGTACTGGGAGAACAAGCGCCCGGGGAACATTTCCCCCAAAACAGCCATGGAATTTCTAGCAGTATGGGCCGTGGCACCATCCTGCTGCAACCACACTAGTCTCCAGTTTATCTGTTGAAGTTATGGTTCAAGAAATTGTTGGATCATGTTAACATACCGCTCAGAATTGACGGTAACCGACCTCTGACCCCAAACTCTGTTTTGCAAAACACTACCACGTGCACGGAAGTTCTCCACCCATAACAAAATGGATTTTCGGTCTGGAACAGCATTACGACGGGGAATTCGATAACGAGTACGCAGCGCACGCTGCACTGTAACGATAGACTTGTTTTGGGAAAAATAGTTATCCGAAAAAGGCTCGATCCATATTTTTCCGAATAGTAGAGCTTCTCTAAACTAAACAACAATTGCATTCGGATTTCTAAAGCGTCTCTGTTTCGGAGCGAAAATAAATCAATGCCTGCGAATTATTTCTGGGACACTTTGTATAGACAAAACAAGAAAAAAGGTAACTAGGGTTTGCAAATAGCTGCAGTAGTGTAGTATTATTTCCAAATGTTGTAACTAGTAAATCCCCATGTATAATGAAAAATCACTTACCTCAATTGCACTTGATATAAGATCAGGCTTGCAATTACCCTCCAGGATACGTTCGTTCCTTAAAAACTCACTACACGATTTTTCCGCACTATCTCGACTCTCTAACTCGGCCAAGACCGAATTCGTTATCACATTCGTTTGATTATTGTACATTATGTCCGAATCTATCGAATGCTGCGGTATTATCGTCACTTGAGACACCTCCGAGTCGGTTGATGTGTTCGACCGCTGCTTCGTGAGATTGTTCAGTTTGTGTGGCACAGCGTACAAGGCTTCTATGGACTTGGGGTCAGAGCAAGTTAGATCCAACGATTTCGGCGACGAATCCATCATCAGAGATGACGGCGGTAGGTTTCCGCTAGGACTGGTAACGTTTGAATCAAGCGAATGGAGTTTCGAATGCGAGGGAGTCATTCTGATACAGCTACTACTACTATCAGTCTCGTAGGTTTTAAGCAGATCTGGGCTGACTACTCGTTGAGGTTGTTGCTGTTGCTCGACGGACGGTTGTTGCTCCTGTTGTTCTTCTTCTTCTTCCTCGTGTTCTTGCGTCGTCGGGCTGCTGGTACATTCGGTGTCTTCGTGCGGTTTTAGTTTAGCTTTGATTTCGGGATAGGGTTCGTTAAAGCCTCCTTCGTCGAGCGTGGAAGTGCTTACGATGGATGGCGGTCTGCTGCCCAATCCGGCAGCCGGAATGTTGAGCGATATGCTGGAGATTTTAGTACGTCTAGTAACTGATGCTGCTGGTTCAGTCTTTTCATTTTGTTTTGTGGCGTCTGGTTGTTCTGAAAAAATAAAAAGGAAAATGTGAATCATATTTGGATCTTAAGCATTAATTCAGTTTACAAATAAAGATGGACTAAAACAGGGATGTATATTGAGCTTAATACTGTTCACAGTAGTGATGGATGAAGTAGTAAAAAAAGTTAAGCAAAAAATTAAAAGCTGCAGATAGGAAACTGGAAAATGCACGGAATAAAGGTATCAGAAATGTTTGCTAATAATGTGTTGCTGGCAGAATCGGAATAAAACTTACAATACAACTTGAATATCCTCAATGAAGAAATGGTAAATAAAAATATTAAAATAAATATTAACAAAACGAAGTCCATGATAATAGAAGTTCAAAATAAAATACACAACATCAAAATAGAAAATATTAGAATAGAGCAAGTGAACGAACATTCTCAGTTCTAAAAAAGCGGTAACGCCCACGCTTATACATATATGGGGGTGAGTCATGGACCTTGACGAATAAAAATATCAGCTGTATAAATGCAGCGTAAATGAAATTCCTCAGAAAGATTGAAAGCAAATCTAGAAGCGATAGAATTAAAAATTGAGTATTTATAAGAAAACCATAAAACCGGTAGGGCAGAAGATAGAGAAAAGAAGACTAGGATGGCAAGGTTATGCTCACAAAATGAAGGAAGACTCCCGAGAAAAATAAAAGAGGAAGTGAGAAAAGCAGCAGCCGAAAGAAACATAGAATGGGCAATGATCCATAACTTGGCCTAAGACAAAAAGAATTGGAAAATGAAGGTAAACTCAACTCCACAGTCTTACACTCAGTGGTAAATGGACAAAGGAGTAAGAAAGCATTAATTCAGGTATACACAATATTGCTATTCAATTATGCAATTTTTTTTTAAATTTTAGTGCAAATTATATTGGTGCACATTACGTGGATGAATCAAATATGAACCGGAATTCTTTCAATTTGTTGAAACATTACAGAAATATAGTGCTTGGAACAGCATACCACAAATACCCTTCAAAAACTTATGTTCAGATTACTTAAAATTTTCAAGATCATTAAACGTAAAGACGAATCCTTTAATCCAAGTAAATTAAAGTAAAAATGCCGTTTTTAATCACATGTGAAAATTCAAATGTTTTCATTTTGTCGTTCCTCGAAGAGGTAACATATTATTGTACTAATTTGTCCGGCTACAGAAGACCTACGTACACATGAAGTGGGACCCAAACCAAAGTTCTATGCGTTAATTTTCTAATGAGTATAATTTCACTGGAATTAACAGTAAAAATATGTAGTATTTGTCACACGAAAAGGCTTTACATTACAATCAATTACACTGAGGAACAATTTCAAACACAATTTCTGTTGAGTTTGATTTTTGAGCTGTTTTATAGTTAATTAGGCATGCTGGTTTCAAAACTGTAGTTAGTTTTCTTCTACCACGTCAAGTTTTATCTCTACACCTTATAAGAATGTGACCATTCTCCGCGAAATCGAGCATGAAAAGAATGCTTGGTTGGCATTCAAAAACATTGTTAAAGACTATCTTGGAAATACACAAGCACAGAATTACGCCAAAATTGTCCAGCAACTCTTGGAGAGCTTCAAACTGCTAGGTTGCAACATGAGCACCAAATTGCATTTTTTACATAACCATCTTGCTAACTTCCCGGAAAATCTTGGTGCAGTCAATGAGCAGGATGAGCGATTTCACCAGGATTTGAAGGTCATGGAAGCACGGTATCAAGGTAGATGGGATGTACCTATGATGGCAGACTATTGTTGGAGCATCAAGCGAGAATGTCCACAGATTAAACATTCCAGAAAGAGCTATAAGCGAAAATTTTTGCCTTAATATGTAATTACCGTTCGATAAAAAAACAACTATTTGTATAAACACAATTTAACTTGCAGTAACTATTATAGCCTTTGTATGAATAAAATTATTCTTTATAAACAGTATATTTGGTAAGTTGTTACTTTATTTTCCTTCATATGCACAATTTGTATGACTTTTGAGGATATCCTGTAGCTGACGTTATTGACAAAAACTGCGGTTATTTTTGGATCCAGAGGCCAAAAGTTTGAAAGTAAATTTGGCTAAGAGTAAACTTGCATTTAACATAAGCAGGTTTCGACATTTTCCATAATAAGATTCAACTAAATTCCAACATGATTCTGCTTGCATTTCTAAAATAATAACAACTAAAAGTACTTATGTTTTTCTGTAGAGTATAACAGTGAGACTGTCCACATTTGTATATCATCTTAGTTTGGAATATTAGTTTTACGCATGCATGAAACTGAAACCTGTTGTCGAATAAAGTAAAGAGTAGAGTAATAATTAGGTTTGAGTTTCAATCCGCCGTTTATGCTGTCTTTGTTTTAATTAATTTTTTTTTAATTTTTGACGGGAAAAACATATACACGTTGGTCCAGATACGAACGGGGGATTAGCATTGTGAATGGCAACAGCGCATTCGAATCTCGCTGCGAGATCCCATCCAGTCGTAGTATATCATAAAGCGAGCAGCGTTACACACGCATATTATAAACACGCATGTCCGCTCAATCACGTAATATTATAATTCAACGTCTTCTGACAAAACGCGTTAATACAGAATTACTGCATAATTTTTCTGTATTCTCAGATTGTTAGAAAGTACAGTTTCTATATTCGTTTTGTTGCTGCTATGTGATGTAGGACAACGAAAAAGTAATTCTAAGTAAGAGATTAGCAACGATTCTTATAAAATTAAACTAAAGAAAAATAAATTCGATAATCATACAAAATAAATTAAAATTTTAACAATGTAACTTTATTAAGGGGAAAAATCACTTAGCAATATTGAACTTTGTAACTTTTGTATTTGTTGCGTTTCAAAATACGTTTCACAGTACTTCTACTAACACCGACTTCGTCTGCAAATTTTCCGGCTAGAGCAAGGTTCGCCCGTTTCAACTAACGAACAAACCCTCACTTCTCTCTCCTTCCGCGCGGATGGCATTAGCGGGATTTGAGGCTGTTCGTCTATTTAATTAATTAATTATTAATTCCCAACCACACAGCCAAGTTTCCTAGACGCTTTGACGATCCTTTCAATCGTCGAATGCGAAGGAATAGGACAATCCACATACTCTACGGCAAATAGATCGGCCGTGTTCTAGTAGGAATCTCCAGCAAGATACCATGTAATGATTTGCACCTTCTCTGCGGTTGTATAAACTAACACAGTGTATCCGAAATCCACAAAATCATTGTTAGAACCTTGCGAGCGCCTAGATAGACAAAGAGTGCATCAGATAGACCCCTCACAGCAAACGACAGTATGTCAAATTGCGCTACGTACAATATATCTCGCACCCCAGTGAGACCTGGACCAACGTGTATATGCATAAAAAGTTGTGTAACGATATAATTATATTCAAATAAAGTTTTGTTTCTTAAAATATTTTATATTTTTAAAAAAGTCCCAAATGAGGACTGTGGCAGGTTGCATGGAGAAAAACTAATAAGAATTTTTTTTTATTGTATGAATTATTGAAAAGAAACGAAACAAAATACACACCATCTGCGGTAAACAATATTGGCTGATATGTATAAAATGACATTAAACTGTCAAACGCACCTGATATATTTTTCGCGCCAAGTGGTATACGTAAAATTCCAAAATCCCCAAATGGGGATCGTGGCGTAGTTATAACTATGACAAACGAGGTAAGTAAAGTTGAGTAACACATAAGTATGGTTTTTGAAGCAAAACGGAATTCTTGTATTCAGATTTGTACAGATTCGGCAGAATTTTCGCACGACTTGTGTACAGGCCAGAAAGAGATAGTTTTTTGGGATAGTCATAGGATTGTGTTAATCGACTATCTTGAAAAAGGAAAAACAATAACGGGGAAATACAACGCATCATTATTATACAAGCAGAAAGCAGAAACTGTGGAAAAACGGCCGCATTTGAAGAAAAAGAAACCAAGACACCATATCACACTTCAGTGGTCGCCATGGCAAAAAGTCACGAATTGGGGTTCGAATTGATAGACCACCCAACTCTATTCACTAGATTTGGCTTCCAACGACCTTTTTCCTATATTATATACATAATCAAATTTACTCTGTTAGTGTAGCTGTTAGTAAAATTTACACTAATCCCATAACGCTGCATGAAGCTGCTAACGTTATTCTTCACTATTTATTTTCATTAAAAGTGCCAATTCACTTCTAGTGTACTACAATTTACAACCGTTTAAGGACTTTTGGGACAAATACAATCTCGAGCTGCGGTTGCCAACGGAGAAAACGGCACGTAAGCATGTTGCGATGACGTGGAAAAGAAAACGAAATGCATATTGAAAAAACTGTTTCTTTGGTGATGTGTTGACAAGACAAGACTGTAAAAAAAATCAATTGTAAATATTATGGTACGCATACTAGACTCTAATAAACCTACATTACCACTGTTACTAGCTAGCCGAAGACTACAAGAGTGTACTTGCTGCAGCAATTACAAAGGTTGTACTTTGGAAAAATTTCAAATTTCAAAAGATAAAGTGTTGATGTTCATGAGCGATGGCGCAGCGATAATGCGTTCGGTAGGCCGTTCTCTTCTTGAACATGGTTGCAAGTGTTTATATGTTACGTGTAAAGTGCATGCTTTACATCTTGTGGCAGAAACCATTCGACAATGCTCTCCCGAGGTAGATGTATTAATAGCAAGCACAAAAAAAGGATTTTTGAAATCCCCGAAACGCCTACGATCATTTCACACAGAGTGTCCTGGTATTCGTCAACCACCGGACCCAATTCTTACACGTTGGGGAACATGGTTGCAGGCAGCTTTTTATTATGCTGCACATTTCAAAACAGTAAAAGCTGTTGTTGCACAATCCAATCCTGCCAAAGCTGCACCTATTAAGGAGGGCCAGTCAAAATTTCATGATATTTCCGTTGTAACAGATTTAAAAAATATTCGTAGCTACTATAAAGGATTAGCTGACGCAATAGACCTATTACAAAATAGATCGTTATCATTATTGGAGTCTCTGCAAATTATGAACGGAGTGCATACACAGCTACTGACTATACATGACGCAAAATATAATCGCGTTTTAGAAAAGTTCGAGAGTGTGCTGCAGAAAGATCCCGATTTTAGCACACTAAAACAAATTTGTGATGGTGTATCGAATAATCCACTGACTAAGTACAAAGAGTATTTTAATCATGCATGTATAACATCGGTAGATGTTGAACGCTCTTTCTCAAAATAAAAAACTCATTTTCTCACCACGGCGAACATCGCTCACCGAGACAACTGTGGAAACACATCTATTGGTGTCAACTTTTTGCCGCTCTTATCCATATGATGTTAATACTGATAATGGTGCTTCTAGTTTTACTGTTCCGTAGCCAAGGCTGCTTAAAAGGGTGAGTGTTTCACTACTTTTCACATATTATAATTATGTATTAGTTCTGTTATTTTTTTTCTATTTTCTTACTATTGTTTTTGTATACTAGGCAGGTACGGCTATGGCACGGCTCCCTGTTACCGGGCTCTACTAATAAAATACACTACAGTTAGTGTTAAAAATATAACACTCTCTCTTACTGTGTAGTCTTGCAATTAAATAAAAGCGCTTATTCAATACTCCCACAATAATCATAAACTATTTTTTTATGAAACATTCCTTTGTCAATGTAATATAAACTCAGCATAAAAAAACGGCATATAAATAAATGCAAATTATAATTATCTTGTACCAATAAATATGCATTTAATGCATGCAACACAACCGCTACTTCTTTTACGTTTCCAGCTAGACCTCGCATTGCGTCACGAAACCTATGACGATTTTAGCATAAGACTGGCGCCAACGCAACGCTAAGTATATAAATCGGTATACAAAAAAAGCAAAGCGAGAGCTTTAGGACCTTACCATAAAATACGAAACGTTAAAAATAGAAGCCGAAGAAACGAAAACGAATTTATTTATTTCCGCGTGGAAGAACGCATATGGTCGGTCCCATTAGTTTAATATGGTAACGCGACGTGTAATAAACCAGAAATAAACATCCATTTTTTATTGTTTGGTTGTGAGATTGGTGAGCGCCGAAAAAAAGTCTTCCGAATAAATATTTTCATATCATCGACCAAGATTGTAGACAAATAATCGTCTAGAATTAGATATAAATATTTCAAGACGTTATGAAATTCGTAAGATGTTGGAGTAAAGGAAGCATTTTAGGAATTACGAACTGATGTTTTTGTGCTAACAGGTAACACGTCAACAGTTTACAGGAGTTGAAAAGTTATTCCGTAGCTGAAATGGTACTGAATGACATTTTGTATACCTACTAAATTTTCGTCTTTGATACCATATGCGGATGATAATAGACAACATTTCTCGTCCGGAATTTTACAACTATAAATCCAAAAATATCTACTTTAATCACCAAAAACATGTACACTGCGTTCTGTTGTTACCAGAGGCTTAGATTTGTAGTTAGCGCATACTAGCTATCATCTCGCTCTTATGACCTATAAGTTATTGAATTGAAATGGAAAATTTTAAATTTTTAAATGTACTTCATATATTGGTTACACCGGGTGTAATTGAAACTATTCTCATCCTATGTTTTTTTTATTTATCAAAATAAAAATCTGAAATTTTGATATCATAAGTAACGAACAATTCTGAATTTAATGGTGCTATCCCGTTACTACCGCCAAGATAAGGCTAAACGGCTTTGACGTCAGCAGACTGTGAAGTATTCATATTTAAGCCATGTAAACGTGTTTACACATCGAGACCATCTCTGCGTTTTGAATTGGTTTATCCAAATTATATTGCTTTTATTTTTAAAAAAATACTGTGTTGTGATATTTCCGTACTTTGTTGGTGATACCTGCAGTATTTTTCTAGTGTTATAAAAACGAGATAACCTAACCTAAGATGGTATCGGTTGTTTCGTTTTGTGAGTTACACTTTATAAATAAAAGAAGATATTATTTATTCTTCAACAGCTACAGATTCAAAGACCGGTAAAACTATAAGTGTAAGTTTAAAATATCCTAGGCTTAAAAAAGATGCTATTCCAACTCAATTCCCTAACTGTCCGTTGTATTTGACAAAAAACGTGAAGATGTTCCGTTTGAATACAATATATATGTATTTTAAATTATATCACCGAAATGTCATATTCAAAGCAGTGAACGTATTGCAACAATTATAGTTACTTGTTCTACAAATACCCTACTTAAAAATGAATGTGGGAAAAGTAATGATACAAGGGTGTACCAAACATAAACGGGACCGATTTTCTTAAGAAGTCCGGAGGGTTGATGCGCAGGTAGCCTGTACCGTTAGGGAGAGGGAAGAACCGACCGCAACTCTCTCGGGTCCCTTTAGTATCAAAAGAAACCATGAGCGAGAAAGAAGTGCATGTCTCCGTGGAGCAGCGGATTATCATCAAGTTTTTGGCTAAGGAGGGGGTGAACCCAACCGAAATTTTGCGGCGATTACAGACACAGTTCGGGGACAACACCCTGTCAAGAACCCGTATGTTTGCATGGCACAAAAAATTTTCTGGAGGGCGTGAAAAATTCGAGAACGAGAGCCATGATCGCCGCCCAAGGACAAGTGTGACCGAGGCTAACATCAAGGAGGTCCGAAATCTCGTAGAGGGAAATCAATATTATTGTGGAGTACTGGATGCCGCGAAATTGTCATTTCGAAGGAAAAGGACAACGCAAGGCCTCATGTGACTAACGCCAGACCTCATGTGGCTAACGCCACGATGCAAAAAGTGGATGCATTAGTATGAGAAACGCTGTAACATCCACTCTATAGTCCAGACTGATCACCTTATGGTTTCCAACTTTTTGGACCCCTCAAAGAAGCGCATGGAGGCCAGCGTTTCAACAACGAAGCAATGGAAGCGTTTGTGCTCCAATGACTACACGAACGTCCGAAGAATTTTTACGATTATGGAATAAAAAAGCTCCCAATCAGATGGGAGAAATGTATTTCTAGGGCGGGAGAGTATGTAGAAAAATAATATATATTTGTAAGCTTAGTTAAATAAAGACCAAAAAATAAATGTTAATATAGCTCATGGTATTGGTGGAATCATTCTCGGCAAAAACAATGTAGCAAAGAAAATAGCGCTAACACATGGACATGTTTCTGCCTACTCGGCGTCATCAGCATGGTTCTGAGCACTATCTCCTGCCGCTATCGTTGCGTTTGCCTCTCAGTTTATGTTGCTAATCTCCAACCTCCTGTCTGACGAAAACAAATGAATATGACATTATTTAACATACAAAATAACTTAACATAAAAATAACGAAAACAGTCAATGATGTAACTAGTAAACAGCTAAAATGAGAATGAGAAGCGAAATGATAATTAAAACACAAAATACATAATGCATTATAACTAAACCTTATAACAGATATACAAAATGTGCATCGTTAACTTGTTGATACATTCGGAGGCGATTTATTGTTTCTCTTGCATTATTCAACTGTTCCTGAGCGATATTCTGAATGACATTTCTTGCACGATGTTCTAGCAGCACTTCACGATTTTCCGTGTGTTCTAAAAACTTGATTTTTCACATGACCCCAAACAAAGAAGCCTACAGGAGTTAAGTGAGGCGATATCGCAGGCCGCCTAGTCCAGCCTAGCCTGAAAAGTTTCCAATCTAACATAGAAACAAGTATTTTTTTGTTAAATTCAGTTTTATTTCTCGACATAGTCTCCGTGTAAGTTTATACACCTTTCCTAGCGATGCTCCCATCTCTATAATCTCTCCAAATAGTAGTTGGCGTCTTGTTCTCCAAAATAGGCCTCCACGAGGAATTAAAATCTTTGTCCTTCGAGCGAAACTTTGAGACCAGAAAACAAAAAAGAGTTACTGGGGACCAGATCTGGTGAATAGGGTAGGTGATCTATCAATTCGAAAACCAATTCGTGGGTTTTTGCAGTGGCGACCACTCAAGGTGAGGCGGTGCGTTGTCTTGGTCGAACAAAACTTTATTTTTTGACTCCATGACCATCCCAAAAAGCAGTTGCCATCACTTTCCCGGCAGCTGGAACAGCCTTCGTCTTTTTCGGAGCTGATTCACCCTTCGCAGTCCATTGTTTCGACTGCGCATTGACTTCGGGAGGGTACTGGTATATCCAAGTTTCATCTAAAGTTATTAATCGATGCCAAAACTTCCACATATTTCGAATGCGTTTTTGGTCCTGAGTAAGCAAGCGTGATTAGCTTTTCTATGCCCAAATCTTGTCAATATATAACAAACACGTTTTTTTGAGATACCCGCAGCTTTACTATCTCTTTAACCTCAATTCGACGATCGTCTAGCACCATTTGGTGAACTTTTCCGATGTTATCGGTAGTGGTTGCAGTTTTTGGCGGTCCTGAATATTCAACCCCAACCAAGCTGGTACGACCACGTTTAAATTCAGTTGCCAAAAATTTCATTGTAATAAATGATAGTGCAGAGTACCCGTGAACAACGTCCATCTCGGCTTTAATTTACGTAGGCGGATTGCTTGTTGAATGTAAGAATTTAATGACGACTCGATATTCCATTTTTTCCATTTTTACAGAAACACTAACATCGGCTGACACAAACGACAGTTTAACAACAAGTGAGTGTTCAACATGGCTGAAGCCTTCATGCTGAGGTTTCAAACTTTTTAAACTACTCTTGTACATACTATCATCACAATCTTTTCCGCAGAGAAGCAGATCTAGGTATCTAAGCACTACAATAGAATCACCACAAAAACTTTGAATTTTACAAATTAAAATCACTGAAGAAAATCTTAATGTATACGTTAACCCATATGTGACATGTAAATGGCAAAAAAAAACTATCTCAGAATCACCTTGAAAGAGAGGGCGAAGTCGGTGGTTTATTCCAATTTAATAACAATTTAAGAGAGTTGTTATCCTCCCCTTTCGTTGTATTACTTTTCAGTACTGGAAAGGTACAAGTTCTTCGTAAAAAATATTTTGTTTTAAGTGTTTATCATACTTTTCTTTCTTTCGAAAGCACTTAATGTAAAACCCAAAAAAAAAAGAACGATTGCAAAAATGTTAACGATGGCAATTAATAAAAAAATATTGTGAGATGCTGGATATTTTAGACTATTTCCTACACATTAATTAGAAATACCACATCTAATTAAATATAAAAACTTTTTGCAACGATAGTATTTCAACGGGAAACATCAAACAAATAACTTAAGTAATCTCATTAGTATCTGTCATCTTTGTATAGAAACTACTTTCAGATGATAGATTCAGAACAACCAGCTTCAGATTAACCGCAAATACTTAAATAATGTAGGAGAAAAGTGCCAGTCAGAGGTGAAGCGCAACAGGTAGAAGGTTGTATAAAGTATAGCAGTTAAAAAGTTAAATTTACATATTCGGGATCATTTAGAACTTTCCCAGTTACTTTTTAACAGCCAATTTAATAAATGTCTTTCAAAAGTTATGATGAGAAGTGCTGTTATGTATGAGTGAAGAGGTCTTTATGAAAGAATTTCTTGAGATGTCGCTTGTAATGTGACAAATGTGTTTCTTATATTCTACAATTTCGATAAAGTTTTAATAAGTTTATTTTTGAAGTTTAGAATGTAGGAGATAAGCAGATTGATAAACCATATAGCTTTCAATAATGCTTATACATATTTTAAAAGTACAGTTCCTGGCCATATTACTTGAAACATGTCATAAATCAACCCTTTTACCTGGAAATTCCCATCCTATTATAGTAATACTCTTTTGCTTTGAATCCGATCGTTTATAGGGGGACTAGATTATTGTATCAGTAAATAAAAATACCAGAGAAATGATATTTAGAAGAGTAAAGTACGTATATATGTATAAATATTTCAGTTATCAATTTACATTTAGCGAGTTCACAGTTTAGAGAATGCATCGATATTTTTTAAAATATTTCGCCATAACCGTATAGAAGCTAAGTGGTGGAGTATCGTTAAGTGTTTTGTGTTGATATATCGTTATTTCAAAGGTAAAATTGTTATTCTATCTCTCTCTTAATAATTAATTATTTGGAATTTGAAAAAAATTGAAATATTTGGGGTTTTTTGTAGAAAATGCCCGGGAAAGATTTAACAAGTGAACAAAAAGCCGCTATACAAGTTCTTCTACAATCAAATAAACATTCACAACGAGAAATTGCAAAATTACAGAAAGTATCTCCTTCTTTTGTATCGCGTTTAGCTAGAAACTTAAACGAAGAAGCTAGCACATCGACACAAAGACGGGCAAAGTGCGGTCGGAAAAGAAAAACTTCGAAGAGATCTGACCGTGAAATTGTTCATCAGGCTTTGAGCAATAGATTTGCTACAATTAAAATGATTCAAAAAAAATTACAAGAGAGAGGAATAGATATTTCGAACAGAACTATCAGGCGCCGATTGCGCGAAAATCGCCTAATAGGCCGAATACCTGTAAAAAAGCCGCGTTTAACAGAAAAAATTAAATCTGCTCGTCTCAACCTTGCAAGAGAATATCGACATTTCACAGACGACAATTAGAAAAAGGTGAATAACTTAACAACATGATTTTTACTGAATTAATGTTTGCATTATTTAATAGGTTTTCTTTAGTGACGAGTGCTCGCTCTGTGTGTTAGTGCAGCGAGCACAATTTGTTCGTAGACGACCTGGCGAACGTCTCACAGAGTCCACGGTTCTTCGAACTGTTAAACACCCTCCGCAGGTAATGATTTGGGAAGTGATTAGTGGAGACGGACCCGGCCCTTTGTATTT
Organism: Dynastes maya; assembly: GCA_029619315.2. Lineage (NCBI taxonomy): Eukaryota > Metazoa > Arthropoda > Insecta > Coleoptera > Scarabaeidae > Dynastes > Dynastes maya. The sequence goes on from JAROYE020000005.1 coordinate 44,520,561, forward strand.
TGTAGAAGGTACAATGCGTCAAGAGCAGTACATAAATGTGTTAAAAAACACGTTAATACCGTATTTTAAGCCAGGACGTCGCATACCGAGGTTAAGGTTAAGAAATTCTTTGAAGACAATCACATACCCCTTTTACGTTGGCCCCGAAATTCACCGGACCTCAATCCCATCGAGAACGTATGGAATCGACTAAAAAATAAGGTATATGAAAGAGAAAACCCTACAAAGGAAATATTAATGAAGAATATAAAGGATGTATGGGAGAACGATGAAGATATAAAAGAGACAATCATATCTTGCATTGAAAGTATGCCCCGAAGAATTAAGGGTGTTATTAAAAATCATGGGTTATGGACTAAATATTAATTACTTATTTAATATTTACATATGTTACATATTTTTACAATATATTTTATAAATAAAAAATATAATACATGTATAGTTTATATTTTATTATGAAGAAACTACAAAATATTGAGTGTGTCAAGTAATTTGGCCAGGAACTGTACACTCATTTGTTAATAAATAACTCATCTATTAGTTTAAGAGTATGCAACATTTCATGAATTTATTTAGGTCTAAATGAATTCAATGACATTATGTTTACCATTTCTGCTTCGTTAATATTAATCGTATGCCATGTCTACAATTACCCATGAGTTTTATATCTTTCATGTGTACATACATCCTTAGTACATGAATTTATTGACCATAGTAGATTTTTTGTTGCTTTTTATCATTCATCTTTTTATACATATACAAGTCCGTTTTATATAAATTGACATCGGTATTTCCGGTATTTCTATAAATATTTGTTTATATTAAAGATATTATGACATGTTTATAATCTTAGAGTATAAATTTAGCTATAGAAAATTTTCCAGGTTTTAAGGATATCGGTTATTGGTGCAGCGTAGGTTACGTATTTCCATTTACTGTTTATATTAACGTAGTAAAGTGAAGCTTCTGGATGCCATCCAGATATTGACGCATTTCTCATTTACACGAAATGAAGTCGGTGAAACTTCCTTTTAGAAAAAAAAGAAACACAAAATACTCTCTAGCAGCGTTTTGAAATTGTTGGTAATGCACCTCCACAGTGGTAACTTCTTGGCCTAAAATTGGATAAAAAAGTTTGTTTAATTTTATTACTAGAATAATAAATACTCGATATAGAAAACTGCAAAAAGTTAATACAGTGGCAAAGGAGGCTTTCATAGTTATATCAGAAATTAACTAGCAAACATTTAAGCTTAAACAATTAGGAGGATATATAAATTATGCCAGAAGGTTATTCTTGTTTATAAGAGATATCAGATACTCCTTTTAATTGGTCTTGCTTTAATTCGAGGGTAGTCTGAAAAGGTTCCAGCCTAACACAGGAACACGTATTTCTTTTGACAAATTCAGTTTTGCTTCTCAACAGAGTCGCCTTCGTCACGTCTAAGTTCGACCGCCCACAATTTCACCATTTCGGTTTTGATTTGCGTAGGCGTATTGCCCTTCAAATGGAAGAATTTAATAACAGATATTCATTTTTTTCCAGTTTTACAGAAACACTAACATCGACCGATACAAGCGACTGTTAAACAACAACTGAACGTCTAACATGGCTGAGATTTTCAAAAATATCTTTCAATGTATACGCAATTATATTATCAGAATATTTTTGACGAGTAACGCCATCTTCATGTTAAGGCTTGAAATTTTTCAGACTAGCCTCGTGGAAAATCCATCCATTTATTGGCACTAGTTTTTCAAACAATAAAATATTTTGTATTTGGATGAGTTCTGTGATCACAATTGTTTTCTAGGGCCAGGCTTGTAGCCTCTAGACAGCTTTACCACTAGGGAGCGACGATTCCAGGTCTTCCGATCAGCATGGCTACCTATGAACTGTTGAACTCCATTGTCTGCTATGCGGACAACATGACACCGAGATGGTGGTCGGTCCTGCAGATTTTCAACGATCCCAACAAGAGATTATTCGATAGATGAACGCGTCTTCATGTTGCTTTGGCCATCTCGCGCAGGTGTTAGTAATATGGTAAACTACTCAATTGAACGTGTGCAAAACATCCTTCAATAAAAATCGAGTATAAGAAAGCTATCGGTGAGATGAGTGCCGCGTCTGCTGTTGATTGATCAAAAACAGAATCGCGTGATAACTTCAAAAAAATGTTTGTACATGTTTAAGTGGAATACGAGTGAATTTCTGCGGCGTTATGTGACAAGGTCAGTCGGCAAAATGGGGAAAACGAAGACGATTCCATCAGTCGAAAAAGTTTTGGCAACAATTTTTCGGGATTCGCAAGGCATAATCTTGATTGGTTATTTGGAGAAGGAAAGGACAGTCAGGAAACAGTACTATGCTGATGTATTGGACCGATTCGACGCTCAACTAAAGAGAAAAAGGTCCTATCTGGCGAAAAAAAGATTCTCTCTATGATAATGCCCCGGTCCACTAATCGACAATTGCAACAGCAAAACTAGTCCGATTACGGTACGAATTGGTGCTCCATCCACGATATTCGCCAGATTTGTAACAGACAACGCAAGCAACATGACTAAAACGAGAAGCCAATTCGCAAAATGTGACAATATTGGTATGTTGAATATAATAACTGGCATATTTTGGCAAAAGTATGTTCAGAAAATAGGGTAGCAATTGAAACTAAGTATATACAATTTGAAATTAATTGCTTTAGATAAGGTACAACATCAAATATGTAGCGTAGTTGAGGCCACTGAAGTATGGTTAAGTCTATTACATGATATAAAAAGAGGACAAGAAAAATATACTGAATTTCAAATACATTGTTTTAGGAATCGATTTAACATGGCGCTAATACCAGCTCATTTTCTGGCCAATTTATTGGACCATCGTTTTAGAAGTCAGAGGTTAAATCAAGAACAAGAGGAGAAGAATATGCAGCCCTATATTATCCAGAAACCATACCATTTATAATTAAGTTCCAAGCGCAAACATCCCCTTTCAGAGAATATTTATTTTCAGTTGAGAATATAAAAAAAGTTTCTCCATTTTCATGGTGGCGTGCTCTTCAAAATCAATGAGCTATAAATAATTCTCTATTTGAGTTATGCATGCAGCTGCACACTGCGGTTGCATCTTCTGCTGGAATCGAAAGATTATTTTCCGTCTTTGAGGTTGGTTCATAGTAAATTGCGGAATAGATTAGGTATAAAAAAGCCACCAAATTAGTAAGCATTGTTAGAGCGTACAACAAAATTGTTATTGAAGACTAGTTTTTAAAGTTTGCATCGTAATCGTAATAGAATATTCCTTATTTTTGTTTTTTTTTTTTTTCTAAATAAATAAGTTACAAATATATATTTTATTATTATTACTACAAATTCCTTATTAATGTACCCATAGCACAATAAATACTACTACATTATTTAAAGATGGGCATGTTTTAAACATCGTATTAAAAAAATGTTTTAAACACATGGTTTAAACATGATTTAAACATCTGTTTTAATCACACTTCTTTTAAATACTGCCACCTTGTATGAAAGACCTGGATTAATTACAGGGAAATTGTTTTTTATAATACAATTAACTCGAATAATCAATAGTTTTTCCAACAAATTTTTGCTATGGCGAAAAAAATTCTGAGTACTATGCTTCACCACAATAACGTGAATAATTTTCGTAGAAACAATGATCTAATTTTTCCTAAATTTACTCTACTAATAAATCCAAAGAAAGCTGTAAGTAGATACTTTACGGCTACAAAACAAAGAACAACGTGTTTAAGCAAAATAAAATTGACTTTCCCCCCACGTCAAGATTTTTAAAATAGTCCCGACGACCATGTGCGCTTGCAACTTACAGACCTCGAAGCTAGAGTCGTAGAGATCTTCCTTCTTTTGAAATTTGATCTTTTCGAGGGAAAACTAACCTGAACAATCGATGCACAATAACTTGAGTCTCAAGCACATACTTCTAACTCTCACCATTTAGATTGAAAACAAAAAAAAAAGACGGACACACCACTCGAAACCGACGATCACGAAAAACTAATAGCGATATTCGTCTCCTTATGTATGGAGATTCCGATTATAAAAATAGGGCACGATGGCGAGGCACGGCGAGGAGGTAAATCACACGACAGCATCGAAAACATCCTCGGCATGCAACAGGGCCAGCAAAACCTAAGGAACTCGAGGAGGAGTGGACGATGGCAGGCAGCGTACGAATGTATGCACTTGTCTTGAATCGGAGGGACAAAGATGCTCTTCGAGAGGATGAACGGAAGAAAGAATTAATTGCTACTTTTACGCACTCGCGCACTATACACGAGAGCCACCACACAATCGATTAATTGAAGTTAATTCGTCCGTCGCATCGTTGTGGATGCGTCTAAAGTGCTGTGGTGCCGTCTAAAGTATCAAAGAACGTTTCGCTAGCATTCGGTCGAAGTTGGCGTTAACGCGAACGCGAAAGCAAGACGCAGCCAGAGATCAAACCTCTCCCAAACACTCGCATACACTAATCTATAAATAAATTCCAGCAGACCTACACAACACACATAACAGTTGATTTTTGTTTGTGTGTCCAATATATTTGTTCCTTTTTCAGCTGCTTGGCTACCGCTGCTATTCGCTGCTGTTTGCTACTGCCTACGCGTTTCGCCTGTCAATGGTCCGTCACATCACTGTCTTTATTAATAACGACACACCATTGTATATCGTAACTTCTCGAACTCCTTATCGAAACTGTAGGCATCCTTAGTACACTCGTGCTCTTGTGTGTAAATGAAGAAATAAGTACACAGACGTGCGGAGAGATACATATATGTATATTACATATATGTATTTGCGCATGCATACAGTACTATGAATATGCTCACAACTACATACAATTTCTATACAGTGAGGTCCTAACTTTTGCACCACAGACGCACATTGGTCCATGCTGGATTTTTGTATTTCAAACGATCTAAGAATTGGAAATACGTTCCGCTAAGAAGTAGAAGATAAATACAGTATGTTCATTTGAAAAACTTCCCAGGCGGCCTACATCCGAATCTAATAAAATTATTAAAAAATGCAAAGAGAGGTCAATTTTTATTTCGATGCGGAACTTAACTTACCCCTTAAGCTGCCTCTCTCACCAACATAAAAATCTTAAATGGGATGATACCATTTGTGACACATCGTTGGAAAGGTATTTTCATTACGAATTCAGTAGAATATCTTACTTTGACATTTGGTCAAGGTCTGGGCATTATAACAAAAAAATATCATGCTAAGCAAGATTTGTAAAATTATAAACTTATTAGAGCAAATGGATTAAAATTGTTCCCCTATGTTGAAGTTTAAGGTTAATTAGAATAAGCATTAGTATTTGGATCGTTCCAAGGAAACTCTGCATATTGCGGTCCCTGCTTAAATTTTAAAGCTACTTTAGACACAGTTCTTGTAGGAAATTTACAGAATACTTCCTCTTAACTACGTATGTTTGGATTTTTTATGTTATTTTTTCCAGTTAACAGTATGTGAGATCTCACCTCCATTAACTGTCCCAGGTACGGAAATGCAAATTGTATCTATATATTACAGTTAAAAGTTTATAGCTTATATATAATTTAAAAACCAAATAAAAAATTAACATCCCCATAATGTTATAAATTTCAAAACAAATTTTTCCCAAAATTAACTAAAAGTCACTGTCCTCACTAATTTCCTCACCTCCGTTAATAAAACGTCTAAATTCACAATAAACTCGCTGGATAGCGCTAGAAGTGTATTCAAATTATTCATTTTAATGGTAAAGTGGGAGTGTCTATGTCTGTTCAAGTTTTAAACGTGAAAAATCATTAGTTTTATCGTGTTCTAAACGACATTTCATACCAGATAAAGCATAATTCTCACTCATGTTAATGTAAAAAAAATGATCAAGCTATTGCATAATCATTAATTATATTGTTTGTTATTAATTACGTCACTGAGAAATTAACAATTTTTAGGTTACTTTGGTCAACAACCACACCAATAAATATAAGGCAACGAATTTGAATTAAAGTCTCACTTCCGTTAACCTCAGTGCCGTTAATAAGTTTTATTAACGGAGGTGAGAACAAATTAACAGAAGTGAGAAATTACATCAAAGAAACTAGAAGATGGCTAATACCAAAAACAAAAACAAAACAGAAAAATCCAGAAAATTATAAAACCAGCGATCAAAGAATTGCATGAGGGCTCTCTGTAAATCAACCACCAGTTCCAACGCCTAAACACACGTTAACACTGAAAAATGCCCTACTGTGCGTTTGGTGGGATTCCAATGGCGTAATTTTTTATGATCTTTTACAACCAGATGAAACGATTACTGCTGACATTTATTGTCAACAACCGCAAAGATTAAATGTGGAATTGCTGAAAAAGAGGCCTGCTCTGGTTAACAGAAAGAAGGTGTTGCTTCAGCATGATAATGCAAAACCTCACGCAGCAAGAGTGACCCAAGAAAAAATCACGTAGTTGGATTAGGAAGTCTTACCTCACCCCTTCAGATCTCTAGATTATACACTAAGATATAAAAACTTTCGATCAATTGATGGTGTTTTGAACACTATTTTTAATCTCAGCCAGCACAAAAGTGGAATCGAAAATTTGCAGAAACGATGGCAAAGTGTCTTAGATAATGACGATTATATTTTAGATTGATAAATAGAACAATTTTTGAAAACTTAAAATTTGTATCTTATTGTAAAATCATTGATTACTTATGGGTGCCCATGATAATAAAGCATGCTTGGGATTATTTGGATAAAAGGAAGAGAGACGCCCTAAGAATGCTGAGAAATATTTTGAAATATTACAGAGGGTATGGAATAAGATTCTTAGAAACGTTATTAGAAATTGGTACGCTCCACTCTCAAGACAAATGTTTGCTAATTTTTACATGGTTACAGCACAATGTAAAAAAAGATGAGAGCATAGTCTTATATTACTTCCGAAGCAAGACTAAGTACTTCATACAAAAACTTTGTGATCGGTAACATATTCACACTACTGTACATGCTGAAAGTGCTCAGTTTGGATCTTTAAATCGTCGTGCATTGGCTGTTGACGGGCGCGATGTTGCATCGCCGCAAGAAGTTTATCGTAAAATAGCGGCGATGCGCTATTCGGTCAGAATTAACGATGCACCACCATCGGCGCTTTACGAGTAGTGAAAAATGTGTTTATACATGCCTATGCGAGATGTAAATAAGAAGGAATTCTTTTATCGTTTACAGTTGAGGAATAAATTGTTGCCATATCGTTCTTGTTTTGCTTTTCGTAGGAGACGCGAAAGATGCATTTAAATACGTAGATTATGTACAAATTAACATTCTTCCGCGAAGAAATTTGTAGCCAAGAACATGTCTATACATCGAACAAAATAGATAAAATTACGAAATTGCAATCTTTTAATAGAAAATATTGACATGTAAAGAACTTTGTATGTTACAGGAATTCTATCCCAGTTCAAACATATTAGAATGGATTATAGTAGACTTCTACAGTTGGTGTCGATTTTTTGCGGTGTCATTTACAAAAAAAAAAAAAACTTACCTTATCAATCCACAAGATTACCAACGAAACGTCAAGAACTTATGCAAGAATAATCATTACTACACTTGAAAAACACCGATGCAATATTAAAGATTAATTACACTGTGCTAGTTACAAAACGCAACAAGCTGGGTACCCGGGGGTAAACCTATTTTGAGTATGCTGAATCCAATGGTGCCAACCGTTTTTAAAAGTTAGCTCGCATTTTCGAGCAATATCAATTTAAAAATTTTAGGCCCAAAGAACCTTCTGAAACATTCTGGAATTTTCTGTAAAATCTGATCAATGGCCGAAGACCTTTCTGGAACCTTCGAGAACCTTCCATGGACCATTCGTGAACCTTCTAGAAGTTTCCATCCCGCTACTGCTACTTGGTCAAATGAGTATATAAGCGGCGCTGTTAACCGCTGAGAGCTCAGTCTGTTTTCAGAGGTCAAAGCAAATAACCCAAACCAAAGTGAATAGTGAAAAGTTCGAGATTGTTCGCTGTATTGGCTTGTAAAATCAATTTATTTGAAATATCAAAATGGATAAAAATGGATGTTCTAAAATGAATACTTTTTGTTACGTGTGTGGAAAATTTGTAATAGAATCACTCGGCGTAAAATAAGTGCTGAAACTGCTGATTTGTATCAACAATATTTCTCACAAAATGTTTTCACTGATGTGTATTGGACGCTGTCTATGGTTTGCACAACATGCGTTTTGAATTTGAATAAATAGACAAAAACGGAGCCGCTATGCCACTTGTTGTTCCGATGATTTGAATAGATCCAAAAGCACATGATCCAGCTGAAAGTTATGCGTGCGTGAATTATACTGACGGTATGAACAGAAGAAAAAGTGGTTCTTTGCAATACATTCCAACAACATATACTCCTGTTCTACGAGGACCAATTTCAACAAAACAATCTGAGCCATCAGCATTAGAAACCATAAAAATTGAAGATGATTTAAATTCAATAAATGGTAAAAAAATGATAAAAATTACGTTTTTTGGCGTGTTTGGGCCTAAAATTTTTAAATTGAAACTGCTCGACAACGCCAGCCAACTTTTGGATTCAGCATACTCGAATTAGGTTCACCACCCGAGTGCCCAGCTTGTTGCAAAAAAGAAGTCTCCAATTCAAGCACAGTGTTATTATTATTCATTCACATTCACCTTCACCTTTACATTCACCTTTGTGTGAATACACAAATACACAAAAGTGCTATCACACAAGTGCTAAAAATATACAACAATATTTCAACTAAAATTAAAGTGAAGGAAATGAAATTAAAAAAAAATAAAGGAAAAATTGGTTGAAAAGTACCTGTACAACACTATTGACTTCTTTGAAACAAGATAATTAAAGATGAAGCAAATATGATTGATGAAGGTAAATCGCATCGGTTTGTGTAGCGTAACGATTAAATAAATAACTTTTGTGACGTTTATGGAGTATAATTAAAACATCTAGAAAAAAATCAGTTCATTGTAGTAGAACTAAATAACAGAGATTTAATTAGCACAGTACCGTTAGAAAATAGCACTACTAACAAAAAAAAAAACTGTGGACGACGGCCAAGTTAACAGCCTTGAAATACAATGGCTTCAATACAAAAAGGCTAATTTAGACCATATATTGTTTAAAGAATCAAATAATGAGGAAGTCCACATGAAAAGAGTGCCTAGTAACAATAACCAAAAATAATGCTACTATACAAGGTGTGGCAATTAAATAACCGGACTAGTGCTACTATCGGCAAACAGCGAGCACGCCACGGCAGGTTTGAGCATGTCTGTGCTTGTAGATGCTTCCACCACCCTGAGCACGATGGGCACGGTTGTACGTCGCTCGGTCTCGCTGTAGCAATCGTCCGTTCAAGTCCTTACGCTAGCGTCGCGTCGGAAAAATGCAGAGTGTTCAGATCGAGCAACGAGTTAAGGAAGAGCAAATCCTGGATGCTCCACCAAGACAATGCGCCAGCCCATTCCGCCTTGTCTGTGAAGGCGTTCTTTGCGAAATCCGGCATAACCGTGTTGGATCACCCACCGTACTCGCCCGACCTGGCCCCTTGTGACTTTTTTTTTGACCAAAAGTAAACTTGAACGGTACGCAGTAAATCTGTACGAATGTGATCCTGATTTATACTCCCGATACTACCTCCTCGCTTGCCATTCGTCCAAGTTTACTTTTGTCCCATTGTACCCCCCACCTTCCTACGACAGAAAAAAATCCATTACACGACGAAATATACGCAAATGAAGATCTGTTTAAACTTCAATGCATGGAAACTACCGGCAATTGAAGGGTTTCTTACAAAAACAACCATAGTCCAAAAATGACAATTTTGAGTTTTATACAGCTTCTTATGCAACAGGTGGTATTGCAACAAATGATAACATTGGTTTCAACGTAAACAACCTTAGTCCAAAGTTATAGCACTTGAAGGAATAACCATTTCTGCAAAAACAATGATTGCCAATGGCTTCTAATTTACCAAAATTGTAAAAACGTGACTATGGTTGTTTTTGTAAGAAACCTTCCAATTAATCAACAAGAAAGGGAGAGTCCAACCAATAATGAAGAATCAGAAGAAAAAGAATAAGTAGTAACATTTTATTGTTTTTACAGGTTACAAAAAAAACGCAACCACTTTATTATCTCCTATAATTATGCAAGAATATCGTCGTTTACATGCACTGTGTCATGCATTTTTATAAGCAAACCTCAAACCATTCTCTAGTTTACTAAATGATATTTTTTACAGTTTTTTAGGCAGTAGTTACTCATTAAAGCATATAAGGCAGTTGAGACGCTTTTGCACCATACGCCTCATATCATCCACTAAAACTAATCTTTCAATTAAACATGGTGGTAGTAAACTTTCCATTGAATCTGTCGAATTTCACAAATTTTGAAATGAACATTTGTTGGATAACCTATACTTACGAGGTAGGCGCCATAAATTCTCGGCCTGACGGGCTTATACAGGTTCAAGCTCCGTTGGATCATAGTTTCACACGTGCGAGACCTACACTAAATATTGTAGTGGGATGCTCCAACGCGAACAGCGTATGTTAAATTAATTCTAATGAATATTATATCAAAATTCGCTGATATTAGATCTTAATAGAGTTTTATGCGGAACTTGAATTATTTCGATTAATATTCGAGTTCCGACATTTTGATTATTCATATTATCAATCTTTTCTTAAAAAAAAAAAAAAAAAAAAAAAAAAAAATACTCAGGTAATGATATGTTACAGGGGAGACTCGAAATCTCAGCTTATTTATATACTAAAAACATTATTTGTAAAAATGACACAAACACACATAAAAATTGTATTTGGAAATAACCGACAAAATCCCTTACGTCACCTGCGACACCGAGTTGGAACTTCAAAACATCAAAATTTAAATATCAAGTCGTTAGACTGGCAATGCTAGGGACGACGAGAAAAAACAAAATTTGTTATGTTACAAATAACAATTAAAAGATTTGAATTGGGGAGATAATCGGTTTTGTTTTTATTTTGAGTTTTTACTTACAAAAAAAGAAATGAGTTTCATCTAATTAAAATTACTTACAGTTATGTTGTGGCGTGTTTTTTGTACGTGTGTGTGTGTGTGTGTAAAATCCTACTGGTTCCTTCTTCCCCCATCTTGGTAAAATCCTCTTATTTTTGGTTCCTTCTTCCCTCTTCTTGCTAAAATCCTCTTATTTTGAAGCCCTTTGATGGTTTTCTCCAATTAAATTTCTTCAAATGGATCTTAAAATTTTCCATCCGATTTAATAACCTTAACAATCGTTGGATATGATTTATAGTTCACTTGAAATGTTTTTTATATATTTGCACTGATAACTTTCACGATATTTTAACTTTTATGTTGTAATTTCCTAAAAGTCAATCGAAAGGATGTTTGTTATCTGTCAGAATTGTTTTTCGTTGCTGACTTGTTTTTTCTCGTCGTCCCTAGCATTGCCAATCTAACGACTTGATATTTAAATTTTGATGTTTGAAGTTCCAACTCGGTATCGCAGATGACGTAAGGGATTTTGACGGTTATTCCGAAAAACCATGTGATTTTTGTGTGTGTGTACGTGTCATTTTTACAAATAATGTTTTTAATATATAAATAACTTAAAATAAGCTGAGATTTCGATTCTCCCCTGTAATATGTCATTAACTGATTTTTTTTTTAAGGAAAAGATTGATAATATAAATAATCAAAATGTCGGAACTCGAATATTAATCGAAATAATTCAAGTTCCGCATGAAACTCTATTAAGATCTAATATCAACGAATTTTGATATAATATTAATTAGAATGAATTTAACATACGCTGTTCACGTTGGAGCATCCCACTACAATATATTACGGTTCGAAGAGTAGTAATTTTAGTAGCCAGCCAGACAACGTTTAGACAACGTTTATGGTAATTTATTTCCTTCATATTCCACTGTAAAAAAGTAGACAAAATGTTTCCATTTGGGGCAACAATCCCTTGAAGATGATGAACGTCACGATATTTCAATTATTGAATAAATGGTATTAGCACATCGCCGTTTGAAAGTGAAGGAATTTGCAGTGATGTCTAACATTTAAGAAACAAGTATTCGTCCTGTTGCTCTCTAACGTGAACGTCGGGTCGAATGTGTGGAGACGACCCGAAACCGAATTTGAAGTCCATTGTCACAGGAAATAAAACAATGATTCTGTATTATGATCCTCTAGCCAAAATGGAATCGATGGAATGGCGGCAACCCGATGTACCTCACCCAGAAAGCTGTAATATAGCATTTTGGGAAAAAAACTTTAGATTATTTTTACAAGGGTATAGAATTATTAATTGATCGTTGTAATAAATATATTGAAGATTGGGGAGATTATATTGAAAAATAAAAATTGTTATATTTTACCAAGGTTATTCTTTCTATATCCAGCCAAGAATTTATGGCGCCTACTACGTATATGTACCGGTTGGAAAGCAAAACTGATCATTTCTTTGTTTTCTATGAAAATATAATAGGATGTTGCCAAATTTATACTCCTACGTTATGCCACCCTAATTCCCTTAATTTAGATAAATCTATTCTTTTTACCTCTTCACATCTGATCAACTAAAATGCTCCAGTAATACAGCAAAATTCACATCTACAAATTCACAATTATAGAACTTGTTTCAATATATGTAAGTACATATTGAATAATTTTCTCAACTGACACGACTGTTGGTTAAGTAATCGTGGTTGTTAAGTAAATATGTAGAGTAGCAGTTGTAATACATATGTGTGTTTTTTCTCTTTGCGCACCGAATGACAGCACATATCTTTCTCTTTTGAAGCAAGTTCTAGATGTCGTATACATTATTTATTGCTATTACATTCAGAATGCTTATAAGTTCTATAACACAAGATTTTATATTAAAAAAAAAGATTAATTAACTGTATTAATTAAATACTTTTAAGACTGCTTTGTATGTATTATATAACTCTATTACTGCAACAACTGTATCGAAACGCACAGTCTAAATAGACCTTGTCAATAATTGCGTTTAATAAACAACAGAATGGTATAATGATATTATACACGATATATTCCGTAAGAATACTTTTATTGCAAGCAATTATAAAGTCAAACTTTTTAAGGTTCAATTGAAACTTTGAAGCAGATTATTTTGGTTAATCTTTATTATTTGCAATTTAATTTTTGTTGTCTCTGTTTTTTATCCATTTTAAATTCGCTTCAATTATTACGCATTATTTTTCTGTTTCGACATTCATTAACTTTCATTAAACAAGCCTCCACGCACAGAGAAAAAAACTAAACAGTAAATGTAAATCATTCTAATATCTATTTGTGTAAGGTGATTGTAAACAAAAAAAATGGTGCAACAGATGGCGGACTACAAATAAATATCACTTCTAACGAACGCATATACAAGAGCTAAAACACCGCTACAGTACAAGAGTGTTGCAATCTCAAGGATGTTTCCTTTATTGCTTATGTTCATATAAGACTACTACATCGATAAAAGGAAACAGGTTGGTGAAACTATGCGCTGGAACAAACAATTTACTACAGTGTATGTATCTTTATGTAATCGGTACCTATGCATGTACTATAAATAGTAAGTAATATCGTTACAGTTTCCTGTGCAGCACGACATGAAAGCTGAAGACGTCGCATCTACACTGACTTAAAAAAGATTAATTTCACTAGGAGATGCAATGATTTGATGGTGTAGCAACTGTTTGAAATCGAAGATTATATAAAAATGCAAAGTTCATAAGAATGTTACGTATGGCCATTTAATAGGGTACAGAAACAATTTTTACAAGTTTTTTTAACACCACTGTATTAAAATAAATAAATAAATAGAAAGGATGATTTTTAAATGATCGCCAAAACACCGTGTATGCTAGTAAACATCGTACACGCGTGACAAAGAAACCGCAAAACCACAAGCTATACTGAAACAGTTCACTAAAACCCTTACCACACCACTTAATTCGCTTAACACTTAACAAGCTATACGTTAGAGTGAGGGAGCAATCGGTTTCTAATAGGCGGAAGTTCACTTTTTCTTATGGGAAATTTCATATGCGAGAGAGGGACAGAATAATGAAAGATTATCTTAGATATCCTACTAATAGAAATAACTTCGGTTTCAAGTAAGATATGGACAAATGTGCATGGCTAACAATCCTCATGACAAGGGTTCAAACCTTGCGCCAAACGGTTGATTTTTTAATCTCGTATAAAAGCTGGAGTGTGTGTTCTTTTCATACGGAAAGCAAAACTGTAAGTATAGTGACAAAACCTCATTCAATACGTAAAAAATCCTACAAGAAATTGAAACGCCTCACATTATAATTGATTTTTAAGTTACTGTCTAATTTTCCATTATATTGTAATGGGACTTACATATCCTTAATCATTTGCTTATCTACTAAAGATCGCCCTATAATACGGGTATACGCTATACAACAGTACTTCTTACCAGATAAGGCTGAGTGCAAGTATTGCAATAAGTGAGTTAACCTCGGATAATTAACTAATAGTAAAGAATAAGCGCTATCTTTTGCCGTATAATCAACCTACCATAATCTTATTAAGTTCGACTATAGGTTAGAAATTTGTTGTTGTTTCTTCCTTTTTATTGCATAGTTACTTTCATACACGTTATGTATTTTTTTATGTGACTTGTCTTATGCCATTGTATGGTCCAACCGACAACTTGTTTTGTTTCATACTTTGTAGCATTCTTTGTATTTTTGTGGTAGTTTTGTTAGGTAGTACAAATAAGATAACATCATCAAATAGATATTCCACAGAACAAGATCTAAACGATCCTGGGACTCTGTGAATCTCAGTTATTGGTACAACCAACGTCTTGTATTTTCAGAAAAGAAAAAGAGGGATTTTCTTATATTGTTGCAAAAGAAGCCAATCCCAGACGATTATATTTATTTTTAATACCATTCTATCACCGTCCAATGCTGCAGAACTAGAGTAGTCCATGTTGACTCTAAATCTAAATAATGTAGCAACTATTATTTTTAATAATAGAAAAGAAGTATCGACCGTACGTAAACAAGAGTCAGTCTTTTTCAGGTATGCGGTCAGTTAATGGAAGACGGAACTCTATCGTTCATACCTCAATATTTCGTTATGTCTTTAATAACTTCATCAACAATACACTGCAAAGGACAAACTATATATAAAACTCTTACATTTCATTAACTTGGGGGTAGTCAACCTGGTCGCTGCCGCCTACTAGCGGACAATTCAAGCTTTCATGGTGGGCGGTAAGGGTTTTATCCAATGCAGCTGCGGCTACTTTCTGTTATCAGTGTTATCACTGCGCATTTATGATGCACTGACAGAGTATAGTTTATTTCAAATTATAAGAATATAACTTTGAACGGCTTAAATGCCGTTATTGCACCACCTGCGGTAATAACTACCTGGTTTCGCAAACAAACTGCTGAGGACCGTAATGACAAAATTTAAGTGAATTGAATAGAACTGGAATTATGATTTGCGATATGCGTAACTATCTGTTTGTACATTTAAATCTCATTTAATATGTAAATTCTTTAATTATTTGAAACATCGAATTGCTTACTATGTAAATTTATACTGTTTGTAAAATATATATACATAAACATATAATTATCTTATAGGGCCGTAATTTATAGTCAATACGGCCCCTAGATTCAATATGCATTGCCAGGTTATTATCGTCACAAAAGGTGCAATAAAAGTATTAAAGGCCTTGTAAGTCTACAGTTATATTCTTATAATTTGAAATAAACTATACGTTGTACTGCACTTTGCAAAATTAAGTTTCTGCAATTATCAACAAAGATACAAAAGTGGGCGGTAGACATAAAAAGGTTGACTACCCTTGTTCGGTTGACTGCAATGGTTGAAGCACATGATTAAAACTTACTTAACACCTCCAAATAGTATGCAATAAAATGTTTCAAATATCCCAATTAAGATATACAGGATGTTTATTAAACATACGGCAAAAATTCAAGGGGTTATTCCATGAACTATTCTAAGAATATTTTGTACTTTTATGATTTTTGAAAAGCCACTTTGTTTCGAAGATACAGTGCGAGAAAAATTTTCGACAAAACCAGTTTTGATATTTTTGAAATTATTAATGTAGCCGAAATAAAAATATGGCGTACAACACTGGACTTACTGAGTATAAGAAGATTGTAAAAACGCGTTGTTATCTTTTAACAACATTCCGATTATAAAGAACTGCTGTTTTACCCACTAACAAGAGGCAAGTGCAGACATAGAAAAGTAAATCAGCTAAAACGTGGATTTCATTTGAATACGTTTCGTGATTGATCATTTTGTATGTGTTAAATTTGTTGAGACTGATTGGCGTGTATTTTCTGTCTTTTAATACTTAAACTTTTGTTAGTGAAGTCCTTTACCATGAATCGCTATACGAACGCCGAGATTACTGACATGCATTTCATTTATGGACTTGCTGATGACAATTCATTAGAAGCTAGACGGTTGTACATTGAACGATTTCCTGACCGCAATGTTCCTGATAGAAAAACCTTCCAAAGTATTCATCGTCTTCATGAAACAGGAGTGGAGGACCAGGAAGGCCAATGACAGTAAGAATGGTAGAATTAGAAGAGAATGTGGTGGACATGATAGAGGAAGATCCAGGTACTTCTACTCGAAAAATTGCAAACACTTTGAATGTAAGTAATGGGACTGTTTGGAAAATTCTTAGGGAGTATTTGTTGTACCCATACTACATACAATGCGTTCAGGCACTTCTTCCTGCTGATTTTCCTCCACGGATTGCATTCTGTCAGTGGCTTTTGCACACATTGGTTCAAATCCCTCAACTACTGACACTGATTCTTTTTACCGATGAAGCGAATTTCTCAAGAAATGCAATAAGGAATTTTCACAATAACCATGTGTGGGTTGAAGAAAATCCACATCAGGTACTTGAAGATCGTTTTCAACATCAGTTCTCGTTGAACGTTTGGTTAGGAATTGTGGGTGGCTGGCTAATTGGGCCGGTATTTCTACCAGGAAGACTTACCGGCGAGGTGTACCGAAACTTTTTGGAACAAACGCTACCTCTGTTTCTGGAGGATGTACCATTGGCAACAAGAAATGCAATGTGGTTTATGCACGATGATGCACCAGCGCATTTTAGTGTGGTTGCTCGTGAGTTTTTAACGGCAACGGACGGAGATCGGTGGGCCTCATTTATGGCCTGCTCGATCCCCGGACTTAAACCCCCTGGATTATTTCCTATGGGGCCATCTAAAGTGATTAGTTTATTCTACTCCAGTGGAAAATGTGGAAGATTTAAGAAATCGGATAATTGCTGGGTGTAACTCAATAAGAAACGACCCTGGTGTTTTTGCAAGAGTTCGGCAGTCAACGAGGAGAAGATTGGATTCTTGCATCCCAGCTGGAGGTAGTCATTTTCAACAGTGAATTTTTGCCGTATGTTTAATAAACACCGTGTATAATTTTAAAGTTTTTTCATCAACAAATGCGTATGTAGTTTAAAAAACCGATTAGGTGAGTAAGCGATAGAAGTATGTGAAAATATTTAAAATATTGAAACATGATATACAAGATGAATGTAGCGAAGTAAAACAAGTTTACTTTTACAACAATTTAAAATCCAAAAATATTGTGGTGAATCTTATTATAATGTTAGAATTTTAAAATGATAAAATAAATATCATTTAACTGCACGATATCAAATTATTTTTAGTGTTTCTAATCTAGTCAGTTCAATATAAACTTAGTTTTGTATTGCAGTCATAAAAGTAAATACGCCTTGCATTGCTGATAGAAGTGTCATAAATCTCATAATGATGTACAATAAAAACATTTCAATATTTCTGAAACATGTTGCATTTTATTTGTTTCCTTACAGTTCTCAATTACAGATTTGTTGCTGGAATATATTTCGCAAGTACAATCTCGACATCAAATTATTAAATCACTTATTTGTAATTAATAGTGTCTTATTTTTTATTGAGTGCTATAAATGGCGTAATTTTGCACATACCACATTTGTGCACCAAACCATCAATATTTTCTAGGAAATCACATCGAACAGTTATGTTAGTTATAGTGTAGTATTAATAATTTTGGATATTATTTTTGTTCCAAAATTTATAGTTCCATAGTTTTTTTTAATTTTGACGATAGTGTTCTAATGTCTCTTTATAATTTCTTTAAGGAATATAAATACTACAGTAATTGTTATTTTTAATCAAATGATGGACAGATGCTCGACATATCTTGGTTTTACTTGGAATTTTATTTATAATAGAATAATCCAAAATCGGTTTCATGACTACTTATCATTAGTTATCAAACTACATACGAGGTTAGTCTGAAAAGTTTCAAGCCTTGACATGAAGAAGGCGTTACTCGTCAAAAACGCATGCGTTGAAAGATACTTTTGAAAATTTTAGCCATGCTAGACGTTCAGTTGTTATTTAACAGTCGCTTTTGTCAGTCGATGTTAGTGTTTCTGTAAAAATGGGAAAAATCGAATATCGAATCGTCATTAAATTCTTGCATTTGAAAGGCAATACGCCTATGCAAATTAATGCCTAGATTTTACGGGGACTCTGCACCATCATTTGCCACAGTGAAATTTTGAACAGCTGAATTTGGTCGTACCAGCTTGGTTGACGATGAACGCTCGGGACGGCCAAAAACTGCAACCATTACCGATAACATCGGATAAATTTACCAAACGGTGCTCGACGATCGTCGACTTCAGCTTAGAGAAATAGCAGAGGCTGTGGGTATCCCGAAAGAACGTGTTTGTCATATATTGACTGAAGATTTTGGCATGAAAAAGATAAACGTGCGTTGGTTGTCACGCTTGCTTACTCAGGACCGAAAACGCATTCGGATGAAGCAGTTTAAGTGAAATGAGTCAGAGTTTTAGCGCCGATTAATAACTGTAGATGAAACTTGTACACTCCTGAAGCCAAGGCACAGTCAGAACAGTGGATCGCGAATGGTGAATCGGCTTCGAAAGAGGCGAAGATGATGGTAACCGTTTTTTAGGAAAGTCATGGAGTTGTTCCGCCAAAACAAGGCACCGTTTCATACTTCAGTGGTCACCATGGCAAAAATTCACCTTATTCACCAGATCTGTTCTCCAGCGAAATTTTTCTGTTTCCTAGACTCCGGACTGGTGCTACTATCGGCAAACAGCGAGCACGCCACGGCAGGTTTGAACATGTCTGTGCTTGTATATGCTTCCACCACCCTGAGCTCGATGGGCACGGTTGTACGTCGTTCAGTCTCGCTGTAGCAATCGTCCGTTCAAGTCTTTACGCTAGCGTTGCGTCGGAAAAATGCAGAATGTTCAGATCGAGCAACGAGTTAAGCTCAAGTTTCTTGTGAAACACGAGGTTCTAACTACCCTTCGTGAACGTGTGAGAAGACGAAGACCCGATGTGTGGAAGAGCAAATCCTGGATGCTCCACCAAGACAATGCGCCAGCCCATTCCGCCCTGTCTGTGAAGGCGTTCTTTGCGAAATCCGGCATCACCGTGTTGGACCACCCACCGTACTCACCCGACCTGGCCCCCTGTGACTTTTTTTTATTTCCTAAGGTAAAATCGGAGCTTAAGGGGACAAGATTTGACGGTGTGGAAGCGGTGAAAGCGAAAGCGACCGAGATTCTCAACAAGCTGACAGAAACGGACTTCCAGCACTGCTTTCGACAGTGGAAAATTCGTATGGAGAGTTGTAGGGAGCGGCAAGGAGAGTACATTGAAGGGGATAAACTTTGTAATGTAATTGGTGATCAATAAAATGTTCTGTAGTACCAGTCCGATTATTTAATTACCACACTTCGTTTATTGAGAAATAAAACTGAATTTGACAAAAAAATATTTGTTTCTGTGTCTTGTACGTTAGTAATATCCTCCCCAAAACTGAGCAAAATTAAAATGAGGATTTCATAAGATAACAAAGCACATAGATTCATTTGTAGCATGTTTCTTACTCTCTAACTGTACTATGCATAACGCTGAAATATAATAATTCAATCTTTTGCATTATTTCTGATGGTTATACAATATACTAGTTGCGATAACATTTTTGAAAACCACTGTACATATAGGTTAACCTCATTATTACGCAATAGTTTTAAAGAAACTTGTAAACTCATAATTAACCATAATAATAAACCTTTGAATTAATCCTCTTCAATTAAAAAAAGCAACAACACCGATCACATCCATATAAAAAAATATAGCATTAACATTAACATAACCGGATCAGATTTTTTTTTCAGAATAATCTATGAGAGTGGGCTTCTTTATCAACGATTACGTGAAACTTAGTCATACTAATTCAACTATTTTTAACAGGTTACAACATACTAAGCAAGCGAACACGTTGAATTTTCCTTATCAGCTCACCTACGGTTTCATTCTCTCCTGATTACATTGGAATTCTCTCATTATTGATGTTATTTTATCAGCATTAAATTCGTTAAAAACTACATACATTATATGGATAAAGATCGATAGAAAAATTACTTAGCTAAAAATAAAAGCAATATCCCTGTTATCTCCGTCTGCAACATATACATACTTTAAGCCTTTTGCTTTATTTTTTACATACAAATAAGATATTTTGCATGTAAAATGTAGGAATGATAATGAATATAAATTTTATGGAAATTTAGTTTTAAACAACAAAAACCCCCCAAATAAATTTTTATTAAAGTACACAATGGGTGGTACTAAAATTCCTGGAAAATACCATAGGATATGGTACATATCAATTTGGTTATCCAGTGTGTCGTTTATTTATTCAACTTTATGCATAAATTGAACTAGATATTACAATACTTGCTACACAATGCTTCCACTGCAGTGTTTTTGAGAAAATCTAAAATACGAAGCTGGGTATATCTCTTAGACAACCTTAAAGATTCAGTTCGAATTATCAAATAATGTGCAAACATCTAAAGATTTTAGAAAGGAAACCAGGTAGTAGTTGTCTAAAATAACCTTTATTTGAGAAAAATTTCGACAAGATGATGTATGCATTTCAAAAATGCAAGTCGGTATTAACATAGTATGTATCGTGCTACCAAAAAGGGTGGATTTCAAAAACATAAAAGCAAAATATGCCCAAAAAGAACCAATGTTTACTTCAAATAAAATTATGAAAATCACACACCAATTGACATTTTTACTTCTCTTCAGCTTCATTTTTACACTGCAATTTCTGGTATACTTGTGATCAATTATGAGATGACAATTCCAGCACAGCAAGTTTAGCCAAAATGTATTAGTTATGGGTAATTGCCCGAAATTGATCGCTACTTAGTATGTAAAAAACAAGGCAAAATTTTTGGCTAAAGACTGGAATACGAGGGTGGATCATTAATTAGTGAGTCTACACAATCTTTTTGGCAAAAATTATTTTATTTTTCAACGTAGTCTGCTTGTAACTCATTACATTTAGTCCACCGATATTCAAGTCTTTTCATTCCCTCAAAGACATTAAACCTTTATCAAACTGTTCAAAATATGCGTTAGTTTTAGTGATTATTTCCCTATTCGACTTAAATCTCTTTCCACCAAGTGGAGTTTTCAGGTTAAGAGAAAGGAAAAGGAAGCATAGTTAGTGTATTTTTGCCATTGAAACAGCCGAGGTGTGAACACGTGCAATATCATGCAGAAAAAGCACTCATTTCTTCTTTAAGTGAGGCCTTTTGTGTTGAATTGCATCATGCAGGCTCGCTAATTACTGATCAACCCTCGTATACCCATGCCTCAAATTTACGTCTTATCGTGAGATACTGGCCTCTTATAAAGCAGAAACTGAGTAAGAGTGAAAAGCATGTAAAAAGACATTTCTTTTCAAGCTTGTAATTTGCTTTGAAACATCTTTTCTTTTTTTCAATTTAGTACGTAGTACCTGCATGTAGGCATGTAATCTCTATTCCAGCTAGGAATAACCATAAAATCTGTTAGAAATGTTGGTCTGTACTTCGTTAAAAACTATAATTAATGTATAAATACAATTATTTTACCAAACTCAAGAAAATCTTAAAAAGCAACTTATGATCTTTTTAAAGTGGTTCACATTTATGAACTATATTTTTTGAAATGTGTTAAATCCTCTAGACTAGCGGTTATCAAGTTTTTTTGATCATGGAACTGAAATCTGGCGTGCGTGTTAGGATGTTTCCGTATTCATCCTTCTTGAATGCAATTCTCGCTTGGACATCAAATGAAAATCAGAATCTTTGAAGTTGAATTCAAAATTTGATTTTTTTCATGGAATCGCATGGAGTTCGGCGGAACACGTTTTGAGAACCGCTGCACTAGGTAGATAACGTTTATTATTAAGATTATTTTAAACGCCAATCATAATACGTCAATCAGTAAAAATTACTCGGACAAAAAACATATGACCTCCATTTTTTATCTCAAAATGATTACTCCAGGTATGCACATGCAATAAAGTAAAATGGGAAATACATGAGGCAATAAATAAACCTTATCGCTGAGTTTACCGTAATCAGCAATTGCAATTTGCCATGTGATTTGCAAAGTTCCTGTAAGCACTTGGAATGATATTTGCTAAAAGTGGTATTTTATTTTGTAAATATTTCCCAAAGCAAAAACGAAAACGGATGTAGATATACAACACCTATTGTTGTACATGTGCCTTTAAAGGAAATATTTAAATCATTTCGAGTAGTTTGATCGATGTGTGATCGGTAGAATTGCTCACTAGCGCCAACGGGCAGTGGCGGAGGTGCGATACAATCCTCAGTATAACTGCGAGTCTCAACCAGATCTGTTGTGTATACATGTACGCTGCCGTAAATACTATTTCGTAGTTCTACGTTTGTTTTAAAAATGTTGCCTACGTCGCGAAAGCGACCAATGTTGGACAAAGTTACAGAAGTTATAGCAGAAATGCCTGACCCAAATTATGATGGCGTTAAAATTCAATGTGTAGTTTGTAATATCCCTTTAATGTGTTGGTCCAAAAGGGATTGTCTACGTCACGTAAATAGTAAACAACTTTCTTCAAAAAAAAATTGCACACGACACTATGACAAATTTATATTTAATTTATGTGTTACCTTTATTGCATGCAATCTACCGTTTAATTTACTAGACAATCAAGCATATGTCTTCTTTTGGAATAAATATTCGGCCTGCAAATTACCAAGTCGGGCATCGTTACAAAGAATTGTGCCATCTCCTCGTGAACACGTTGAAAAAAGAATTAAATCAGAGTTGAAAGATAAAAAACTGTGGTTATGTGTGGACGAAACAACAGATGGTAAAAACATTATGTGGTTAATGTAATGGTACGTACAATGGAACCACATCATTCGTCACCTTCAATTCTATTAGCTTCTATACGAGTACAACAATGTACTGCCGAAGTAATTTCAAAATCAGTGTTAAATACATTGGAAAAGTTTGAACTTTCAACAAACCAACTGTTGATGTTTATGAGTGATGGTGCCGCAAACATGCTTTCTGTAAGCCGATCTCTTTAAAAACATTGTGCTAACTTGTTACATATTACGTGTAAAATTCATGCTTTCAGTCATGTGGCAGATAGTATTAGAAAATGTTATCCTGAGGTAGACGCTTTAATAGGGCATACAAAAGCAGTGTTTGTCAAATCCCCAAAACGTATTCGCAAATTTCACAGACTGTGCCCCCGTATGCCTGAGCCACCAGAACCTATTCTTACACGTTGGGGAACATGGTTATAGCCCGCGTTTTATTATCATAAATATTTTGACAATATTAAGAACGTGATTTTACAATTCGATCTAAAGGAAGCTGCGGCTATCAAGGAAAGCCAGTCGAAATTTCAAGATAGTCAGGTTAAAACGGATTTAAAAACTATTCAGAACAATTACTTCGGACAAGTAGAGGCAATAGAAAAATTACAAAATCCTTCGGGGTCGTTAGTGGAATCTCTGCAAATAGTGCAACATGTTCACGCACAGCTATGCGCGGTAGAAGACGCAAAAAATGCTTGTGTTCTAGAAAGGTTTGAAAGTGTTTTAAAGAAAGATTCTGATTTTGGCGCATTAAGACAAATTTGTGAAGGTGCGTCAACAGAACCGTTAAGTTGTTCCAAAGATTATTTCAATTACGCAAATATAACGTCACTAGATGTAGAACGTTCGTTTTCTGCATATAAACACACTTTTTCCTCACGCCGCACTCGGTTTGCCGAAACAACTGTGGAAACATATCTAATGTAGCAGATATTTAACAGACATTATTCACTTTGTGATTTCACAGAAGACTCTTAAGACGGTAAGTGTTTGAGCACGTATTATATTTTATTTCTGACCATTTATTTTGTGTAAACTTTTATGCGCTCGCCACTGGCTGTTGGCGCAAATTGAGCTACTCTAGTGATCGGATTAACGTTCAAAATCGTTTTGTTTTGAATTTTTTATTATACTCGAACATAAAACACAACTGCAAATCATTCTCCGTTGGTGTATTCACAATATAGTCCATTCACTGTAAGTTCCGTCTTTTTAAAGGGCACTTCCCCTCCACAGTGATGCCAAATCCGCCAAACTGACGTTAGCCAATATAGGTTAGAAATCACAAGATTTTTAAATCACCGAATAAAACCAATAAAAATATGGGAGTAATTAGTCATTCTGTTAAATTTAGGCAAATTTCTGGATATTTCTATAGTTATTCCTGTTATCAATGCAAGATTTCAAAAATTCATAAATTACGATTGCGAAATTATAAACGGATTTACATTGCTAGAGGATAAGTAATGGTTTTAACCTGCAAAATTTTCAGATACAAGACGTTATATTAACTTGACCAATACACCTTGAAGTATTACTCTATCAGAATAACAAAAAAAGGGAATGCATCAAATACAGAAAGAAATAAATGCGAAACAACTAGACTGTTTATTAAATTTGTTGAATACATTATGCAAGACATATAAAATTCATTCAAGTCATTTATTGCTGTAGTGAGAAATATACAAGAGAAACAAGTGGTTATCTGGATTTTAAATACATAGGTGCGAAATGAGTACAAATGTAATTAAATATGTGAAAAACTCAATATTCATTCTCAGGTTCCGAACTTGAGATAATTTCTTCATCTGAAGATTCCCCTTCAAGGTTTATTATCAAAGGTAACACCTCTTCTTGGTCAAAACCAATTTCTCTCTCCCACCATTCAATGACAGTGTTTTCTGTATGGTTAACAGTATTGGACCACATTTCCGTTGTAATGTGGTCAATTGACTCTTGCCACATACTCAACACTTTTTCCATCCCAGATCCATCTCTTCCGATATGATTGTTATAGTAAACCTTACTTATACCCCAAATGTTCTCAATAGCATTGAATATGCAATGGTACGGTGGCAATCGCAAAACTCTATGTCCGTACTGGTGTGCCAGTTCATCCACAGCATAAATTTTGTTTGGTTTATGTCTAAAATAGATATATATATATGTATTGTATATATTAAAAAATAGTAAAACAACACTTACAATTGAACTAAATGTAATAGTTGCAATTTTAACATATCAGCAGCATATACAATGTTGTTTTGTGTCAGCCAAGTTTGAATGTCCTGTTTTTTCCAAGCTGCTGTTGGAGAAACATTGACGCATGTTCTGTGATATGGGCATTGTCCATAATAATCATAGACGGTTTTTCCAAGTTTCTTAATAAATAATTTTCAAACCAGTCCAAAAATGTCTCTGCATTCATTTCTCCGTGGTAATCTGCATTTTTTGTTTTTGATGGGAAAATCAATGATGCACCAGGAATAAAACCACTGCGATTACCTGCATGTACTATGATATATCTAAAAATAATATTCATGTGGACCTCATGGGGCTATAATATCAGTTCACTAACCTTTTCCATCAATTTTTGTTCTTTTAACACTTTGCACGCTGGTATCTTGCCAGGATCGACCAACTGTGCCATTCTCAAATACCCATGTTTCATCAAGGAATACCGGGTCCCAGAAATAACTATTTTAATATTTTGAACGTAGTTTCGAAGGAAATCAATTCTTAAAAGAGCAATATCCGAACGTTCCATCATGGCTCTGCGAGGATCGTCTTTTTTTCCAAGAAAACCCAATATTCTTTAAAATTTTCATTAACGAAGTTCTCCCCCCAGAGAAAATTTCATCATCCTTCAATTTTTGTAAAAGTAAAGTTAATGTTACTTGTTGTTCTGAAAAGATACAAATTTAGCACTTCAAACCGCATTAGAATATGTAATAGTATTACTTTGTCTATACATAGTATAGAGTGCATTTCGGATTGCCACAACAGTGAAATCATCAACAGCTGTCACTGTTTTTACGCGGTGTCTGGTTTTCTTCGGGCTACTGAGGGGGCGGCATTCTTTACTTCTGTCGAGATACCACAAACGGTAGATTTATTAATTGACAGGGCATCTGCAACTCTCTAAAAATTAAGTTGTAGTATATGTATAATACTTTTTATAATTTTTACCTGACGAACAGAGACTAATGGAATAAGGGGTCCACCATTATCACGTTCTCTTTCAAAATAATTTATAAGTGACGCGACCAGCGCTTTTGACTGCGAATTTAAACCTCTCGGCATAATGCACAATTTGTTCTGAAAAGAACAGTTATTAAAACGTATATAACACGATATATAATAACAAAATGCAACCAAAATGGAATAAAAAAACGTCAACGCACGAGAAACAGTAAACAACTGATGTTTTGGTTATCTTGCAACGAAGCATTGTGGAGGGGTGAAAGTTATTTTATATACAATTTTCTTTTTCTATATTACAGCTTCAATAATTGAAATATTAGTTTCAATTTAATTCAATTACTATATTCTTATAGTTCCAAAGGTGTTAAATTATTTCTAACACAAAAAGCAATTGTATTCTTTAAATTATGTTTTTGGTAATTTTGTTTTTCTTGATTGGCATCATCAGCCCTCAATTTGGGGGAAGACGGAACTTAGAGTGAATCGACTGTAGTCATTGAAACGGCTAAGCTCTGGCATTACATTATTGTGACGATAACATCTCCAAATTTTGCAATTCAGCAATCTTTGTCTACCGATTCCAACCTAGTAGTTAGTTTGCAATTAGATTAAAAATTACTATAAATCACCTTATTTCCTGTAATTTGTTAAGAGCATTCTGTTTGCGTTTAAAAATAAATTGTTTGATGAAAAGGTACATACATCCAAGTTCACTTATGTGGTGAATGGTTTTCAGTTCAAAGTTCAAACCTAAATATTATACGGTATCAATTACGTTAATTGTATTATTTTGACTAATAATGGATAGTGATTTGGATTTTCCCAGGATATTTCATAAATTATGACATAAGAAAAAGCTAGGAACCACATGCACAGCTCATGAATGGATATCTGTTAGAGTAGAGTAAGCGTCACCCGCGATTTTACAACAGATGTGGGACATATTTGCCAGTACCACAGGAGAAGATTACACTAGCTGAAGATAAAAACTTTAGAGCAAAATTGTAGGGCGCTTTAGCAAAAAAGATTTACAATCAAGACAAGCTAGCCTGGCGAAATTAATAGATAGTAAACCTAATTGACATTTATCAGTTACCAAAACTAAATAAATTTAGCAGCATATAAAAAAAATAAATAATGTTCACGTTTCAATAAGGATTTAAGATTATTAACACTATACTTTTGGTTACCGGGTTTGAACCGCGTCGTTGTCGTAGTTGACGTTTTGTCCACATTCTTATGGGACATCTTCAGGGCTGTTATTGCACACTGACTGGGGCTATTCATTCCGGAGGGGTTTCATATTTATTATATATTTTGTTTCGGATCAATACTATAATAGTGACTATTATAGTAAAAAAATCCGTGAATCAATAAAGATCTTCAAACATCCTAACAATTTAAATCGCGAAGGTGGCTACCCTTTACATTACAGGTGGAAATCCCAACTGACCACGCGACCCCCACGCTTCATTGATAACATTTTCGCTCCATTGACCCGAAACAAGCCCTATATAAACTCTTCCGGAATGAGTAGTCCCCAGTCAGTGTGCAGTACCAGCTCTGATGTCACATAAGAGTGTGGACGAAACGTCGGCAAAAGCTACGGAAATGATGCGGTTCCAACCCGGAAACCAAGAGTATAGTGTCATTGATGACCGCGGAAGCCTGCGTACCAGATTATTAATACTCTTTGTAAATGCCCACATCAGATAGATAACTTTCTGATATATTCACAGTCTTAGATGTTTAGCAATTATGTCTTTAATTCAATTAATCTACAAAATATTACGTTATTAATTGAAATGACCTGGGCGTGTATCCTATGTGAAAAAGTAATATATTTTAGAAATACAGCCTGCACTAAACATTTAAGAAACAGAAAATGGGTTAAAATATGAATTTACTTTAACAGCGAGATAGTGTTTATTTGAATTATTGGATATTGTAACTTATACCCGTTACCAACCAAAACTGATTTAATAGCTAACTAATAGAGAAAAGAATATTGTAGTAGGGAACCTACGAAGCGTTCTTTTCTCTGTTTAATATGTATTTTGCTATTAAATCAGATTTGGTTGACAATCAGTATATAAATATGTCTACAACTGTCAATTGCCAGCTAAAAAATAAATTCTCAGTGGCTGGTGATCAGGCATATTTCAGGCCACACATTAAATATGACAGATCGAGACACATTTGACTAAAAAATACAATAGTTATTTATATCGCAAGGAATGTAAGTACAGCTGTTCGGTTGAGAATGTTGACGGCTTCGCCTATTTACAATATCTTTCCTACTATCGGCCCAAAATTTAGAAAAAAATCAGTATTTTACCAGAATATTTGACATTTGCTTATGTACCACCACAATTGTCAAAGTTGTCAATTTCTGTTATATATTGACATCTATTGCTGTATTCATGTATTATTACTACGTCCCTAGAGATGTAAAATTTCATTAAATCCCGTTGTCAATGGCAATCAAGGTAAATAATCCGTAAATCACACTTACTTCCCTGCAATCAGGGCAGTAATGATTATCTTACGTAGCTGATAGGAGGGGGAATTTATTTATCTGATGGTTAAATTAATTCCCTGAATATTTCATAAAGGCACTGTTCATATTACGTTCCTATTGTCTACCATCTGTCAAATGTCACTCGGTCATGTTCTGGTAATTTTGTTACATTACTTGTGCTATTCTTAATGAAATCATTAAAGTCAAATTACTATTTCTACATATTTATCATACTTACATAATATCATATGATATTATATACTACATAATATTTAGTCCACTTATTTCTTTTTTCATTTAATACCAATAGCATTTGTTTAATTTGTCTGCCGTCAAATATATTGTTAATATATTTGTTGTTGTTAATATGTTAGACTATGTTACATTACCCTGATTTTTTACTTTTTTACCTAAATGCATCTAGATTTTGAAATTACTAAAATATGTGTTCAAATACCTTATAAGTAAGAAACAGCTTTTCGTACAGGGAAAAAAACAACTTACCTGGAATATCCGACTTTTCATTGCTTTCATCCTCCTGCTTTTCGTTTTCTGTTTTCACTCGACTTGGACTGCTAGGCGGGCTCAGCGATGACAAACTTCCCGACGTAGCCGACAAATTCTCCCTGCTGGTTTCCTTTTCCTCGGATGTCGATTTATTATTGGGAATATTGGTCACTACGGGCTGCAATAAACTATCTTGACTAGAAGACCTCGACGCGGATTTAGTAGGCGAAGAACTAAGGTAATCCGTTTTATTATCGGTTTTATTTTCGCACTCGTTTTCCTTATTGTCTTTTTCCTTTTCCTCGCGTTTGAAATGCGGCTTGGTCACGCGATACGTATTAGTAGTTATTACTCTCGTCGGGCTATCCTCTTTCGCGAATATTAGGCTAGTCGTCTTCTCTCGTCTAGTAGGACTAGTAACGGATGCCACTGGGGATGTAAGGGAGGCGAATTCTTTTTTTGGAGGAGCCGTAGTTGGGATTACCGAAGCCGGTCGTTCTCTACGACTAACATTAGGTCTCCTAGTTACGTCTGGGGGTGGCGGCGGTGATGTTGGCGGACTGCGAATTCTGTTGTTGAAGGAAGCGCTTCGCGACGCGGAATTGTTTTTCTGGTTGTCGCTGTTGGCTTCTTTGCTTCCATTGCTAACGGCTAATTTGACGTCGGTCTTGCTGGGGTCGCTATTATAACGACTGCTTCGCGTCTTTGAGAAATGCGACGTCCAATTCCGTTGCTTCTCGATCAGCTCTTTGCTGTTGAACTTGCGTTCGGGTTTCTCGGGTTTTTTCATCACCATCGGTTTGACGTTATTAGTCCGATCTTCGGAAGTGCACTTCACCACTATATCATTGTTACCGTTCAACTTGACCGCTACGCTTTCGCCGAGCGAATTATCCGCGACGGGAGCTGCGCTTGTATTATTAAAGCCGTTCGTCTTAACGTTGGCGTTCAACACCGGCACGCTGTTACTGCTAAACTTGTCCAGCTGGTTACGGTTGGGCGAAGGCGACCTGGAGCCGTCGTGGGATTTGGTATCCCGCGTCTCGCTGTTCGCCGAGCTGCTCCTCGATCGCAGGTCCAGTATATTGGAGGCGCTCTTCGTGGATTGCAGCGGTACCATGCGATCAACACGGCCCCGATTCTCCTCGCCCAACTTCTCGAATAATGCTCGCGCGTTATTGAAACGCGTCACGTGCGATTCTGTCCGCATGACGGTCACGCTCGGCGATTCCATGATGTCCTTCTCACCGCGCGTCTTGGACGCCTTCACCGGCACCAATATCTCCTCCCTGATGCTGTTCGGCTGCTTACCCTGGAAGATGTTTGCGATCTGCGACACTTTAGAACCGGCCTGTCGTGCCGATTTCTTCTCCTCCATGCCGCGAATTTCTACTACCGTCTTCGTTCACCTGCAACAACACAAAAATGTGAATCACGCGTTCTACTGTGCAACTACGTAGTTCACGAACCAAGTTTTCGTTTCTTATCATTCGTTCGTTTAGACAATGGTGGTAACGCTGCGTACAATGATAAGGATAGCCGACTTCGTCGCATGCGATTCCGTTACGAGATACATGCGTACCTACATTCGGTTGTTATTGGAAGGTTTTCTTATCGCGACCGAAGCAATGCGATAGTCTAATTAATACCTGCAAATATTTACACGTCTGTCTTAGAAATAATTTTACTAGGAACAAAACGTAGCGAGTTCCATGATAAGGTGAAATCGAATGATTTTGAATCGTACACTGCGTACCAAGTAAATATTTACAATAGTAATCGTTTTTTGATATCTTAATATTAGTATTGTGTTATAGATTTGGTATAGTATAAATAATTAAGCAATGAACGCACATCATCAATGCCGTTTATATGACGTTTTATTGCAATTATAAGAGCATAAACTTACTAAAAATTACGGTGCCTGATTTGTAACACAAAAATCTATAATTTTCAAAAATAAACGGTATTAGTGACGCCGTACATTGAAAATGTTTAGTTTCTTTCTAATATTGATATATTTTGCACTAGAGAAACCCATATATTATAAACGGAAGATACATATGAATAGGGAATGTTATTTTTAACATGGTGGTCATCCTGGGTTAACAAACATCGATGTTGCCGGCTTCAATTAGCCGTAAACTGTAATGTAATCCTAAACTGATCAGCTGATCACTGTTTACTTATTTTACTTGCAGTTTTATTAATCGATTTTGTTGTAGTTTTGTTAGTTCTTTTTAGAATTATAATTCAAGATGCCTAGAGCGTTTTGTGAGCAAAGTAAAGCACTGATTGCAGCAGCTCTGAAGTATTTTAAAGAGGAGAAAGAAAGAGGCCATCCATTGTTACCAGCTAAACATTAGTGTTCATTCTGCGAGCAACATTAATCAAAAAATAGAAAAGGAAGGACAGGTCCGTAGCCCAAAGAAATATAAATCCAAACGCAAGCCAATAAGTGACATTAGCAGAGCCGAAGAAGCAAACATACGAAATACAATTTATACAATGGTTCAAGCTAAACAGCATATAACGTTAAAGTTAATCTCAACAAATCTTAGGGATAATCATATTTATAGCGGCAGTTTATCTTCTCTAAGCGTTATATTAAAGAGAATCGGTTGTCGCTGGAGAAAGGACAACCCTAGAATAGGCCTGATGGAACTACCTAACGTTGTACTCGCACGATTTTCTTCTTTAGAAACTTATGTTAGAAATATGAGATCTAACTTTTGGCAATTCGTCTACTTAGATAAACTTGGGTTTTCGAAAATGGCAGTGTTTCCCGATCATGGCAAGATAACACCAAACATAGTGTGAGAAATATAAAAAGTGAGGGCACACGATATGTTGTATTACACGCAGGAAATCGAGAAGGATTTATTGACGGTGCTTCCCTAATTTTTTCTTCGAAAACGAAAGATCTTGACTACTATGGGGAGATGAATCAAACCAATTTCTTGGCCTGGTTTGAGCATCAGTTACTGTGCAGATTACAATGCCCTTCTATGATTATATTGGATAATGCTAGTTATCATTCCACGTTAGAAATAAAAATTCCAAAATCATCTTGGAAAAAAGGTTGATATTCAACAGTGGCTACGGGAAAATAACATCCACTTTGAGGAAACTAGTTATAAAAAAAGTTTACTTCAGTTAGTTGCATGTAATAAACCTCCGAAAACATATGTTGCTGACAAACTTTAAAAATATCTGTCCTTTGTTACTAATAGTATTTTATGTACAATTTTGCACTTAATGCTCATGGTATTCTAACCTAATATTAATAGACCTAACGTAAACAACAGCTGTCATAAACAATGCGACAAGACAACATCTAAACGTCTGACGTCATTCGTTGTTGATGACGTGCATTCATTGCTTAATTATTTATATTATATACAGTAGTATAAGATGATCCACATTTATGGGCCAATATTGCTATCTTCATTGTTAGAGTGTATTTATAGTGAGGCTGTAATAGTGGATAAGACAACTGTGCGACAACTGTGGGCAGCGATAGTGGGCAAAGATAAATTAATCGAACTGTCAAATGTTGCTTTAATCCACTTTAATCAGCTCAGAGTATAGATATTGAAGATTTTACCACCGAAATTTATCTTAGGCCCCTAATATGGGATAAAAAAAAATCAAAATTATCATAATCGCTATGTTTTAGACAAGTTATGGGATGAAGTAGCAACACTAAATTAACTACTACACGAAAATTTTGTAGTAATATTTTTGTAGTAATACTCCAGACATTTGTTGTTGTTGTATTATTGGGGCAAGCGTCGGGTTACGGAATAAACCTCGCACTTCTAGGCATCGACTACTATGATCATTAGCCGACCCCACTAAGATTTTGCCGAATCCAGATGTTGCAACCTATGCTAGGGATTTTTAATGTGCTAAACTTCGTATTGACTCGAAGCCTCCGGTTTTACTTCTTTATCCCAGAAGAAGGCATACTCCGATTTTTATCCGTAATTAAAAACCAACCGTCCCGGCTGGGATATGAACCCGCACCGCACATAGGGCGACAAAAATAATATTACAAAAACTAAATCTTTTGTACTTTGATTATTAACGCAAGTATTTTAAAACAATATTATGATATTATGCCCTAATTTACCTGAATTTGTTGAATGGGAGTATGAAGATAAAGAGCAATAGTTATAAAAATGTATACTCAAAGAATTTTCGAACTGTGTTGCCATCAAAGAACGAAGCATTCTTCTTTTTCCTGATTTGAGTTTTTTTCTGGGCTGTTCATCCTCTTGCCTGTCATTGCTTTGTGTCTAGTTTGTAAGCGATATGCAGTAAATACTCGAAGCACCTTATATAGGCATGTAATACTGGAATGTTACAAGGCCTTTCTCTTCATTTCTTCAACAATTTTAATACAAAAACTTTCACTGCATTTTTCAACTTACTTATTTACTTAATCCTGGAACTCTTCTACCTTTCGGTGTCGAGCTACATATGTTGGAGTTGAGTTTTCAGACAGTTTCTTCCACATTTTCTTCCATTTCTTTCTTTTCCTTGTCAGGACTTTTATATCTTCCCATTTGGTTCCTCTTTTCTCTACTGCTATTCTTACTTCTTCCATCCACGTCCTACGCGGTCTACCTTTCTTCTTTTTTTCCTACTTCTTTCGCTTCGTATATCTGTCTTATTATTTTATCTCCATTTCTTCTCATTGCGTGTCCCAACCATCTAAGTTGTCCTTGCTCTATGGTTGTCTCGACAGGGGCTATATTTAGCTTTTCCCGGAATATTTGAGTTCTGATTTTGTCTCTTCGTGTTTTTCCTTCTATTCTTCTCAAGAATCTCATTTCCATACTTGTCAGTCTACTTCTTTGTCTTTGTGTAGTTGTCCATGCACACGTTAGAGTGGGTTTTACAATTCGTTTCATTATTTCTGACTTTACTTCTTTAGGGGCTTCTTTTTTACTTCAAAAATTGCTCTTTATACTGTTATATAGTTTACCAGTTTTTGCTGATCTTTCGTTTAATTCATCTTCTAATTTTCCTTCTACATTTATTATTACTCTCAGATACTTAAACTTTTCTACTTGTTCTAGTAGGTCACCATCTATTTTTGAAAGTTTTTGAAAATTCATCGACAACATCGAGGAATAAGAACATAATTTATCAATTATATAGCGCACCAAGTGTTCGGTACATTTCATTGATGATAACTTGGTGAAACTTTCACTTTTCAACACTATAAATACATACCTGATGCTGCAATATCCATCACTAAAATTTGGAAAATATTTAATTAAATTCACAAATCACTTGTTACATCCTAATTAGCGATTTTGTTTAATTTACCTTTAAAATGCTTCAAACAGCGTTGGCAACCTGCGGGGTGATACTAGTACGCAAGGCCTATTTCCTGGCGATTATTTGGTTTGCGAATAGTTCACGTTGAGTCGATCGCCTAGGATACGCACTAAGGTGCGGATTTGAATTGTTTTTTTTTTTCTACCCTACGGATCCCGGTCAGACATCTGCACTAACACGAGCTTACAGCCATTGAGAAAACCTCTGCCCGTCGGAACGCGTCTGATCCTCCCACATCCACAGCGTGTCACAGCCTGCACCTCCATGTGTGTTAATCTTAAGCTTTTTATTTTGTGTAACATCAATTTACCCAAGAGATCGAATACCGGGTCGTCGTCATCATGAAGAAACGTGCGAATGCCACTTACGACTTCAGCAACAGTCAAATAAAAGTACCACTGTCGTTTTATTACATCCTTGGTTTACCTTCCTTATCTATCGTACAGTCATGGAGTAAAATTTGGAGCACCATACATTTGACTTACTTGTTAACCTCTTTTCTTTATTTCTGACAATAAATGTATTTTATTGTAAACTTACACTTTTCAGGATTTTATTTACGCATACACCTTATTCAACTATTAAGACACTAAGCTAGCCCATTCGTTAATAACCACTTAATGAACTGAAACTGTATCACACTGTTACTCCGTTAAACTTTCGGGCGCAACTGAATGGAACTTTTTCTGCGAAAGGAAAGCTTTAGTTGCACGCCCGCTAGTGCTTTTAATATCTTCAAACGATAGAATTAAGGGTGCACGTTGGGTAAACGGGTTCTTTAGAAATGTAAATTCATAGAAATTAGTGTTGAAAAAACAAAATATTTTTATTTTTGTTGCCCTAAATGGGTGAAATTGCCATATGTGCGCCGTTTGACCACCGAGACGGTCCAAACATTTGTTAGTAATCTTATTATATTCTAATTTAGTATAAATTGAAGAAACAATAAAAATCTATGATGTAATTGTACAATTCCACTAAGCATTGACTATTACTTAATGACCTGTGCTTTTGGTTATTTGCAATAAATGGCAATTTGAGAAGTGCCTTTAACTTTGCGTGGGGATTATAATTGCAACTAATTTGCATTTGATGTAAAGCTTCATTTTTATATTGATGAAATAGAATATTTACTAAATGTGAAGGATTATAAGTTAATAATCCGGGCCATTATTTCATTTATATTCTAATTACCAATAGCCATTAGATGTAATTAAACCACATGCCCAAGAATTCCATTTAATGTAGGCTAGACGAAACACTCTCATATATGACAACATCCGTCTAGATGGTCATTCAGATAAAACAAACGCGGTGCGAACTTGTCACGGCATCTAAATTGAAATTAATTAACGCCATTTAAGTGAAATTATACGCAAATGTCAACGCACTGTATAAAAGGAAGGCACTATGCTTACAGTCGTCCAACTACAGGACACGTGGGTTTCGAATCTCCCTCTCTAGACGTCTTACCATTGTTATTCCGAATTAAGTCGACAAAATATTATCATATTACAAAGAAAGACGAACAAGCGAAATATGCACCTACATAATATTCAGACGGCTTAGGTAAAAAACAATTAACCTTATTTTCCCGAGTACCTGTACAAGTTTCGACGTAAATGGGCGAATTCTCGTCAAAACTTTTAAACGAGAAGCTGAATATCCGTCGAACTTGCGGACGTTACAAATCGATGAAGCTTTAAACGATATTCCTATCAAATTTAAATTAGTCGAACTTTGAAAGAGTGGAAGAGAGAGACGAAGAGGGTCCCGTTAGCGAATCAAGACTCCATGAGGAGGGAAAGGTCTATCGATCCATCTTCCAAAAAGCGAGTACTCATGGTGTGCATGCGGCGTCTATGTTCTTTGAAGTCGGCAATTCGCCGGCGAGAATTCAAATTAGATTAAAAGATAATTTGTTGACAAAAATATTACTTATTCGTTTTCAAAAGATATAGGTGTCCGCGTTTGTCAAAGGCATAAGTGAGATGTAACAAGTGAGTAAATAAGAGAATATTTGATTGCTTACAAATACTTGTATAGAGAAAACTTTGAAGATATTTAGATACTAAACTCCATATGAATTAGAAAATTTAAAAGTCGTACAGAAAAGAAACCACCGTATTTATTGCTAAAAAGTCTATCAAAGTATGAATATCAAAGAGCAAAGCAATCTAAAAGTTAATTTAAAACAAATGTCCCGGCAAATAAAGCAATGCCACCTGGCGGTGAAACATGTT
Source organism: Dynastes maya (assembly GCA_029619315.2). Taxonomy (NCBI): domain Eukaryota; kingdom Metazoa; phylum Arthropoda; class Insecta; order Coleoptera; family Scarabaeidae; genus Dynastes; species Dynastes maya. The sequence continues at coordinate 44,557,854 of JAROYE020000005.1, forward strand.
ACAAACACGTGCACATTAGCTAATTATGATTTCAAATAGAGAATCTACACAATTGACAAAATCTATTGCTCATCAAATGATAGGCAATAGCAATTAGCATTATTGCATATTTGAAGTTGAAATATCACACCAGACACTTTGAAGATTTGTAAAATAGAATAGAATAATGTAAAAATAATTCTGATACCAAGGAAGCCACATTTTCTTATAGAATTTCTATTTTTAAACCTAACCATCTCCACTTTTTTATTTGCAAATAATTGAAGACTTTACTGCAATAAGGGGTGACTGCCTTTTCCAGCAAGAATGACCAGGACGACTGATTAAATGGGCTTTAGCAGTGATTCATTTATTGGCGTAAGGAGAGGGTAACAGACACAAAAAATATCTGTATAATTATAGTATTCCATCTATTATTATTTAGCCCAAACAGAGGGGGCTCCTGGAGTTCTAATACCAAAGAAAAATTATACAAAAATATATTAGATGCGTTAGTGAATTGTCAAGTGAATTCAGCTTGTGCAATCTTGTATAAATGAGTTTAGAATGTGACCTAAATAGAATTATTCACCCAATATTTGTGCGCTATTTTTCAGGTCACTCTTTTATCAGAAATGTATACAGTATATTTCTACATTCATATTGTCTTTTATTGCATCTTAGACATTTAAAACTTCAGACATAGGTTAGTTTTTGATTCCTACACGGTACCCATGAACCTTAGCTTCAAATAAGAGCACTGGAAATAAGAGCACTGGCATGGTACACAGATAATTCAAGAATACAGAGAATTGGAAAAGATATAGGTATTAGTGGATCTAATTGCTACTTCGAAATGCCCTTTGGATTGCCTTGGAATTAAAATTGTTCAAGCAGAATTTTACTCTCATTTTATGCACAAAGGGGAGCTTGAAGCCACAACCACAAGATATAACTATATACCGGGTGTCCCACATTCAATGTTACAAGCGATATCTTCCTTATTTGTAGAGATATAAGATCGAGCAAGATGTCGAAAATGGTTTGTAGAATCCTAAAAGATATACTTTTTGAAACTATCCGTCGTAAAACACCTAAGACAGTGGTTCTCAAAGTGTGGGTCGCGATCCCTGGGGGGTCGAGTTAGAACTGAGGGAGTCGCGAGAGGATTTCTAAAATAAAAGAAAACGCCTTACTAACACATTTATTTCCATCTTTCGAAACGTAAATGAAAACATAAAAAAATTATGCTTTAACACTTAACTAACCTAAGTTTTATCGTATATTCAGGAACATAAACTTGACTACTCGTGCACCTTGTGGAACATAAACGAAAACATAAAAAAATTACAAAGTAAAAGAATCTTAATGCGACGTATGTGCCTGTTTTTCAAAAACTAGCATCTCAAATCTGGGCTCTGTATTTGATACACACACAATGATGTTATTTTCAAGTTCGAGACGATTTCTCACTTTTGTTTTGATGACAGTCATGGACGAAAAACTCGACTCGCATAAATATGATGTTGCAAATGGAACCAAACACTTTACAGCTTCGTTTGCGAGCTGGGTGTATTCTTGCATTTTTTTGATCCAAAACTGATCTGGGTTCTGCGAAAAAAATTCTAGTTTTAACATTCTATCACTTCATATTTCAATAAGTTGTTCCTTCATGTTTGTTGCAATCTCAGCGTGCTGAAAAGAATTGTCTAAAAACAAATTCAGTATCCATCTGTAATTATCATAACTGTTTTGAATTTCTTTGGGGAAGTAGTCGCAGAGTTGTGCAAAAACATGCTCAGAATTTATCGCACTATACTTAGTTAAATCTTCAATGAGTTCTTGAATGCACTGGAATGAATTATACTTCTTTTCCCAATTGAAGTCAACCACAAATCAAGTTCTTTTTATAAATCCGTCAATTTTACCCGTGGCTGTTATTATATTAATATCGCAGCCTTACAACTATTATTCAAAATATTTAAGTGTTCGCAAATATCAGCAAGGAAAGCCAGTCTAAGAAGCCAAGGAGGACTGGAAAATAGGTTCTCATATTCCGATGATTCATCATGCAAGTATATCAAAAGTTCTGATTTTAACTGGAAAATTCTTTTCAAGACGTTACCTCTCGAAAGCCATCTTAATTCTGCGTGATAAAGAAGATTTGCATATGAGGAACCCGTGTCTTCAAAATTTTTCTAAAAATACGAGTCTGTAACGCTTTTCCTTTGATGGAATTCACAACTTTAATAACACTTTTCATAACACAATCCATTTCAGGAGGTAAAGATTTTGACGAAAAACTTCTCGATATAAAAAACAGTGTACCCATGCAGCATTTGGCATTACTTCTTGTAATTTGACAATAAGACCAGATCGATGTCCTGTCATAGCCTTGGCGCCATCGGTGCATATAACAACGCATTTCGACCTGTCAATATTGTACTTATCAGTACTTTGCATAAAAGTATCAAATAAACATTTTCCGGGCGTATTGGTCTCTAATGGCGTGCAAAATAAAATATCTTCTGTAATACCATTTTTCGTATCGTATCTTACGAATGCTACAAACTGGGCACAGTTAGAAATATCTGTAGATTCGTCCACCTGTAGGGAGAGGTACGTGCACTTCTTAATATTTTCAACAATTTGCACGGCTTTCATCCGTATCATTTACAGCGGATTCAACACTTCGAGAAGGAGATGAAGATAGACGATTGGAATTTTGTCGTTGGTTAATTGCAAATCGCCGAGTAATCCCATTAATACTATTGATGAAGCCACTTTCACTCGGACGGTATCAATAACACTCGTAACTCACATCGGTGGTTCGACGAAAACTCACATGCCTTTGTGGAGACACATTTTCAAGAACGTTTCTCTGTACAATGTGTGGTGTGGTATGATAGACAATCAGTTCCTTGGGCCTGTTATCTTACTGCATACTCTTACAGCTACCAGCATTATTGGAAAATGTTCCTTTGGCTACAAGGATGAGTATGTTCTTCCAGCATGACGGGGTCCCTGCTCATTTTAGTCATCTGATGACACACCACCTAAACCTAACATTCCCCAGAAGATGGATCAGCAGAACTGGTCTTGTTTCTTGGCCACCAAGGTTCCCGGACCTTACCCCTTTAAATTTTTGCCTGTGGGGATGGTTGAAAGGTGACGTCTACAAAGAAAAAGTAAACACAAGGGACGAATTGATCGTTCGGATTATGAATAGTACTGCCCTCATAAGAGAACGCCAAGACAACCTCAGAAAAGCTACACGTAGTGTTGTCAACAGAATTCGAAAGTCCATTGAAGTCGGAGGTGGAATTTTTGAAAATTCACTTTAACTTAATAATTTGCCTTTGCTTAATACCTTTTGTTTTGTCTTTGGCTTTTTTCTGTGAGTGTAGTAGTTTGGGTTACATTCAAACTGCTGTATCTCAGTAACCAATCAAAATGGACACATGTTATATATAATTTTTTATTCGAATTAATCTACACTATCACCCACTAAAATATTTACCTTTCCTCCTGAAACATCCTGTATAGTTTTATGTTCTAAATAAAGTTAGTTGAGAAAGCTGATGATAGCTGAGCAAAATTAGAAAGAAAAGTTTAAAACTCTCTGACACACCTTGTATTAACAGATTGTGGACAGTTCTGTGATTTATGAAAATCATATAATCTCATTTAAAATTAAAAACAAATAAAGTAAAGAGAAAATTTCATTTACCTGAGTGTATGCTACCGTGAAATGTAATAATCGTTAACCGAAAAGTAATACGATAAGTAGAATTACCAGTTTTGCGTGAATTTTAATACCGGTGCATATGTTTACGTGATTTCGATTACTTCAATATAGTTTCTACTGCTTATGCAAGCGATTTTATATGTTACATGTTTCCAGTTCGTGTGAACAAATCGACAAAATCATATTATAAACGTAAATAATACCCAGAAAAAATCTCGAAACATGGGTGATTGAGATTTATTTATACTAAATATACTAAACTAAATTAGCTATAAACAATGAAAAAGACCTCTTGTTTAAGACGCCAAAGCCAATTTAGTAGACGCCAAGAGTATTATAACTTATAACGCAATCAAAATGCAATACATAAATTGAAAACCCAGCCTTTAATCAGTGGTCACTTACAAAAAAAAAGTAAAATATATGCACTTATGTAGTAACAATAATATCTACATACATAAAATATTACGCATAATACCATACTCACATTCAATAGTTTCGTAATCGTTTCCTTTCATGGCTTAATTGAAAATTTAACGATATAGAAGTTAATCCGGGCATCATTAGCATTTACATTACTGCACTTGAAGAATTGATTAAATAAACGACAGGGATTTTATTTTCCAATAAAGCCAGACGTTGTGCTGTGGGGCATAGAAGCAATGCAGTTACGTTAGGACCGCAAGATCGCATTACCGGCTTTAATTTTGTAATGGTACAATAAAAATCCTGTTTTATGAACTCAGTAGAAATTCAAATGCAGTACTTGAAGCTTTTAAAGTTAATTCTTTCACTTTTACGGAAAGATAAAGATATTTATACTGAAACTGAAATGATGACTTCTTGCAGCTATTCATTTAAATGATAATAAGCCGGGCAAAATCGATCTTTCGGATCAGTCACATGGACCGCGGATTATAAGTAGTGTATATGTGACTCACAGCCGACAGGTGATATTTTAAAATCAATTCTCCACAGTAAAAAAATAAAAGCTGATGTATAAAAAAGTTTCGTAAATAAAGCGAATATATGCACACGTTTGTTTATTGCCAGTGTTAATTTTTTTTATTGAAAATGGAATTTGTGTAAATGTAATGTAATAACTAGAGCAACGCAACTGCGCTGAAAGCCAGTGGCGAACGCATAAAATAAATTAAATGTGATACGTTCTCAAACACTTACCGTTTTAAGAGTCCTCCGTGAAATCACAAAGTGGATAATGTCTATTTAATATTTGTAACATTAGATATGTTTCCAAAGTTGTTTCGGCAAAGTGAGTGCGGCGTGAAGAAAATGTGTTTTTGTATGCCGAAAACGAACATTCTACATCTAGAGACGTTATATTTGCGTAAGTAAAATAATCTTTCAAATAACTTGACGCACCTTCACAAATTTGTCTTAATGTGCCAACATCAGAGTCTTTATCTAAAATACTTTCAAAAACCTTTCTAAAACACAAACATTTCTCGCGTCTTCTATCGCGCATAGCTGTGCGTGAACATGTTGCACTATTTGCAAAGCTTCCACTAACGACACCGAAGAATTTTGTAGTTTTTCTATCGCATCCGCTAGTCCCACGTAATTGTTCTGAATAATTTCCAAATCTGTTTTAAACTTGACTATCCTGAAATTTCAAGCGGCTTACCTTGACAGCCGCAGCTTCCTTTCGGTCGAATTCTAAAATCACGTTCTTTATATTCTCAAAATATTTAAGATAATAAAATGCAGCCTCTAACCATGTTCCCCAACGAGTAAGAATAGGTTGTGGTGGTTCAGGAATCCGGGGCATAGTCTATGAAATTCCCGAATACGTTTTGGGGATTTTACAAACAGAGCTTTTGTATGTGCTATTAGAGCGTCTACCTCGGGATAACATTTTCTGATACTATCTGCTACGAGACTGAGAGTATGAATTTTACATGTAATATGCAACAAGTTAGCACAATGTTTTTTAAAATTATGATTTCGTTAGCAAAACGACCGCGGTCGGACAAACTTCGAAAATTTATTGCAGAAATTCCAGACTTAATATATGAAGGTGCTAAAATTAAATGTGTAATCTGTAAAATCCCGTTAATGTGTTGTCCAGACAACATTGTCTACGACACATAAATAGTGAAAAGCATGTCTCAAAAGAAATTGCGCACGAGACAATGAAAAATTTATATTCAATTTATGCGTTACGTTTATCGCATGTAATATACCGTTTAATTTACTAGACAAGGAACCATTATCTGCTTTTGGAATAACTATTCGGAGTGCAAATTACCAAATCGAACATCGTTACGAAAGACGCTTTAATAGCGCATACCAATGCAATATTTGTCAAATCACCGAAACGTATTCGCGAATTTCACAGACTGTGCCCCCGTATACCAGAGCCACCAGAACCTATTCTAACTCGTTGGGGAACATGGTTGCAGGCCGCGTTTTATTATCATAAATATTTTGACAATATTAGAACGTGGTTTTACAATTCGATACAAAGGAAAGCTGCCGCTATCCAGAAAAGCCAGTCGAAATTTCAAGATAGTCAGGTTAAAATGGATTTAAAAATCATTCACGACAATTACTTCGGGCTAGCAGATGCAATAGAAAAATTACAAAATCCTGCGGTGCCGTTAGAAGAATCTCTACAAATAGTGCAACATGTTCACGCGCAGCTATGCGCGATTGAAGACGCAGAAAATGTTTCTGTTCTAGAAAAATTTGAAAGTGTTTTTGAGAAAAATTCTGATTTTGGCACATTAAGACACATTTGTGAAGGTGCGTCAACAGAATCGTTAAGTTATTTGAAAGATTATTTTACTTACGCAAATATTACGTCACTAGATGTAGAACGTTCGTTCTCTGCATATATAACGCATTTTTTCCTCATGCCGTACTAGTTTTGCCGAAACAACAGTTGAAACATATCTAATGTTGCAGATATTTAACAGACATTATTCACTTTGTGATTTCACGGAGGACTCTTAAAATGGTAAGTGTTTGAGCACGTGTTATTTAATTTTTATTTAAAAGATGAGCGAAATTATTTGCGGCAGCAAACATCTCTATTAGCAGAATAACTCTAGTGGAACGCGAGGCCTGGTCACATTTGCCTTAATCTCGTATAATCGGAAGTTTTTTTAAACACTGTGGAACTTTGTTATAACCTGACCGTTTTGCATCGTTTATACCGTGTAGCAATGTATCTTCGTCCACGTTTGGGAGATTTGAAAAACACTTTTTTGTATTTGCTATTAGGCAACGCAGGAGTTTCCAAAAGAGTTTGAAGGTGTTTGTGGCAAAGATGTAGTAGCTGCTGTGAAATGGAGGAAGGGCACTTTGAATATCTCATTTGAGTTTTTGCCTTGTTGCTTGTTGATTACATTGTTTGTTTGTACATAAAGAAGTTATGTAAACCAAAAACTCTCCGAAACTATCCATTTGGATATCCATGTTCATTAAAACTTTTCCGCATATTTGGGCTATACAATCTCTCTCTCTAGGTTTATTACACTTTCTTCACGCACTTGTAATTTGCAATATAGACGGGATATTTGAAAAAAAAATGATTTTAAATCAAACTATATGATGTTTCCTGTGAAATTGAAATAAATGGTTTATATGTATCTATAGTTAGATCCATCCGTGAACACACCAACAAACAAGTTTAATTTGGTGTGGTTTAACGAGAAATAACAGGAGATTAATATGATAAAGATGTATCCCTTTTTTCTTGCCCGAATTTTAACATGCAAGAACGTTCTGTGTGTAGAGGGTATTGAAGATTCTTTTCAAAATGTAATGGTAGCCATTATCTACCAAACCAATACAAATTTTTAATACCGCATTAAATCAGAAAAAGAAAAAAACTCTTCCCAAGTCTCTAACTTAAAATAAATAAGAAGTTCAATGTTTTTAGGACCGCCCATAGTATACATATAACAAGCGTATTGTCATTTTTGCTAATACGTCATTTTTACTAATACGTATTATGAAACAATGATATTTAAAAAGACCCATACATAGAGTGGAATGTGACTAACAGTACAATAAAAGGAAAAACTCAGTCCAAAATAAATTGATTCAATCTGGCAATAAATTAAAATACGGAACTCGAACTTGACCTATTTACCTTAGCAGGAGGATACAAGGCCTCATTCGATTTGCAAGTTGCGGGTATTGATGGCGATATAGACGAGCAGCTGTTCCATTCATAATTTTGTAGCAGACGTTATGTAATTTTAAAATGATAAATACAAGCCGTCCTGCACACATTTACTACAATATTTTCCATAGTATAATCTTGAATTTTAAAGACACCACTCTATAAACACAATTATGTCGCTAATACAAATAGCAATAGGATATGCATTACATTTTCTATAGTATAAATGTACTAGCTCCATTTAAAGGTTGTTCCGATGTACTATATCGATAAAACGAACCAACACAATAAAACCTAATTTCAAATCAAGCGCGGATTATTTTAATAGAAGCCTTACCGAGCAAAGTGAACCATTAATAGACTTACCTCCTTTACTGACACTTTATTCAGACGACGCATTGACAAGCTGTACATTGAATTCTAAAAATGTTTCGAAAATTATTCGATTATTTTTATTAGAAATTAATTTATACCGTGCGATACAATACACTTTCGCAAGAAACAATTGAATTGAAAAAGTGTTTCTATGTTAATAAGTTAATAAATCGTAGGATATTTTATTGAACATAGAAGTCTAATTATCCGGACGTTTGAAAATTGAAAAAAATATATTAGAAAAAAAAATCCAGGTAGTACTAGTGGTAGCAAATAAATAATGATTAGTAACGCTGGCCACGAGCGGTACCGCGCATCGGCGTAGAATCAGTTCGGACCGAGAGGAACGGTAGTATTACTTCGTCTGCGGAGCAGTACGGACATTTTCGCTGCCGGTCATTTGCGCAATTGTTATCTGCCCTAGAAAAATTATGATTTCGTCAGCAAAACGACCGCAGTCGGACAATTGCAGAAATTCCAGACTTAATATATGAGGGTGCTAAAATTAAATGTGTAATCTGTAAAATCCCGTTAATGTGTTGGTCCAGGCAACATTGTCTACGACACGTAAATAGTGAAAAGCATGTCTCAAAAAGAAATTGCGCACGAGACAATGAAAAATTTATATTTAATTTATGCGTTACGTTTATCGCATGTAATATACCGTTTAATTTACTAGACAAGGAACCATTTATCTGCTTTTGGAATAACTATTCGGAGTGCAAATTACCAAGTCGAACATCGTTACGAAGAATTGTGCCATCTGCGCGCGAACATATTGAACAAAAAATAAAATCGGAGTTGAAAGATCAAAAATTGTGGTTATGTGTCGACGAAACAACAGATCGGAAGAAACATTCTGTTCTTAATGTAACAGCACACAAATTGGAACCTCATCAATCGGCACCTTCAATTCTATTAGTCTCCAAACGAATACAACAGTGTACTGCCGAAGTAATTTCAAAGTTAGTGTTAAATACATTGGACAAGTTTGAACTTTCAACAAACCAACTTTTGATGTTAGTGAGTGATGGTGCTGCAAACATGCTTTCTGTAGGCCGGTCTCTTAAAAAGCATTCTGCTAATTTGTTACACATTACGTGTAAAATTCATGCTCTCAATCTTGTGGCGGATAGTATCAGAAAATGTTATCCTGAGGTAGATGCTTTAATAGCGCATACCAAAGCAGTATTTGTCAAATCACCGAAACGTATTCGCGAATTTCACATTTTGACAATATTAAGAACGTGGTTTTACAATTCGATACAAAGGAAGCTGCCGCTATCCAGAAAAGCCAGTCGAAATTTCAAGATAGTCATGTTAAAATGGATTTAAAAATCATTCACGACAATTACTTCGGGCTAGCAGATGCAATAGAAAAATTACAAAATCCTGCGGTGCCGTTAGAAGAATCTCTACAAATAGTGCAACATGTTCACGCACAGCTATGCGCGATTGAAGACGCAAAAAATGTTCTGTTCTAGAAAAATTTGAAAGTGTTTTTGAGAAAAATTCTGATTTTGGCACATTAAGACACATTTGTGAAGGTGCGTCAACAGAATCGTTAAGTTATTTGAAAGATTATTTTACTTATAGTTTATTTCAAATTATAAGAATATAACTTTGAACGGCTTAAATGCTGTTATTGCACCACCTGCGGTAATAACTACTTGGATACGCAAACAAACTGTGTGATTTCACGGAGGACCCTTAAAATGGTAAGTGTTTGAGCACGTGTTATTTAATTTTTATTTAAAAGATGAGCGAAATTATTTGCGGCAGCAAACATCTCTATTAGCAGAATAATTCTAGTGGAACGCGAGGCCTGGTCGACTCTACGCTACTGCGCGGTACCGCTCGTGGCCAGCTTTAATGATTAGTGAGGGTATGGCAAACACTAAAGTATCGGCACACTCCGCGCCACACAAGCCCGTTGATTAACTCGGGACAATTTGCTTCAGGAATTCGTGGACTCCCATTATCGACCGTACGACGAATGATGTGAGATTTTAATTCTAATACATCTTGTTCTATCCCTACTTTAAAAGATATTTACAAGTATCAACGTTTACCGCCTATATACCCTAAAACATGCGAAATATGCGAAACATAAACATGTGTCCGTTTTATAACAATAAATCCACCAAAGCTCTTTCTTAAATTTCAGGTCTTCTAGTTTAATGCTATACCCGGTTTCGTTTATGTATTGTGCTACACTGACGATTCAATCCTTCCATAGCGGTATTGGGCCATATGTTCTTTAAATCTGGTGCCTTTCGCCCATTCCGTTTGTCCAATATAGGCATTATTACAGTCACCGCATGCGATTTTACCAATTCCTGACCTTTCATTCGTATCCGGTTTATTTTCCGGGTTGCCTAAGAGGTGTCTGAGTGTATTCTGCGAACTGAAATACACGTTCATACCTCGTCTCCTAAACTAAAAACTTTACTAATACCTTTGGATATTCCATGAGAGGGAAGTTTCACAAATTTCCTATCGAAGGCTTCTGTATATATTGGACTTTCTTAAGAATGCGATCGACATTTATAAACGAGCAACCATTACCAGAACAAGGCTGATTAGTTAGAAATTGTGAGCCAATTCTGTTACTAGCTTATTCGGAAGGAAAGTACTTGGGGAGACATCGCTAGAATTAGCCAGATATTGGCCAGAATTAGCTATTTTTGTAGCACTAGTACAAATTCGGGTACTTTTTCGGACAGGCTTCGTGTACAGGGTGAGTCGGGAGGAACGGACCAAACTCCAGAAGTGTATTGTACACGTGAAAATAATGCGAAAAAATTATATATATTCTTATCCGACTTTGATTTGTTTTCATGTTATAGCGTAATTACAAATAAACAAAATTTCATAGATTATTTTTTAAATAATAGCCTTCTTTTAATAAATGTTACATGTTAAAATGGAACTGTAAACATTTTATACTTCGTTTACGAAGATCGCCTGTTGCACTCCTAATTGCTTCATGTCTTTCTTAATATCGGTTGCAGTATTTCTAATACGTCGAATTAGTGCATTCCGAGTGTCGACTTTTGCCTTGTAAACTTCATTTTTGAACGAGCCCCATAAACAATAATACAGTGGTGTAAGGTCTGGAGATCTTGGGAGGCCAACTAATAGCACCATCGCGATCAATCCGAAACCCTGGAACTTACCTGACTTGTTGTTTTACATGGGTAGTCAATACAAGGATATTTTCATTTTATTTAAGACGTATTAATTCAAAAACAAGCGAAAATTTGGACCATTTACAAGAACGCCAGTTAAATTTTTTTAACTACGCTCTAACTTCAAAATAAATGAAAATCGGATTAGAACACATGAGTTCTTTACGTCATTCTTACGTGTACAGTATACTACTCCTGGAGTTTGGTCCGTTTCTTCTGACTCACCCTGTATATTTCTGTAACCTTATAGATAAATAAACTTTCATTTTCTAGAATATAGAGCTCTATAATTATATTTTCTTTTCAAAATAAAATATTTTTTTTACTGACGCTTATGGTCTACTATATTTGTAAATCTAAGTCTATTTTTTATCTGATGACCGAACTTCAAATCATTGGGAAGCGGGTTATATTGGTCCCACAAGCCATTTATTTAAAAGTTCAATGCAAATTTATAAATTCTCTGGTACAAACACTCTTCTACACAACCAGAATTTTCAGTGGTTTTCGGACTGCAACCGCCTCAAGCTAAAGCAAATACGCCAAAATTTTGCTTTCAATTGGAGTTTCCAAAGCGCCGCCTCCGGGTAGCAAACGAAGTATGCATAAACTATTGGGAGGCTTGAAATGATTCTCGTCAAGTTCAACTTAGTTTCTACGATGAGGGTGTTTGTAATTTTTTTTTTTATTAAGCAAAAAGGTGTCAAAAATTATTTGTGCTTTTTCACAATCATCAAAAGTACTCCAAGATATTTTCTGATTTTAGGATTTGTAATATCTCAATTCTTCTATAACAAAAATTAAGATACTTTCAATTCAAATTCGGTGATATTACGAGGATTGTCTTTTTAGTTTTGCATATAGCCATAACAGCAAATAGTAGATCGACTTCAAATGCTTTATTGTTTTTCCAAATATTCTCAACAAAATTGATCCGCTTTTTCATTGTTTCAAACCAACTGTTAAACCAGTTATGCCAGTCAGCAGTTGGAACAGTTAAAATTGTCATTTTAACAACATCGACTGCTTCTTCCGGCACCTGGAACCGTTGACCACGCGGCCCATTCTTGATGCTAAGGAATGTAAAAACATCGCTAGGACTGGGTCAGGACTGTACGGAGAATGATCTACTAACTCGATGTTTTGCTGGTCTAAAAACTCAACCGTCTCTTCAGCTCTATGTGAACTCGCATTATCGTGACGGAGGATGATTCGTCGTTAATCAATCGGCATTAACTGTTCTTCGATTTGCTAAAGGAATTAAGCAACATTCGACACACAACATTCGGGAACGGATAACGGGAAACTAACTTTCTCAAAGGCAATTTATCGTGTTGAATTTTTTGGATTATAGTTTTTGAAATGCATAACTAAGGATGTCTGAATCTCGCGATTGGTTAGCGCATAGAAGCAACGTTTTTTTTGAGTGTCTTTGGCGGTCCTGTTCTTGGAACGTCGTTACTGATTCGTCCATGTTGGAACTCACAGTAACAGCGAGAAATTGTCGACAGATGTAGGGCTTTGTTATCAAAACAGAAACCAACTCGACGAGACACTGTTGTTGCGATAATCCTCTGAAAGTTGTAAAAATTATTGTGCGAAAATATTCTGCGCCCAAGTAATTTTTTTCAGTGGCTTGTCAGTTTTAAAAATTTGCTATGCTAAATCACTTGCCGTGTCTTATTAAAACTTTGGATTTAAGTTCAATGAAATTAATTTTGACAGGGAACGTTTCATTGGTGGCACTCTTTACACAGCTATATTTAAAACTAAAAATACAACCCTCGTATTAAACAGATTTAGCGGATTATGAATCAAATAAAAGTGAATCATGACAATCAACAGAAAAAGAGAGGCAATTTCCTGTTTGATATCAAAACATGTATAAATAGACCATGTACGTACACATTATGATTCATCAACACCTGCCATGTGCCTATAACATCTATACTTTACACGCTATACCTGCTTTGATACTAATTCAGGCAATAAATAAAATAAATCGCACCGACATCGGTTAGTATTTTGCAAAACTTACTGGATCCATGATGCTCGACGACCAGGACGTGCCTAAAAAAGTTTAGTCAGCGTTTCCACGACGAAAGTATCCCGTTTCCCACTTGGTCGGTGCGTCTGGAGTGAAATTTCGCCGGCACTCGCCACGTGAAAAAAATCAATACGCCGTAAGTAAACATCAAACATTGTCGGCTACGATGCGATTAATTAAACAAATGAATCGTGCATAATCGTCGCGAGTTTTCCGGCACGGAAAAAAGGGGACCATTGTCCTACGACGGAACACTTTCCTTCCTCCTTCGTTATGTCAAACGAGGATGGGGTGGAGGAGGCCAATAGAACGCGACTGTCGATGCTGTTCCGACAACAGAAGGCAAAAGAATGACTGAGGACTGAGGAGAAAAGGCACTTGTGAGCGTTCCGCACGTCTGCAGCAGTGTACTCGAGGGCACGTTGCTGATGTCAGAGCCCCTTCAGCCAGACGAAAAGGGTGGACGTTCGTTTCGGGGGGGTGCAGCAGGGCGGTGCGTATTAGCCGTATATACGAAATGCATTATACAGTGCTCGTCGACGTTATTCAAACGATGTTCGCAGCGTAAATCGATACGGTGGATAATTGGATAGGTTATCTGCATCTTTTATGTGCTGTTATTTTGTCATTAAAACAATTTTAATAATGGTATTCAAATTACGCCAAAGAACAAAAGACAATCAAAGTTATACAGGCTTTTTACGACCAAAATATTAGCAACGTAAAAATTACAGCAGTATTACCGTTATTGGGAAAATAATAGAGAGATAGTAAACGTTTGTTTTCTTTAATGTAGGCGTCAACGCCCTTAAAAAGCAGCATTTTTAATTGCTGCAAATAAGTAGAAGAAACGATTTTTCTAATGCCACACCCAGCCATCATCAGAGCGGCTGTCGAAACAATTAAATGGCAATTATATATATATATATATATATATATATATATATATATATATATATATATATATATATATATTATTACTTTATTCAGAGCAAAATTTGGCAGAAAAACAAATAAAGAATTAAAATTAGACAGCCTTTTATCTTTTTGTCTGTCCAATTTTATGGTTGATGGGGTTTATTCTCCAACGTTAGTATCTGATGTTGGCATCCTGATTATCGATCCAGGATTCTTCACAAGCGTATTAAAAATTTAGTAGGAAATGATGCAAATCATCAAGTTGTTAAAGGAATACAATACAGTCCGAGAGTCTTTAGAAACATCTCAAAATATCAGAACAATATGCTGCATTAAATATTAGTAGCATTCTTGCAACTGATAACATTAAAATCTTTCTGCTATTCTTCAGATTTACTAAGGCGAAAAATATTACAATCTAGTTTCTAGCTTGATGGTTCTGGAAGGAGAGAAGTTTACTATGTGTTTTTACATTTGTCTAATTATTCTCTAAATGCTTAATTTCCTTTATACATTGGGAATATGGATTTCAATTTAGGACGAGTTTATGACTGAATTTCCCCCTTCCATGGCGCATTCTGCTTGTAAACAATAAAATTTTAAGTTTTCAAATAAACTTTAATGCAAGACATAAAGAAGTTTACGATCAAACTATACTACAATCAGTAAATAAGCAATTTCTGCATGCATTACATCAGTTATCGCGTTTTTCGCATAATTTTTATATAGACAAGTTAAACTTTTCATTTTAGCCAGGTTTTAAATACATATTTTGAAGTCCTTTATTGAAGCTGACTTAAACCTGAAATATTTCTCAGAGTCTCCTGTTTTTTAAGAAGTAATGAATTAATTTTTCCACGTGAAAAGTGTCTTATTAATCGTTTTTTACATGTTTAGAGGGTGTTTGCAACTTATTTAAAGGATTCTGAACAACTAGTTCACCGCAGTAACGCTCCATCAGCAGAAAATCTTCGTTTTTTTTTTGTATATTTTCTTCAAATAACGATATATTTTTTTAAATATTTATTTAACATGTATAATACAATTATGCATTAAGAAATCGAAGATAATTTAGAATACAACCTTCTTTGAGTTTTTTTATATTTTCGAAATAACATCTTGGTAAATACCGCGTTGGAAAATGCTCATCTACAGCCGCCATGATTTTACATATTTTCAAACACAAATTTATTAATAGAAAAAGTCAATGTAATACAAATAATTTAAATCCAATTTTCATCGAAAAATCCACCTTTTGCCTTTAGGACTGCTGCCACTATTCTCGGCATCCGATTCACTAATTTTGCTAATGTTTCATGCGCAAGCTTGTCCATACCTCCTGGAAAAATGGTCCACAAATGTTCCTTCGATTTTTGGATACTTTTTCCTAACACATCGGCCTAATTCTTCCCATAACAACTCTATCGGGTTCAGATTGGGGGGCTGTGGCGGCCATTCCATAGTTTTTAAGGTTCTTTCATTTTCTTCTTGCTGCAGGTAATCTGTGCACAATTTAGATTTATTTTTGGGGCCATTGTCCTGCTTAAATTCAAATCCACGACCAATTAATCGGACTCCTGACGGTATGGCATTTTCCTCCAGGATTTTCCGATATTCTTCTTTTTTCATTATGCCCTCAATTTTGGGCAAGTCCCCTGTTCCGATTAAGGAAAAACAACCCCAAACTATACACTCCCGTAACATTCTTTCCCCTCTTGATCTGCGTACGAAAACTCTCAGTCTATTTCCAAAAACCTCAAACTTGGATTCGTCAGTCCACAAAACGTTTTTAAAATCGTCCACTGTCCAATCTCTATGAGCTTGTGCCCATTTCAGTCGTTTCAGCCTATTTCCTCTTCGGAGTAACGGTTTTTCGACAAGCCACTCGCCCATGCAACCCAGCCTCTTTCAGCTGACGTTTCACAGTACTCACAGAAACTTTGGAATCTCGCCCATTATTGAATTCTGCAGCAATTTCTGATACAGTTAGTCTTCTATTGCGCTTACTAATTATTTTTATTCGTAAATCTTCCGCAGGAGTCGTTTTTCTTGACGGTCCTGGCCGATTACGATCTTGCACGTCACCGGTTGTCTTAAATCGAACTATAGTATCATGTACTGTAGATTTTTTTATTTTTAATTTATCCGCAATCCGTCTTTCGGCGTATCCTTCCTGATGCAAGGTAATAATAGCAAATCGTTTTGAAACAGCCAGAGGCTTTCCACGGGCATTTTAAGCAGTCAAACCGAAATTATTTTATTTTTCACTTTGCACAATCACAGATACTTTCACAATAACAATCTCTTCAGAACTACTGCGTTTACAAATGTTATAATACTTTATAAAGGGTATACGAATATTTCCAGGTAACACGAGTGAATCAGCTAACCCTCCTAGGGATTATTATAAAGCTTTATTGCCACTGTAATCATTTATAACGGTCTTATAATAGACAAATACTACCTGGAAATTGGTAAAAGGCTTCCAGAAAAGGTTAGTTTTAATAATTCCTCACAGAAATGTATATTATATAATTTTAAATTTGTTTCCTAAACAGTTAATATAATTTGTCAGCTTGCCCGAACTTCCATGAACGGTACTCTATATGAAGTAAAGAAATCGTATCTCTTTAATATTTCCTTTTGCATTTACTTACATATCAATACACATTTGACATTGTACTGTCGGTTAGTTAGTTAAGTATAAGTTTGTTGGTCCCAAGGAATTTTCAAAGTGAGAAGTTTTAACGCAAGCAATGTATGCATTTTTTGCTAAAACTGAAGAAAACGCTAAGAAAAAAGATTGCTCAGAGGTATACAAAGTCAAAGTAAAAAGGGAAACCAACAACCAAACCAAACACTCAATAACACACCACCGCATTATCAAGAGAGCATTACAAGAAAATATTTATTCTGTACAAAATTCCCCAAAGATTCATCAAGTTATTTTAGGAGAATGCAAAAAGCGGTACCAATTGGTTTCAAGAGAATGGTTTGTCTTTTAAATTTTCATAAAACCTTAGTTGTATACACTTCACAATTACTAGTATTCTTTGTAATTGGTATTTTGAAAAGTTTCTCTTTTATTTTTCAAATAAATTCAAGTGAAAAGTACTTGATAACAAAGAGTGACTAGTACTACGTTAGAAAATTATGATGATATCTTCAGGGCTGATGAAGACTTTGAAACGACGTTGGCAAATTTTTACTGTCAAATAGCTGTGACATTTTGATACAGGCTGACCAAGTTTCGTTCATATTCAAAAAGTTGTGTTGCTTTTATAAAGGTTTAATCAACAAAAGAGGGAAAGTGGACCCAAGAATATTTATGAGAGGATGATTAATGTATATGGGAAAGATGCGCCGTCATATTTCACGGTAAAGTTTTGATGTAAACAATTTCGATGGGGTAGAGAATCATCCAAGATGACCCAAGATGCGGAAGACCTGTTGAAGCAACAACTAACGAAAAACATCAAGAAAATTGAGGAACTGGTCTTAGCAAATTGAAGAATAATGGTTTCAGTGATTGCTGCTAAAGTAGGGATATCAAAATCTTCAGTTTTAAAAATCTTCCATGAAAATTTAGGAATGAATAAGGTGTCAGCACGTTGGATTCCTAAATTGTTTACTCCTGAACAAAAATTATCTACGTAACAAATTTTGTGAGGAAAACGGTATTGGCTGAATGTTTTTTTCAAAAATTGCGGGAGAGATGAGATAAGAGTGTATCACTAGGACCCACCGACAAAACAAGAATCCATGCAATTGGTTCAATCTCCGCCATCAAAAAAGCAAGAACGCAGTCTTCATCAGGAAAACTGATGGCTACGGTGTTTTGAGATGCAGTTGGGAGAAAAACACTACAATAACAGGAAAAGTCAATAAGGAAACAATCAGCAATTGAAAACTGCCATTCAACAAAAAAGGACCTTAAAATTGTGAGCGAAAGATTATGCTGCTTCATGATAATGCGAGAGTCCACAAAGCTCACCAAATTAAAAAAGAAATCAATGACTGCGGCTTTGTAGAGATGAGACATCCACCTTACAGTCCGGGCCTTGGCACCGAGTGACTATTATCTCCCTAAATTTAAAAAAACACTTGAGAGGAAGGCATTTTTCAAAGCGGCGATGGAAAAGTTTTTTGAGGACCTACCCAAAGATTTTTTCTTGTGGTGTAGGTTTATTAGAAAAACCGTTGAAATAAAGTGTGTGACCGTTAGTGAAACATAATATACGTTGAAAAATATTTTTTCTTGTTTCCTAAATTTTTTTCTTCATGGTTAGGTAGATAATATAAAAATCTTCTCTCGTATTAGTAGCATTACAAAAGAAACTAGGTTGCTACTGAAATTGACTTCGTTGATAATGTCTTCAAACACCCAACGTCCATACTAGACGGTTAATCACTTGCCTTCCAGCAACGAAAGACCATTATCTGCGATATTAATTGGAGAATTTTGGAAAGCATTGTAGAGAAAGGGCCCGCCGGATAGCACTTCCGGAGACCGACGTAGTAGTGAGCGGTTGAGATGCAATATCGATCCGGAAACTTGGATAAAACTCTAGGACGATGTAGTCTGACGCATAGCACGAACATTTTCGATAGTTCGTTATAAATAGCCGCAAACTCAGGCAATAAACGGTCGAACAACGTGAAAGAGGAGTATCGTAACATTGCAGATTTAAACTTTAATGCAAGTACGTTAAAGCAGAAACTTTCATATATCATAATTATTTAATTACTTAGTAATTACCTGAAAATCATGAAAAATGTAAGAGATCGAAATAACCAGCACGCTAGAGATAAATAGATATGGTTTGATAATTAAAATAAATGAACTATAATGGCGTTTTGTGGTATTTTAATTCGTTGACGGAGAATATAACCAGCACGAGTGTAACGAGGGGGAAGATTTCTTCCACTTCCCACAAATAAAACAAAAGTCATTTACGATCTGCAACCATATATTTCTCTTATTTGAAAATTGCGAATTCATAAGAAAGATGATAATGTAAATTTCATGTAGATATCTGCAATGCGAAACCAATTTATATTCCTTTTACTGAAATATAGGAAAAGCATTAACATTAAAGTAATACAAACTGAAAAATTGTTTAATGGAACGTAATTACAACAAATTTAGACATGCGTACGCTTGTCCGACATTTCCTAAATTTTAAATTAGATTTCAAAAAATCAATTGCATTATTTAGCATTATAATAGCAAACGAGAAGGAAATGGGAAAAAATAGGATACTAGGTGACGGAGGTAAATCTGTTCAAAACGAAGGAATAGATTCTATTGTCCGAAATAAGATGTCTTTTTGTACTTACTGGAACGTCAACAAATTTTCTACTGTAAGTAAATACTCAAAAATTATGTATGCTTTATTGCAACATCCATATTAAACAATTACCTACTAATGCAATTACAGTAGAAGTTCGATAATCCGGAATAATGTGGACCGAGCCCCTTTCGGATAAC
Source organism: Dynastes maya (assembly GCA_029619315.2). Classification (NCBI taxonomy): domain Eukaryota; kingdom Metazoa; phylum Arthropoda; class Insecta; order Coleoptera; family Scarabaeidae; genus Dynastes; species Dynastes maya. Next base: position 44,577,756 of record JAROYE020000005.1, read on the forward strand.
TGAATTTTCCGGATAATTGAAAGTAAAAATGAGAACAATCGAATCTTGCATGTTTATTATTTGAATAAATGTACAAAGTTATATGTATTGAAATATTTTTCTCGGTGGATTTTTTGGGAAAAATTTGAAATTTTCTAAATTAGCCTAAATTTTTAAATTCTTTGTGGGATCGGGAGTATTCCTGAATACTCTTTGGGCAATCTTCTAGTGAATTTTCAAATTAATAAATCGAAATTAACGAATGTTAGAATTAAAAATATAGCTAGCTTTGAATTTGAATGAAGTCGATGTCAAATAAACGCTCTGCTTATAATAACTTCTACAGGAATCTGCCTGCTCTAAACTTCATCCCTTTCTTCTTTGAATAATACTTTAATTTCACTATCGAACACTTGAAATTGGTATCGTAGTCAAGTACACACAAATTGATTCCACGAAAGCTGAATCGAGATTGATGAAAATTTTGGCGTCGTTTATCTTTCTTTTATTTGTAATCGCCAAAGATGGCGATTGTTTCATTCCACGGCAAATTTTGATAAAATTAAACCCAAATATAAATTTTTATCAAGCATTTCTAGAAAGGAAGTTATTTATGGAAATAGCATACGAGAATAAATGCAGTGACGCAACCAGGTGGTTGAATTTAGAGGGGCTCTATGACTTAAATTCTGACTGACAACATAACCATGACGAAATTCGCTAACGATTTACATAATAACATTCGGACAAAGATTTAATTTATGAAATGTTTGAAATTTCCTTCCAGTCTACCCTGGTGTCCGTTTTAGATAAATTTTACATTAAAATTGACGATTTACGAGATTAGGAAATAAAAAGAGTGGTTTTGTCTGTGTTACACTACGATCGTCGTTGTCTGGACTTAACTTTATTATTCAACATCAACGTCCCAAGGCCAGTGGTTGGGGGGAAATGGTGACTGTCGAACGAGCTTTCAACGCTGATCACAAATTCCTCAAAAAAACCGTTTTAAACAAGCTTCTATTCATCCACGCACTTGTTTGGTGTATGTAATACACGGGCATAACTTTCGTAACAATGTATTTACTTGGTTTAGGTGATTTTCCAACACATATCAATGGTAGTTTGTGTCTACCAGCAAGCAAGGATGGTAACACAAACCTTTAAACTTCTTATACCCGGCGGGGGCAGATTCAGTCCTTAACGCTATAATTCTTTATTAATAGCTTCTTTACTTTCTAGTGGATTCCTGATTAACTAGCAAATAACCACTTCCTGCTAAAACTATTTCTAATTACCAGCCTGTGGTTGCTCAAAAATTTTTAAAAAAGCAAGTAATATGTTGGTTTCATCCCCAGTTCAAATACCATCTATCATCGGTCATGAGTAAAGAGGGGATTTTGGGACGTAAAAACAGCTAAAAAGGCCCTTTTTTGGGCCCTTTAAAAAAACTATGTATTTTAGGACGAAAACTGTGATTTAGGCATGTTAGGCAAATACTTAAAAAAAACGGTAACACAAAAATCATTTTATTTTAAAAAAAACATGAAAAAGAAGACGATATTTAATGTAATTTTAGGTACATTTTCATCCATAAAAAGAAAAAAAAACATACAAATTTTAACTAAAAAACTAAAATATGTAGATTCATTTGGTTTTAAAAAATAATAATAAATTAATTAATCGCCGTGTAAAAATGTACTCAAATTTCGCGTTTGCTTTAGCACACAAGATGTTTTTCCAAGTTGTCGTTAGTAAAATTTGTTCTTCGGTCGGGAAAACAGCACTTTGTACGAAGAAAATTTACGTTCTACGTCACACGAGGTTGTAGGAAAAAAACTTAAATATGGACCAGTCATCTGTGGTATGAGCGGTACCCTTCAACTGCTTCGCCACTGGGGCAGCTCAGCAAACTCTTTAACCGTTTTGAAACCTGGATTTTTCGAAATCACTTGGTTAAACTTTGACAAAATTATTTTGCCAACTTTCCTGGGGCATTCTTGAGAGCTGTTTCGGCATTATCAATTACTGCAACAGAATCTGTAGGAGGAAGGCCGAATGTTTCTAATCTTTGATGTTATCAATGAGAAATTTATAATGCGACTTGATGTATAAAAGATCGTTTGACATTTTGATTGGAAAAGTATTCTTGCGCTTGCTCAATACAGTTAGCTGAATCTTTGTCAAACGATATTACAACCTAAAACATAAAGCGAAAAAATAAAAACAATCTTATTTAAAAATTTGCTAAAAAAAGTACTTACTGATTTTATTGCTTCGAAATTATTAGCAAAAAAAAACTACGCCTCTAACCAATTTCCCCCAAAACGTGTTAAGACAGGTTCGGGAGGCAAAGGGAGATCTGGCAGATTTTCTTTATACACTGCCCACACGCAGTGGAGCTTTTAAAAGACTCTCTTGGTATTTGAAATTAAACCATTAACATTAGAAATTTTGGATTTTTTGGGACATTCACAACACCAATTGAGTCCATGTGCAAAAACATGTTAAATGATTAAGATTTATAAAAAAACTTCAAATTTGTACCACATTTGAGCATATAAGAAGCACCATCCGTGACTAAAAGCTTGACTTTTCGTACTTAATTCCATCTTTTTTTTGGGCCCAAAATATCTAAAATACGAGAGTTGCCTTTAACTTAATATCTAGCATTAAATTACAATATTATTAAAGTAAGTTTTTTGCATAATATATCTTACCTAAAGCTTGGTTCACGAATCTTGCCATTGTATTGCAATTTGTTCTTTCAAGTTGCTTTGTAGCCAGTAAAATACGGTTTTTTCCCGGTGTTTCAGAACAAAGCTTACCCACAATCATATTTGCCATAATACGACCTTTAGAGTCAGTCGTCTCATCTATAGATATCCAAATATCGTTGTTACAACTTCGCGAATAGTATTAATAGTCTTAAAAAATTAATAAAAAAATTATAGGTGTAAACAAAATCTTAATGACACTCAAGTATGAAAATACATTTTTAAATTATTATTTAATTATATTAATTACCTCATTGTAAAAATTTTGTTACATATGTTGTTCTTAAGTTTTCACGCTTGCCACATTCTTGTTGCAGTATTTAGTGAGAAAATTTCGCAGTTTTGAATAGTTTAATCTGTCCAGAGGAAATTTGCAGACATAAAAGCGTCGTATAAATCTCAATTAAAAACGTCGATTTCTTTGAATTTTTGGTGTCTATTAACATTTGGTTTCCTCAACGGTTTCCTAAGATTTGCCCGATGTCCAGGAGCAGTAGCATGTTGCTTTTAAATGATTTTTCTTTTTGCAAGTTAACTACAATAATATTTTTTAAGCAAGTTAGGAAAGAAAAAAAAAACGTCCTTTACCATTTTTCCGCGCGCTTTACAAAACAACTCTTCACTGTTGCTTGGATTCAGCTGAAAGACAGTAGTGCCTCCAATTGCCTTCAGCCATTTTTGAACTTATCGCTATGTGATTCCTTGGATTTTGGCATTGTTGTAGATGGAAATACACAATTCACTGAGTAGATAAACAAGCCAAACAGATAGAAAAAATACCGAAAAATATTCGTTGCAAGCACGATATAAATGAAAATTCAAAGTAGTCTTTCACTATATACTGATCGTCAATAGTCCACCTCGCTATAGGAACACACCCTATACGCTCCCGAGAAACATTAGAGAAAAAATATACAAATCTAAACTGCAAATCAAGATGTCCATTGTATAAAACATGAATGGGATCGTGTATTCATTAATCACGTAAAACAAGGGAAAAAGAAATTTGCTTTTACCGTTTAAATTACAGGGCGTAAAACAAGCCGATAGGGATTCCCGTAAATAAAACGTGGGTGCAGGGAAATGAAACCGAGAGCGATAAGCCGATAAATTTAGGAATATATCTTCAAAAAGGGTAGTAAATATAAATTTACGGGCGGCAAATCAAACTCGTCCCTCACACAAAAGGACGGGAAAACCCATCGTTGTATTAGTTTATAGCATTTTAACTGAAAACTATAATTTACATTTAAGAAAGATGCAGGCTGTGTAAAAACCATATTATTGAAAATTAAAAAAAAAAAACGTTTAGACCAAAAATATGATTTATTACAAATAGGCGAAAAAAAACGATTTAGGCTGTTAAAAGTCCAAATAGGCAAATAGGCAAATAAAACATAGCTAGATCGCTTGATTTGTCGAGAAACATATGATTTGTATTATTTTTAATTTGCCTTGAATCTACAACAAAGAGGCATTTTGCCTAAAAAAACCCGTCTCAGTCATGAGGAAGTATTGTCTATAAAAAATAAATAAACACATTCTAAGGCCCTCCCATCGTAATATTATAAATGATCGTAAATGAAGTAACATAATAGCAATATAAACTGTGCCATCGAAGATAGAAAAAAAAAGTAGTTACTTACAGTTTGCGAGTAGCATATTCAATCGCGTCCTATCCGATATTACTTCCAAAGTAAGCGAAACATAATATTTATTTTCACAGTACCGTGCACATGAGTGCGCAACTAGAGCACCATCGTCCGCCCCAATCGGAAATTTCGTTTAGGCGAACCTCGCACGGCGTGTATGGCGTACATCTTCGTTTCTTTTGTTTACATTTCGCCGGCGTGTTTTGCAAGTTGGAAAACTTCCACGTCCGCGAGAATTCCGAACCGTCGCTTACGGACCCGATCGCCGCGCTACTGTTCTGCTACTGCTGTTTGGCTTTATGGAAGAATTTTATTTACGTTAGTTCAGCCGAAAATATTCACACACGCTGCTCGTAAAAATCCGATCCACTTTCTTTGGTATAGCGTTAAGATTAACATTTTAAATTCGTTTAGAATTGGGTACCTAAAAAACTATTACGTTCTAAAATGTTTTATTCCAAAGTTTATACGAAATTTAAAAGCAAAAATTGCAAATTCCGCTTGGAAAAATATACATTTGTTCGAAATCATAGAAATCTTAAATAAGCTGATTCGAGATCAGCCCTGTTCTTATTGCCAGCTTATAAGGAATCTTGAAGACTTAGAAGTTGCAAAATCTACTAGAGCTACAAGAAGCCGATACCATAAGCCTATAGGGAAAAGGTGTCAGAATCAGACCAGTAGGAGAGACGGACCGTTAATAGTATCTTTAGAGACACGAAAAATTTGAAATTCCAAGATGAAAATGGCGTTACCCCTCAAAAATATTCTGGTGATATAATTGCGCATGCGTTGAGATACTTTCAGCTACGTTGGACGCTCAGTTGTTGTTTAGCAGTCGTTTTTATCGGTCGATGTTAGTGTTTCTGTAAAAATGAAAAAAATCGAATATCTACCAACAACTAAAGGCGAGATGGATGCTGTTACTGGGATTCTGCGCCATCATGCACCAGTACACTCCTGAAGCCAAAGCACAGTCGAGACAGTGGAATGAAGGGTGTTCCATGGTCGGGAAAGTAATGGCGACTGTTCTTTTGGGATAGTCATGGAGTTGTGTTTCACGACTATCTTGAAATCCGCCATTTACCCTGAGTAAAGTGTTATCCAGAATAAATGACACTAAGATCACCGAGATCATTTATCAAAACCCTTCGAATCTGCTGTTGTCTTGTCTGTACCTTGAGTTATTTGCTACTTGCTATTATTGCACTGTTTTTCGCAACTTTAGCATTCATTAAATGCTACTCAAAACCTTCCCAGACGCTTCTATTCGGCTAGATTTTCGAGAGCTAAAATTTACAATCTTATTCCTGAGTCTGTATCATTCCGAATTATTTTCGACTTTCACTCGAGAAATCAATATACGAGGCGTATTTTTTAAATAGGGCCCGTTTTTTAATAGTAGTAAGTAAATATCATTAAAATACATTTTTTTTCATTTTCTACATACTTTTATCTATTTTTCTACATAATTTCCATTTTTGTACAAACATTTGAAGCCCAATCCATGATTGCAGTTTTCATATCTTCGTCGCCGTTGAACCGTTGACCACCAAGGAACTCCTTTAAGTACCGAACAAGTGAAAACCACTGGCTGCAAACTCTGGACTGTAAGGTGGATGATCCAATTGTTCCCATCCAAAAGACCTGATTAGACCTTGTGTTTGCGCAGAAACATGTGGCTTGCATTGTAATGGAACAACACCACATCGAAAGACAGTAGGCCACGCCGCTTGTTTTGTATGGCACGCCGGAGTTTTCTCAAGGTCACACAATACGCATCAGAATTGATTGTTGTGCCTTTCAGCATAAAATCCACTAACACAATCCCTTTCCGTCCCAAAAGACAGTTGCCAAGATCTTTCGTGCTGTCTGTTTGGCTTTCATACTGGTTGATGAAAATGTGTGTCGCCATTCCACTGACTGTTGCTTGGACTCAGGAGTCATGTGAGACGCCCAAGTCTCATCTCCTGTAACGATGTGGTCCAAAAATTCATCATCGTCCTGATTGTATCGAGTCAAAAACGATAAAGCACAGCCCAATCTTTTTGTTTGTGATCATCAGAAAGCAGTTTTGGAACCCACCGAGAACACAATTTTCGATAATCCAGTTTCTTCGAAACAATGGTGTATAAAACTGACCTTAAAATCTGTGGAAATTCAATTGATAACTTTGAAATAGTGAATCGTCGATCCTCTCGAATTTTGTTGTCCACATCACGAAACCAAATCTTCAGAAATCAGAGGTCGGCTAGGGCGTGGCTCATCATGCATATTAACCCGCCCGCCCTCGAACATTCTCACCCACTTTCGAACTTTACTCTCATTTATAGGATTGTCACTGTAAATTTAACAATCTGGCAGTGAATTTCGCTGCTGTCAAGTTTCTTGCGCTCAAGAATCGAGTTACTGATCGTATCTCACAGTCGGCGAGCGACTCGATTTTTTGAAACATTATAAACTTCTACAGCTCAGCACACGGACAGACGATACGGCGGCAAATGGCTTCTAAACGCGCACAAAGCATACTGGGAGCAGACGCGCATGCGCACTGCAGCGGTCGCGAGTCATTCTCACTCTGTCATAAACGGACTTTATTTTAAAAAATACCCCTCGTATTTTCGTAATTTATTGGTTTTTGGTTCTATATTTTGTTTTCTTCTGACATCCTATGTCACTGCATGTACGATCTAAGGATGAATAAACTATTATTATTATTATTATTATCAATTTTATCACCGATTCTTTCAATAACAAGTCCCAATAACACTCATATTTCATTTTCTATGTTTTGTTTTATACTCATTTAGATTGTTTCTATGCACTGTAGATTAAATTTAGAATTGAAAACTTCCTAATTTTCCCAAAATAAATAGAAAATGAGTGAGTTTATAATAAATCGTCACTTATTTGTACAGACGGTTTTATTATCTAAAATGCATCAACCAAATGTTTCTTGCCTTAGGATTAGACCCAGATAGTATTAGTTATTCGCTAATAGATGTCGCAACGAAACGTAACTTTTTTCTGATAAATCATCTGTTTTATATACTCAAATCAGTTTCAACGGGTTCACAACTCTTTTCGAATAAAGTCTTCCGTATCTTTTTACTTGAATGTTTGAAAGGTTGGTATCATAAACCTGCGAAACAGCACAGGTGTTGGTAGCATTCTCATGGCGGCTGACCAATGCTACCGGTAAATTGGGATACGAAAGCAAGAATAGTTATTGCTATTGCATTTTACTTGTTCTTTCAACCATTATGATTATAAGAACACTGCATACATATCGCATTATGCAATACAATCTTTAGAGCAATATTGTTGCATTTTTTTTTACAACTTGTGTAACTAAAACTTGTACACGATATTGTAGTAACTTTTGTAACAGATCATTGACTACATTTTTTACAACAATAATGGATTTAATTTTATTTAAAAAAAAAGCAATAAATAACAAGAACGGTTTACGCTTTGACGGCTCGGTGGTCTAGTGGTAAGAGGGCCTGCGCTTGACTGGGCAGAGTCAGGCGCTGTGTGTTCGAGTCCCGCTAAGATCAAATTTTCTTAGCTGGTCCGGTGCACTCCCGAGTCACCATTCGTAGTTAGGATACAAACTGTGCTTTACCCTTTACGGCGAGGAGGTGATAGTAACAAAGCCATGAAACACTTTACATGCTCAAGGCTTCTGAGGTTATGACAAGCTTTAAAAAAGCTTATACACTCCGTTGAACAAGGCATACATCGGTAAAACACAAGCGTTTATAAACAAATGTCTACGAATAATAATGAACATATTTTGGCCTAACAAGATGCGAAACGAGGACCTATGATTGAAAACTAGTGAGGAAACCGTAGAGAAAACAATAACGAGGCGTAAACGGAAATGGATTGGGCATACACTCAGAAAACCATAATAATAACCTAGCAAGGTAAGCGTTAGATTTCAATGTTGATGGTAAGAGAAGAGTAGGAAGGCCTGTAAAACTCATGGACAAGAACTATACAGTTGCAGATGGAAAGCGAGAAACTAACCCGGAACAAGATAAAAAAGTTGGCGCAAGACAAAAAGAAGTGGAAGGACCAAGTAGAAAGATTCGTAAGGAAGGAAAACACTGCGCAGGAATAGCAGGCATGTCAGTGTAATGGAGAATCTGCTATATAAAACACCTTTAAAAGGTTGCCCTATGCCCGGTAAGGGGACAGGTGGAAGAAGAGTACACCCCGTTGGGTCACCACACTAAAAAAAATAGAAATACAATCCGTTAACCACACAATCGAGTAGTAGGGATTTGCGGAAGTTGTAACCACTCGTATATTTTCAAACAAATTGTAGTAAATTGTTATATAAATCTTTGATTCTTTACATTTTTTTTCCGTATAGTACGGGTTTTATGTTTTCATTAGTGATCTCCTCAGGATGTATCACTAACAATCTACAACGTGTTGAAGTAGGCCACTAAATATCGAGATTAGAAACATAATTCAGCAAAATTAAAAAGTTTATAAAAATAATGTTTATTGTCAATAACTTTATGTAACATTTAATAATAATAATAATAATAATAATAATAATAATCTTTATTTTGAAACACACAGAAATACAAAAAAAAATGGTACAAAGTGTGAAACAAAACAAATTGTCTGTTGGACCATACAATGGCATAAGACAAGTCACAAAGAAAAAAAAAAATACATAATGCGTACGAAAGTAACTATGCAATAGTTATAATATTATACGGCAAAAGATTAACTTAAAAGAGGTTAACTTATTTATTGCAATACTTGCACTCGGTTTTATTTGGTAAGAAATAACTGTTGTAGAGCTTATACCCGTATGATAGGGTATAAGCTATCACATTCATGGAGGTATTGGTTGATACAAACTTAGTTTACGTTTAACATACATTTAATAAAAATAAAATAATAAAAGTAATTTTAGTTTTGAGTCGAGGACGTGCAGGCCTGAAAGTATTCTTCTAACGAATAAATCGGATCATTTAACAAAAATGTTCTTATTGCAGCTTTAAAACTTCGTACAGTACTTAATGATCTTATCGTTGAAGGAAGGGCATTGAACAATTTTTATTCCCATGTATTGAGGCGATCTTTCGTAAACTGTAAGGCTATGTCGAGGATAGTTAGCATATTTCTATTTCTAGTGTTATATTGATGTATTTCACTGTTTTTAAGGAAGTCATCTTCATTTGATTTAAACGTATACCAGTACATCTAGAATATATAATGATGTTACAGTAAGTAACCTTAGGTCTTGAAGATAGTTCTACAAGAGACCATCCTAGAAGCACCCACTATGTTTCTTACAGCTCTCTTTTGCAATATAGTAATCCTTTTTGTAAAAGTAGATGCACCCCAAAACATTAACCCATATCTAATTCTAGATTCAAAATGCGAGTAATAATAGGATATTAGTAATTTTGTGTTACTAAAGCTTTTAATCGATATAGAGCATAGCATCTAGATCCCAGTTGTGTTTGTAACTGATTTACATGTGTTCCCAATTTAATCCATTATCAATTTGTAAACCTAAAAATTTTAAAGTATGTGGTACTTGTTTGATAAAATCGTTTATATTTTGGGATTAAGTAGCTTTCACTATACTTTTTGACACCTGGTGTAAAATTAATGAATGGTGTTTTTAATTTTTTCAAGTATAATTTATTATTTACAAACCATGATTGAAATTGTTTAAGTTTACTTGTATATCTTGCAGTAGAAGGTTTTTATTGGGGTTTTCCCACTAATGTACGTACTATCATCTGCATAAAGAATTAGATTGGGAATTTTGTAGGTAAATCTTTAATAAAGATGATAAACAGTAATGGTCCCATTACTGAGCCTTGTGGAACACCTCGTTTTTAATATAAAGTATCAAAATAAAAGGAAACTTACAAAAAAAAACTACTTCAAATAGAATAACCGATACAGATCCATAAATAGATAAAAATACATTTGCACTCACAAACAAAATAACCAACTTAGAATTTCATAGAGATATGTATATAACTTACTGAAAATTACAGACTGCATATCCTGTTTAGGGCGATACATTTGAAGCGGGAACATTTTTGCACAAACACGAAACCAACCGTCCAAATCCGACAATGCACAACTTTTGCTTTCCTATTATATCACATCGCTAATAATACACAGCGGAACACGATATGATTTTAGCACACGGGTACACAAACAAAAGTTCAGGTGAAACCGTTCGGTAAACGTTTTGCAAAATGCGGTAACAGGAACCCTCCTGCCACTGTATCCACAATGTGGTATGGCAACACAGTTTTCGCGATTCCTCTTATCTAGAACGATGTCAATTTTGTGTTTTTTTAGCGTCCACGTTACCAACGTCTAACTTAAGAACCGATATTGTAAAACTAACAATAAATATCGGTAATACGAAATATACGTATTGTGGACGATAATAGAATATAAAAGGGATCGATAACCGAAATTGTAAGATTGGTAGGGGTTAAAGGGGAAGTTTTAAGAAAAAAAAGCGATTATGTTTGAAATTTTAATGATTGGTTAATAGTGTTTTAGTAGAGCAGCAAATGTTTTTTGAATAGTTTTATCTAATAATATTGAGTTTGTAGAAATTAAAGCTTGTCACTAAGCAATCAAGTTCATAATAATAAATAAGAATTAAAATTTTGATTTATGCATGAGGATCGGGAAATCTTAAGGGGATCAAAAAGCGTCCTTTAAAAAAATTTTATAGTCGAAGCAATATAGACCCAATTTTTTTGGTATTGTAAAATTACACCAAACTTCACCAAATTAAAAACACAAAAACACACTGTGGTGCTGTCTTTCTCGACGTGTCGAGGGCTTTCGACACTATGTGGCATGACAGCTTCAGCAAGGCAATTATTCGTTGATTTTGTCGTACTTGTAAGTAACAAATTTTTCGAAGTAAAGATTGGAAAAATAACTTCTACGCGGCCCGATTTATTCTGGTGTCCCACAGGGATCCCTATTTGGTCTGCGCTATTTTCATATATACTGAAATATCTTTCTCGGGGTTTTTCTCAAATTTCTGTTAAATTTCTTTAATTTTAATTTGAAATAAACGATTCTTGTAGGTTCGGGGGTATCCTAGATACCCTTACGGCAATTTTTTGAATGAATTTCCAACTCAGTAAAATGAAATTAACGAATTTTAAGATTTGAAATTAATAACCTTGAAAACTTTTGAACGTTCCCAATGTATAAAAACCCCTCTGTTTAAATATACCCACCACAGGAAACTCCCCCTGCTCTGGATATTTAACCTTTTTACTTCTAATAAAGACTTTAAATACACAAACGAACACTTATATTGGGATGGATTTAAAACACCCCTTGATTCAACCAAGGCCGAATAAAGATTGATGAAAATGTATGGCGTCGTCTCTTTCTTTTATTTTAAATCGCGAAAAAGTCCGGCGATGTTTTATTTCACAGCCAATTTTGATAATTTAACCTAAATAGAAACTTTTCGAGACTTTCGATCAATGATTTAGCATAAGAGAACGAATGCAAGTGACTTAACCAGGAGGTGTAGTTGATGATTCTGTGTTCCGAACTGTCACCAACAAGTTTTTAAACGAGAAAATCCATTGCTAATTTACAGAAACCTTTCAGATAAAGATTTAATTGATGAAATATTATCTGTTGTACTTTTCAATTTATGCTGTTGCTTATTCCAGACGATTTCTACATTAATTTGGACGAAATAAGTGGAATTTAAGAAAAATTATTGAACGGGGTAGATTTTGTCGATGCTATTTCCAACACTCGTCGTTATCTGGACTTATATATTATATTTAGTCAGTCCGAAGGACAACTGAGAGAAGTTGTTATTGTCGTAATACAACGTTTGAACATAACAATACCTATGACGTCCTAGACATCCCAAGTTCACCTTTTAAATTATTCCAATGATACGGCGATTTATTGGGGCCGAAGATAAAACGAGTCAACGAGTTTTGGCCGTCCAATGCACCCGTTGAAGAAAACTTCCACCTGAAGATGTGACCATTAATGAGAGGAAGGACTCCCTTTTTCTACTTGGGAGAGCCCAAAAATGCGTCGCTACCCCTAATGTTCCAGAAGTCCGCTGGGGTGTCGCAGCCAAGCTATTGCTCTACATCTAGTGTCTACACCCAATCATAGCCTATGGCGCCCCATGGTTTGTCCGGAATCAAACAGATACCCAGCCTATCGCAATAATTTCGAGATATGCCTGAGAAAACGTGGCGATTGCCAGTCTATCCCGGGAACCTGTTGTTGGCTAGAGTGTCGAAATCCGTCAAGGGCCGTCACCACCTCGTAGTCATGTTGTAAGACAGCAAACAGTCCATATTGGGGATTAAATCTAGTAAATGGAGCCCCGTTGATCCTAAGGAAGCCCTGGATACCATTCGGGAAGGACACCTAATTCCGATGGCAGAGGGGCAATGCTGCGTGCAGAGATGGGAAAGTGCCCTTTAAAAACACCCAACCTTAGTCCCAGCAAACTTTGAAAATCGAAATTGATATTGCATTCCAAGTGATTTCTGGTGTTAGTATTGTTTGGTTACCATGACAATAGAAAAACAAAACATACTGACATTGCTGTTTTTAACTGTTGATTCAAAATTTTAAGCTAAGTAACTGCTTTTCGAAATGAAGTTTCATAAAAAAGGAAAGTGCAGAACAGCATTTACAAAAAATTTTGAAAAGATATCGAAGCGGAATGAAGGAATTTCGAGCGTTTCCTGTATGAAGATAAGTAAGTAGACAGTACTAATTATTGCAATCAAAAAATTACAATGAAGGTTATTCATTTTGGTCATAGTGCATTCCAATTGTGTTGCATATTATTATTCTTTTTAGATAGTTTTGATTTTAAATTTATATTTCCGTTTACATCACTTTCTGTTACCCTGTATGAACCCTTTATTAAAATATTGTTTTCTCGTCTTTTTTCCCCCAAAAAGATGCATTTGCAGTATAATTCTCTTTTTATTTCTGCCATCAATTAGAATGAATCTTTCCATAGCACGACCAGTAGCTTTAATTTGACAAATATTTTCGGTAGCAGGCGTTGTTGGTCAGGATAAATGCAGCTTTTATATCCTGCTAGCTAAAATACACAATCCTTTTCACTTTTCCCCAAAAAGATAAATTATACCTATTACCTATTATAATTTGAATCAACGGTCTAAGATAGTCAATGTCAGTATGTTTTGTTTTCTAATGTCACGGTTAACCAAACTATATTAACACCAGAAACCATTGGATGAAATTTCCATGTGCAAGGCTCGTCTTTGAACTGCAATTAGCTACTTGGACTCAAACGTTAAATCAATGGTTTAAAAACGTCAGTGTTTAATATTTTTGTTTTCTGTACTTTCTCATGGTAACCCAAACAGTAGCAACATCAGCAATACTCAAATGCAGGACTCGCTTTTAACTCTAAATATCTCGTTTAAATTTCACTACACAGGGACATCATTTACAAAAACCATTAAGGATATAAATTTCCTACACAGTGGATCATCTGATGTTTGAATTTGGTAAACATTAGTGTTCAATACAGATTAGAGTATATTTACAAGGCGTTCTAACAACATGTCTAGGTAGAGGCGAGTAAGCAATTCATCTTGTAAAAATTTACGCCAGAATGTATTTGCACTTCAGATGTTTGAAGGAAATGGATATATCTAAATTTAGGCGATTGCGAACCAAAATAATAAATTTCTCGAAATCTATTGAAATAGACATATGAAATCGATATTATATTGGTTTATTTGTAGATTGAGAAACAAAAATATGTCATAATACACAGGATGTTCGATTTAAAATAACAAACTAGGTATCTAGTTCGCTACTTATCGATCACTCTGTATATACGGGAATATTTTAGAATATGAAGTCTATTTTACAAATCCAGAAGGCTGGGACATCTGTACGTAGAATCAAGCTATGATTGCATGCAATTTGTTACTGATTACTTTCAATATTCTTATAGTACATTGAGTTCCGTAATCCAATTAAGCTTTGGTCCGTTTTATCTTCTGATGTAAATAATCCAATCAATCCCATCACCGACATGCAAGCCCAGTATAATCAAAGTCACCTAACCCAAGCGTCTGGAAGTAATTTTATTTAATTAAGCAGTAACGTTTACACACAAAACTGACAAGGTCTATAGCGAATTTGCAATCTTCGCGAAATTATGCTTTATAGCTACCTCTTATTCAGATGTGGTTTTGACCGTGAAGAATACATTTTCACCAAATCTTGAAAGTTATTTAGTAAATTATTGTAAAGGATGATTCATATTCAGTCTAAAACATTTTTGAAACGCCATTGTATTTGTTACCTAGAATTCGAACAAACTGGATCTGTCACTAACAATGAAGCTGTTCAGCAAACTCGTAGAGGAGCTTTAAAAGCAAACATTGCCATACTTGCATTGTAAATCAACGTTACGTATTGCACCACACAGAAAATTTTGTAAAAAAAGATGTGCAATAATATAAAGTACAAATAAGAGGAATTGAAGCCTTGGGGCCATGAAAAAACGTCGTGTACTCGAGAAGAAAATGGGAATTTTTCAATTAAAAGCACATCGGTAGCTTTGCAGATAAGCAGAATTTTTGTATTTCCGGATTGCAAAATCCTAGAGATTATTCAGAAGGAAGTGCACCATCAGAAGGTGTTTTTTGTGCCTTTGGTCGTGAAGCGTAATTTAAGGAATTTGGGAAGATAAGAGATTCCGTGTGAGGACCATTGGGAGATATGCACCTGTGGTTTTAGCAAAAACTATGGCACTTGTCATACATTAATTAGTTGCTGCGATCGTGTGCCGTACATGCTACGGGCTTTGTGGGGGGATCTGAAGCATAGAATCTACAAAAATAAGCCAAACACTATAGCACTAAAGTAGGAGATAAGATGTAAAATAACTGGCGTGGAATCTCGTTTGTGCTGCGAGGTGACCTAAAATCGTGACAAACGAATTTCAACATGCTAAAATGAGCCGCGGCAAACATTTGCACAATATTGTTTTTCACACATAATTTGTAATAAAGTATGTACACGAAATAATTTTGTTGTGGTTTTCTTTTCATTATCTTCATATAGAAATCTAAACTGAATCACACGATAGTTTAAGCTACCAAAATGAAATTATGATAGTACCCATGTCTAATTTGTCATAAATTGGAGATAAAGTTGTGGGTTCTGTTCAAAAGACATTCTTTACCTGCATACATTTCTAACAACTTTTTGGATAACAATTTTATTATTTCTTCGATTATATTTGTTGCGTGAAGATTGCAGAAATTTAAGTTGTTACTTACAGTCTTAGAAGATTACCATTAATACCATTAATATTGACGGTCCGGTGGAAAGAACGGCAAAATTTGAGCCCAAAATTTTCCTTAGCGAGTTCACATTATGCGAAAACTGTTACAACATGGTTAGCAGAAAATAACATCGCTTTCGTCCCTAAAGAAGTGAATCCTCCAAATATTCCAAAGGCACGTCCTATCGAAGATTTTTGGGCAGAACTTAGTCGGCTCGTTTATGAGAAGGGTTGGACCGGGAGAAAACGAGAATCAGTTAGCAACGTAGAATTAGCAATAAGCTCCAGCAAGTTAGTCCAAATTACATGCAAGCCATGATTCAAAAGGTTCCATCTAAACTGAGAAAAATGAAGAAAGTGGACCTTTTGCCATTTTAACCTAATGATAATTGTAAACAAAAGTTTGTTTTAAGATTAAACCATCGCATATTTTCTAATAATTAATAAAAATGTTAAAAGATGTCCAACTACTTTTGCATCACCCGTAGGTCAATTTGTTCGTCCTTATAATTCTTACGTAAAGCAAATTTTAAATCTGCTTTTAAATTCGATTTATATAAAAGTAAAAAAAAAACTATGAAACTGGCAAGCTGTCTACATTCCCATGGATATCAGACAAAAAAATGCCGATCATAATATGAAATCAAGGACTGGCCTTAAAACTTCAGAACGTATCACACAATACACAAAGCAAAAATGTTACATAGTTCTATTATTAATAAAATTACAAGGGAAGCAGCCATATATGACAAGTACAAGTGGGCGGAGATACATATACATACACACATACGCATTATGTACGTGTTTATTACAAAATATCCAGGTAAGTATATACAAGTATGTATGTATATGCATTTTATTGCAGATTAAGGCCACACTCTAGTCGGGAAAATTTATTCGTTCATGTAATGCTTCCGTTGAAGTAGTTTATCAAATGTGTTAATCGAAATTGACCACGTAATTAGGTTATTAAACCTTCGCCTATATTCAAATTAAAAAAAAAAAGGAAAAGTAAAACAATTTCCCAAGATCTTGGTTGGCATTTTACGAGGCATTTCAAATAAAGTCCAATGAAATCCGTAATAATCATGAATGACTAGCGTATAAAGAACATTGTCTAAATTTCTGGTTGAAAATCTCTTTTCAGGAAATGTTCAGATTTTAGCCTCCAATAATTGTAAAAATGTTGTAGATAAATAACGAATAAGTATGAAAAATGAACGATCCTGGTATAAGGTTCCCATGGTGCAGTTAGTTAGTACGCCCCGTCCGGCAAACGAGAGATGTCTGGTTCGAATTACCTTACCGGGACGAGATTTTCTCAATATTTAATTACGTTGGAAGTACCAAGGAAATTATGGATTTCATAATTCACCTGTTACGATGTTGTATACAGATTTGAAGTTCTTCTGTTGAATTTTTGAGCATTTCCTTGCACCAATTGGCACGAGCCGTTTTTGAGCTTTGGATCACATTATGCCGAATCCATCGGGGACAGATTTCTTTCACAGACCTAAGTGTTCATGCTAAATCGAATGTAATGCAATTTTCAATATGTCCAAGGATCTCAAGGTAAGTCACGTGGAGATCCTCTTGAATCATGCTGCGCATACCATCGATGTTTTTTTCGGAACAACAATCGATTTTGGTCGACCTTCACGAAATTCATCACTGACGAAGCACGACCTCGACGAAATTCTGCAAACCATTCGTAAACAGTCGTCCGATGATGCTTTATTACCAAAATTTTAACGAAAGCGATTCGTTGTGTTAGGCCTATTAAAATCGTAAAAAATCAATCCAACGAAAACCTTCACGTGAAATTCCACAATTTTTTTACACAAAACTGCTTTCTTTAAACGTTCATTTTAAACAAACTACTCGGCCCGATTTCTGTGCTGTCACTGCTTCAACAACAAATGTCAAATTTTATGAAAATAGTAACGTCAAATCTCAATAACGCCATCTAACGGTCGTTTGTAAAAACTTAAGATGCTATTCTTGCATCATTGTGGCCAAGCTTCAGGCTATTGTCATAAGCTTAGGCGAAAGACTTATAGCTCCTCTAAGTAAGAACGAAAATTTAACTTCTTGCCACTAAGCTTTATCCATCTTACTGAGATTAAGCACATTATCTCCACTTTCAAATTTTGCCTAAATTTGAAGTAGCTCCTTGCACAAAATTATTCTTTTCAAATACAATATTACCATATTACTATAATAATATGGTAAATTAAATATGTATGTTTCCTCATGTTTTTGACAAGAACGGTCAGTAAGTTTTATTATTATTGGATTGTCAGTGGAATTTTGCAGCGTTAGAATAATATATTTTTGAGTCACCTACTCGCGTCACTGCATTCATTTCATCATGCTATCTTTAAAGATAAGTTAATTAATCAAAAATTCATCGACAATTCGTATTTGGAAAAGAATCATCAAAATTTGCTGTGGATAAAACAATCGCCCTCGCGATTAAGATAAAGCCAGAAAGAGGAACGCCAATTGTTTTTCTCAGTTTAGGTCAAATTTTCATCGAGGTAACTCGTTATTTTGGCGATGCTCCCAATTTAAAGTGTTACTATTTCGAATCGTAATATAGAATTGAAGGTTGGCGATTAAGGATAGGCAGGTCCCTGTAAATGTAATATAAATATAGAGTTTTTTATGACATCGACATAAAATTCAGGTTAGTTCTTTTTTTCAGTTTTAAATTTCGCTAGAATCTCAGTAATTGATATTAAAGCTAATCTAAATTGTCGAAAAAAGTGTTTTAGAGCACTACCGAACCCTCAATTCATATAATTAATCAATAATTCTCGAAAATTTAATTTTTTTTTTAACAAAATACCACTTTCAAAACATTCAATATATATCAAAGTATAAAAAGCCACTCAAATTATTTATATAATTTTTACAACATTGTTTAACGGGGTAAATTATTTTTTAAATCATCAATAAACAATGTAACTGGAGATAATTAATATCTATAGATCAATTAACTTCTTTTTTAATGAACTTATGGAAAAAAATTACAAACTCCATTCAATCATAAATTCAGAAACAAAACGATATTATTGAAAATCTTTAAAAAAATAAAAAAAAACAAAAAACCATCCGAAGGTGCTCAATCGGATTTAGTCGGGCTTCGTAGTGGAAAGTCCATGAATTGACCTCTAGTAAGTATCTAAAACTTATCCTACATGAACATGAAATTGTTCCCTAAAAATGATGCCAAAAGGCATTACATTCTCTAGGTAGTATTCTACATTCAGTGACCTTTGACGAATAGGGATTAACTACTATGGAGGCGTCAAAGCAAATACCTCCCCAGAACATTCATGATCCGCCACCAAAAGGTTCCTTTGAGAGCTTGTGCAGTAAGATATTTTTCTCCAGTTCTTCGCCATAGTCTTTCCGCGACCATCTGGAGATTTTAAACTTACTCTAGTCCTGTCCCGAAAACAAAACTCGCTTCCAGTCTACTTCCCTCAACCTTCTTGTCACAGTTAAAGCAGAAACTCTAACATTTCTGACTGCTTCAAGCTGGTTATTGAGTTCTGTGCTTGTTATTCGCCTATTTCTAAGAGCTTGCAGTCGCAAAAAAACGATCATCTCTCGCAGTTGTGACTCGTTCCTACCTTGACCACGTCTCCTAGAGAGCGATCCAGTTTCCCTGAAACTTCTAACCATTCGACTGA
The DNA here is from genome assembly GCA_029619315.2 of Dynastes maya. Classification (NCBI taxonomy): domain Eukaryota; kingdom Metazoa; phylum Arthropoda; class Insecta; order Coleoptera; family Scarabaeidae; genus Dynastes; species Dynastes maya. The sequence goes on from JAROYE020000005.1 coordinate 44,597,227, forward strand.
CTGTCGCATTATTAACGACCGGCAAGTTAGCCAACATAACGCATTGTACGTCCTTCTTCTAACAGTTGAAGCTCTTACACATTCATCATTGGTTAAATGATACACATAAAGAACATTGTTAATGCAAAATACGAGGCACATCCAGGAAATAAGTTCCTTAGTATTTATTGCCGCGGCAACGCTGCAATCGCAGTTCGGCGCATGCGCGGTAGTTGCTCTGAGTTAAGGAGAAGGAGGTGACTGTTTGTTGTTTACAGTTTATAGTGCTTGGTTAGAAAGACAAAGATTGAATGCAAAGAACAATAAAGCAGTCGACATTCATCGACAAATTTGCGAGATTTACGGAGAAAATGCGATGAGTGAGTCAATGGTAAGGAGATGAGTCCGACAGTTCAACGAAGGAAACGTGATCAAGTGCACGACAATGAACGAAGTAGACGTCCAAGTTTGGTTAATGAGGAATTGGTTCGTGCAGTTGAAAAACTCGTCAAGGAAAACCCTAAGATTTCAATAACTTTCCACGAAATTTCAGCAAATTTCAAGAGAAACTTTTTCATGAAATTGTTTCTGGGAAAACTGAATTTTCGAAAAAACAAATCAAATAAAGTACTTCAAATTTAAATTGAGATCTCGTCATGGTAGTCTTCCTATTCGGACAGAAGTAAAACGTAAACAATGTTCCACCATTAAGCCCAAAGCCAAAAAGATTTAACTTTCTCAAAAGCCGTGAACCCCATCAATCCTTACTGTTGAGCGGAAAAATTTAAAAAACTGATAACCTTCAATGGTATTAGATAGTAACCATAAATGGGAACCTTATAGGAACAATTCTGTATGCGCTGAAAATTACAAAGCCCTAAAGATGATAAATAAGAGAAATTTGTTTTTTAATAAAGTTCAAAACATGTAAACAATAAAATCTCTTGTCTGAGAGTAAAAAACGATTGAACAAATTTTGTATGTATATTACTCCATACGATATACCACCGACAGTAATTGACATTCCTATCTAGTTTTCTAGACCTTTGCACGGGTACATACACCAGCTCTCTCGCTACCATCAATTTACAAAATGCCTTTACAAAATGCATACGGTATATGAGGTTCTGTATCTAATAAGGAGAATAGGAATAGAATGTAAACTAATGTAGTGATGCATACAGATGACTATAACCGATAAACAAAATGGAACTTACCGGTTTTGACCTGCATCCATATTTCTCAAGGAAATGCATGTTCAATGAACATTGTTATCTGCTATATCTTTGTTATGTTCACATGCATTTTATTTTTTACCTTTACCGACACTGTAATTCAAAGGGATTTAATCAAATTGTAATAGAGTTGTATGTACAACGATATTTATTCAGTACGATTCAAAGAGAAAATAAGATCGTCAGTGCAATTTTTGACTCCTAATAAAGCCTAGCTCAATATGTGAATCATGGTATAGGCAGATTCTAACCAGAGGCTCAATTTTTTCCCCTTTATTTTTCCGTTTTTTATTGGCGCGAAAGCCGTATATTCGGGTGGAACGAAAATTTTTTTCAAATTCCATAACGCCTATATGTGTAATATTCTCGCGCCGTTTCAGTTCAAGTTTTATGCTTGTTGTTGAAGTCCGATATTAACCATCTACCTCTCAAATGAGAACAAACTCCCAAGTTTTGCAGAGGCTTGCAATAGAACCGGCCGGTCTCGGTTAAAATCTAATGAGATTGTGTAAATGCTGCCCTAATTAGACATGGAAATTTTGACCAAAAAGGGGCCGTGTACAATAATTGATCGAAGTAAAGTTAGAAGAGAAGAAGTAGTGAAAGCTCGCAATGAATTAAAAGAAAAGGCAAGCAGGATTTCACATTGTATACGGTACATATTTTGACGGAAAAAAAAAAGGCCCCGGAACGCTGATCGCAATTAAGGAAAGCGATATCTTTTCAAAGGAATACAATAACTGAAAGAGCACGTTGTTGTATTGATATCGGAACCAGGATCTTTTTATATTGGACACGTGACGTTACATCTGGCAGCTCAAAAAAGTATGTATCTTGAGTTTTTTAGAGAAAAAATGTCGATCTTTCTAAGGTGCAAGCAGTTTGGGAACGATGGAACAGCTGTTAATATAGACTTAAAAAAATGGAATCATTAAACAACTTGAAGTTTCTTGGTACGGCCACCAAGTGGTTTGTTTATTTGTTACACGTTTGTTACACAAATAAATTGCCATTTCAACATCTAATGGAAAAACCATCGGCGCTAAATTTTACAGCGGTGAAAAGGGAAAGCTGTTAGAAAATTGTGACAAAACTCATGAAATGTCTTTAACTTTATGATTGATGGCAAGTAGCACAACGGTTACTCAGACTTTTCGCCCGGCTAATGTTCATTTGTCACGCAAAAGCCCTCTGAAATGAATAATCTAGAAGATTAAATGTAGGGCAATAGAAGACAAGTTTATGTTAGGTATGGTCCCCTTCACGCTCCAATAAAATTTATGGAAATGGGATTCTACACATGCATATAATATGGAGTTAAATCGTGGAAAACAAATGAAGTCACCCGTCAATTTAAAAGGAAAACTCCCAAAGGAAAATGATTCAGAAAGAATTTAAACCAAACGTATAGGATTGAAGACCGATGTGGTTAAAACAGAGAGTAGGGACAACAAAGATTGGTAATTTGTGTAGGGGGATTTTTCTAATCCAAAAGTTAACTGCTGAAATGACTGGTGTTAGTGAAGCACTGATACAAAGATCGCCACGATTTGGAAGCCAATAAATTGTGGCGCATATATGATGCATGTAAAATTCGGAAAACTATGCCAATGAAACTGCCCAACTTTATGTTGAAGAATATGGATGGTACTATATGCCAGCCACAGTACATAAGATACTTATACATGGAAGTGATATTATCAAAGCTTCAGAAACTGCCCATTGGTTTATTGTCAGAAGAAGCAAAGGAGGCCCCGGTAACAAAGATTATAAGCGAATCGTTAAGCCCTTCAAGGAAATGTAGCGGATTGCAACAAAATCAAAATGTTTTCACATGTTGTTGGTATCTTCAGGCCCGTACACAGTACCGTTCGTGGAAGTTCAGGCAAGCTGATAAATTATATTAACTGTTTTGGAAAAAATTTTAAAATTATATAATATACATTTCTATGAGGAATTATTAAAACTAACCTTTTTTGGAAGCCTTTTACAATTTCCAAGTAGTATTTGTCTAATATAAGACCGTTATCATAAAATATATAATTATGTTGGAAATCCCAATAATTACAGTGACAATAAAAGCTTTATAATAATCCCTAGGGGGGTTAGTGTTCATCGTGTTTCCTGAAATATTCGTACCCTTTTTAAAGTATTATAACATTTGTAAACGCAGTAGTTTGAAGAGATTGTTATTGTGAAAGTATCTGTGTTTTGTGCCAGTGAAAAAATTTAAAATAATTTTGATTTGATTTCTTTTAAAATTGCCCCGTGGAAAGCCTCTAGTGCTTCAAAAAAGATCTGCTATTATTACCCTTGCATCAGGAAGGGTACGCAGAGAAAGACGGATTGCGGATAAATTAAAAATAAAAAATCTACAGTACATGATACTATAGTTGAATTTAAGACAACCGGTGACGTGCAAGATCGTAATCGGCCAGGGGCCGTCAAGAAAAACGACGATAAAAATAATTAGTAAGCGCAATAGAAGACTAACAGCATCAGAAAATTTCTGCAGAATTTAATAATGAGCGAGATTTTCCCAAAGTTTCTGTGAGTACTGCGAAACGTTGGCTGAAAAGAGGCTGGGTTGCATGGGCGAGTGGCTTGTCGAAAAATCGTTACTCCGAAGAGGAAATAGGCTGAAACGACTGGAAATGGGCACGAGCTCCCTAGAAATTGGACAGTGGACGATTTTTTAAACACGTTTTGTGGACTGACGAATCTAAGTTTGAGGTTTTTGGAAATAGACGGAGAGTTTTCGTACGCAGATCAAGAGGGGAAAGAATGTTACGGGAGTTATAGTTCCTACGGTGAAGCATGGAGGCGGATCTGTAACGGTTTTGGGATTGTTTTCCTTAATCGGAACAGGGGCTTGCTCAAAATTGAGGGCATAATGAAAAAAGAAGAATATTGGAAAATCCTGGGGGAAAAAAGCTTACCGTCAGAAGTCCCATTAATTGGTCGTGGATTGAAATTTTTGCAGGACAATGGCCCCAAACATAAATTAAAAATTTTGCACAGATTACCTGCAGCAAAGAAGGAAAATGAAAAAAACCCCAAAAAATTATGGAATGGCCGCCACAGTCCCCCCATCTGAAAAAACCCATAGAGTTTTTATGGGAAGAAATTAGACGAGTGTTAGGAAAAAGTGTCCAAAATCGAAGGAGCATTTGTGGACTATTCTCCAGGAGGTACGGGACAAGCTTGCCCAATGAAACATTTGCAAAATTAGTGAATTGGATCCGAGAATAGTGGTAGCAGTCCTAAAGGGCAAAAGGTGGATTTTTCGATGGGAAAAACGGATTTAAATTATTTGTATTACATTAACTTTTTCTTTTTAATAAATTTGTGTTTGGGGAAAAATGTAAAATCATGTAAGTAAGTTATTAAATACATGACCCTTTAATATTTCTTTATTTTCTTTGACTTCCGTACAATTTTTTGCTTGCCCGAACTTCCATGAACGGTAGTGTATATCTCATTTGAGAGCAAAACCACCCAAAATCATATTAGAATTAAGTAATGAGGTAAAAAAAAACCGTTATTAGTCGGTGGTAATTAACTTATTTGAGGTTTAAATTTTTGTAATTTTCAAGCCAAACTATTGGATATTTAGCATTTCTTTTTTAAATTGGTTAAGTGAATATACACCTTTTTCTCTCGTGTTTAGTTTATATCACATGTGCTATACACCCTTGGCCAATTGTAATTAGACACCCTCATAAAATCTCATTATTATGAGTAATATTATTATTTTTAATTTATGGGGGATTTTATACTTAATTTGCTTTTACTTTGGTTGCGACAATAGTTTAGCAGGGAACAATGTTTCAATTTTAAATATCAGTGCATTGTCGACGTGATAACAGGGGCTTGTGTGTATTACGAGTTTATAACCCCGGATATTTTGTTTTCATATTTTTATTTTGATTGTTAAACTAAAGTAGTGAAACAATGCCAAAAATTTGAGAATTAACTGAAATAGAAAGCGGCCAAAAAAGTCCTGCTTAAGTCAAAAAGGTAAGACTTTAGCCGCCATAGCGAGAACAATGAAAAAGTTCGCGATGTGCGGTTCGTACCACGCTTCCAACGATATGAAATAGTGGATCGCTAACAAAAATCGACCAAAAAGCGGCCGGAAAAACGCTTTAAACACAAGAGACGATCGCATTATAGAGGGGATAGCTATACGAGATCGTACAAAATCATCAAGAGATCTAGCTAGTGAACTACTAGATCGCCATAGAGTTTCTGTTTCTGCACGTACAGTAAGAAGACGTCTAGTAGATCGTGGTTTACATGCACGAATAGCTCGTCGTAAACCTCGTTTGACTGCAGTGCACAAGAAACAACGCCTTCAATGGGCAAAAAAAATATAAAAATTGGACCGTAGAGGCCTGGGCTAATGTGCTATGGTCGGACGAAAGTAACATAGAGGTACGTAAGTATGACCACTTTGAGTACTAGTAGATGTGAAAAATTCAAATTACTACCTACACTTTTTAAAAACAAAGAAGGTCCCTTTAGGTAAATTTTATTGCTACCGTTTACAGCTTTTCAAGCGGCCTGGGGCACAGTACGTTCGACGACGACAGGGAGAAGCATATCATCCCGATTGTATTGTCCCTACCGTAAAATTCGGTGGAGGTAGTATCATGGTCTGGGGATGCATGTCGGCAGCCGGCGTCGAAGAACTCTTCGTGTGCGAGGGCCGCATGAATAGCCAGCGCTATACTCAGATGTTAGAAGAGGTATTAGAGCCGTCCACCTTAAAATTATTTGATACCGAAGTACCGGAATATTATTTCCAACAGGATAATGTGCCGTGCCATAAATCACAACAATCAGTACGTTGGTTTAGTGAAAATAACGTGCGAATATTGGAGTGGTCGGCGCAGTCTCCTGACTTGTCTCCAATTGAACATTTGTGGCAGATTTTAAAAGTTAAAATGGCAAAACATGTATGTAAAAATAAAAGCATTCTAAAACAAAAAATATTTGAAGAATGGGAGAAAATATCTGCAGATGAATGTTATCATCTTGTGGCAAGTATGCCAAAGAGAGTCCGTGCGGTTATAAAAGCAGGTGGAGGAAGCACGAAATATTAATAGTTCTCATATTTTGCAAATAAATTATTGTTTGATGCATTTTTCTTCTTGTAGTTTTATTCTGTTTCTTCCTATTTGGTCCGAATCTATAAAAAGGAAGGATGTCTAATACAATTGGCCAAGGCTGTATGTTCTATATATGTACACATATATACACATACATACACTTTTATAATATAACCGCATGCACTCGTTTCTACAGTAAAACTATCGTTTATTTGATTTTTTTTCGCTGCGTAATGTAAAATTGACCACTGTGCGACGTGTTTCTGAAGATATGCATTAAAAATAATTTGTAAAATTTAATACGCAATTAATTTTATTGGATTTTATTTTTATTCTTATTTATTAAACACGTATAGCCTAATAGTGTCTAATTTCCTTGTTAGCAACCTTGTAGCATCAACCAACTACTATTAATTATTGATACAACTAATTAAAACCAAACAAGGATAACAATAAAGTACTTTCTACTTCCACAACATCCAATTATTGTTCTAAGACAATGTTGATTTATGATATGATAGTGAAGTTCTCTTATTATGGCAAGCAACTTATACAATCCAAAACGGGAAACAAGCACATTCTTATCAGTTAATAAAGCAGCCGTCACTTTCCCTTATTGACATATTCTATCTGAGTCTTTCAATAACACGATAACAACACTTTTTTATGACCCAATAATCTCTAAAACATATCTCCTATAATGGGAAAGATAACGAAAGAAAATCCAAGAGTTGCTATGCCGTTAAACGAAGGTATGCAAGGAATTTCACTCACCACATCATGATGCACATTGAGTTGTATTATCTTTCAGAGCTACGCACACATAGATCCACTTAGAGCTGACAGGGAACAAATGGGTAACATCTAACGCAAGTAATATACAAATTTTACTCGCACTCGAAGTAATTAAAATAGCACAGTTTTTGGCAAATTTAGTCGGGATGCTACTTGACTCTGAAGGATTTCTAAAGCAAAATATTCGCGAAGTATTTTCAAATCTATGATGCTTTTATTTGTTCATAAAAATAAACTGATGAATAGAGCAACGCAACTGCGCTGAAAGCCAGTGGCGGACGCATAAAAGTTTACACAAAATAAATTAAATGTGATACGTGCTCAAACACTTACCGTTTTAAGAGTCCTCCGTGAAATCACAAAGTGGATAATGTCTATTTAATGTTTGTAACATTGGATATGTTTCCAAAGTTGTTTCGGCAAAGAGAGTGCGGCGTGCAAAAAAAGTGTTTTTGTATGCCGAAAACGAACGTTCTACATCTAGTGACGTTATATTTGCGTAAGTAAAATAATCTTTCAAATAACTTAACGGTTCTGTTGACGCACCTTTACAAATTTGTCTTAATGTGCCAAAATCAGAGTCTTTATCTAAACCACTTTCAAACCTTTCTAAAACACAAACATTTCTTGCGTCTTCTATCGCGCATAGCTGTACGTGAACATGTTGCACTATTTGCAAAGCTTCCTCTAACGACACCGAAGAATTTTGTAGTTTTTCTATCGCATCCGCTAGTCCCACGTAATTGTTCTGAATAATTTCCAAATCTGTTTTAACTTGACTATATTGAAATTTCAAGCGGCTTACCTTGACAGCCGCAGCTTCCTTTGGGTCGAATTCTAAAATCACGTTCTTTATATTCTCAAAATATTTAAGATAATAAAATGCAGCCTCTAACCATGTTCCCCAACGAGTAAGAATAAGTTGTGGTGGTTCAGGAATACCGGGGCATAGTCTATGAAATTCCCGAATACGTTTTGGGGATTTTACAAACACAGCTTTTGTATGTGCTATTAGAGCGTCTACCTCGGGATAACATTTTCTGATACTATCTGCTACGAGACTGAGAGTATGAATTTTACATGTAATATGCAACAAGTTAGCACAATGTTTTTTAAGAGATCGACCTACAGCAAGCATGTTTGCGGCACCATCACTCATAAACATCAACAGTTGATTTGTTGAAAGTTCAAACTTTTCCAATGTATTTAACACCGACATTGAAATTACTTCGGCAGTGCATTGTTGTATTCTTCTGGAAGCTAGTAAAATTGAGGGTGACGGTCGATGTGGTTCCATTGTGCGTACCATTACATTAACCACAGAATGTTTTTTACGATCTGTTGTTTCGTCCACACATAACCACAGTTTTTTATCTTGCAACTCCGATTTAATTCTTTTCTCGATATGCTCACGAGCAGACGGCACAACTCTCTGTAATGTTCTCTCACTTGGTAACTTAAAGTCCGAATATTCATTCCAAAACGAGACGTATGCTTTCTTCCTTAGTAAATAAAATGGTAAATTACATGCAATAAAGGTAACACATAAATTAAATTTAAATTTGTCATAATCTCGTGTGGAAATTTTTTTTGAAACATGCCCTGCACTATTTACGTGCCATAGACAATCACTTTTTGACCAACACATTAAATCTACTTTACACACTACACATTTAATTTTAGCGCCATCACACTTTAAATCAGGCATTTCTGCAATAAATTCTTATTGTGTCCAACTTTGGTCGTTTTCGCGACGTAGGAAACATTTTCAAAACAAACGTAGAACTGCGATATAGTATACGACAGCGTAGATGCATACACAACAGATCGGCTTTCGAGTCGCAGTTATACTGACGCTTATACCGAATTGTCTCGGCCGTGTTTATTTTGTGTAAACTTTTATGCGTCAGCCACTGGCTTTCAGCGCAGTTTGCGTTGCTCTACTGATGAACAAATTATCCATTTTCCTATATGTTCTAAACACTTTGCATTAATTATTAGTAATGTTGCAACCGAAAAAAATAGGTTGTACATCTTTTCATCCAAGCGTGCTATGATATTATTATCGGATTATCCTAAGTACACATGCAATGTAAGCCTATCTATTGATAATGATCGTGATCCTCTCTAATTAATTAGTTGTTTTATTACACGGGGAATAGTTCCTGAAACAGCGACACCTGTTTATAAATATCATTAGCTAATTGGCGCATATTGCGTCTCACAATTTAACACGTAGATATTTTGAATTTTAAAATAGCGTATATTAATTTAATAAAAATATATTACATAGAACAAACCTGTACATCATCTCTACATAAAATATTTTAAAATGAAATTAAAAGTCAATTTTAAAACATTTTAAATATATCCATGGTCCATTTAAATCTAACTGCACGAGTTCTAAACAATATGCAATTATCAGGATGCTGCAGGCAATATTTTACTGCTGTCTGTACATGTTTTGGTCTAGACAGAAAGCCAATAAACGTACAATTTCGCTGCTAGGTGCAATGAACACAATCTCTGATCGCTTTAAAGTTGTCAATAAATGAAATCTCCAATTTCATGCCAAATAGGGCATTTACTAATATTGATTAGTAAATAGAACAAATAGCATCAAGAGGTCGGTCATTGTTAATTTATGAATTATTTGTAGTGTTCGAATAAATTTATTTGGTCAGCATTTCACTTATTGTAAGAAGAAACTGTTCCAAACTGTTTATTGAAATGATAGAGAACCAGAGATCCTCTTTCACTATTTTAGGCAATAAACCCTGAAGGAGTTAGTTACCTACAAAAAATTCGGACAATATTTTTGTCTCATACACCAAGAAAAACATATTACTTTTTATTAAGAAAATTATATTTACCTTAAACATAATTTCTTGCTAACCCTTACACGTGCTTTCTTTAAAATAAATATAATAGTATATAGAGTTGCTCAATTTGCGCCAACAGCCAGTGGCGGGCGCATAAAAGTTTACACAAAATAAATGGTCAGAAATAAAATATAATACGTGCTCAAACACTTACCGTCTTAAGAGTCTTCCGTGAAATCAAAAAGTGAATAATGTTAAATATCTGATCTAGATATGTTTCCACAGTTGTTTCGGCAAACCGAGTGCGGCGTGAGGAAAAAGTGTGTTTATATGCAGAAAACGAACGTTCTACATCTAGTGACGTTATATTTGCGTAATTAAAATAATCTTTGGAACAACTTAACGGTTCTGTTGACGCATCTTCACAAATTTGTCTTAATGTGCCAAAATCGGAATCTTTCTCTAAAACACTTTTAAAACTTACTAGAACACAAACATTTTTGCGTCTTCTACCGCGCATAGCTGTGCGTGAACATGTTGCATTATTTGCAGAGATTCCACTAACGACACCGAAGGATTTTGTAATTTTTCTATTGCCTCCACTAGTCCGAAGTAATTGTTTTCAATAGTTGTTAAATCCGTTTTAACCTGACTATCTTGAAATTTTGAAGATTTAATATTCTCAAAATATTCATGATAATAAAACGCGGCCTGTAACCATGTTCCCCAACGTGTAAGAATAGGTTCTAGTGGCTCAAGCATACGGGGGCACAGTCTGAAATTTGCGAATACGTTTTGGGGATTTGGCAAACACTGCTTTTGTATGCGCTATTAAAGCGTCTACCTCAGGATAACATTTTCTAATACTATCTGCGACATGACTGAAAGCATGAATTTTACACGTAATATGTAACAAGGTAGCGCAATGTTTTTCAAGAGACCGGCCTACAGAAAGCATGTTTGCGGCACCACCACTCATAAACATCAACAGTTGGTTTGTGGAAAGTTCAAACTTTTCCAATCTATTTAACACTAACTTTGAAATTACTTCGGCAGTACACTGTTGTACTCGTATGGAAACTAATAGAATTGAAAGTGACAATTGATGTGGTTGTACGTACCATTACATTAACCACAGAATGTTTTTTACGATCTGTTGTTTCGTCCACACATAACTACAGTTTTTTATCTTTCAACACCGATTTAATTCTTTTTTCAACATGTTCACGAGCAGGTGGCACAATTCTTTGTGACGATACCCGACTTGGTAACTTGCAGTCCGAATAGTTATTCCAAAACAAGAGAAACGCTTTCTTGTCTAGTAAATTAAACGGTAGATTACATGCAATAAAGGTAACACAAATTAAATTTAAATTTGTCATAATGTCGTGTGCAATTTTGTTTTTATGAATGCTGTTTACTATTTACGTGACGTAGACAATCCCTTTTGGACCAACACATTAAAGGGATATTACAAACTACACATTGAATTTTAACGCCATCATAATTTAGGATTTCTGCTATAAATTCTGTAATTTTGTCCAACATTGGTCGTTTTCGCGACGTAGGCACCATTTTTAAAACAAACGTAGAACTACGAAATAGTATTTACGGCAGCGCACATGTATACACAACAGATCTGGTTGAGACTCGCAGTTATACTGAGGGTTGTATCGAATCTCCGCCACTGCCCGTTGGCGCTAGTGAGCAATTCTAATAATATATTAAACCATTTAAATATATTGTATTCTGATATATATAGTGTGCTTCACTTTACATGAAGACACCTAATTATTTTTTGTTAGTACTCGTTTAGATTTCAAAGTTGGACCAGTCAAAATTGTTATCTAATTTTGTGTTTTTCTTATAATGTTTCGACATTATGAAATGAAAGTATTCATTTGTAATTTAGAACGTTTACGTGTAATGTATTCCCCTCAGATTTGATTATTAAGAGTATTCGTTTCTGTTTGTTTCATGGTTTTCTTAATCGAAATAATGGTCAAACTAAAAAACCGAAAATGAAAACTTATGAAAGGGTGTATTAACCTAAAAAGCTTGTCTGACAGTTGACTAAATTGTTTTCTTTTGTTTCAACGCACACTTAATTAACCCTGCTGCACTGTTCGGGTCTATTTGACCCGAACAGAATTTTGTTTCGCTGTAATATGAATATTTATTAAAAAATGTTCCTGGCGTTCACTGACTTTATTTGTTACTTTGTTAACGTTAATATTCCATAAACATTTCTTTTTTTTATTTTTGTTTTAAATATTTATTTCCATGTCTTACATTTATTACGTTCGGGTCAATATGACCCGACAGTCATTAACCTTATATACATATATCTAGGATATGTTTTTCGCATTTGTATTATTTATTATTATATATAACACAATTGTGCATATAATAACGGTCCATCTCTGCGCGTAATATGATAGAAACTAATAAAAATGATTTATTTGTTTTATCTTTTTGTTTTCTTGACTGTCACATATTACTTTCTTACATGTTCTTGTTTACGTATATTCAAGCTCAAACGTGTTACAACAGGCAAAAACTTGTTTATACTCGTTTATATCATTCTGTATAAATGTAGTATGACAACTTTTGCATACTTTTGCGCGGTACGTCTCGGACGTTGCACGCATGCGTCATATCTTAGTTATAAAACGTTGCACTGAATTTGCTTGTTAGTTTTACTCTCGATTTCAACATGGCAAGTCGAAGACCACTGAGTGATGCAGAACTGCTAGCTCTTGCACAATCTTCTGATAGTGGTGAATCTGTTTCTGAATTTGAAGATCATATAAGTGATGTGTCGGAAAGTGATAGTTCAGATAGTGAACAAGACCAAGAAAATCGTCAAATGCCTCAGAATGTTCAGACAGTTTTTTCTAAAGATCGTAAAATTGAATGGAATTTACTTCCACCTCAGCAACGTGGCCGTTTTTGTGCCGCCAATGTGATTCGCACTCCTGCAGGAATTACAAAATATGCATGCGCGAGAATTACAGACATAAAAAGTGCATTTGAAATTGTATTTTTACCTGCGATCGAAAAGGAAGTGATAAAGATGACAAATATTGAAGGATTACGAGTTAACGATACAAAGTGGAAAGTTTTGGATAGTACCACTTTTCAAGCTTACATTGGTCTTTTGTTACTTGCCGGCGTCTACCGATCGCACGGAGAAGCTACAAAAAGTTTGTGGGACAATGATACTGGTCGAAGTATTTTTCGAGCAACCATGTCTCTTGAACAATTCAGCATGATATCCCGTGTGATTCGCTTTGATGACAAGACTACACGCCAGGAAAGAAGACGTACTGATAAATTAGCGACCATAAGAGACATTTGGGAAATGTGGGTAGAAAATCTTCCCAAGTTATATAATCCTGGAGAAAATGTAACGGTGGATGAACAGTTAGTTGCATTTAGAGGTCGCTGCCCTTTCAAGCAATATATACCTACTAAACCAGCGAAGTATGGTATCAAGATTTGGACTCTCTGTGACAGTGAAACATCTTATGCATTGAAAGTACAAGTTTACACAGGAAAGGAAGAAGGTGCTCCACCAGAAAAAAATCAGGGCATGCGGGTGGTTTGCGATCTCACCAGCGAACTAAGAGGACGTAATGTGACGTGTGACAATTTTTTCACATCATACAACCTAGGACAGTTACTGCTGAAAAGAAAAATTACGATGGTAGGAACTGTTAGAAAAAATAAGCCGGAACTTCCTCAGCCAATAGCTAACAAAGACGTACATAGCAGTTCTTTCTTTTTCACAAATGATACAACTGTCGTAAATTATGTACCAAAAAAGGGTAAGACCGTGATCCTTATGAGCACATTGCATCACGACAACAAAGTTAGTGAAAGAACTGATCGGAAACCTCATATAATACTAGACTACAATGCAACTAAAGGGGCCGTTGACACTCTCGATCAATTAGTGGGCACATATACTTGTAAAAGAAAATCCAATCGCTGGCCTATGATAATTTTTTATAACATGCTAGACATTTCGGCTTACAATGCGTATGTATTGTGGACTGCTGCGAATCCAAATTGGAACAACAATAAACTAACAAAAAGAAGACTATTTCTAGAAGAATTAGGAAAATCGCTCATAAAATTACATATGGAGTCAAGAGCGTACCTACCCAGGGGAGAAGAAGCTCGCAACATAGTGGTAAAAGCTCAAAACGCGAAAAAACAACATATAGCCACAACATCAAATGAACCCTCAACAGCAGCGAACATTAATGTAAAACGTGCACGATGCAAATTTTGTCCGTCAACTAATGACAACAAAACAAATATTTCATGTGTAACATGCAATAACATCTCTGTAAGAAGCATGTACAATTCTTTTGCCCAAATTGTGCTCCATAATCTTTTTATAAAATAAGTACTTTTTTATATTTAAGTGTAAGTATTTCTTATTAGAACATGTAGATTTCTATTTTTTATAAATAAAATATTTCTTTTAAAACAGTACACTTATTTTTTATTGCAAATAAGGGTTCGGGTCATATTGACCCGAACGATACACGTGTAGAGTAAATTTAAACAGTACAGCAGGGTTAAAACGATCGCAAAAAGATACAGTCATGATATAAAAATTTCTAAAGCATTAAAAATTTGAATTTTTTGACGAAACTTGGAATTTGGGTATTTCCTGCGATTTTGAGCAACTGTTTCTTATAAAAGTTTTCTTCTACCTTTATCGCTATTGAGTTTCTGAAAAATCGCAGTTTCCTTTGAACACGGTGGGCCAGTTATAATTTTTTCAAGCTTTAAATTAGAAATAAACTTGAATTTGAAGGCAGTTTGATCTGTGAAAATTTGAAATCAAAGCGAATACTAATAAAAAAAAATATTTAGGTCTCTTCATGTAAAGTGAAACACACTGTATATGGTGAAAATTAATTGACAATATTTTTCTGTAAAGAATTATGGTTACACGAAACATATATTAACTTAATCAAAACAAAAATAGAAAAATTATGATTTCGTCAGCAAAACGACCCCAGTCGGACAATTGCAGAAATTCCAGACTTAATATATGAAGGTGCTAAAATTAAATGTGTAATCTGTAAAATCCCGTTAATGTGTTGGTCCAGACAACATTGTCTACGACACGTAAATAGTGAAAAGCATGTCTCAAAAAGAAATTGTGCACGAGACAATGAAAAATTTTTATTTAATTTATGCGTTACGTTTATCGCATGTAATATACCGTTTAATTTACTAGACAAGGAACCATTTATCTGCTTTTGGAATAACTATTCGGACTGCAAATTACCAAGTCGAACATCGTTACGAAGAATTGTGCCTTCTGCACGCGAACATATTGAACAAAAAATAAAATCGGAGTTGAAAGATCAAAAATTGTGGTTATGTGTCGACGAAACAACAGATGGGAAGAAACATTCTGTTCTTAATGTAATGGCACGCAAATTGGAACCTCATCAATCGGCACCTTCAATTCTATTAATCTCCAAACGAATACAACAGTGTACTGCCGAAGTAATTTCAAAGTTAGTGTTAAATACATTGGACAAGCTTGAACTTTCAACAAACCAACTCTTGATGTTAGTGAGTGATGGTGCTGCAAACATGCTTTCTGTAGGCCGGTCTCTTAAAAAGCATTCTGCTAATTTGCTACACATTACGTGTAAAATTCATGCTCTCAATCTTGTGGCGGATGGTATCAGAAAATGTTATCCTGAGGTAGACGCTTTAATAGCGCATACCAAAGCAGTATTTGTCAAATCACCGAAACGTATTCGCGAATTTCACAGACTGTGCCCCCGTATATCAGAGCCACCAGAACCTATTCTAACTCGTTGGGGAACATGGTTGCAGGCCGCGTTTTATTATCATAAATATTTTGACAATATTAAGAACGTGGTTTTACAATTCGATACAAAGGAAGCTGCCGCTATCCAGAAAAGCCAGTCGAAATTTCAAGATAGTCAGGTTAAAATGGATTTAAAAATCATTCACGACAATTACTTCGGGCTAGCAGATGCAATAGAAAAATTACAAAATCCTGCGGTGCCGTTAGAAGAATCTCTACAAATAGTGCAACATGTTCACGCACAGCTATGCGCGATTGAAGGCGCAAAAAATGTTTCTGTTCTAGAAAAATTTGAAAGTGTTTTTGAGAAAAATTTTGATTTTGGCACATTAAGACACATTTGTGAAGGTGCGTCAACAGAATCGTTAAGTTATTTGAAAGATTATTTTACTCACGCAAATATTACGTCACTAGATGTAGAACGTTCGTTCTCTGCATTTTTTCCTCATGCCGTACTAGTTTTGCCGAAACAACAGTTGAAACATATCTAATGTTGCAGATATTTAACAGACATTATTCACTTTGTGATTTCACGGAGGACTCTTAAAATGGTAAGTGTTTGAGCACGTGATATTTAATTTTTATTTAAAAGATGAGCGAAATTATTTGCGGCAGCAAACATCTCTATTAGCAGAATAACTCTAGTGGAACGCGAGGCTTGGTCGACTCTACGCTACTGCGCGGTACCGCTCGTGTCCAGCTTTACTTATCAGGTTCCTCGGTGTCTTAAGTAGGCTATTGATTTATTTCTCTATAAAAGTTTTTAGATTTGTATTCAACACAAGACTCAAGTTGATGTAAGTTCAGAAGTTGCTTCCTTTGTATGGGTACTTTTCCATACATACAAGCTTTCTCAGTGGGTAAGCTAATATTAGCAACGCCTATGGCTTTTTGAAGTATAAAAGTATGGGAACTTAAGCCATCAATATATTCGCTTGTTATTGTGGCTCCTTTTTTCGAAAATGAATATTTAAAATACATAAAGCTTGCAGGTGCTTCTGATTTTTAGGAATAGATTTGCCGTATGATTCTTTGGATAAACTATTTCTTTCATAAAAGCTAGACCACCAACCTTTGAAATTCAAAACATCATCAGATTTGATACATTCTACTACAACATTTTTACTGGCGAATTTAATTATGTCCTTGTACTGCTCAGAAATATATATTCAGTCGTACTTTCTAAGCTTCTTTTTGACAATTCGAAAATCTCTATCATTTGGGAGGAATGAATGCCCTCGAATGGGAAAATAGTGCTTTATTGTATCAAATTGGCCCATATCTGCAAGTGCTGGGCAGAACCTTAGTAAGGCATGGTTTTTGTTTTGGCCTGGACATCCATCACAACTTTCTTATTGTACACAATGCAGCCCTCAGTCATTGACTTGTGTTGTTTCTGCTATCACTACATATTTTGTGGCTCTGCTTATTTAAAGGGAAGCCTGACTCGCGCTATTTCTGCGCACACTTGTGTATTCAAGTAAAAATGATAATATTCCGTTATAACCCCACTTCAGACAATTATTGACTCATGTTGTTTCTGATCTCACCGATACATTTACATTTGCACTAGAAAAGTTTCAAAGAATGCATTGTTAGAGAGATAAGTAGAGCAACGCAAACTGCGCTGAAAGCCAGTGGCGGACGCATAAAAGTTTACACGAAATAAACACGGCCGGGACAATTCGGTATAAGCGTCAGTATAACTGCGACTCGAAAGCCGATCTGTTGTGTATGCATCTACGCTGTCGTATACTATATCGTAGTTCTACGTTTGTTTTGAAAATGTTTCCTACGTCGCGAAAACGACCAAAGTTGGACACAATAAGAGAATTTATTGCAGAAATGCCTGATTTAAAGTGTGATGGCGCTAAAATTCAATGTGTAGTGTGTAAAATAGATTTAATGTGTTGGTCGAAAAGTGATTGTCTACGGCACGTAAATAGTGCAGGGCATGTTTCAAAAAAAAATCCACACCAGATTATGACAAATTTAAATTTAATTTATGTGTCACCTTTATTGCATGTAATTTACCATTTCATTTACTAAGGAAGAAAGCATAAGTCTCGTTTTGGAATGAATATTCCGACTTAAAGTTACCAAGTGAGAGAACATTACAGAGAGTTGTGCCGTCTGCTCGTGAGCATGACGAGAAAAGAATTAAATCGGAGTTGCAAGATAAAAAACTGTGGTTATGTGTGGACGAAACAACGGATCGTAAAAAACATTCTGTGGTTAATGTAATGGTACGCACAATGGAACAACATCGACCGTCACCCTCAATTTTACTAGCTTCCAGACGAATACAACAATGCACTGCCGAAGTAATTTCAATGTTGGTGTTAAATACATTGGAAAAGTTTGAACTTTCAACAAATCAACTGTTGATGTACATGTAAAATTCATACTCTCAGTCTCGTAGCAGATAGTATCAGAAAATTTTATCCCGAGGTAGACCCTCTAATACCACATACAAAAGCTGTGTTTGTAAAATCCCCAAAACGTATTCGGGAATTTCATAGACTATGCCCCGGTATTCCTGAACCACCACAACCTATTCTTACTCGTTGGGGAACATGGTTAGAGGCTGCATTTTATTATCTTAAATATTTTGAGAATACAAAGAACGTGATTTTAGAATTCGACCCAAAGGAAGCGGCTGTCAAGGTAAGCCGCTTGAAATTTCAGGATAGTCAAGTTAAAACAGATTTGGAAATTATTCAGAACAATTACGTGGGACTAGCGGATGCGATAGAAAAACTACAAAATTCTTCGGTGTCGTTAGTGGAAATTTTTGCAAATAGTGCAACATATTCATGCACAGCTATGCGCGATAGAAGACGGAAGAAATGTTTGTGTTTTAGAAAGGTTTGAAAGTGTTTTAGATAAAGACTCGGATTTTGGCACATTAAGACAAATTTGTGAAGGTGCGTCAACAGAATCGTTAAGTTATTTGAAAGATTATTTTACTTACGCAAATATAACGTCACTTGATGTAGAACGTTTGTTTTCGGCATACAAAAACACTTTTTCCTCACGCCGCACTCATTTTGCCGAAACAACTTTGGAAACATATCTAATGTCACAAATATTAAATAGACATTATCCACTTTGTGATTTCACGGAGGACTCTTAAAACGGTAAGTGTTTGAGCACGTATCACATTTAATTTATTTTGTGTAAACTTTTATGCGTCCGCCACTGGCTTTCAGCGCAGTTTGCGTTGCTCTAGCGATAAGTGACTACATCCCATAGAAAAAAAGTTTTGTTCTACGTGACTTATTCTTAGTAATCCCCACTATTATTGCCATTTTATATCAAAGGCACCCTGTATATTTTGATACATCAATAAGAAAACAATTGTTTAATGGTTAAAAAGTTTTCTGCTAGAAAATGGTAACGAAACATTATAGGTTATCGTGCATAGATGGCGCTACTATTTTGAAGTTTCACTCACAGATAAAAATGTCAACGTGAACGTAACACATTATATCGAAAAAAGGAGTTATATTTACAAACTAATGCTGATAAAACTAATTAATTGAGTGGTTGTAAAGTTTTTAAAACAAGAAAGAAAATTATCAATTGTAACCAATACCGATTTCTAGCACGCAAAAGCTATTAAGAGCAAAATTCAATTATACGTCTCAAACGACTATTACGTTTAACCGCGATTATTTAGAAAATGCTTTTATGATTTGTTAAATAGTCTAAACCACTCCATTTGATGCCGAGGCACGTTTTGATACATTTATAGAATGGAAACAGGTCGTTGTCATCGTTGCGTCCCGTCAAACCGCTAGATAAAAGCTGTCCTATATTAAGTAGAACAATCCAATTAACGTAATCGCCCGCGTAAATGATGTACACTTTGATTTCGCTGATAGCAATGCTTGGACGACGAACGCCGTACTTGTGGATGGCGGAAAATGAATATTTACTTGTTCGTAATAGGAGTGTACGTGGGTAAGATGAATTATTTACAGGTCGTCGTGTTCAAATGATAGCTCTAAAGACCGGTATTGTATTCCACGACAAACGAATGAATAAATAAGTAAATAAAATATTGAGCATAATTGTAATTAGAGAGGATGTTAAATATTTTGTTTGGTATTTTTATTAAAGATAATGGCAAGTGTAAATATTCATTTTGCGTTTTCACTTTTTTTAACAAATGCATATTTGAAGTTGGAGAAAGGGAAAGGATAACTATTTATTTTATTAACTTCCTATAACAGAACTCACTCATAGCATCATCGGATGTAACGTCACCTCTGATATAGCGACCCCATGAAATCACTATGCATTGCACCAATAATAATAATTTTATAATGCACGCCAAGACAAAATTAACGCATCAGTATGATAAAACCAAAAAATTATATTTTAATTCGTATGTATATTTACGGAGGATGTTAATAGTAGGCTTTGGGCCTTTTTTACAATTCCACTAACAAACAGTATTTCTTTTACAATGTTACATTTTTAAGTTAAGCAATACCTTGCTCATCAATTGCGATAAAATCTGTTGGTAATCGAATTTATCTATTAAAATCTATAATTGTCCTTGGAATTTCCGACGTAATTAATTACTGAATTACTCCAATGAAAAAATGTTCCGGTGAGAAATCAAACCTCACATTTCCTGCTTGCCGGATAGGCGAGTTAACCACTACACCACGAGGACTATGCAAGGATCGTTCATCTTTTAATACCAAAGTTGTTATCTGTATCTACAAATATATCACAATATTTCGACAGACAATTTTTAATTTTACATGTATATTTTGGCTTCTGTCTGTGGATTATGAAAATCTATAATTTTCCTTGGAACTTCCCAGGTAATTAATTACTGAAAAAAAATGATTTTTGTAGTAATTAACCACGAATTATGTATCTGTTGCAACCACAAACCATTACGCCAATGAAACGTTAATGGAGTATCTTCCATTAACTCCGAAAGGTCATTGTTAGAGTTTGATAAAAAGGTGGTACCGTATGGCAGTAGCGTAGCAGTAGCGGCATGGGTAGGGTTAATTTTCAACTCGTAGTCGATCTCGACAGTACCGCGAGAAAGTTCAAAGCGACAGTACGTTGCACGCTGCATGCCAAATAAGTACGCGGAGATTTATTGCACAATATGCAATAGCGGATTGCTAAATCGCGGTAGGTTTGAATGTAGAAAACATTGTAAAAGTAAACGTCATGTATTGAATTTAAGAAACAGTATTCCATACTGGCAATTTTTATATGATGTTATTTTTTATGTTAAGTGTGTACAACATCCCACAACATCTAATATCTAATGAACACTCTCGTCTTTTTTGTGCCTCATGGAAGCTGCCAACATCTATGCAATTACGATACAATTTGTCACGTGTGCAAGGTACAGTAAAGGAATGTATAAAAGACGTGTTGAGAAATAAGAAAATCTGCCTAGGTATGGATGAAACAACTGATGCTCAGAAACGCAGCGTCATTCGTGTTGTAGCGCGTCCTTTAAAACGTGATAGTCCACCAGCTTCATTGTTATTATCCAGTAAAAGGATTCAGAAAACTAATGCAGAAAGCGTTGTCAAGATAATAAAAGATTCGTTGAGAGAATTTTGTATCACAGGAACCCAAGTCACAATGTTCGTTACTGACGGAGCCGCAACAATGCTGAGAGTTGGTAGGATGTTGAAAATATGCTTTCCGACTCTTCTTCACGTAACATGCCTCATACACGCATGTCACCTCGTAGCAGAAACCATTCGAAAGAAATATCCGATGGTGGATAAGTTAATAGCATCTACCAAAAAAGTGTTCATCAAATCTCCCAAACACATCCGTGTATTCAAACAATTGTGTTCGAAATTACCACCACCACCTCAGCCTGTAATAACACGATGGGGAACATGGCTCCAGGCAGTAGCTATCAGAAATATTTTTCACAAGTGAAAAATGTCATCTTGAAACTTGATTCAAATGATTCTGCAGCAGTTCGACATAGTCAGCAACTTTTTTCCAATTGGGACGTTCAACAACAAATGGATGAATTTCCATTAACTATTCTGAAGTTGCACAAGCTATTGAGCAATTAGAAAACAGTCACTTATCTGCACGAGACGCATTAAATTGCATAAACAATTTACAAGCCGCTCTAGAAAACTTGACGAACACTATAGGAGTCGATGTTGCCCAAAAATTTGGTGCAATTTTAACGAAGAATCCCGATTTACAAAAGGTCCGGTCTATAACTGAAAATCAAAAGTGCCCAGATAAGGAAAAGCAATATCTGACATTTGCAAATCTTACTTCACTGGATGTCGAACGATCATTTTCGAAGTATACGACAACGTATTCACAACACCGTCGACGGCTGAATGAATCGACAATGGAAGCGTTGCTGATGTTTGTCAGACTGACAATTGCTGAATTATGAATGCTTGACAATGGTATTTTAACTTGTTGTGTTCGTTCCCTTTTTACATTTGATTTTAATCTAATTTTAATCGCTTTACATCTGGAATATATTTTTTATTGTTAGGCAACTTTTGAACTGTTATTAATAAAAATTCTTAGCCTGAGGATGGGCTTTGACCCGAAACCGGTGGTTATTTAGTTATATTAAAAAAGAATTTTGCGAGTAAAAGGACCTTTTTATCAACCCTTCTTCCTAATATGAACAACTCATAACGAGTCACCATTGAACATCTTTTAAAATTTATTTCCCCCATTTGCTATTTTTTTGACTAATTTGCCAGGATTATAGGAGAAAACAAACATAGTTATTCTATTGTTTTCTTTTTTTTGTTTAATCTACATGCGAAACCACTTTTCTTAGCTCAAGGTTATTCGATTTCGTGAGAAGTGATTGTTGCTAAACAAGGATCCGAATATTTACGTTATTCCTATGTGTATACACGTATGTGATAATTAAATTCGAAATTTCTCTTAATTATTTTGCTCTCACTTCCTTTATTAATGATTAATATACCTAGAGTAAGCAAAAATGTATTGTTGTAGCGACCATTTTAGTATCGAATGAATTAAATAAATGACAGATTAATAAATAACTTCCTGGTTGAATGATAATAAATAAAAGTAAAGGTATTATCGATACAATCTTAGTAGAAACCACCATGACTTCTATTTTAATTTCATCCAATACGCATTCACCAATAAAGTCTAGATTTAGAAGCCGCACAAGAAAAAGACAATTACATATTATAGACCGCTTCGAATCAATTTAATATGCTCTAAATATTCCGCAAACGGATAGCCTACACAAACGTTGTCTTGAATGTAATTTTAGACACCAGGAAATACCTTCCTGCTAGATGGCGCTACCGCACATATGTAAATAAGAACCGCAGAAACTGGCACTTATGTATGTACATATTGAGGAATTTCGAATGAGCAAAACATTCCTTTACTCTTTTTTTTTTTTACTTCTCAGAAGTCTAAAAATATTCTTCGTTGGTAAATAGTCACGCGTTTCGTAAAAACTCGATAAAAACAATAAATTCTCTACTGCAAATTAACCTAATACGGTATCTGTACAGTACATTATTTTAAATAGAGGAAGCCGAGCCAACAGACAAGATACAATTTACAATAGAGAACACCAATGCATAGCATAAGCCGATGATTAGACCAACGCAAACTGCGGTGAAAGCCAGTGGCTGACGCATAAAAGTTTCCACAAAATAAACACGGCCGGGACAATTCAGTATAAGCGTCAGTATAACTGCGACTCGATCTGTTGTGTATGCATCTACGCTGTCGTATACTATATCGTAGTTGTACGTTTGTTTTGAAAATGTTTCCTACGTCGCGAAAACGACCAAAGTTGGACACAATAAGAGAATTTATTGCAGAAATGCCTGATTTAAAGTGCGATGGCGCTAAAATTCAATGTGTAGTGTGTAAAATAGATTTAATGTGTTGGTCGAAAAGTGATTGTCTACGGCACGTAAATAGTGCAGGGCATGTTTCAAAAAAAAATTCCACGCGAGATTATGACAAATTTAAATTTAATTTATGTGTTTATTGCATGTAATTTACCATTTCATTTACTAAGGAAGAAAGCATACGTCTCGTTTTGGAATGAATATTCGGACTTTAAGTTACCAAGTGAGAGAACATTACAGAGAGTTGTGCCGTCTGCTCGTGAGCATGTCGAGAAAAGGATTAAATCGGAGTTGCAAGATAAAAAACTGTGGTTATGTGTGGACGAAACAACAGATCGTAAAAAAACATTCTGTGGTTAATGTAATGGTACGCACAATGGAACC
Source organism: Dynastes maya (assembly GCA_029619315.2). Lineage (NCBI taxonomy): Eukaryota > Metazoa > Arthropoda > Insecta > Coleoptera > Scarabaeidae > Dynastes > Dynastes maya. Next base: position 44,621,323 of record JAROYE020000005.1, read on the forward strand.
ACGTCGACCGTCACCCTCAATTTTACTAGCTTCCAGACGAATACAACAATGCACTGCCGAAGTAATTTCAATGTTGGTGTTAAATACATTGGAAAAGTTTGCATTTTCAACAAATCAACTGTTGATGTTTATGAGTGATGGTGCCGCAAACATGCTTGCTGTAGGTCGATCTCTTAAAAAACATTGTGCTAACTTGTTGCATATTACATGTAAAATTCATACTCTCAGTCTCGTAGCAGATAGTATCAGAAAATGTTATCCCGAGGTAGACGCTCTAATAGCACATACAAAAGCTGTGTTTGTAAAATCCCCAAAACGTATTCGGGAATTTCATAGACTATGCCCCGGTATTCCTGAACCACCACAACCTATTCTTACTCGTTGAGGAACATTGTTAGAGGCTGCATTTTATTATCTTAGATATTTTGAGAATATAAAGAACGTGATTTTAGAATTCGACCCAAAGGAAGCTGCGGCTGTCAAGGTAAGCCGCTTGAAATTTCAGGATAGTCAAGTTCAAACAGATTTGGAAATTATTCAGAACAATTACGTGGGACTAGCGGATGCGATAGAAAAACTACAAAATTCTTCGGTGTCGTTGGTGGATTCTTTGCAAATAGTGCAACATGTTCACGCACAGCTATGCGCGATAGAAGACGCAAGAAATGTTTGTGTTTTAGAAAGGTTTGAAAGTGTTTTAGACAAAGACTCGGATTTTGGCACATTAAGACAAATTTGTGAAGGTGCGTCAACAGAACCGTTAAGTTATTTGAAAGATTATTTTACTTACGCAAATATAACGTCACTAGATGCGGAACGTTCGTTTTCGGCATACAAAAACACTTTTTCTTCACGCCGCACTCACTTTGCCGAAACAACTTTGGAAACATATCTAATGTTACAAATATTAAATAGACATTATCCACTTTGTGATTTCACGGAGGACTCTTAAAACGGTAAGTGTTTGAGCACGTATCACATTTAATTTATTTTGTGTAAACTTTTTATGCGTCCGCCACTGGCTTTCAGCGCAGTTGCGTTGCTCTACCGATGATTTAACAATAATTGCAAAAAGAACTCCAAAAAGTATTCAGAAGAATAGAACAAAAAGCCAAAAAACTCGGACTTGAAATAAATATGCAGAAAACAAAATATATGGTCATGGGAGGGACGGAACAGTCGGAAAAACATGTACCAAATAAAATAAATGAGAACAATGAATACACGTTTAAAAAGAGTAAAAGAATTTGAATATCTTGGAGTAGTGATCGACAAAGAAGGGCAAGAAAAAAAAGAAATCAAACACAGGATAACAGGGAAATAAAAAATATGATATGTCGAAATCAATCCTCAAGTCTAAAGACACTTCCAGAAATATGAAAATACGAGCATGTAAAACTATGATAAGACCAACAGTGACTTACGTGAGTGAAACATTGACACTAAATAAAACCCAAGCAGAACAACTAGAGAGATGGGAGAGGAAAATACTAAGATCCATCTAAGAGTTGTATAAGGATCCGAAAGTAACGTCAATAGTGAGAGCACAGAAAATAAGATGGGTAGGACATGTAGAAAGATTGGAAGGAGATAGAATGACAAAAATGGTATTAAAAAAAGAACCGATTGGAAAAAAAAAGAAGGGCAAACCTAGAAGGAAGTGGTATGAAAACCTTTTAAAGGATCTGAAATCTCTGAGAATACACAACTGGCAGGGGAAGTCAAGAAATCGAACTGAATGGTGGGCAAAAGTCCAACTAGCCCAAGGCCTAAAAGGCCTGTAGTGCAACAACATATATGTATATACACTAATCTAACAGTACCACGATGTATGAGAGTAGTCCGAAAAGTTTCAAGCCACAGCCTGAAGATGGCGTTACTCGTCAAAGCATTCGAGACGGTTAAAAACTGCAACCACTACCGATAACATAGGAAAAGTACTGTAAATGGAGCTGGGCGAACGTCGTGGCTGTGTGCATCTCGAAAGAACGTATTTGTTATATATTTACTAAAGATTTGGGCTTGAAAAAGCTAACCGCGCGTTGGGTGCTGCACTTATTCACTCAGGATCAAAAACGCATTCGAATGAACATTTCCAAAGCCTTATTGATGCAGTTTAAGCGAAACAAGTCGGAGTTTTGGCGTCGATTAATAACTGCGAAGAGTGCATCGGCTTCGAAGAAACCGAAGACTGTTCCATCGGCCGGAAAAGTGATTGTCTTTTGGGATAGTCGTGGAGTTGTGTTAATCGACTATCTTGAAAAAGGAAAAAGAATAACGGGGGCATAGAATTTTGTTCCACTAAGACAACGCATCACGTTTCAGTGGTCGCCATGGCAAAAATTCATTAAGTTTGGTCCGAATTGATAGATCACCCACCAGACAGAGATTTTCATTGAATGAGGAGGCCATCACATTCATAAACGCCTATTTTGCAGAACAAGATGCCAACTATTATTTGGAGGGATTAAAGAGATGAAAGCATCACTGAGCGCATAGACTTACAAGGAGACAATAAATAAAACTAACTTCGACAAAAAGACTTGTTTATGTGTTAGGCTGGAAATTTTTCAGACTACCCTCGTATTTTCTTCGTTAAATTCTGCTGTGCGAAGAGATCAGCTAACAAGGACAGTAATCTTCTATCCGACAAGCGATGTCTTACTTTTTTATTGGTCGATTGATAAAAGCATTCCGTCAATTTAGAGAGCTAAAAATAAGCTTGGCTCTACTCGAATGCTGAAATGAAAAGAAACGAATAAGAGAGATAACAGAATGGAAGAAGCCAGCTATAATGCACACACAAGATGTCTTAGGAGGAATTGTAAGTATTATAGGAGGAGACTATTGTTAATAAAGAAATATCTATAAGTCAATCCGATTTTCAATGGTTGTCAAGGTACAGCTGTTTGATGTTTCCCATAAGAAGACTCACAAAAGGCACGAATACTGTTAACTATGCTTGTACCTAACGCATTATGTCTATTAAGCTGGTGTAGTCACTTCATAAACCCAGCAGCAAACCAGTTGCATGATTTATTGCTAATTTGTTCCTAATTTGTTACGTAAGAATTGATTTTGTTGCTTCAGCCGTTTCAGAGAAATAACAGCTTCATATTAAGCTAGCCTAGCCAATCACTGTAACTTTTCACTCACTGCAACACGAACTAAACTGCTTATTTTGTTGCTAATTTCTTGTTGATGAAATCCGAAAAAATTGTTATTTTTTTTGCTCCAGCCATTTCCGAGAAACGATGGCTACGCTTGTATACCCGAAAATTACGAGGTATCAACCCTTACGTGAAAATCGCTACACCAACCTCGGTGAATTTCTCCAAATACAATAATACAAAATTGTTGCTGATCTATTACGGAAGAATTGATTTTTTTTGCTGCATCCGTTTACGAGACACAATGGTTACGATAGTTTTATATTAACCTAACGTAGTCAAGCTAACTTGGAAATGGTATGGCCCGTTCAAATGCACAAAATGCAACATCTATGTGATCGAAATTAAAGGTAGACGCCAGGTAATTACCAGGCGAAGATTGAAATTGCGATGAGTTACGACTAGAAACGACAAAGTTGACAGAGTTACTCCCACTCTTATGGGACTGGATGTTAATATTTTGGTTTTATGTTCGGTTCACTTTTAAATCTAAGCAAATCCTTCTATGATTTCAAATTTCTTGGTTCAAACCTCATTCTGACAATAGCTTTCTCAATATCTTCACGAAGCTGAATATCTTCAACATCGTTTTCACGCAAAATCATATAAAAATTGCCGGTATGGAATACTGTTTCTTAAATTCAATACATGACGTTTACTTTTACAATATTTTCTACATTCAAACCTATCGTGACTTAGCAATAAATATGCGGACTTCTATATTCTAATCCAGGGAAATGCCAGAGATATTTATTTACATTTGAAGGGAACATTATACCCTTTGGGCGTCCCATCTCCGCGCGCTTATTTGGCGTGCAGCGTGCAACGTACTGTCGCTTTGAACTCTCTCGCGGTACTGTCGAGATCGACTACGAATTGAAAATTACCCCTACCCACGCCGCTACCACTACGCTACTGCCATCCGGTACCACCTTTTTAACGAACTCTAGTTATAAGCATATAATTATTAATTTAAAATGTGTAATGTGAATAAGGCTTAAAAACGACGCTTTGCTGGTACAGTAAATAAGTTTATCTATGTCTTTCCGGATTTGTTCTACGACGGTGCTAAAATAGTTTGTAAGGTGTGCGAGAAACATTTGATGTGCTGGGACAAGGCGGACTGAAACAAACATGTAAATACCGAAGAACACAGTAATAGAAAAAAGGGCGTGCCAACGAGAACTGCCTTTATTTTCGATTTACTTGTCGTGATGTCGTCATTTCGCTTACTCGAAAAAGAACCGTTTCAGAACTTTTGATATAAGTACAATTCCGAGTTGAAGTTACTAATTAGGAAAACGGCACGTAAGCATACGCGAAGACGTGGAAAAGAAAGTCAAATCTATATTTAAAAAATCAATTGTTTTGACGAGGCAATAGATTGTAAAAGAAATTCTATCCTGAATGTTATAATACGCGTAATGAACTCTTACAAAATAGAGCGTTGTCGTTAGTGGAGACACTGTAAATAATGTACGAAGTACATACATTGCTGCGCACTATACATGACGTAAAATATAATCGCGTTTTGGGGGAGTTCGAGAGCGTGTTAAAGAAAGATTCCAATTTTATCACATTAAAACAAATTTGTAATGGCGTGTCGACTAATCCATTAACTGAATTCAAAGAGTGTTTTAATCACGCAAGTATTACATCCGTAGATGTCGAACGATATTTTTCAAAAATTTTTCACCACGGCGAACATCATTCAACGAGACAACTGTGGAAACATATCTAATGTTGCCAACTTTTTACGACTCTTAATCCAGTGGGTGATAATTAGAGTAACCTAAACTTGCGGACTCGCATAGGCGTCGGTATTACGGGTTAATATAAGAATACGAAAAATTCATAAATAAACTAAACCGGTAGAGAAGCAGGCATGTAGTGTCGACCTTGAATATAAATCATGTTAAACCGCGCTGAGAGAGATTTCGTTTTAGTACCGGTTGAGCTGTTGCAGAGATTAGTCGAACGGTCAAGGTTATGTACTTACGTGTCGTTTTTGAAAATATACCTGGTGTTTTTTGTGTGTTGTAGTATTATATCAAGTACATAATTAGTATATCGTTTCATATAGAACTAATATTTACATACCTAAGAAAACAATGCCTCGTAATAGATTTGCTACTAATGTACATAAGTATGTGTCACTTTTTTCCCATTTAAAATATGACGGTAGTGCAGTTTTTTGCTTAATATGCAATGTTCGTTTGGCTGCATTGGACAGAACTGATTGCCAGAGGCATGTCAATGGTATTAAATATATGAGAAATGCAAGAACTGAAATACCTTATACACTATTCCTCATACATTTATTAATTATGTTTACCTCTTGTAATCTTCCGTTGTCGTTGGTGAGAAAAGCAGCTTTTAAAACGTTTTGGCGACAATACGTTCCAAAGTACCCATTACCCTCACAAACACAATTACAGAATCATTTACCGCGAATGATAGAGATGCTAGAAAATGTGTATAAACGTGATTTGTGTTCCAAAAAAAATTTGGATTACCGTGGATGAGATGACTGATATAAAGAAAAACAGTATTGTGAATGTAATAGCTCGCGTTTTATCTAGCGAGAACACAGCATCTCGATATTTGTTAGCTTACAAACGTGTTCAACAATGTACCGCGGAAGATATTCAAAAAGTGATAATGAACGCTTTGAAAAAATTTCCAATTGCCCAAGATCAAGTTGTGATGATTGTGACAGATAGTGCAGCAACGATGTTAAGTATTGGGCGATCCTTAAAACATATATTTCCTAACTTAATACATATAACCTGCGTGCTGCATGCTTTGCATTTAGTTGGTGAAGTTGTTCGACAACATTACGGAAACGTTGATCGGATGATTGGAAGTACTAAAGCAGTGTTTCGTAAATCTCCTAAACGTTTAAAAGAATTTCATAAATTTTGTCCAGGTATTCCAGAACCTCCTGAACCAATTTTAACGCAATGGGGTACTTGGCTAACAGCAGCTTCTTACTATTTGATCCATTTTCAACAAATTCAATCAGTTATAATGCGATTTAATCGGAATGAATCCAAAGCAATTAGAGAAAGTCAAAGAGAATTTCAAATTCCTCAACTTTTAGAAGATTTAACAACAATATGTACCAATTATACAGTATTACTAGATGCCATCAGAAAACTGCAATGTACTGAATTGTCATTGCAGGAATCATTAGACATAGTGGAGAGTGTAAAAAATAAATTACACACATTAAATGATACGCCAGGATTATGCGCTAGTCAAAAGCTGGCAGATGTTTTAAGGAAAAAATCCCGATTTTAATACTTTAGAGGCCGTTTATAATAAGTGTAAGAATAGTGAACTTTTAAGTGATTTTGAAAAACAGTTTCTACATGCAAATGTAACTTCCTTAGATGTGGAGAGACCGTTTTCTATGTATAAGAATATTTTTTCTTGTCGACGCACAAGGTTTAAAGAAGTAACTGTGGAAACATATGCAATGATGCAAGTTTACAGTAGTTCACATCCTGATGCCTCTAATTTGTTGAATAATTAGCAAGTAAGTTTATTTATGAATTTTTCGTATTCTTATATTAACCCGTAATACCGACGCCTATGCGAGTCCACAAGTTTTGGTTACTCTAGTGATAATACTGATAATGGTACTTCTACTTTTAATGTTCGGTAATTCCGATGCAGCCCGCCATCCTATTTGATAACTGCTGCGTAAGAGCGTGATTATTTCTCAACTTTCCAGATATTATAATTCTTGATTGGTTCTGTTATTATTATTCGATTTATTACTTATTTTTTGCTATTGTACTTACTGAAGGAAGCGCACGCCTATGCCGCGCAGACATTACCTCGCTTTAACAATTACCTTCTCAATTAACTCACTGTGAAAAATTTAGCAGATCACTAAGATTTATTAGGTGGGTGATATCATCGCTCCCAAAAATTTTACCTTCTAAAATAAAACGCGACTTTGAATGAGTATTTATCGACCAAGAAAACTATCTCAAACTATATTCACTAATACCATAAATTTCGATCCTTCAATCATACAACGATACAAAAACTTAAAATTCACATTTAGGCTGATGTTTAAAAATTCTGTACGTGATAGGTTAGTAATGTATATGTTTTAAGATCTAAACGCGTTAACATCACGCATTAATTAAGGTTCATTGATTCAACTGTTCCATACATCACAGGCTTACCGTTTAAGTATGTGTGCGTATTTTCCAAGTTCCGAGCCTTAAACTATTTGTTTACAATTTACCAAAGAGGGGAAGAGAATGAAGCGAAGAAGACGTATTTTGTAAACATCCGGCCGTTAATAAGTTTAAACATTTTATGCCCGCTTAGCCTATTATTGAACATCTAGAGAGAACACCTAATGCTTTGCCTGAGCTAGTGCTCCTCAGGTCGGTTTATAGCCTGATCGCTGTTTGTGTATACGTATGACGGTTTGTTACGGTTAGCTGAATAGAAATCGTCAAAATAACCTATTGTTTATAAACGAGTTCTGTTTTCGTACGTGGCATACCTTATGCTACGCTATAGCTCGTGAATTTCGTAAAAAATCGAATGTTTGGCGATATGATGAGCATTTTATAACGTGTTTGGAGTTGGAATGCAGGCTGTTTCAAATATCTCAAGCAATTTGATGTTTGAGGAGGGGATTGGAGTGATTTCGTATACGTGAAATAATTTAGATATAATTTATATTGTCATACATGTGACACAATAGGATAAACTCTTTTATTACAGATTTTTGCTTGTTTTAAAACTCGCCAGACAGAGTTCGATGAGGTGGTACATTACATACTTCAATTTCAGTGCTGTGTCTGTGGTGGTCTGTGATTTACACCTTATAGTTTCTGGTAGTGCTTGTATTTCATATGCACATTTATCTTGAAAAACTTGATTTGGAATTGATACTAAATAATGTTGAAATGAAATTCTTTTTTTTACACATGTATCAATTGATTTGATTTAATTTATGGTCTTATGATAGGAGGTAGTATACTTCGACCAGGTATGCAATAAATATATTTATTTTTAAATATAACTAAACGTTCTACACGCAGAGAAATGGTTTCTTGCATCAAGAAAACAGATTTTTTTTGCAAAAATCAGTCTCTATTCAAGAAAATATTTTTATTTCAACACCATAAAAATGTATAATACAGGGTGAGGCACTGGAACCAAGTGGTTTTGGAAGGGGTATTACTCTCTCGTTATAGAAAGGAGGGGCGTGCACTAGGTGGTGTTGCATTCCTTGGCTCATAGCATTTCACTATCACTTGCCATCATGGAGCCGTGGACGTTAGGACATCGGATGTTTGCGTACGATTGTTTATAAACACATTTTTCATCCCTGAATAACAAAGACGGAATATTGATCGTCAGCATTCGTGGTTTCAGCAAGATGGGGTCACGACAGACACCGCCAGACCAACAATAGCTGTTCTTCGACCCCTGTTTCCTAATTATCTAATTTCGAGATTTGGTGACGTGTTGTGGCCCCCTCGGAGCCCTGTGACTTTTTTCTATGGGGATACCTGAATGCGCGTGTTTACAATGACAAGCCCCGTACATTGATTGACTTGAAGGAGGCGATCCGTCAGCAAATCACCGAAATCAATAGAGACCTGCTGGAAAGAGTGGAGACCAATTTTCTTCAACGCTTTCAACGATGTGTCAATAGTAATGGTCATTACATGCCAGATTTAATTTTCCGAACGTAGTAAAATCTAAAAATTTTATAATTAATCCAAAACCACTTGGTTCTCGTGTCTCACCCTGTATAAGAAAATAATTTTCTTGAAATTTTATTTGTATTAAATAAATATTTTCTTAGGGTTAGAAAATCAAGAAAATCCAAGACAGAAAAATGTTTCTTCCAAGTAAATCAATTAGTTTTCAGTTAAGAAGATATTCATATTAAAGGTACGAATGAAAAAATGGTCCAGACCTGACAAAGTTCTATTGAGAAATTAGGCGACCGGTTTTGTGTTCAAAAAATACATCATCAGGCCAGCTAGGATATCCAATAAAAGAAAAACTACAATAATGGTGAAAAAAACTAAAGTTAATAATTAAAATTAGACGCAAGTGAATGAACTAATGAAAAAGTTTTTTTATACGTTAGAGTATAATTAAATTATTTATTTATTAATAATTAATGAGTTAATATTTAAGATTATTTATCTCGTTTTTTGCTATTATTTATTAAATATTTAAAAAAAAACAATAGTTAAATTAGTACACGTGGTAAACATTAAAAAAAGGAAAAAATATTACAGTAACCAGTATCTTGAAAATGAGACGTTGTGCGTTATATCATTGTATGGGTAAGTTGGCATCTGTATTCCAGTTTCTATCGCTACTATCTAGGACAGCATGACTATATTTCTTGAGAGTAGGTGACGCCAGGAAACATTTCAGTGCTGTTTTTGAAGATTAGTTGCATAAACTGAGAGGTGAACAATAATGTGGGCAAGAGCAAAAAGCGTTAGTGCTTTTTTGTCCTCACATTGTTTTTGCCATCAATATCATGCGCTATTTATTAGCATTATCTTAGTTATTGTTTCTAGGCACTTTTTCATGTGTACTTTCTACATTAAGTTCACTTCTGTTTAAACATTATTCTGTAGATAACCTCTACATTAGCCTTTTTAAAATCACAAGCAATGAGAATAATTTACTGCATTATGTACGGAGGTAAGTGCAATTAATAATGTGGACATAAATAATATGCATTTCAGGAATTCTAAGTAAATAAATGCTTCATTTTAAGAAAATGAAACTACTGATTTATGAACAATACCTAAACGCTTTCTTCAATTAAGAAAATTATTTACTATCCTTAAGAAAATATTATTTTGTGTTATAAAGGCCATTTACTTATACTAAGAATCGCTTTCTTCAAATTTTCTGTAAGATTTTCTTGAATCAAGTTAACAAATGTCTTTAACAAAGAAATACAATAATTTAATTACAAGTATATACTTCTCTTAAGCGAAGAAAAAAAACGCTTTTCTTAAATTTAATTTCCAAAATGTCAACAATAGTATTTTCATTTACTTGTAAACCTAAATAAACTTTGCCCAACAATAACGTTAAGCATTTCAGACTATTAGAACAATAGTCTGAGCAATAGAAACAATACATAAGTCCGCCTGATTTCTTTTTAAAACAATAACTTTCACACTTGTACGCTCACTTAACAATACACGCAAGTAAGTTATTAGTGTTCCAATACCAACTTCAGCATTCAAAAAATCACTTCTCACATTCTACCAACGTTTCTTTGTGATATAACAAAAGTTTGAAGCCAAACTTTTTTGGTCATAGAACCTTTTGAAGAAGAAACCATGATTGTACTCAATCAATCATTTTTGTATTTTGACAGAAAATCTGGGGCGCCACTGTTGATGACATGTTTTGGAAATGTCTAAGCTTGATAGGGCCAAGGTCCTAATTAACTAAGGGCGTCAGGCTTACCACCGTTACCACTCAAAGCTGGGTAAAGCACTCTGATAGTGCTTGCAGCACTTTTAGGGCTTCCAGCACTTTGCTTCAATCACTTTTTAAAAAAGGTATTTGAAATACTTTGTTTAAGTACTTTAGGCTTTAAAGCATTTTTAAGGTAATTGAACTACTTAAATAACGGTGCTACTTCTAGTATTTCGGTTGCTTTTGCTTGAACCAGTTTGCAAAGTGCTTGAAGCACTTTTCGCTGTGCTTGAAGTACTTTTAGCCAGGGCATCTAACCGGAGCTGAACCGAAAACTGAAAAAGATCGTTATTTTGTCGGAACGAAAACTGGAGCTGAACCGAAAAAAAATATCGGCTTATTTCGCAGCGACCATGAATTGAACGCCAAATACCTGGAATACCCTGGGTGTACCCTTAAACTGGTTGCTGACGCTTTTTACTTTAATGGCTTTTAGGTACCTTTTAGGAAATATTCTAATTTGGAAAGTTTCTCTATTTCAGACAGTTTAAAATTTCTTAGAATAAGCAAAACAAAATAGTTTACCTCACCTTGTCATTTTAACCCGAATTTTACTTTGTTTATACTTTATTTTAGTCAGTCAGTTAAAAGATTAGTTATTACTAACCTGGGCAAATATGCGATAACAGCCAGAGGCGTGGCCGTTTTAAAAGTCTTCCCTGAAATCACAAACTGGGTAACATCTGTTAAATATTTGAATCATTAGATATGTTTCCACAACTGTTTCAGTCAAGTGAGTACGACGTGCGGAATAAATGCTTTTTAATACCGTTCGACATCTAGCGATGTTACATTTGCATATTTAAAACAATCTTTGAAACAACTTAATGCATCTTCACTCGCACCTTCACAAATTTGTCTTAATATAAGAAAATCGGAGTCTTTCTCTAAAACACTTTCAAATTTTCGTATTACACACCAATTTGTTTCGCCTTCTACAGCGCATAACTGTGCGTGAACATCATTCGCAATTTGAACAGAATCCACTAGCGACATCGAAACATTTTGTAATCTTTCTATTCCTTCCGCTAGTCCGAAGTAATTGTTGTGAATAGTTTGTAAATCTCTTTTAACCTATCTTGAAATATGTATTTACTGGCTTTTCTTGATTGCTGCAGCTTCTGTCGGATTGAATTTTAAAACTACCTTCTTTACTTGATCAAAATATTTGTTGTAGTAAAACGCAGCCTGCAACCATGTTCCCCAACGTGTAACAATCGGCTGTGGTGGGTCATTAAATCAGGACACAGTTTATGAAATAGTCGGGTACGTTTCGGGGACTTTAGAAACACTGCCTTTGTACTAGCAATCAACGCATTTACTAGTGGAAAACATGTAGGAATCGTTTGTGCCGCAAAATTTAGAGTATGGATTTTACACGTTACATGTAAGAAGTTACCACTGTGTTCTTTAAGAGATCGGCCCAAAGAACGCATGTTTGCGGCACCATCACTCATAAATATTAAAAGTTGCTTAGTTGAAACTTCAAATTAGTTCAATGAGTTCAACACCACCTTTAAAATCTCATCGGCAGTACAATTTATAACTCTTTTGGAAGCAAGTAAGGAGGATGACGGTCGATGTGGTTCCATTGTACGTACCATTACATTAACCACAGAATATTTCTGACGATCTGTTGTTTAGTCTACACACAACCACAGTTTTTTATCTTTCAATTCCGTTTTCATTCTTTTTTCTATATGTTCACGAGCAAATGGCACTACATTTCCTATCTATGTCCGAGTAGGTAATTTGCAGTCCGCGTATTTATTCCAGAAGGAGACAAATGCTTCTTTGTCTAGTAAACGAAACGATGGATTACATAAAATAAGAGTAACACATAAATCAAATGTAAATTTTTCTTGGTCTCGTATACCACTTTTTGCAGAAGAATGCTGTTTGCTTTCGACGTGACGTTGACACTGGCTTCTAGACCAACACATTAAAGGGATTTTACAAACTAGACATTGAATTTTAGCGCCATCAAAAATTAAGTCCGGCATGTCCACTATAAAGTTTTTAACTGTGTCTGCCATTGGTCGTTTTCGCGACGTACCTAACTGCGACATTTTTAAAGCAAACATAAGCGTACAATTACGAAATAAGTTACGACAGCCTACATATACACAGAACTACTCGCATACAGCATCGATTTAGTACTGACGTTGTGAACGCGTGAAATAAATAATCGCCGACTCCGCACCACATATCTACTACACTGACTGTTACCGCTGTTTGCCCAGACTAGTTATTACAAGTGATACAATGTAACAAGTTGTGCGGAAATTCGCTTAAGTAGACTGCAATTATGGAATTTTTTAAAGTTGTGAGTGAATATGGAAGGGAAGCGTTAATTGTGCAGTCTGCCAAATTTACTGAAGGCGAAGTGCTAAAAAGTGGTGTTTATTGGAGATGTGCCATAGAAAGCTAAGATTTTTACGGTGGATGGAGACGACCTAATGTTGCGACTTGCAACATAATCACCCCAAGGACATTAAAAATTAAATTGTCAAATCGAAAAGAAGCTTTATTGTTTTCCAAAGCCAAAACCGGAACTGAAACCGAAAAAAAGATAAGGGTTGGAGGCCCTGCTTTTAGAGCTCTTCGAAGTATTTAAGGGCTTCAAATACTTTACAATGTACTTGATATTTCTGTTGTCAGTACTGAATACACTTTGAGAACCGCTGAATTAGAGCATTCATTAGATCTTATTACTATTAATAAATACTCAAAAAGCCCCTGTTACAGTTCATTATACCACTTGCATTACGTTTTATTTCCAAATTCCCTTTCATTTTTATTTCATTGTTCAATTTCATCATTTTTCTGAGATTAATGATTCAATAAGATCATAATTTAAAGGATTATCACGACAGCAGATGTACAAGGGCATATTGTGTACCAGCAAGTTCGTTTCGTAGCTTCATTAAATACCACTCCTCGGTGTAACAGCGGAAATAATGTTGAAGTATGACGCTCATGGAGAGGTAGGTACATAAAATACCCTAAAGGAGCTACTGTACACATCACAAGTATTTTGAAGTAATCTTGTTAACACCATGTTAGTGGTATGAAATAGTATTTCACAGGAAAGTTATTAAAATAAACTTAATATAGGTATATCACCATGACATGAAGCTATGATTGGAATTTTTCATCTTATTTAATAGCAGTGCTCAGTCCAAATCATTGTTTACAATATCCAATAATTGCATACTAGAGAGTAACCCGTTAGAAAAAAAAAAAACGACCGCAGATATTGAATGTACCTATTTTGCAACTTATAAGTATAGAAGTTACAGGATAGGAAATATAAAGTTACATAGGTACCTATTTCAAGTTATCACACACTCAACGTGAGATTTAAGAAGCTAGTGGGTCAGGGTTAAGTAAGTAATTTGAATATTAAATGACAAAACACGTATTTTTACCGCATAGAATTGTTATTTCTTATTGAGAATTAAAATTATGATTACAAGGTGGGAAGATACTTGCATATCTGGAAATCTAAAGCAAAATATCATCGGTCAAAGCACTTGTAATCAATATACTAAGATATATTAAAGTAGTAAGGCCTGTATTCCTTCATCAACATAAACATAACATAAGGTCACGATGCGTAGATAGTTTACAATGACCCATCTTACAATGTAATTGTTTCGATGAAACAATCAAAAAATTTGCATATTCTAACCAGGTTTTCTTTGAAAAACGAATAAAAAGGAACGGTAGCAACGTAAATGTTAGATTTTAACATGCGAATAAAATCTAGACTTAAAAAATGACCTCAGCATTGACATTTATAGTAGATGTCCTCAATATAAAACGCCTTTATTAAAGACGTCTAATTTCAAATATAAATTTAGCAATATTCAAGAAAGAAGTAGGTAAGTTCAAACAAAATTTGGGCGACGCTTGTCATAAAATATGCACACCCTTGTGCGTTTAAAAGCAAAAGCTAGGCTTAAAGGGCGAAAGATAGGATGATATTCAATCACAACAAATCAGTAGTGCTTAGTACGTACCTGTTATTTAACTCGAAATTCACGCAAAGTATGTTACATCTTCTTCTTGTTTCGGTTTTATTCAAGAATTAACATCAATCTGTCATCGGCGATGCGACGTACACTTGAAATGTTTGGGGTGTTGGACAAAACATCACACATACAATTCTACTAACACAGAATACGTTAATTTCATGACAAAAACACTGAACGTCGAGCACTTTTCGTGGGGTGATTGTACTTCGATTCCGTCATTTTACGGCGTTTTGTTGCTTTGACATTCGATAGTGAAAAAAAAAACGTTTACTTACTAAACAACTACGGATTATTGTATGACAACTAGCGAGAGCAACAACCCGAAACCGAAGCAGAGACGAATGACTCCAGGCGCAGGGCCTCCACTTCGAACAGGAACTGGATCGGCCAATGGCGAGCCAGAGTATGCGCGGCAATTCGCGAAATCTTACGATCTATGCTGTAGATATTTGGCCAAACAAACGTTTTCGTCGATGCTGTTCGCTGTCTAATCGTTACTAGTTCAGGAAAAAATATTTCCATGCTCAAAACACATGTTCCAGGATTTTTATTTTTATATTCTATAAAAACTATGTATTACATGCACACATGCTTTTTGTAAGAAAGGCTAAAAATACCAGCAAGTGATCTGGAACAATGCGTATACATAAAACAAGTTTTTTCATTATAGTTTTAGATATAATTACATACAATACATAATACACCAAAATATAAACATGAATAGCTTTTATGGTAGATAAAAGTTTTACATGCTCTGCAGTAGCATTTTAATTTTGTTTCTGCCTTTATATGTACAGCAAAAATAAACATTCATTCTATAAATTAGAACAAATAGCTTCAAATTGCCATATTTTTTTCTATCAAGGATACTATTTATAAGATAGCCATAACAAATTTGTATGTTACATGCATTATTAAATTTTTGCTACAATATTTTTACATTTTGAAATACTTATTTACAATAATTCAAATTAAACATGCTATCCATCACAAACATATCTAAAGAATGTGTAAAAATCAACAAAAGTGAGGTTAAAGCATAGTGCCTATATAGCAATTTACTTCAGGATACGGCGCATGTGCCGATTCCGATACCGTGGGGTTGGAGAAAGCATTACAATTGAAATTTTTGTTACCGGAATTTTTATTTCTTTTTAATCATTTTTAATCGATAGTTTTGCTTATTTTGGAATGTTGAATACACTGCCCAAACTTGCGATAAAATATACAAAGGGTTATAATCTTTTTTTGTAATTCTTCTTGAGCAAACTACCCTTATGATTAATTTGTATTTGTAATGTTATTAAATGATGAAAAGCTTAGTTACTAAGTTTAAAGCTTAAAGAAAAACTAAAGTAAATCATTCTTCAACAGAAATAAATTAAAATGCATAACCCTTGATAAACCAGCGACAATTTGACAATAATAACCATGGACATTAGCCACTTTTTTCAATTAAAAAAATTAGGTTATATCCCATTTTTTACTAACATTTTCGATAAAGAGTAAAATTAATGATGATACTTTGAGAGTTGATTGCACATTTTTTAATTTATATAACACTCTTTATGCTTTTTCACAATTTTGACTATTGTACTCAACATCCAAAAGTAAATAAATTAGTTTTTATTTAAAATTATATATTCTAATAACAGTCGTAAAGATCTTTGGTCTTAATGAAACAAATAAACCTAACCTATTTTTCAATATGAAACAATTTCCAACTTGCCCTTTATTTTCGCAAAAAAATAGTTTGAAGCTCAATGCTCAAAATGGATAGTTACAAAACATTCAATATTTAGAATAGAAATAAACCCCTTATTGTGATTGGTATACCTAATGGAATTAAGCATCCCGAAAAATCCGTTTATCGGTTGGCACTCTCTCATTCTCTGCTACTGCTGCGAAATTACCTAATTTGCTTATGGAAATATTCTACTGTGATCTGCCGATTTTCGCACACGGTATATGCACCAAGTCTGAATTTTTAGAAATGTTTTATACTTTTAAAACATGGTTGATGGAAAATTGATTGTTATGTCTATTTAAGCAGCTAAAAAAATGTACACTGAAAACGTAGACAATGTTTATAGTTTATACGCCCAAAAGCTTTAGAACCTTAAAAATAGTAAAAAATTAAAAATGAAAAAATCCTGTTTTTAATTTTACACGCAGTAGAAATGGATTTCTTTTTATCATCTATTGACTATTCCCTTTTAGTATTTCACTATTTTTAGTAATTTTCATTTGAATACTTGTTAAATGTTTCGTCATCCATTTTTTAAAGATTAAACTATCAAATTGAAGCAGTAAATCAGGTACATACTACATACTGGAAATGCAAATAAATGACATACATAATTTTGATATCAAAAGAAAGCTGCTAACAGTAAAATTCTAGGAGATTATGAAAAGTACAGCCAATATGGTTTCGTGCCCACTTTTAATGCAAGAGTTAGTCTTTTCCTTTTTTTATTGTATGTAAACTTTGGTTTCTATTTAAAAAGTTTTAAACGTTCCAATTGAAAAACTTTTTCTTCATTCAATCATAAAGCAGAACAAAGTTCGTTTTATTATGCCTTTTGTTATTGTTAAATAACCTTATATGTTAGTGCCCTGGTAAACAGCAATCAAATATAAGACACCACGTTTAATCATTTTTATTGACATTATTTAACATAGTTATAATGTACAAATAAGACCTTAAAAACTAAATTACAATACAAATTATACTAAAGTAAAAATTCTTGCTATTACAAAATGTTTTAACGTGAATTGCAATTTGACAAACATGGAGAATATCTAGAATATTAAAATTACCATAAATTATGTACAAGGTGTTCAAAAAATAAGAGAAGAAAAAGAAGGGAAAAATATGTTTCCTCAATCTGCCAAAGTACACTTAATCGGATAGAGATGATAAATTAATTATAGCTTTACACTAATAAAACACATCACTATATTCCTCTCATAAAAACGAAATATACGCATCCATGAGGTGCCCACTTTCCCGTAGGCAACGATTACAATCTATTTCGATAGCGATGACGGCTCTCTCTGTCCCGATCATGAGAACGTTCACTGGTCCTCCACAGAAATTCATCGACAGATCTCTCGTAAGATCTTTTATCAGAATATGAACTAACACGTGAAGATGGATAGTCAGGTAGAGGTAGTCCATCATAGTACCTTGGTGGTGGTAAACTTTCATAAGCACTCGTATATAACCCTGGAGGTGGTACGTATGGTAAAGGTGGCAACTGGTGCTGCATTGTACGCATGTAGTCGGCAACATATGCTTCAGCAGCCGCAGCTGTATACGGTCGTGGCGAATCACGATCATAAAATAAAGAAAACCGATCACGTGGTCTCGGAGAAGCAGATCGTCTATATGCTGAACTAGATGATGTCAGTCCTCGAGATGTAAGGAAGAACTTTCGGCGCGAATACGAAGATCCACGCCCACGAAAACCAAAGGATGATGTTCTAGCAGCAATCGGCATTCTAGCTTTGGGATGTCTGTGACCATCTCGACCTCTCAAACCATTTTTCTTAGCTGCTTCTTTAGCTAAGCGTAATATTGGTGTTATTTCAATCCCCTCATCTTCGGGGAATAGTCTACACAGCTCCTCTGCTACTCTTGGTTCGATTTCTTGACCATCTCGACCTATTTTAACAGGTTTACCCTCATTCCAAGGATTATACAAATGCATTGTATTACTGAAAGGTAATTCCTTACGACATATCCAGTCAACTTTAAATACACCTCCAAGTGCTTTGGCTGATAGCCCTGGTGGTAAAACCCATGATATGGGAGGAACGTCGTGTCTCGATTCACCATGTAATCTTGCGAATCCTGCAAATTTACCACTTTCTTTCACAGAGAATATCAGCAATACATTTCTAGATTCTCGATAGGCTTGATTTAAATTAGCTTCATTTTGTGGTAGGGTTGACCAAACCCCTTTCGCTTTAGATAATGTTACATTCTCAGCATTGTTCGATTTTATTACAAAGAATCTAGCATCACGGAAAAGATAATTCAATTTAGTGAGATAATCATACGATTTTCCTTTAGCATCTTTGGAACGTGGTCGTTTAGCAGCTGGCGACGGAGATTTATCTTTTGAGTGGCCCCTTTTATGACGGGAGCGGCGTCCTTTCGCGGCCGACGATGCGGAACTTACTGAGCTTATACTGGGCGCACTTGATGATTCCGAACTACTCGACGACAAATCACTTTCATAATTAACTTCGTCCAACTTTATATCATCTCCCATGTCCAAGCTTAAGTTTAGATTTTCTGCATCTGCACTGCCATTCTGTTTCGCATTCTCTGAGTCCATTCTACGTACACTTAAAGCGAGAAATTACTTGCATGCGTTACTGCCACGAAAAAGACTCTCATAACTAATTTCTACTCTTTATTTGTATGTTTTATTTACAAGATATATCAGAAAACGAATATTAGTTAACCAAACCAAAACACTAAACAATAAGTTGGTATTATGTCGAAGTCATCACTTGAAAAAATCCCTAGATGTCAGCGGAATTTTTGAAATAGTATTTTTTTATACAGTGGCTATCATAAAATTTACACCATTTTTTACTTTTGCTTACCTAAAAATAAGCTCGTAGTATAATATTGCTTGCGAATATAAAAGTGATGTCTTGAAAGAACTGAGTCATAAAAGTTTTTGAAAAGTTATTAATCATTTGATAAAATACATACAAAACAAAGCAATACTAAATAACTTGCTGAGTAAACAGTATTTGCACGTATTAACCAGTGCTGCCACCTCTACCTATTTTTCGGTAGATTTACCTATTTTAGATCTTTTCTACCGATCTACCGATTTATATTAATTACGATTTCTTTAATGAAATTCCACGTACCACTAATTACTTAGAGAAGATGTACATAATTTGTTTATATTTTAATATTATATTTAAACACTTTACTATGTATTTAAAATTGTTGCAGTCATCTAATGGTGTATAAATGAATCATAGAAAAATTTCCAGGGAATCCCCGAGAAAACGGTGTGCTTGTACGGTTACAAAGGTAAAAAAAAATTGCCCTAAGCAATAAATATATCCCGGGAACGTTATTGTTATTGTTGTTTAATCACTTCTTGTCATTTAGTTTTACTGAGATTAATTCACTAAAACACAACGACACTCGTTAAGCACTAACAACTGAGACTGTAAGTGGATTGCTGGATACAAAACAATTTATTAGAAACAAAAATTGTTCTGGTTTTCCTGTTGAAAAAGAATTATTTTGAAATATGAATAACAAAGTTGTAAAAAAACATTACAAGATAAAACTATTATTTTTAATGTATTATTACAGTCGTTGGCATATGATACTAATATGTATTCTTAAGGTGTGAATAATTGTTTTTTACATAAAAAAGAGCGTTTGTTTTTGGATATTCCTTTATATGTGTCACCTACTGATTTCTCCCTACACAGCGTGGCAGCACTGCATTAAACAATCGATGTCTTATGATATGATCAGTTTTAATGTATGAAAAAATTTATTGTCGCCCCTAAAGTTTTCATCGTAAATTTTATTGTACAATGTACATAAATAGGAACTCGTTTTCTCCTAAATTTTCGGCGCAATATCATGAAAAAAGGTTTAGATTCTTAAGTGGTTTGACGCTAGACATTTGAATTAATTTGAGATTTTGGTAGGTCTTTGGCTGATTCTTTTGTGTATAACTGGGACGTGTTCAAATTTAGGGTATGTTGATGGTGCGAGGGTAACATGACGTCATCAGAAATTATCCTTCATTTATGAACAACTGGGGTGTTTTTAGGTTATGCTGTTTTCGAATTTTATAAACTATAAAGAATTGATAGTTGAATGCAGTTTATTTGGCTTTAAATTTAAAAAGAAAACAAATAAATTCTGAAAATATATAATTAATATAAATATTACATTAAATTTGTATTGATTGACATAACATTAGAAAATTTATCAATATTGTTGCTAAACTTATCTAAAGAATGGAACAATTTATTTAAAACATCAACAAAGTTTGCCATATTTTGTTGCTTTTCGTTAAGCTGGGCTTATTTTGATTCTCCTTTCTTTTTAATTTTCACTAGAATTTTGTAACCGGATCAACGATACATATAATATTTTCTACATTTGCCATATTCTGCGAAAAACGCAAGAAATTTTTTTTTTGCTTGTGAAATATTCCTATGTTTTGAAGTTAGTGCGCAAGTCGCCTAACTTTTATTCAGCTATCAACCGGGGCGAAAGGTTGTCGTCCGAGCGTTAAATATGAACGCCATGGACGTCAGACAAAACAACTTTGAAATCTGAACGAGAATTGAAGCCCAGTGTGTATACGGTGTGTAAATCTGAACGCAGCTCTGTGTGCCTAAGCGAAAATTTAATTTAAGGTTGATTTTAACTGAATACAAAGTTAATTTTTGTGCTTTAGGTGTATATTGAGATTTGTATTTAGCTTTATTTTGATGACTGAATGTAGGAATTAGAGCATATTTGTTGTCTCGTAATCAAGTTGTTAATTAACTACGCATGTCGGGGCCTGAAAACCATAAGGTTCCAAGCGACAATTTGTACAAAATTTATGTTTTCGTGGAAACCTGTTCTATTAAACATGCTGCATCTGCTGGCTTAAAAGCATTATTCATATATCGAAAGATGACTCCACGATCAGTAAGGAAATATAGTTTCAAGTACATGAGATCTTTTAAGGTTGGAACCATAAGGTTTCAAGTGCCGGGTGAAATTGAACATGGTGCTTATTGTGATGTCTTCTGTTTCTGAAAAAGAATCCTGGGAAGATTTCTGTAGCTCCGGCTCAGAATATGTCTCAGAAAGTACCCATACACATAAAAGGTAAGTTTAAGTAATTAATTAAAAAAGTTTAAATTACATTTAACTCAAAACATAACCTAACTTCTGCAGGCGTGTACTATATTTCTATGTTTCAAGTGATTTCGACGTAGAAACTACCAATAAAAATGTTTTAAGTTATTTAAATATTTATTTTTTAGATTATATTCTGAAATTGGAGAATCATTCAAAGCTGTGGCGAGAAGAAATGAAGGAATATTAAGGGAACTAAATCAGAATAATAGTAACAGTGATCTAAAAGCGTAAGTTATTTCTATAAAAATATGATAAAACTTGGTGTTGAGGGCCTGAACAATTATTCTTAATTGATAACAGTTATAAATTTTCTTATTGTTATAGGAATAGGACGTATCGTATAGTGGAATACAGTGACTCATCAAGTGTCGAATCAGAGTCTAAAAAGACACCCATGAAACAGGTAATGAGGACTAGAAAGCGCTAAAGAAACCCCGAAACGTGGAAAAAAATGCAAAGAAAAGAAAATTACCAGAGAGGAAAACAATACGTTAATGCCAAGGGAATAACTGTTCTTGCTAAGGTAATCGATGTAAGTAAAGATTGCATCCAATGTCGTTGCAAAGAAAACTTTAATGATGAAATACGGTTAGATATAAAGAATAGCTTTTACACCCTAGATCAAAATGGAAAGTATGGCTTTATATTAAACATGACAAAGAGAGTTCTCATTAAGAGAAAACGAAGTAATGAATCTCATTTTCGTTTGGGTACTACCTTGAAAAAAAAAATAAAAAATTTCGCGTGTGTAAAGCATTTTTTCTAAATACTCTGTGCATTAGTCAAAAACCAATTTACAATGTACATATAAAAAAAAGTGATTCAGGAACCCTTCAACCTGATACAAGAGGTGAATGTACATAAGACCGTATTTCAAATAAAGATAAAGATATAATAACGCAGCATATAGTCTTTTCCTTGTGTGGAAGCTCACTATTGCAGAAAAGATTCCAAAATGAAATATCTTGAAGCCTCACTTAATGTTAAAAAAATTTATGATTTATATATACAGATACCCCCTCAAAAATTGTCTTTGTATAGGCATATCTTTAATTTGGAGTTTCTTCAACCAAAAACGGATAGATGTGATGTCTGTGAAGAATATAGATTAGCTAAAAAGGAGAAGAGATTAGGAGAAGAAATGGAAGTAGCATACCAATCTCACGTTTCAAAGAAAATAATAATGCGTCAAGAGCGTGAAAATATTAAAAACCAAAGATCTAACTGTGCTATCATTTGTTTTGACTTGGAAATCGTAATTAATCTGCCTAAATGCGACGTGTCAGTTTTATTTTATAAACAAAAATTAAATGTTTATAATTTAATGGCCCACAACTCAATTGGAAAAGAAGTTTATTGCGCAGTATGGCCTGAAACAATGTGTGGACGATCAAGAAATGATTTGTCTAGTGCTTTAATACAAATTTTAGACAGAATTGCTTCCAAACATCCCGAAATTTAAAGTAGAATATAAAATAAATAATCACAGTACTGAGTTTTCCGCAGTTAACGTTAACACCAAGCCTACCAGTAGAGGCAAACAATACCAAGTTGCCCGAAATAATTCATCCAGTGCCAAACTTGTAATAGCCCCGGCCCATAATTTGGAAAATAAATCGTTTACTAAGAAGAAAATTGAGCACGTAGAATGTTCCTACAGATGGATGTCTCTCGAGGATCAGCAATATATGAAATGCTTAATTTCTGAATTCAAAAAATAAGTTTCCTACTTTGTTTGTTATTGATTTTATTTGAGTTTTGGAACTAAATTAATGTTTAATTTCTGAATTAAAGGATTGATTTGTTCTTAGCCAAGTTTATGAATAAAATTATTTTTGAAATATAAATTACTGTTTTCATTGACTTAAAACTAGTTGAAGAAATAGGTTGTTTGCAAAAAACAAAACATGAAAAATATTTTTATACTGTAATAGTGTAATATAGTTCCATAAGGTTCCAAGTGCAGAGCCGCAGGGTTTCAAGTACAGTTACAATGCTTCAAAAAATCTATAAAATTGGCATTTATGATTTAAACAGGACATTGTTTTAGAGGGTTTTGTCTTCTCAGATACCTAACCGAAAATGTAAAATACATTTAAGAAATATAACTTTTAACAAAATAAATTTATTTATCAAAGCTTAAAATTCATCTGCTAAAAAATTTTATGAATGTTGTTTGGAACCCTATGGTTCTGTCCTCGATGTATATACTATCGCTTTCATAAAAATCTGGGACAAGCGATACTATTATGACATTATCCATTTCAAACGTCTTGTAAAATGTCAATTAAATAATTTAATGTCAAATTGTCTGTCAGTGTCAATCGTAAATCGACAAGTGTTTTAAAATGGACATTTTAATTTTTTTTTAATCTTCATTGAAATTTATAAAAAAAATGTAAAAGTGCATTAAAATTGATTGCGTCATACAGGTTTAAAAAGTAGGGCATTTTGATAATTTTGTATTTCATTTCATTAATTTTATGCTGTTTCAAAGACCATTACAAAAAACACGTGCTTATTTTACATATTTTTATTTATAAATGATTCCACAACTATACAATAACTTCTAACCAACTAGGTTTTCTTCAAAGAATTGTTTTCTGTGCACTAGTGGGACGTGCCTTTGTCTTATAAGGAAATTTTCATTTCCTAAACTACTAAATCTGTGTTCGCCTTCTTTTCCCAATAGTTTTCTCAAAGCTCTATTTCTTTGAAGCATTCTCTCATAATATTCTTTACCACCTTCAGCGAATAGTGGATCTTTATTTTTTAGAAACTCATCCACATATTGCTCATAATATACCTGCGTGAAATCTTTGCAGAAACAATAATTTCCAACCATAAAAGCGGTTACAAGAGCATATAAGGTTACCCTCATCCCCCTAGGTCTAATGTACAGATTGAATTTTGTATTAATAAAATTACTTAAACTGTAGCAACCTAGTACACTTAGTGTTCGATACATTATGTCAAGCATTAATTTTGCACTATCTGCTGTTTTTATTTCCCTTGCAATTGCATAAATTTGTGCGTTCTCAGATAGTAAAAACGATTCCAGTAGTTCCGCTGCTTCATCCGTACCCGATGGCACCGATTCATGGTTTACCTTTAAAGAAATAAATTTGTTTTAGTGCAGTTATATAAATTGTATCAGTTAGTACGCTTACTCTTGCGATCTTGTAAATGGTTAAAAATAGGGGTTGGTTAAATAAAACAAAACGTGCATGATGCCAGGGCCTACTTTTCTAAGCAAAAAAAATTGAATACGTGCGCTATACGGGAAAAAACTAAAAATTGACAGTTTAAATTTTCTCAGAGTTAGTATTTTGACATTATGTAACCACGCGTTTCGAGATATTTACACAAAATTTCTTTATTTTAAATACAGATCGAAAGTGACTTTGACTATGAAAATAAGCATAATTTGCTGATTTCAACATTGAAACAGTTCACTAAAACCCTTACCACAACACTTAATTCGTACTGGACGCACGTTTCGATAGCCAAGTCTTATTTTAAAACAGATCGAAAGTACTTTGACTTAAATAGCATTAATTCTGGATTTCCAACATTGAAACAAGTTCACTAAAACCCTTACCACAAACTTATTCGTACTGTACGCACGTTTCGATAGCCAAGTATCATCATCACACATAATGAGTAAATACTAGGTACCGTTAAGTGAGTTACTGTTATGTTTTTCAGAATACAATGTTAAATAAATTAGCAATTTTGGTATCTTATGAGATGTCCATGATTAATCTTGCATAATTAGAAATAAATAGTAGAAATAGAGGTTTAAATTCTAAGAATCTTGTAGATTGCAATTTTTGTTGAGGTATAAAGTACAAATGATTTTGTTATTGTGTGAATTGACCATTATTTAAATGTAAAAAATAATTTCTCATATTTCACGATTTTTCCTAACCAACCTTAAACCTACACGGCACGATTTATTGCTCAATTGATTGAACAAGTTTGTTATTTACTTGTTGCTTCGTTTTGTATACATGACTGTGCTCTAACAACTCTCCTTACATATTGCCAAACTTATATCTATTATCCTATTCTAAACTAGTACTACCAACATCCCCCTTTCTAAGATTAAAGATTTAATCGACTTGACTGTTTTAAGAATCGTCCCGTTCTTGAGCAAACTTGATTTTCACTTCTAACCTTTCCTGTATTAGCACTCTTCTCATTTTCCTCAGTCTGTCCCATTTCAATGTATGTTTTAAAATTATCTTTGGTTTCCACTTCCTCGTTTATGTTCTCACTTGTGTTCTTCGTAGTTCCACTCACCTTGATGAAAACTCTATTTCTTATAAATTCCGTATTGCTTTCTGTTTTGACAACGTAAGTTATATCTCTATGCTTTCTTATCACGACCGCTGGTGTCCAAGTACCTTTTGGTTTCAGTTGTACCACCGCTTTATCCCCCGTTTTGAGTTCAGGTAATTCTTTTACTCCTTTCTTGTTAAAATACTTTTCTTGATTGTTTGTATTCTTGTCTAAGAACTCATGATATTTTGCTCTATCTATTATCCTATTCTAAACTAGTACTACCAACAAAGTTGATCTTCGATTTTATCGTATCGTGTAAAACAGCAAAAATCGGTACGATTTCTTGAACAATTTATCTTACGATTGATCGAATTCTATTTTTGGAAAAGAAATAGGTGCAAAACATGAAGCCATTTGAATTATTCTAATAACTTTGTTATTTCTGCAAATAAAACTAACAATATACTACATACTATTGGAATTAGAAAATTATGCTCTTTATTTGGTTAAAACTACTTATCACTTATTTTCAAAATAAGTTTGACTAAAAATATGGAAACACATAAAGGCATACGAGCTAGGCGCCATAAATTCTTTGAGCGTGTCGAAACTCCGTCGCGTCATAGTTGCACATCTGCGAGACCTACATTATATATATTAGGGCTTGAAGAATAGTAGTTTTTAGTAGCAGCCAGACAACGTGACTAGTGCATGAAAATGTCTTCGGTAACGAAAATTGAGTACCGCCCCGTCATTAAATTTTGAACAAAAGAAGGGCATACACCTAATCACATTAAACAACGCTTAGACGGCGTTTATGGTAATTTATCTCCTTCCTATTCCACTCTAAAAAAGTGGGCAAAATGTTTCCGTTTGGGGCAAGAATTCCTCGAAGATTATGAGCGCCTCGGTCGGCCAATTGAACTAATAACGCCTCAAAACATTTATTGAATAAATGGTATTAGCAGACCGCCGTTTGAAAGTGAAGGAATTAGCAGTGATGTCTAACATTTCTGAAGCAAGTTTTCGCCCTGCTCTCCAACGTGAAGGTCGGGTGAAATGTGTGCGCTCGTTTTTAAACGTGTGTGGAGACGACCCGAAACCGATTTTGGAGTCTATTGTCACAGATGAAACAATGGTTCTGTATTATGGAATCCATGAAATGACGGCGACCCGATGAACCTCATCCCAGAAAGTTACATTTTGAGGGAAAATTTTAGATTATTTTTACAAGGGCATAAAATCGTTGTAATTAATGTATTGAAGTTAGGGGAGATTATATTGAAAAATAAAAATTGTTATATTGTACCTACTTTATTTTTTCTACATTAGGCCGAGAATTTACGGCGCCTACTACGTAAGTTTCGCATGGTTGTTATGCATTCAATTCTACATAAATATTCTTGTAGATGAAATGAGTTAGACAACAAAATTTAGATTGTAAATTTTTAATTTTTCCCATATACTGCACAATCGTTTTGATTTTTTTTTTGCTTCAAAGAATTGTATTAAGTAACCCAGTATCTTGTATCTTCACAAAATCCTAATGGTAAATGCACTAACTGCGATAGCTTCCATCCATTGGAAATAAAAAAAAAACTTACCTTGATTAAACTTTTATCAATGCTATCAATATCTTTATATGTGAAATTTATTGGCATACCAATAATTGATCCAAACCTACTGTACGACGTACCAGCATGGAAGGTGTCAAAACCGAACATTACAAATGGTTTAAACAACTTTCGTTCCTCCTTACCTATCTGTAATAAATAATTTTAAAAAAACAACTACAATGTTCTGAAGAATTTAAATACAATACCCCAACTAACGTAACAGCTTTGTCAAATCGTGCTTTAAGTTCTTCAGATAGAGGCACGGACATACCGTCCCTAAAAATGTATGCAACTTTATTTAGGTCTGAGCTAACCTTAACTATATCATACCTACTTATACAAACGAACTACATCTTTATATTTGTCAAGTAAAAATGTATTCGGGATAAAACTAGCATTAAATGTAACTGCGCTAGCGGTAAATGCTAGACCAAAGCAAAGTTTCTTTCCGTTTGGTGTTAACAAGAAATCTCCAAATCTTTTCAAAACCATTTTTACACTTCTCAAGTAAATTGAGACACAGATCAACAACAATGTAGGTGATCTGTGGTAAATACGGGCATAACATGGGCATAACTCCGTTTACCAATTTCAATTACACAGTGATTTACGTCAAGTAAAACACATTAGAAAGAGATAGCAACTTCAAATCTTAAGAAATAATTGCAACAGAAATAGTTACAGAAATCACTGTGATTCAATTGACTGTGATTTTCCAATTAAACTGATAATCTTTTTAGCATTCTAGTTATTAAGGTTGTCTTACATATATTTCAAAGCAATTTAGAATAGAGTGTTCTTAAAATATTTGAAAAACTTAAATTAACATATTAGTATGTAGCCCAAAAATGTTATATTTGCTTTTGTACTGTTATATTATAATGTTACAGGAGAACAACGTGATGACCTGATGACGTGATGACTTAGGTGTTTAGCAGCAAGTATAAGGCGGGGGCTGGCAGGGGCGCTAAAGCTTGTCAAAAATGTCAGACGTTCTAGAATCTTATCATCTAATTGTGACTCTGTGTTTTATTAGGTAAAATGTGAGTGTGAACATACTTTTCGCAAATTCCTGTTTAAATGAGATTAACCATCAAGATCAAGATGTATTTGAGTGGAATTATAACGTTTTTACTGTTAGTGAACCATATATCATCGCAAAATGATGTGTCGCCGACTACTCTAACAAATGTAACCGACAAACCCGCAGCAGAGGCGCAATCGACAAGCAAGGATCATGAGAGTGAAGTAAAATTAAGTACAGTGAGTAACAATAATGACAAAATTCCAATATCAAAATTAGACATTAGTTCGTCTACGTTGGCTCCCACTATAATACCAAACATAACAGCAGTTGCAGATAATGTAAACCCTTCTGTAAACCCATCTAATGTCCCTGCAGCAAATGTTACAAACACAAGTTCGACAACTGCATCTGCCGATCCTGTTTTACCTGATAAAGGTTCTGCCGAAGATGAACATAATAGCTCGATGGCGATTTTCTTTGTATTATGTGTGTTAGCACTTGGAATATTATTGATCCACTTGATGCTGCAGACTGGTTTTCAGTATGTACCAGAGAGTATAGTAATAGTGTTTTTGGGAGCTTTAATAGGTCTGACGATGAATGCTTTATCGAATAGGAATATTAGCAACTGGAGGAAAGAAGAGGCATTTTCACCAACAGCATTTTTCTTGATATTGTTACCACCTATTATATTTGAGTCTGGTTATAATTTACATAAAGGCAATTTCTTCCAAAATATTGGCTCAATATTAGTTTTTGCTATAATTGGTACAACAATTTCGGCTTTTGTAATAGGATTTGGAATTTATTTTCTTGGATTGGCTGATGTGGTTTACAAATTGAGTTTCTTGGAGTCTTTTGCTTTTGGATCGCTTATTTCTGCTGTTGATCCAGTTGCAACTGTAGCAATTTTCCATGCATTGAACGTCGATCCAATTTTGAACATGTTGGTCTTTGGAGAGAGCATATTGAATGACGCTATAGCTATCGTTTTGACAACAGCTGCTTTAGAATCAAATGATCCATCTATATCAACAGGAGAAGCTATCGTGCTGGGTATAAATCGTTTTTGCCTAATGTTCTTCGCCTCTGCTGGAATTGGAGTTGTATTTGCCCTTGTAAGTGCTTTACTGTTGAAACATGTTGATCTACGTAAGAATCCGTCCTTGGAATTTGGAATGATGTTGGTGTTTACATATGCTCCGTATGTACTAGCTGAAGGTATCCATTTATCTGGAATAATGGCAATTTTATTCTGCGGCATTGTAATGTCACATTACACCCATTTTAATCTCTCTACCGTTACTCAAATTACAATGCAACAAACACTACGAACATTGTCATTCATCGCTGAAACCTGCGTATTTGCATATCTTGGATTGGCGTTGTTCAGCTTTAAACACCGTGTTGAACCGGCTCTAATTGTTTGGAGTGTTATTTTATGCTTGATCGGAAGAGCTTGCAACATCTTCCCATTGGCCCTGCTTGTAAATCGATTCAGAGAACATCAAATTACTAAGAAGATGATGTTTATAATGTGGTTTAGCGGCCTACGTGGTGCCATTTCCTACGCCTTGTCGTTACATTTGAATTTTAGCGATGAAACTCGCCATGTTATCATTACAACGACGCTAATTATAGTACTTGTTACTACTCTGTTCTTCGGAGGGTCCACAATGCCTCTATTGAAATTCATGCAGGCTACAAAGAATCCGTCCCGTAGATTACGTAAACGTAAGAAGGATAGGGAGGTGACATTGAGTAAGACAAGAGAATGGGGCCAAGCTTTAGATTCCGAACACTTATCCGAGACCACTGAAGGTGAGGTGGAAGTATCATTTGCCTCAGCACGAATTAAAGGCTTCGTAAAGTATGATTTGAAGTACTTCATTCCATTCTTTACAAGGAGATTCACACAGCAGGTAATTATAGTAATAATATTATTTATTTAAGTAGTAAAAATTAACCATTATTTGAAAAAACATTAAATGTACTGCTATCATATATAAAAAATGACGTGATTTTCTATATTTCGATACCTACATATTTGAAACATTGTAAATATAACATTGGACTTTGGATATCAGTTGTCATGATTAGGAAAATAACTATATTACGCGGCAAATTATATAGGTTTTAGGTATTACAACGTATGGGCTAACAAGTTTGCATGTGTTTGAAGGTTTTTGCGTCAAACTTATTTTTACTACGTTCATTATTAGTAAATTATTGTCAGGTACTCATTGCGTAAGATAAAATTTATTAGATTTTGAAAATGTATGAAATTGTTTAAAAGAAAGCTACATTTTCAAATTGCCATAACATTTTAACGAATCAAATAACATTCAATTCAAAATGTTCAATAATTTTGTTCATTAATAGAGGGAAATCTATTTTTCGTCTTATGAGCAGCATTTTCCAATGGATCTAGTCGAACATCTTCAATATACATTTTATACACTACCGGCCATAATTATTTGCGTTTCGTTTAAATGTCTACCTCGACTATTAATAATTGCGGCACACACTTCCGGTATTCTCTCTATCAACTTCGTCAGAGTAGCAGGTTCTATTTTAAGCCAGGCTTCTTGTAGTTGTTTCCACAATGATTTCTTGGAAGTTGGAGGATTTATTTTCACCCGCCTATCGAGTTCCTCACACAAAAGCTCTCTGAGGTTAGCATCTGGGCCATTTCATTATTTCGATATTGCTTCCGCGTTCCACCGATTTTAAATATTCGCGGCACAGTTTAGAGGGGTGTTTCGGATCATTATCATGTTGAAATATAAAATAGTCACCGATTATTCTCATTCCAGATGGTATAGCATTTGCTTCCAAAAGTTCCCGGTAGCGTTCTTCTCTTAAAATTTCATCTATTTTAACCAAGTCTCCTACGGATCTTCGAACGAACGTTTTACTCTTGGAACCGCAGAGTTCAAATTTAGGCTCATCGGCCTACAAGACATTTTTCCAGTGTTAAACTGTCCAATGTTGATGCTCTCTAGCCCACTGCAGCAGTTTTATTTTATTTTGCTTGCGTAAGAGTGGTTTACGCAACGCTATTCGGCCAAACAAACCACCCTCTTTTAATCTTATTTTCACGGTGGTTAAACTAACTCGTTTTTCACGCACAGTATTAATTTCAGCCGTTATTTCAGGTGCACTTTTTCGTCTATTTCGTTTACTCGTTATAATTATCCGACGATCTTCCGCTGGTGTTGTCACTTTCCGTCGTCCCGTTTGTTTTCTATTTAATAATGTGCCAGTCTCTGGATATTTTTTACGTTATAGTCAACAGTTCGGCGACTTAATTTCAATTGTCCTAGGATATCTGTTTCTTCGGCTAAGATTATGTAAAGCAACAATTATTATGCGGATTTCTAAAGACAACTCTCTTATTTTTGTAAATATTGAGTATCAAAAACCCTTGTATTTTGAAAAACATGCAAGCTTGTACTAAAACAGGTCTTACCAAAAATTACTTGCATATAATGACCTACTTCCCAAGAAATATTTTACGAAATTGCGAAAGTAAACCGCTTTTTATCGACTGTAATTGCACCTGTTTGCATATCTCAAGGATGGTATGCGCTGCATATAAGTCAAAGTTCACAGCAAGAATGGTTAAATATAAAAGAAGCAAAATTGAAGGTTTGAGTCTGCGTTTTTTATTATGTGGAGTATGGTATTTAGAAGATACCTGACTTCAATTCCATCAAAAAATTTATCTAAGGTTTTGAAATTACTTCGATAATTTCACGATATTGTTGTAAATAGTTATCTGAAGTGTCAATTTTGTAATGTGTTAAATAAACTGCAATTAAATTGTAACGCCAATAAAATTATTTACTTTATAGAATGTATCATTCAGATATTAATATTTTAACTTTTTATTTCTGAGTAATACGATAACAT
Source organism: Dynastes maya (assembly GCA_029619315.2). Classification (NCBI taxonomy): domain Eukaryota; kingdom Metazoa; phylum Arthropoda; class Insecta; order Coleoptera; family Scarabaeidae; genus Dynastes; species Dynastes maya. The sequence continues at coordinate 44,653,803 of JAROYE020000005.1, forward strand.
GTACTTGAATTGAGGTGCAATTCTACATCTAGGCAATATCAAAAGACTTGTCGAAAACGTGATGGAGATAACTAACTTAATTGATATTTCCTTACGATTAGTTAATTGAAACAAAATTTTACGCTCTACAGCTCCCATTGATAATGATTAATGATTCAAGATTAAGATCCTCCTCATCAGTTCATCGCCGTTTTTCTTTATTTTATAATAATTTTGCGAAATAATATTCCAAACGTAAATGTAACTTGCTTATCAGGAATTACAAGCAATTTATTCAGTAGGTGAACAAACAATGAACAATATAATAAAGATAAATTTCTTTTATTAGGTACATTTTAATTAGAAATATAAAATGAGCAAACAAAACAAAAAGAAAAGCATTTAAAGATTTTCAGGATTATGGTTAGTACAAAACACCTGGATCTTTTTTTGTTTAATAAAGGGAAGTTTTATTTTTGGTTTAGTATACATTCATCCTCTTTTGATAAACTTGTACCGAATGTTTCAGTAAGGGCGGTGATCGGCAATATCTTGGAAAGCAACAAGTAAAATGACCAAGAGTTACACAGTAAAAATATTTGCAAATTCCAAACTTGTCTCCTTGGCTAACTACTCTGCTTGGGTTAAAGACATTTTGCCATACCATGTAGGATAAGGGTAGGAGGAGCTGCTGAATCATGTGAAATGAAAATGGCTATGATTTCTGCAATTTTTACCCGAATGAAATTAAAGAGGGCTTGTTTGAAAGGCTAATTTAAAGTTCGCAATTAGTCCCACCCGCTATTGTTCAATAAATTTACTACATGGCGTTAATTCCAACTATACGAGTGTTTCTAAATTAAAAAAATAAATAAAATGCGAGGATATACCATCGCTTTCATAAAAATCTGGGACAACTCTTATGAGCCTATTTTGACGTTTTTTCAATCTTGTGACAATGACTTGTCCATTTACGATTGACACTGGCAGACAATTTGACATATTTTTTCATATTTTCCAAAAGACGTGTTTAAAATGGGTAATGTCGTAATAGTATAGCTTGTCCCAAATTTTTATGAAACCGATAGTACTTCTCTTATGTTGTTTCTAAAAAGCTTTGTAAGGCTAAAGTACTGACGAAAATTGCCTTAGATATATTATTTTGATTTCCATATACATATAAATAAGGGATATTTTGTACAAAATACATTATTATTGCGACAGTTAGAAAGAAATCAAATATTGCTTGCTTAAAACTATACAGTGCGGGCCTAAAGTATAACCCTCCCATTTTGAATGACGGAAGCTAGCGTTTTTAGAAAAAATAGATCGATTTCTATTTTTCGTAAACTAACTTTTGCCGTTATCAGCATTTCAACTATATTTCCGGTTTTACCGGAAGTGGCGTCAACTTTCTTTTTTGAAATAGAACAGCCTGTATATTTTTACGTTTTTGGAAAGGCAATTGAAAGATGAATCCAACGATACCACATATGTTATACTTGAACTTAAGAAATATGACAATATGCAGCAATATAGGTTTTGGTAATTTGTTTTTGTTGTTACGCAAAGTTGGTTAGAAAAGAGGGCCAAATTGTTTCTTGTAACACCAGACTGATCTAAAGAGCTCGTTGCTAAGCAAAGTAATCATAACAATTGCCAAACTGTCAAATCTCAATTCCAAAAGCGTAAATTATTCTTGTTATTGTTATTATAACCTGCATTTGTCATACTTTCGTTCTTTGTGCTCGTTTTTATTTCTCATCTCATTTTAACTTGGTTTGTTAATTGTTGCTTCTCCTTTACTTTATCGAACTTTATTGTACACTTTGGGCCCGCACTGTATATTCATCGCCCTTTTGATAACGTCGTAAAACATAAATTTTGAATCTCTTATCAGGAATGCTATATCGAATCGTGACATCTCGTAAGTATTTATTGCGTATCTCTCTTAGAAAAGCAACCAAAGGGTTGTCCATGCTTCTAAAGACGATTTCTTGCGTACGATTTGCGTATTTTGAGCCAGTCTATCAAAATTATCACTTTCGCTGGTGTCCAGTACGCAGTTTCGCTGAATCTTTGTAACTTTTTAATGTGATTAGAGTAAGTACAGACAATCCTCTACTGCAGGGTCGTGATGGAGATTTTTAAAGCTTTAAGAAACAATTTGCTGGTTCTCCATCTTTAGGTGGGTTTGAAACATGCAGATAATGTTAATCATTTGTTGCTAAAGCATCGTGACGTCAGAGTTTGGTACAGCACTTTAAATAAAAAAGTTTGAAAAGTTAGCAATGTAATACCATTGACATTGGGGCAGCCTATATATCAATAAGTTGTGCACTGTTGCTTACCCATACTAACCATTATACTGTAATTTTATTAAATTAATTTGTCTAATAATTCTTTATAAATATTTTTGTGCTTACTTCAATTACTTTAAAAGTACTTGCAGCATCAAGTCCCAAACACCTTGTTTTAAAAGCACGGTGCTTGAAGCCCTAAAAATGTTTCAATCCCTACACTTTATTAGAGTGCTTTACCCCGCTCTGTAAAACTACACAATGATGAAATAATTTTACTGAGTTGCTCTTGGAAACACCCGGTACAATTACTAAAATCCTTGAGTCTTATCCTGCTGTGGAGTTTGATTTAAAACTGCTGCTACTTTCCATTAAATTTTAGTCACATAATTAAGTTATCATTTTGCCTTATCTTCAAATTAGGAAGAAAAACCTAATTCCAGTGTTTACAGAAAACAGTTTACAACTCGCAATTCCTATATAAATTATATTAATTATTAGAGTGTGTTAAAAAGGTGGTACCGGCAGTGGCGCCCCGCACAAAAGTAGTTACGTAATATACAATATTAGTGAAAAATAATATTGTTACCTTTTCCTGTCGTCTTGATGTCCACTGTGGCAATTGGCAACCGCCCTGGTAAGCTGCGTAGAATTGCAACATCAGCAACGCTCCCATTGTCGGTTCATTCAGCCGTCGACGGTGTTGTGAATACGTTGTCTTATACTTCGAAAATGATCGTTCGACATCCAGTGAAGTAAGATTTGCAAATGTCAGATATTCCTTTTCCTCATCTGGGCACTCTTGATTTTCAGTTATAGACCGAATCCTTTGTAAATCGGGATTTTTCGTTAAAATTGCACCAAATTTTTGAGCAACATCGTACTCCTATAGTGTTCGTCAAGTTTTCTAGAACGGCTTGTAAATTGTTTATGCAATTTAATGCGTCTCGTGCAGATAAGTGACTGTTTTCTAATTGCTGAATAGCTTGTCCAACTTCAGAATAGTTCATGGAAATTTCATCTATTTGTTGTTGAACGTCCGAATTGGAAAAAAGTTGCTGACTATCTCGAACTGCTGCAGAATCATTTGAATCAAGTTTCAAGATGACATTTTTTACTTGTGAAAAATATTTCTGATAGTAAGATACTGCCTGGAGCCATGTTCCCCATCGCGTTATTACAGGCTGAGGTGGTGGTGGTAATTTCGGACACAATTGTTTGAATACACGGATGTGTTTGGGAGATTTGATGAACATTTTTTTGATAGATGCTATTAACTTATCCACCATCGGATACTTCTTTCGAATGGTTTCTGCTACGAGGTGACATGCGTGTATGAGGCATGTTATGTGAAGAAGAGTCGGAAAGCATATTTTCAACATCCTACCAACTCTCAGCATTGTTGCGGCTCCGTCAGTAACGAACATTGTGACTTGGGTTCCTGTGATATAAAATTCTCCCAACGAATCTTTTATTATCTTGACAACGGTTTCTGCATTAGTTTTCTGAATCCTTTTACTGGATAACAACAATGAAGCTGGTGGACCAACACGTTTTAAAGGACGCGCTACAACATGAATGACGCTGTGTTTCTGAGCATCAGTTGTTTCATCCACACATAGGCAGATTTTCTTATTTCTCAATTCGTCTTTTATACATTCCTTTACTGTACCTTGCACACGTTGCAAATTGTATCGTAATTGCATAGATGTTGGCAGCTTCCATGAGAGAACATACTTATCCCAAAAAAGACGAAAGTGTTCATTAGATGCTAGATGTTGTGAGATGTTGCACACACTTAACAAAAATAAAATCATATACAAATTGCCAGTATGGAATATTGTTTCTTAAATTCTATACATGACGTTTACTTTTACAATGTTTTCTACATTCAAACCTATCGCAACTTAGCAATTCGCTATTGTATATTGTGCAATAAATATGCGGACTTCTATATTCTAATCCAGGGAAATGCCTGAGATATTTATTCACATTCGAAGGGAACGTTACACCCCTTGGGCGTCCCATCTCCGCGTACTTATTTGGCGTGCAGCGTGCAACGTACTGTCGCTTTGAACTCTCTCGCGGTACTGTCGAGATCGACTACGAGTTGAAAATTACCCCTACCCACGCCGCTACCGCTACGTTACTGCCATCCGGTACCATCTTTTTAACAAACTTTATATCTATTATTAAGTAATCATAAATAAAATGTATTAGCAATATCAAAACATTAACACAATTCATTTACAGGAATTAAAGGATTGCAAAAGTCAGATGACCGATCTAACCAATCAATGGTACCAAGCAATTCGCATATCACCAATGGAATCCGACGAGGAAGCAGTCAACACTCCACGATCGAGTATATCAAGTATTGTTCGCTGACTGAGGGCTTCCGACGTAGACGAATCATCCTGTCTCATTAATATAGGAAACTGATATCGGGTTTTGCATGACGACACACCTTTTATAATCTTAGATCAATCAAATATGTATATAGATCATATTTGACTATTGCACAAAGAAAATAAAAATACTACCGATTTCCATTATTAACAATTACATCGAGAAAGTTACTTATTTATAATGTACCTATATGTATATCTATTGTTGTTATCACTAAATTATTGATAAATGTATATAAATTACAAACTATTAGAGTAATGTTATGTTTGAATATATGTATTAACGATATATAAATTAATTTTGTGTTGCGAAGGAAATTTATTGATATTGGCTTGTTTCTCTTCAAAAAAAAAGGATTTTTCCTAAAATCTATTTTCTGTCCAACTTTACATAAAAAGGTGCCAAATATCATTGGTGTAAAAAGCCTGTCCATCATATTTTACTTAAATAATCAGTTCAAAGATATAAATGTTTCTATTTTGTATAAATTTTGCAAGCCCTTGTGTAAATTTTGTTCTCGAAATATAGAAGTTCGTAATGTCGTTGTAATTAACATTTAAAATTTGATGTGTAAATGTAAATTATTGTGTGAGTACACCTTACAAACAATTTATAGTATTTTTTAATATATTTATTTTTAATTGACATACTTATGTAGATAATAAATTATATTTTATTTGAAAAACCAGGGTTAATTGTGATACACAGTGTTTTTATCTTTACTTTTCATTTGTGATATTTTCTAAGTCAGTATTGAAGATATTTTTTGAGTAGTACTAAATAAATAATGTGTAATATTCTGCAAAAGATGTTTTCTTTTTTGTCAATCCCTCTGCAATTTAGTAATTTCCGCTTGCCTTACAATTCACATAAAGGCATTTTAGTTTTGAGCTTACTTTGGATATTGGGTTGCATATTTACAATCTGTTTAATACTTTTTTATGTAAAATAAATCAGTTGTACGTGTCTATATGGCAAATAGTATAACGCACAAAGGTTAGGTGGAATCAAAATTTTGTTAAACCTGTTTTACACGCTGTGATTTATTGGCCAATTAATCGAACAAGTTCTTGATTAAGAAATCGGTAGAAATTAGATGTTTTACATGTTACAATAACAATTTTTTAATGATCGTGAATACTCGTTTATCTTCGTTAATAGTTGGACGGGGGAATTAATCAATAGGAAATTTTCGTCTGCATTTAAAAATAATAGTTTAGTAATCTACTTTCGTCAAATGTTCAGTTTTGATATATGTACAGATATAGGTTAGGTTACTTCGGCTTCGGTTAGTTAATTCGAATTATCAATTACATTATATTCGTCGTGAGTTTGTGAAATTTACCCTCACTTCACGTTAGAAACACAGAAACAGAATTCGTAGATACTTTTCTGTTACTGGATTGGTATTCAAACTAGTGTTGGGCATAATCAATATATTTCAATAATCGAATGAATCGAAATTTACTAACGATTTCGATTATTTGACAGAATCCGAGTGACGAGTGAATTATTTCGAAACTCGAAACCTCGAAGTTTTGAATGCAAATCTCGAATCGTAATCCGTTTATGTGCTCCTGCGCAGTCGAAGGGGAATAATGAATGATTTCTGAACCATAATCGAATGATTATTCGGGTGTAATCGATATATCTCGATTATATCATTCATAATTCATAATCGCTCAACACTAATTAAAACGGCAAAGTTAGTGAAAAATCGTGGCAAAAATAGAGCATGTTTTATTTAATTTAATTGATCTTACGATAAAATCGAAGATCAACTTGTTCAATTAATTGGCGAATCAATCGTGGCGTGTAAAACAGGCTTTAAAAATACACACTACATCACAAGTAGCGATATCGGTATCAGTGCTCAGCGATTTTCTCAATTTAATACTATACTATTACTATTAATACGCAGTGGCAGTATTGAGTACATACCACCGATTTCTAGAAGGTACACGTATCAGTTCACATATCGATTATTGCGCATCAGGTATACATCGCTTGTGAATTAGTAAATGGTGACGTAACATACAATATAGGAAATGTTTTCTGTTGGTACAAATACACATTTCGCATGCTAGTAGAAACGGTTCTTGTTTGATACCAGGTTCGTTCCAACACGCTTATAGGACCATAAATTTACCGTCTGGTATTGGTGCAGTGCAAACGAACTGTTCCAACTACATTATGTACCGTACCTGGAACGATAATAATAGTGTTCCAACTTAACTTTGTATTGTACAAATCAGGTCATATCGATATATCGTATCAAGCAGGAACCGTTTGTACTGACATGCGCAATGTATATCTGCACAAATAAAAACATTCTTATTGCATGTTACATCCTTGTCTACCATTTTTTTTCTCAATAGCGATACACAATCGATTCCAAAAGCGCTCCAACACCATTTACTAATTCACAAACGATGTATATTCGACGCATGTGTGAATTGGTACGCGCACCGTACAGAAATCGGTAGTTGGAACGAACCTACGATGTACCGATACAGCCGTACAGTAGCTGATTATCGCGCGATACAAAGCTAAGTTGGAACACTATTATTATCGTTGCAGGCATGTCTATCTTTAGCGTTTAATCGCAGCAAGTAAACGTTACGATAAGTCGCATCTATTGTGTCTATGAAATATGCATGTGTTTAAGTCGCAGAAAGACGACACATGCATATTTTATAGAAACAATAGACGCGACTTATCGTAACGTTTCCTTGCTGCGATTAAACGCTGAAGATAGACCGTACCTTTATACGCTTCAAACCGCTACGATTCTGACGTCATTGTTGCGCCAAATTGTAATGGTTTAAAAAAAATTACTAACCCTGTCAAAACCAATGTATCACCAAAAGACGCCTTATATTTTGTATTTATACTGCTTCACCTCATTTAATTTTTATTCTTATTAACAAAACCCTTACAAAACTATAAACTTAAATTTGTTTTCATTTGTAGATACTGTAAATAGCTATCTTCAGATGTATCGAAAAAGTTACATGTGGTTGCCGGTTACATGTTTTTACCAATTTACCAACTGAAGGTTTACAATACACACATACATTTTTTTCGATGTAAAACAAACAGCACGACTAATGCCTCTCATATTCTTGTATATTATCTATTTTATTCTTTTTATTCCCAAGTCTCAATAGTTACTTACCAACTTAAGTACGATTGGTTGGTTAACCTGATTGTATTTATAATTTGTTAGCGGCGTCGGTTTGATTGTTTGGTTAAGTAGATAGTTTCGTTTCGTTCAACTTTGTTGTGCTCCTATTTAAGATTTTCATTAAACTTACATTAATATGGATACACTGTCGGCTGTTCCCTGCATATTAAGTAAAACAGTACGTGAAGCAGTTGTAAATTCTAAAGTATTGGTAGTTGGAGCTGGTGGTATAGGATGTGAGATACTAAAAAATTTGGCTCTATCAGGGTTTAGAAATATCGAAATCGTAAGTTGTACAGCATATATAGTTGGTTTATTCTTTATATATTTTTCTATATTTTAGATTGATTTAGATACAATTGATGTAAGTAATTTAAATAGACAATTTTTATTTCGTAAGGAACATGTTGGTTTACCAAAAGCTGAAGTAGCACGAAGTACTGTTTTAAATTACAATCCTTTGTTAAATGTTAAAGCATATCACGATAGCATCACTACGTAAGTTAGTGATTATTGTATATTCCAAATTTTTAAATTTGATTTTTTTCAGTTCAGATTATGGCGTAAATTTTTATAAGAACTTTGATTTAGTTTTAAATGCTCTAGATAATAGAACTGCTCGCAATCATGTGAATCGAATGTGTCTAGCTGCTGATGTTCCTTTAATCGAATCGGGTACATCAGGTTATACAGGACAAGTTGAGTTAATTAAGAAAGGATATACTCAATGTTATGAGTGTCAACCGAAGCCACCTCAGAAAACATTCCCTGGTTGTACTATAAGGAATACACCCTCGGAACCTGTACATTGTATAATTTGGGCAAAACATTTATTTAAGTAAGTTGATTTAAATGTTATTTGTTATAAATCATTATTACGATTACATTTTGATTACAGTCAGTTATTTGGCGAAGCAGATCCCGATCAAGATGTTTCCCCTGATACAGCAGATCCAGAATTAGCGGCAGATGCTGGAAAATTAGCTTTAATTGATGATGGTGTTGATATGCATAGAAAATCTACGTATTTATGGGCAAAAGAAATAGATTACAACGCGGAAAAGCTTTTCAATAAATTTTTCCAGGACGATATTAAATATTTACTTTCCATGGGTAAAATTCTTATATAAATTAATGACTGCTGATATACACATCTTATTTTCTTTTAGAAAATCTATGGAAGAAAAGGAAACCTCCAAAACCCCTAGCCTGGGCCGAAGCTGCCTCCCATGAAGGCGATATTGAGCAGGAGAACCCAGAAGAAAATCCTAAAGCAGAAGAGATGCAAGCGTGGAGTTTGAGCAAATGTAGTAAGGTATTTGCATCAAGTGTCTCTAAATTAAAAGAAGAATTATCTCACAAAAGTTTTTTGGTTTGGGATAAAGATCATAAGGAGGGTATGGATTTTATAACAGCTTGTGCTAATATACGAGCACATATATTTTCCATTGCTCAAAAGTCTCGATTTGAGGTAAAGTGTAAGTATTACAGATTAGAATTGCTCGTAATTAAACATCAATCAAATTTTATATTTTCTCGTAGCAATTGCGGGAAATATCATACCAGCAATAGCTACTACGAATGCTATAGCAGCGGGATTATCTATCCTACACGCATTCAGAGTCCTTGGCAAGGAATATGAGAAATGTACTCCTACATATATCAGGCAAAAGTCATCGTCAGCTAAAACTTTGTTGATGACAGAATCTACGCTGATAAAAGCTAATCCTACTTGCTACGTTTGTACTGAGAAGCCTTCTGTAAATGTCTCCGTTAATGTAACGCAAATGACGGTTAAAGAATTTGAAACTGAAATATTGAAGAAAAGTTTGAATATGATTGCTCCTGATGCTTTACTCGAGGGGAAAAATGTGGTGGTTATATCATCAGAAGAAGGTGAAACAGATGTAAGTTATATATTTGTTGCTTTCTATCTTATGTGGGTGTCAACCTAAGCATAATGGCTATATTTAATTATAAACGCCATTTCATTGTGAATATACTCTACATCTTCAGTTACATAGGACTAATGTCTGAATAATTTCTGAGTTAAAATCTCTCTTCTATATTCTCTATCCTCCATTCACGTATTAAGTAGACACGCTGTACGAGGATGGTATGATAAATACCTGTGATAAGGAAGACAACGCAATTGTTTTGCATTTAGTACATTTATTTCTTATACACTTAGTCCAGCGATATTCCAACTTTTTTGTCATCCAAATAATAGGATTTGTTGAACTCTGCACATTAGGCCTCCGTTTCGGCAATGACCTCTTCATTTGACGTGAACCACTTTCCGCCAAGTCATTTTTTCAACTTTGGAAAAGACTAGTTTTGTTGTCGCAATTGTCGAATGGACAGGGGCTTTTTTCTCTTTATTTCAACGTTGAATCGGTCCAATAAATCAGCATAATACTATCTCGTGATTGTCTTTCACTTCTCCAAATAATCAATTAAGGTTATGCTTTGCGAATCCCAAGAAATCGTCGCCATAACTTTTCCAGTTGATGGAACCGTGTTCGCCTTCTTTGGTGTATGTTCGCCGGGAAAAACCTATTTTACTGACTGACCTTTGGTTTCTGGCGTGTAGTGATGTATCCGTGTCTCATCTACAGTCCCACAACGCCACAGAAACTCACTCGTATTGAGCTTAAACATGTCCAAATATTGCTTTGGAGTTATCACGCGATTCCGTTTTTGATCAATTGTCAGCAGACTCCCATCTCGCCGATAGCTTTCTTATACTCAATTTTTCGTGAAGGATGTTTTGCGTTCAGTTGAGATATTAACCATCTCTAATCTTCATCCGGCGGTCTGCTAACACATTGGTTATATCGTCCGTAATCATCTCGATGGGGCGACCTGGCCGCTCCTCATCAAAGACGGATGTTCGGCCATGCTTAAATTCATTAAATCAGTATCTGATGGTAGTCGACGAAGGTGCATGGTCCTTATAGACCGCATTCAACTTCTCTTTGATTTCTGCACACGTTTTCTCATCCAAAAAAAGAAATCGAATCACTGACTGGTATTGTCCTTTTTCAATAATTCCACAAATGTATAAACTTGCTCACTTTCAGCAGCTCCCAAAACAACACTACTCGATGAATCCCTGCGAATTTTTTACAGACGTCGACTAAAGAATAGTATTCATAGTCGGTAATGCAGATATTGACACAAACACCTCCCCAAACATGGTGATTTCTCATATAATCCTTGTACAAATATATTAAGCTGTAAGTACCGTGAGCATCACAATGCACGTATTGGGGGTACCTATGTATATTCAACGTTTTTTTCTATATAGTGATGTTTGTATTAGTATTTTATTGATTTCGTATTTTTAGCTATTTAATAATCGAAAGATTAACCAACATGCTGCCTATTGTTCGGGAACGGCCCCTAAAAGTTCCAAATAAATTTCATTTTAAATTAAAATTTTCTAAAGTACACATCACGCGGTACGCGATTCTACCCAGTATTCCACCACAATATTCTCTTCTATTAGATACGTAGCTATTAAATTGAGGTTGGTATATCAAAGTAGCAACATTGATTTCTGTACTGTATAATATTTTTATTGTAGCAAAAAGTAGCCCATTATATACTTTAAATCTTAAATCAAAATATTCACATCATTTCCTTAAAAAAGAGAAGTACGTCACAAAAAATGATGTCACCTAATTCAGATTTTACGGTTGATACACGGTCTGTCTGTTGTGTCTTCTCAGAGAACTTTTGTCTGAAAGTGATTTGTCGCAGTCTCTACAGTTAAAATTCTTTGCTGTATGTGTCACCAGATGGAGACTTAGGCCGGAGGAGTGGTAAAACACTTTAGGAATAGAGTTCCGTAGTGTAACTGGATCTCAGAAGGATGTGGATTTAAACGCGTCCTTAAGTGCATCTCTTAAAGGTTCTTTCTTCAGGCAGTGAGGACAATTATAATTGTCTTCCCATTGTGTCATATGATGCCTCAACAAGATTTCTTTCTGTGCAAAAGAGCTTTTCTGGCACAGTTCCGTGCCTTATCAATGCTGAACGGGTAGGAAATCATTTTTCACAAATTCCGCAACTAAATCCGCATTGCTGCATATAAACCGAAGCATGCCATATGAACTGGATTCACCTTGTGAAAGTTTTCTGACAATCCGGGCATTGCAAGACTTTCAATTCACCATCCTTGTTGAATTCTACAGGTGGTTCAGGTAGCGTTGGCAGCAGTTCTTGATCATCCTCAGTCGTTAGCTCGATTACAACGGAACCATCTTTGGTGGTCATTTCAATCTGTGAAGGTTTCCCCGACTGCTGATCAACTTTCACTTGAAGCTCTTCTGATAATATTATTTTTAACAGCTTCTGCGACTCCTTCAAGATCTTGGTCTTCAATTTGATCCTCCTTCATGCCTTTGCTGTCTTCAAATGTAAACACATTTTTCTAATCTGTATCTGGCTCGATAACCTCCTTGTTCAACTGAATGGTATCCAAAGTACATGCGTCCTTGTTTTCCTCCTCCTCAGTTATACTTTCTGGATCATCCAGGATTTTAATTAATGTAAGTCACTATATTTCGGGAATACATATGTGCCAATAAAGATTGGATGTTTTACTGTGTACAGCTGCGCAAGTGTAATAGACATACCACCCACCATTTTAGGATGAAATATAACTTTATTTTTCTACCTCTGAATCATTTTTCACGTTTGAAAATTTCATTGGCACCATGATATATTAATTTAATTCTGTATTTACATTATACAATAAATATCTTTCTGATAGGTCAACAACGATAAGACATTACAAGAAATTGGTATCCGGGATGGCAGCATATTAAAAGTCGACGATTTTCTCCAAAATTACGAACTAACGATTTACATAACCAATTACGTTCCTTCAGACGTTACCCAACCTCAATTCAAGGTGGATGCTAAATCTGAAATTTATAAACCCATACAGGAAGTAAATGGTAAGAAATAATTTATTGTCATTCATAAGTAATAAGTAGAAAATTTACATCGTGTTCTTTTATGTCAATTAGGCGATGAAAGTGATATTAATGGCAAAAGTAAAATAGACTCAAACGAAGCTGACGATAAAATGGCTACCAGCAGCGAAGACGATCTCGTTGAAGTTATAGAAGCCCAGGATGCGGTAGATGATCCGCAAGAAGGATCTTCTGCGAAACGTAAAAAATCGCATCTTGTGGAGGAGCAAGGAGGATCTGTGAAACGTAGGAAATTGGATTCTGCGGAAGAGCAAGATGATGACTTAATAATGCTAGACGATGACGATATAATTTAATTTAACTTTACTAAAATAGATGTCACTACTTCCGTGTATTAGAATTAATTTTTATAAATATAAATTGATGTATTTATTATTTTTGTATTTGTTCTACCGTTTAAGTGGATGTATAATAATATAGGAAATTTTGTAATTCTTCTTTGTTTTATAATGCTTGTATCAGTAGCGATTGGTGGCGACAAATGAGAGGGCGCGGACAACGATTCGATTTCCTCGTGTGTTTCCATTACATGGTACAATGTACGGAATGCGCAAGGAAAATACACGAGGGAATAGAATCGCTGTCCGTACCCTCCCATTTATGTCATCATTAACCGTTGCTAGCTTGTACGTATTTCCTCATTTTTGTACCTGGAAGACGACGTTTCTCTTGTGGTCATTACTCATTACCACAGTGAATAAAATCAATATTCCAAATTGATATCTTCGCAAACATAAATATCAGACAAAACCAAAGAATGTATGCCTATGAAGAAATTCCGGTCTTCGTTAATATTCAGAACATTCGCGTGATTGTGGAGTTGTGTAATGAACAATAGCGGTGGGTGATACGTAAACGGATGGGCGCGGACAGCGATTTGATTCCCTCGTGTAGTTTCCTCAGCTGTTGTGCACCTTGTACTATGCAACGGAAACACACGAGGATATCGAATGGTCCACGCCCTCCCGTACGTGATACATATTTATAAATTTAAAAATGGAGATCTAATCGAAAATATTCTGATATTATTCTGATAAGGTAATGTGATAGAGCCCCAAACCTATTCAATCCAACTTAAGCCGGATAGTATTGATCATATATGATATAACATTTATTGTGTTACGTCAATTTCACAATACAATATGATTGAATATGATAATACATTTCTTGTAAGGCATAACCTTAGGTTGGCACTACCTGTCAATACACTAGTTACTGTTACAGACTAAGTTGGCAGTACGTGCTGTGAAGTGGTTCACAGTGAAAAGCAACACGGTGATACAAAATGTAAAAAAAGAGTGATGTACACGTGATGACTGTAAAGTAAAATGGACGTGTTTTAATGAAAAATGAAGAAATATATTTATATATTTTGTGAAGACAGTTTCATTAAAATATAACCAATGAGCCCCTTAACACACCTACAATTTAAATAAATGTATTCCTTTCCCCTATTCTCTATAAAGTGTTGGAATGTGCTTAAAAAGCAAATACTGTTATATATATTTCTTTGTGTAAATAAATTTCGATATCCTTTTGGATCTCATTTTCTTTTCATTTTTATATTGATATATTTACGTACTCTGTGAACAAAAATCCTCAATATTGTACAAAACGAAGCTTTTAATTTCGAAATTGCACTTATTTGAATAGTCTGTAATAACTTTTAAGACAAGGTAAGATTTTGTCATTCTTTTTAGGTTACAAAATTCGTCATTTATCTATTCCAAGCATGGATAAATTTTCTGAAATAAAGATTACTTTTAGTTATACAGTTATCAATAAAGATTATAAAGGATGCTGTAATTTATTTGCAGTTTTCATTACTTATGAGGTATCAGTCACGTATAATTCAGAATCCCTGACATAGATGGTACCACAGTAAGTATTCAGTAAACGAAATATGGAGATTTCTTGTCTTTACAAATATAAAATGGGAAAATTACTAGTACCTACCTACAAAATATGTGCAATAGAAGTCATCCTTTCAAAGGAATGTCACATTATATAATAAACAATAATTTTTAAAATATAAATTTCACATTAAATATTGAAAATTTTAAAACATCAACATGGAGGTTTTACTCGAAAACGAAATTAATTATAAAGATGATGAGAAACAATAATTTATACACTAGCAATCGTGTTGGTTATCTATGCAATCAGAATTAATTATTAGAACTTCCAGCGATGATGGGCATTAAAAAATGAAAAGAAATACAAGGATGCAAAATATACCAGAGCGACTTCAATCTGTTGATTTCAAGCTTCATCAATACACATCGTCTTGACAATCTAATATATTTTATATACTCGAAGTCCTCAGTCGTGAAATTATTCGCAACAAAACAAAAAGATTGACGATCATTAATCAAAGTGTCAGTATTATATTATCATGTTTGCTTATATTAGTGATGGTGTCGTGAAATTAAAGAATACTTTATAACAAAAAGTCAGGTTTTATGCGAACAAATGCGTATTTATAAATACGAGTTTATGTAATGCCTGCATCAAAAGTTTTCAAATTCTTAACTGAAGACAATGTTTTACTTGAAGGAACAACGTATTTTATGTTAATTTTCTCATTCAACCAATTGGACTTGACTCTAATAAATATTTTAATTAAATAATTTGTTTCGTTAAACACACTACATTTTGTTGATATGATTTGGGACCTGGATTTTTCGCGTCTAGTCTTATTTTAGCTTCGAGAGGAAGTGTTGTTTAGTATAGATTTTTCCCGGGTTTTTATATAGTGACAAAAGTAACTGTGTTTTTATAAACCTCAAAAATGAGCAGTATTAGTGTAATTTTAAAAAGTGACTAATAGACTTCTTCGGAAAGAAAAAAATAAAATAATTAGATAGGCCATTACCTTAACTAAAATTAGGACGGAAGAATGGAAAGAAGAGCCGAAAATAGAACGTTCGCACGATGTTTTTCAATGGACAGGTAAGAGTTCTGATTAACGGGCAGTAAATTAGCAATTTAAATGGATTCTAACGGAAAGCTCACGTTTCGCCAAAATTAAACTGGGTCTTCTTTTTTTCAGATTAATTTAAGGTACCTAAAAATCAATTTAAAAGGTAGTATTTCTGGGTTATGTTTGGAGGTTTATTAGTCCTATCTTAACGAAATTTATGTTGGTACTTACTGTATTTGGACTAAAAGTTACCATAAAGTTCCCATAACGAATGGCAAATACTGATGAGCCTAAATTTGAAGATTGGGGTATAATTTATTGTACTTAATATTGCAATTTCTTAACTTTGTATACAATATAGGAAAATAGAAAAAAAGAGAGTTTCAGGCATCATCTAACGTGGAGACGCGTATGGTTTTGAAATCGTGTTACATTTTTCTAAATATCTGGCTGCTTATAGAAAAATTAACAGGTAAATGGACGAAATGAATACGAAAAGACAATAATTTTCGAGTGAACTTTACTATTTACTATTACGTGTAAATATATTAATGTTGGTTTAAAATGTTTATTTTAAATTTTTTAAAATATCGCGCGAAAAACAAAATTGCCATATTATCGCGAGTGCCGACGATATCCCCCGAGAGAAAAAAGACGCTAAAAGAAGACCAGTGCGAACTGCTAACTTTTGTGCGGGTAAGTGAATTTTCGGTGTATTTTCTGTGATTTTCGCAGTTTGTATATTCCCGCGAATGCCAGTGCAACCGCCCGTAGGTATATCCTACATTCTTTAGCCCTTCAAGCCGGATCGTCATTTAAGTAAACGAGGTTAGGTTTTTTTTGTTACTATTATTGCACATAGTACGCCTTATTGTAAACATATTTATACAAAAAACTGAATCCATCATATTTTGTTTCATCTACTATTTTCCATGTAATCTGCAAATAAAACTTCGCATTGGTATTGGTAGGTGATCTTGAAAGTATTGTTCGGTTTCAGTATTTGTCGTATTCGCGCCATTCTCCGCCCGCTGTTTGTATTCATTGGTTTTCCCTTATTCGCTTCCGTACACAGTTTTAGGTTAAGATACTAGGTTAAATATTCTTTTAAGAATGGCACTTAAAATATCAGAAGGAAATTCAAAAATTTGAGTTACGTTTAGTAGAAGCGAGACAAAAAATTAAAGATTTGGTTTTTAAATTTCAAATTGTCCCTGATTTAGCTAAAGATGCTCTTTCAAATCGCAATCAAATTACTATATTTACCGCAAGAGTAAGCAAAATTGACACTTATTTCGATCAATATGGAGGTATTCAATCAGAAATTCGTTCTGTTTGTACAAAATTAGATAAACTAGATGATTATTCTCTAGATACAAAGCTAGCTAATGAATTAGAAGATTTATATTACTTTATAATTTTGAGATCCATCAATCTAGACGTACAAGTATATCTACGAGGGTAAGTAAAAAGTTACTTACACTTTTAGTTCTACAACTGTATTAAACAAAGATAGGTGTACAACAGGTACATTATTTTTCGATATAGTCTCCACCTTTAGCAATGTAGTTGGTCCAGTGAGCCACAAGCTTCTGTATGCCTTCCTGGTAGAAGGTTTTCGGTTGGTCGTGAAGCAACTTTTGCACCGCATCCCGAACGTCTGTGTCTGAGGCAAATCTACGACTGAGGGAGCGAGATCAGGGCTGTAGGGAGGGTGTTCCAGGGTCTCAAAGCCCAACCTGTTGATAGTTTCTATGGTGTTATGGGCCGTGTGCGGACGGGCGTTGTCTTGCAACAACAACATGATAACTCGTCTATTTGCTGTAATCATCCCTCGAGCTTGCTGAATGTTGTCGTCGGTGGTCGAGGTTGACGGCCGTCTAGCTCCCTCTTTTTGTGTTACGCTTGTGCGGCCACTTTGAAACATTTCGATCCACAAAAAAACGTTCTTACGAGATAAAGCACCTTTCACATCCCCTCTGACCACAAAAATCAGATCATTGCTCGTTGTTCCTCTTTGGTGCAAACTAATAGCGGAGCTGACATGTTTATGCTGTTGTTGCTAGCAGATAAATAACGCGATCGTGATTACATTCTGCACACATGACCACAGAGGCGCCAACTCAACGCATGCGCAAGCTACCGCCACCACGATAACCTCCAAAGCTTGTTATGGCGAAAGTGTAGTTAATATCTGACTTACCCTCGTATATATTACTACAAATGACGTCAAAATATGCGTCCTTCACGCCTCCGCCCGCAAATTTTCGGTCAAGTATTGTAAGATAGGAACTGAGACAATCTCTAGAATGTATACATTATACCAACCTTGCATAATACATCTTCAGGTAAACCTTCAGTTGATAATTCCGCTAATTTAGATCAGTCTACAGTAGGTGGTATTGCTCACCCGAGTTTATCCAAAATAACGTTGCCCACCTTTGATGGTATATTATCTAACTGGCCACAATTTCATGACTCATAATCATTGATTCATGAGAACACCTCCTTATCTGTTATTGCGAAGTTCCATTATTTACGAAGTCCTTTAATTGGAGACGCCCTTAAAATTATTAACGCTATTCCTCTTTTGGCAGATAATTATGAAATTTCTTGGAAAGCGTTGATCGATAGATACGAAAACAAAAGAGTTCTTGCAAACAAGTACAATTTTAAAGTATAAGCAGATACTGACTTTTCATTCTCCGGGTTGCAATTATTTATAAACGTGTTTTTTGAAAACGTCGCGGCTCTTAAACGCATGCAAATTCCAGATCTCGCTGATTTGTTGACTCTAAAAAAGGCTTTTATATCTGTCAATGACACAATATTACAAAATTATCCCCATTGCAAACAACCGCATAAGCTTTATCAGTGCCGACGATTTCTAAAGTTATCACTTGCAGATCGCTATGATTTAGTAAAAATTTTAAAACGTTGCGTTATGTTAATTGTTTTGGATTGCATTTAGTTTTGAAATGTGCGTCAAAGAATACGTGTCAGGTGCGTCGCAATAAACACCACTCTTTGCTACATTTAAAAACCCCTCAAATAATAATTCAAATACTATACTCTTGGTTTCTGGGTTGGAACCACGTCGTGGTGGTAGCTTTGGCCAAAGCTACGACGACGACGCGGTTGATTATGAACTTCTACCGTTCCCGTTTTCAGGGTAATATTAGTTACTTCTTTTATAAGTATCGTACCCTCGAATTTATTTTACGTTTTCTTTGTTCGTATAGGTACATCCTTCACATTTTCCTCTCCGTGGGCTTCCTGCTTTCCACTAAAGTCTCTGTTGAAAGCCTCTTGCAGAGTGAAGATTATTAACATCTTTTTCACTTTTTCCCTTTCGGGCTCTCTGTTTTCCCTCCAATGTTATTCTTTCTTTTCATTAGTATTAACAATAAGGCAAAATTTTATTTCATAAAATTGGTGGGCGGAAATGTTGGATTCAGCTTTGCTTTAAAATGTTTATTTTAAATTTTTGAAAATATGGCTCGAAAAACAAAATCGCCGTATTATCGCGAGTGCCGGCGAAATCCCCCGAGAGAAAAAAGACGCTACAAAGAAGACCAGTGTAAACCGCCAACTACTGTGCCGGTGAGTGAATTTTTGTTGCATTTTCTGTGATTTTTGCATTTTGTATATTCCCGCTAACGCCAGCGCAACTGCCTGCAGCCATTATCCTACAATTAAATTAAAGTTACAATAATCTACTGAATTAGTTTAGTGTTGAATGCAATTAAACAATCATTACTTCAAAGATTATGCTGAAGTGGTAGTAAATTGTGAAATATGTACAATCTAATGCTAAGGGGACTTTGTTAAATGCATTCAAGTAAGTCCACTCGACAATACAGAACACATTAATATGAAATATATGTTTGCATAAATTGCTTGTAACGTCAAGCCACTAATTCGTGAGCGGGTCACGCAAAGCCATGAGCACTAAAAGACATAAATAAAAATATTTCTAAAATAGTAAATAATTCATACATTAAAACTAGTCTTGTAAATAAAGTAGCCAGAACGTTAGAAAAATGCAACACGATTTCAAAATCATACGAGTCTCCGCGTTGTCTTTAATGGCAGAATTTATGAGTACTTTTGGGGATTTAAACGAATTAAGGATGGACGGCCTTCACACATTAAAAATAAATATTCTTGTGCACATTATATTCATTGTTGCCTGCCAGTACAAGTGCGCGTATTTTTTAATAATCTGTCAGCAATACTTTCTCTTTTTTCAAAGATCATTGTAAGCTAAAGGTAATATTTTATCATGATTTTTTACAATCGCACTCCCTCATCAAAAAGTCACGAACTGCCACTGATAAACAGTTATATAGATTTGAGGCACATTAAAAAGGTGACATCAAAAAATGAAAATGGTTCCTTGAATACGTTGGGGATCCAGGCTTTCAAGATGGTGTAGGCGAAGACAAAGGCGTTCATCAATCGACTGTTAGCCGCACAGCAAGTGAAGTTGCTAGAAAGATTTGTTAATAGTCAAAAAATTGGATAATATTTCCTACAAGCAAACAAGATGTGGAGCAAGCTAAGAAAGAGTGGCAAGCAGTGTTTAATTTCCCTTATTATATAGGAACATTGGATTGCACGCATGTGGAAATAATTAGATCTTCAGTACATGGTGACAAATATGTTAATAGAAAAAAAGTCAGGAAATGCAGTTATAGACGCTGACTCTGGCTATGGTCCGTGTCCATGGCTTATGACATCGTACAAAAATCCCGCCAATGACCTGCAAAAAAACTAGAATCAAGTTCATGCTGGGAATAGAGTTATTGTTGAAAGGGCTTTTGGATAAGTTAAAAGGAGATTTCCATTTCTTAGTTCAAAAGTTCAGCTTCATCTTGATATTATTCCTTCGGTTATTGTAAGTTGTTGTGTATTACATAATATAGCAAAACACGTAGATGATAGATACTTTGAGGATGTTCGTTGACCATTTCTAAAGAGTAAATTTCTCTTGCTCAATAGGAAACGGCATTTCAATTGTGTTGACGTAAAGATTTAAATTTATGAAAAAGATACTGCACAAGAATTTGCTCTTCAGGTCTCTGCCTCTCTCGAAGTAGTTTCTTAAAAAATCTGTTGTACTTAATACCGTAACAACAAATAGTAATATAATAAATAAACGTAAATTTTTAGCAGTGTGGATAGGATTGTTGAAAAACTTGCACCATCAGGAATGTTTCCACATTTGTCTCGGTAAAGGTTGCTTGCTCACTGTGATGAAAAAATTTTCTTATATTCCGAGAAAGACCGTTCAACATTTACGGAAGCAGCACATGTATAATTAAAACAATCCTTGGAGTTAATTAGTCTGAAGATGCACCACCCCACATTTGTCTTAATCTCGTATAATCGGAATTTTTTTTAAAACACTGTCAAACTTTCCTATAACACGACCGTTTTTTGCCGTGTAGGAATGTATTAACTTCGTCCACGATTTGCACTGATTGTACTAACAACAACCCAGTACTTTTTCTATGGCGTCTAGTAATCGTTTATAATTGTTGCTAATACTTTTTAAATCTATTTCAACGGAAGTATCTAGAAAGCCTTTCTGGCTTCCTGTAGCTGTAGCTTAGTCAGGGTCGAATTGTAAAATCACAAGATTTTACTTCTTGGAAATGTTCAGAATAATAAAAGGCCGTTTGCAACCATGTTCCCGAACGCGTAAGAATAGACTGTGATGGTTCGCTAATACCTGAACAAAGCCTGGGAAATGCTCGAATCCGTTTGGAAGATTTGAGAAACAGTTCTTTTTGTATTTGCTATTAATGCATCCACCATCGGGTAACATTCTCGAATAGCTTGTGCCACAAGATGAACTTTACACGTAACATGTAAAAGTACTTCACACTTTTCTTTAAGAAAACGGCTTACACTACACATTGTCGCTGCTCCATCATTAGAACTAACATGACAAGTCTTTGGTAAATTCCCTAAATGACCTTAATGCCTAAAATAGGATGTAAATATTGATATCACCCCATCGGAAAGTAGTTATTTTCCTTAGAATCATTAAAAATTATTGTGTTATCCAAACACCATTCCGCCCCAGGCCCCCGGGGTTTTCCTAATAAATTTCACATGGTCTTAATCACTTATTCCGGAAGAATTCTATTTTAAACTTTGTCTTAATTAAAAGAAGCTCTAATCTGGTATATCCATATTTGGTCAATGATTATGCCGTTACGAAATTAAAGAAATAAGATTGCTCGAAATTAATAGATGCTATTTTAGTAGCCCATACACTAGGAATTTTATTACCTAATAAATGACGTGTCCATTTAGGGAAACCAAAAAGCTTAGCTCAGAAACTAAACCACCCACGTACACGTATAGATGTAGTTTTTAGGTAATTAATAAAAACGTACGTCAACATGTGATAACTCACCGATAACGTACGCGCCATAATTGTTTGTTATTATTGGTTTTACGACGTTCTCTCGTCTTGTAAATTTCGATACCTACCTACCCAGAAAAAAAGGAACGGGATATTTTTATGGGTTTGTTAACATACTGAGGACCTGACGAGGTTCGGTTACCGGGCTTCGGCTGGCGAATTACAACCGGGGCCGGTGCAGTGCTCATTATGTTCCCGGCAAACCGACAACAATTATGCGTCTTGACGATGTACGCGGCCGAAATAAGTAGCTTTAATATTTCATCGAGATGTGTTTACGGGACCCGGCCGCCACCTTCGACTATTTACAAACTTGTCTCGAAGGATAAGAATTACCAGATAATCGGATTTAAATCAACGTTCTCAGCGGACGGTGTTAGTTTTTCGGTGCATGCAAGCGTGTATATAATACCTGGCCAGCACGATATTACTACGGATCGAGTAAATAAACACCGTTCAAGCGGTAAAAATAGGCGGTTTAAGATGAAAAGTGAAGCTGTCAGTTTAGCTCTTTTCAAAGAAAGGGTTACTCTTGTTAATGGAGTCAGCAACTTTGCATTTTATGACAGCTACCGATAATTTTATCGAACTTATCTTTTAGGAATAATTCTTGTTCATAATTAGCGTTCACTATCTTATTAAATAGTGTGTTGCCGAAATATCACAAAATACTTGCAATTTAAAAAAATCTTTTAGAAAGGTAATAATAAAACACCGGTCTAACTTTTCTATTAAGGCAAAAACAGGCGACCGGTTTCGTGCCTCTACAGACACATCTTCAGGCCAGCTAAAAGGTACCCAGACAACAAAGAAAAACGTAACAGTATAAACATAATAAAGAACCTCAATCAGCATGCAACAGTGAAAAAATATGAAGAATTGAAATTATGAGTATAAGTTGTAATACCAGATTATGTACTACAAATGTAATTAGATCATTAAGTATGAGAATGTATAAAAAGGGACATATCCTCCTCCTGTCTGTTTCATTGCCAAATATAATATTTTTGTACAAGTTATGAGGAGTAATTGATTGATTCACATAGTACTTGGTGATGAAAGGGAAAAAAATGTAAAATGCAACTGAAAAACAATAAAAGTGAATATGACAAACTATAAAAAATACTATTTTTATAAAGTGGTTCTTCCTAAATGTTATAGACAAATTGAAAGGACATCTGTGGTTGGTGGGTAGAACTAACCCAATAAAATTTCAAGAATACCCTAGTCTCAAACCACAGACGATAGAAACCGGCAGATTAAGAAACAAAAATCATATAGACTATCTGAACCTAAATCAAACACGGAGAGAGGATCAAGTTTCCAATAAAATATGGAAAGAGCGTGTAGATTCAAATTGAAGCTGCCGTTTAATGAGTATTTCTCTCAAGTGATTTATTGTCGCAATATCTCCAAGGATTCCAGGTTGTTCAGGAAGAATCCTTTGTTAGGCGTGTGTAAGCTTTGTAAGCCGTATGTAAGGACGCCCGATGATGCCCCATCATCGTGCGTCTCTTCTCCAAAAAGTCATCGAAAAATTGTGAAAAATGAGTAATGTCGGGGTTGTAGATTTTGGTCAATTGAATCAAGTTTAAACACAGCTGTTTTTTTTGTAAAATCATTGGAAAATTTTTTGGAGAAAATGGAACAATGGTATTGCAAAGCTATTTAATCAAACCTGGACTGAGGGAAAATACGAGAAGATTGGCAAGTGGGAATACTGTTACCCTTGTTTAAAAAAGGGAATAACAAAATATGTAAAAACTATAGGAGAATCACTATATACTGTACATTGTCTAAAGTATACGAACGAATACTCGAAGTGAGATTGAAGAAAATTACAGAACCTCAGTTGGACGAACCACAGAGTGAATTTCGAAAAGGTAGAGGAGTACAGGACTACATCTTCACACTAAAACAACTAATAGAAAAGAACTTTACCATTGATATATACGTAGCCTTTATTGACATTAAAAAGGCCTTTGACAGTGTGCCCCTAGGTATAGTGTAGAAAAGTCTGATAAAAAAAGGAGCGAACAAGAAATTGCTTGAAGAATAAAGAGTTTCTACAAAACCACAAAAAACTACGTAAGGATAGGAAACTTAGAATCAACAGAGTTTATTACCAATGAAGGGCTAAGGCAGGGTGGTGTCCTAAGTGCGACTACAAGTGGGCGACAGAAATATAAATTTAATCCAAATAGTAGAATATGTGTTTGCGGACGACCTAATCATCTGTGCCAATAACGAAAGGAACCTGCAAACAAACTTAAATGTATGGAAAAAATCTTTAGAAGATAGAAATTTAAAAATTAATGTATAGAAAACAAATGTAATGGTAATAGGTGAAAACAATACGAATGTCACCATAAAACTAGACGATGAACAACTCGTACAATAAGTAGAAGTATTTAAGCAGTTGGAAGTCAAAATACATAAGAATGGAAAACACAACCCAGAAATAAACGAAAGGTTAGAAAGTGCAACGAAGCTATATTACGCCCTAAACAAAATTTTCATAAGAAAAAAAAAGTCTCAGAAGAAACAAAGATAACGGTGTTTAAAACCGTCTTCAACCCTACTCTTTAACAGAGAAGCAAAATGTAAGGTTCAAGCATTGGAGATGAGATATCTGAGTGCAGTAAAGGGAACCGCACGAAGAGATAGACTCAGAAATGAATTAGTAAGAAAAGAGCTGACAGCACCTGAGATGGTTTGGGCATGTTGCACGAATGGAAGAGGAGAGACAAACAAGAAGAATATGGCAGGCCAAATCACAACAAAACCGACAGGGAGGCTTACCCAGGAAAACATGGGACGTAGTAATCACAGAGTGTCTGAAGAAACGAGGTCTGACAAGGAGGGAAGTAGAAAAAATGGTAAAAAACAAGGAGGAATGGTCAACATTTATTTATAACTGAATTCTCGATTGTATAAATTTTAACACCCTAAGGGTATATTAAGGATCATGATTTTTGGTTATCAGGAAAAGAACACAGCTTAATTGTCGTTGTATTTTGTTGTTCGCTCTACATTGAGAAAAGTAGGAACACGGATGTTTAATACAATTTTACAACTATAAATATACTACGTCCAAAATCTGGTGAACGCCAGATTTATTTCAATGTTTATTACATAAAATCAAACAGTTTCGATTTGATTATTTTTCCAAAAATTGTTTTTCTTTTAGACAAAGTATAATGATATGTATATTGACTAAGGTCTCGTTGTTAAAAGAACATTCAATTTTTTCAAATAAATAGGCACGCCAATCAAATGTCCACTATGTTTTGTATTCATAACAAAGCGATGTTAATAAAGAGGAAACAATTGTTTATACAGTATTTGCACATTCATATATTGATTGCTTATTGGTTTTACAAACTCAAATAACTAAACTAGTGCTGTATTCTGTAGTAATCAATAAATATTGAATTCGTTTTGTTTCCAACTGTAATAAACTTCACTATTCAGCACGCAGTATAATTGTTTTACAGCGGATGCTTAATGCGTACCATACTGACAATTACGAGGCCGATGTACTATTAGACGCACTATATACTAATAAGTTTATTTTCGAATTCGAATTTAATCTCGCCGTAAACGGCAATAACGTAAAATATTCCATATTCAATTCGGAACAAATTTTCGCTAATCATCCCATCGTCCGTTGATAAGTTGGGCTTGTAACGATCGTAAAATCTATTATTGTTGCCGGAGTTAGTCTAATACTCCTTGCGTTAGTTCTATTTTAAAATAAACTGGTAAACGCATCGGCATTCGATGTCACTGAGCGATCGTAATAACGGTAACATCCTTACAATAGAACATCTGCCTATATGACTGCAAGAAAATCCTTTCTTAAAATATTGAATATTTCCCCAGCGATGGCATTCGACATTCTTACGACTTTAGAGAGGATCTTGGGAAATTTTTGGTCCGTTGTTTATTACGGTTTATTAATAAAACTAAACATCCTCCGGTCGGATTATATTCCATTTCGAATTGTGGTCAGACCGAATTATTTTAATTTCTAAATCGTTACGCAATAATCATGAGATGGCGAAAGTTATTGTTTTGTTTATGATGGCCACTTTTAGTCTTAAGCACACATAAAAATATATTTTTAAATTAGTTGACAAGGCAAAAATATTGTGTACAAGTGCAAAGAAATTCAACCAGAAAGAAAACATAAATATAAACAAGATCAGCAGTACTTGTGACGAAGACGCACATTCCAGGAAAACAGTTTTAATGGCTACAACGAGGATGCTTCTTGTTTGGATATATCCAACTTCATAAGTAGAGCGGGTAATCGTATCTGCGATACATAAGCGTTTCACCGAAGTAGCGGGCTGCGTGCAAAAATCGATTCTCGTTTTGTCAGCGTCCGCTTGTATATTTTTCATTCAGTTCAGGAAACGAGAGCGTGCGTATTGTGTTACGCGTTCGTTATAAATATATAATTATTAATTTAAAATGTGTAATGTGAACAAGACTAAAAAACGACCCTTTGCTGGAACAGTAAATAAGTTTATAGTTTGTAAAGTGTGCGAGAAACATTTGATGTGCTGGGAAAAGGCGGACTGTAACAAACATGTAAATACCCAATAACACAGAAATAGAAAAAAAGGGCGTGCCAACGAGAACTGCCTTTATTTTCGACTTACTTATGATGATAACCTAACGTGTAATTTGTCACTTCGCTTACTCGAAAAAGAACCGTTTCAGAACTTTTGGTATAAGTACAACCCCTAGTTGAAGTTGCCAACTACGAAAACGGCATGTAAGCATGTTTTACTTGTACGCGAAGACGTGGAAAACAAAATCAAATTATTATTCGATTTATTACTGATTTTTTGGTATTGTACTTACTGCAGGAAGCGTACGCCTATGCCGCGTAGAGACATTACCTGGCTTAATTCATAAGTACATATCTAGGGAGAATTTTATATGTATTGGTGGGCGAGCATTATCATACAAGGTGAGTCATCTCTGCGGGTTTGGAAGATTGTTCCTTGGTAGATGAAGATTTTTCAAAATGTTTTTTTTCATGCTATGAGGTCTTATGGATATGTTTCAAAATTATATTGAAACCTGCAGGACGTCTCATTAGTAAAGACCATTCTGAGATCCCCGTGTACAAGAGAGAGGTTCGAGACATTGAGACCTCTAGCTGCCGCCCCCTGCGCTGTAGGTATCTAGTGCATAAGCAATTATTGTGTGAGGTTGTTTATTGAAATTTGAACTGAATGCATTGAAAAGTTCTTAAAAACGTATCAACTCGTCTATTTGCTAACAGTGTAAAAAGATTTTTATAGCAATTCCCAGACTTAAAATATAATGGTAAAGAAGTGCTGTGTTTAGTTTGTGACAAAAGTTTATTATGTTGGAAAGCACAAATATGTAAGAAACGTGTATATAGTGCAACAGAAAAATTAAGAGAAAAAAAAAAAAAGGAGAAACGCAGTGTAATGCATTTCTATTTGATTTAACTTTGATGTTAAGTGCGTGTAATATACCGGTTGAAAAAATTCATCTAAAAACGTATTGTCAGTTTTGGAAAAAACACAATCCCACATGGAAATTACCAAGTCCGTCGACGCTACGAAGGTGTTTACCGTCAGTGCGCCAAAGATTTTAGATTTATCTGAAAACCAAAGTAAAAGGTAAAAGACTCTGGTTAATTATAGGTGAAACTACCGTCAGGAAAAAAATTCCATTCCGTCGTGTCGAGAAAAAATCAAGTAAGTCGATTTACTGGCATAGGCATATCTATGTATAGTAATTGTCTTACGGGGGTTCATGGTGAGTCCGGCGTCGTCCAGGAAGTCTTTGATCCTGTCTAGTTACGCCTGTGCAAGGTTGACAGCAGTCTTAGCGTCCCGGCATATGGCTATGATGGCAGTGTCGTCAGCGTAGATGGCGTTGAGAACTCTGCCATCCTCGGACTTGGGGATGTCGTGGAGATAGGTCGTGAATAGCACTGGATCTAGCGCCGACCCTTGAGGGACTCCTGACCCCATCGGTCTTTCGGAGGATTCGGTCTTGTTAACGATTGTGCGGAATCGTCTTTCCGCTAGGTAGAGGTGGAGAAGTTTGACTATCCTAGGCGGAAAGTTCATTCCTTGCATCATCTGAAGCCATCCTTCGTTCCGGATCTTATCGAACGCCTTTTCTAGGTCCAGAGACACCATGACAGTGGTCTGTTTCCTGTTTAAGACGGTACTGATGTGATCCGTGATTCGGTACAGTTGGAGTGTGGTCGAGTGGTTCGACCTAAACCCGAACTGGTCGTTATCCATCAGCTGGTAGTTGTGCAGATGATCGTTGATTCGGGCCAGTAATATAGATTCGAAAACCTTACTGATAGTCTCGAGCAGCGATATCGGACGGTAGCTTTCCGGAGAACTTGCGTCCCCTCACGGGGATTATTCTAGCAGACCTCCGCTTGATTGGATAGTGCGTCAACCGAAGCGCTGCGTTGAAGGGTGCCGTCAAGTTGACAAGCAGCTTGAGTGGCAGGCTCTTCAGGGCAGCGTTGGTGATGCCATCGTCCCTTGGGGCCTTTCTGCTAGGAATCCTCCGGATGACCTGTAGGACTTCCCTTGGAGAGACTACGATAGGGGCGCCCGGTGCCATCGCGTCGATCTCGACCAGGGTGTCTCGGAGTTCGTTCTCCTGCTGAGGATTGTCACCATCCGTCGGGGTGAAGTGGCCCATGAACGTATCGGCCAGCGCCTCCGCCTTTTCAGAGTCCGTGATCGCGCTTGCGTCGCGCTTCAGTAGTCTGGGGACCTTGTGTGGATCCTCGTCCTGGGAGCGTTCAACGAATTCTTCCCATTTCCTCAGACGGTAATTCTCGATTTCTCACTCGATCGTACGCCTCAGACGGTTGTGTTCCTCTTTTAACGGAGGGTACCTGGTGCGCTGGAATTCTTTACGAATACGGTTACGCTCTTTAATTTGCTGCACGATTTCCCTTGGGAGGATTTCTCCGTCCGGGAACTTCTTTTTCAGCTCGGACTTTTTCAGCGCCTCTTGGGTCAGCCAGGTGGTGTTGCAGACTTCGTCTTCTAGATCCTGGATCGTATCAATTCTGGGGTTCGCTTTTATCTTTGCAGATATTAAGCGCTTGTGCAGGTTCCAGTCGTGTTTTCTGGATCCTGTCTTCGATCTAGTAGCTGGTAGGTTCAGGTACGTCTCCGTGATCACCGGGTAGTGATTGGACGCATTGCTCTTACGTCTCTCAGTTTATGCCACTAATCTTCAAAAACAGCAACTGAAATATCTACTGGCGCCACCTAGTGGCAGTAGTTATAGATAGTCATGCCGTCTTAGATAGTAGCGACGGAATCAGAATATAGATACCATACTTACCCATACAATAATATAACCTTTAATGTACAACGTTTCATAAACATTTTCAAAAGATGTCGGTTAATGTAATACTTTTTCTTTTTATTACTATTTACCACGTGTACTAATTTAACTATAGTTTTTTTTTAATATACAATAAATAGTAATAATAAAAATGGAATAAATAAACTTAAATATTAACTCATTAATTATTAAACTACATAAAAATAATTCCTATTTAATTACGAAATAATTTAATTATACTGTAACCTATAAAAAAAACTTTTTTATTAGTTCATTTACTTGCTCCTAACGTTAATTATTAACTTTAGGTTTTTTTCCATTATTGTTAATCTTTCTTTTATTGGATATCGTCGTATATCCTGATAATGTGTTTTTTGAACACGAAACTGGTCGCCTAATTTCTCAATAGAACTTTGTGAGATTTGGACCATTTCTTCATTTCTACCCTTAATATGAATATTTTCTTAACCTAAAACTAAATGATTTACTTGGAAGAAACATTTTTCTCTCTTGATTTTCTAACCCTAAGAAATATTTATTTAATTCAAATAAAATTGTATTTATTTATTATACATTTATTAATTATACATTTTTATAATCTTGAAATAAACATATTTTCTTGAATAGAGGCTGATTTTTGCAAGAAAATCTATTTTCTTGGTGCAAGAAACCATTCTTCTACGTGTATGTTTTAAAGAAGGAAATAAGTACGACGTCTCAAAATAACCATTTTTTTTTCCTAGAAAAACTGAAATAGAAAGCAAGAGCCTTAGGAAAAAATGATAGTGTTTTTAAATAGAAATTTCTGAAATAAACTAAAATAAATTACCGTAGCTATTAAAAAAAAATAGCTTTATTTCCAATAACCACAACCGTTTCAATTTATATGGAAGTTATTGTTTTTTTGTGTGTACGACTATGGAGAGAATCTTGATAAATTTCCGTGCACTGTTTATTACGGCTCATTATCCTCCGGTGGGTCTACTTCGAATTTGGAAATCGGTTGTGGTTAGACCGTCAGATTAATTGCTAAATCGTTACCCAATAAGCATATCGGGGGGAAGGTTATTATTTTGTTTATTACTATCTCTGTTTATTACGATGACCGCTTTTAATCCCGTAACTTTTTCCTCAAATCCGAGAATTAAAATAAACAGAAACTATACAGCGGGGACTGTCCATAAATCTCGCGTAACAAAGAACGCCAAAATTAAAATTTACGTTTACATATACTTTAGTCTTCCAGAGCGCTTTTACGTTATACGTATACTTTGTAACTTCTCATGGTAATAAATTACGGTGTTAGGTCCGTTCGCGGCCGGTAAATAGAACTTATCTCGTCAGAGCCGTCCTTAGCGAGAACTTGCTCTCGAATAAAAGTTAGTGAGTTGCTCTTGTTATATCATATATACGGTTATCTGTGACACGATAAGATTTAGAATATATGTGTATAAAACACCGCATGAAAAAGTGAAAGGATTGGGGTAAAAAAAGTAAAGCTAAAAACTTCGTAAATGAATTTCAGGCGATTTATACACGAAATAAGTTACTAAATCAATCTGGAATCTAGAATACTAAAAGAAATTACATTTATTTTTTCGTTATTATTGAATTATTTTTAATGAAGAAAATAATGTATTTTTTCTTCTTTGCAAGTTGAAAACTTCAACATCATTTAATTTTACACCAACATATTTTTTGGAAAAAGGATAACAAAAAAACATTTTTGAAAAAAAAATCAGGTCACACAGTTATAGTATAATTTTGAGGTGAATACAGGTTGCCCCCAAATTGTGTAACCAATAGAAACCTAAAATTTTCTAATGATATAATAGACATCATAGAGTATTTTCCAGAAATATTTACTAATGTGCAGGATGATCGATAAGTAACGAACCAGACACTAACTTTGTTATTTTAAATTGCATATCCTGTATATTCTTAGGTATTTGACTTCTTCATCTAGAAATAAACCAATATAGTATGAACTTCATATGTCTATTTCTAACAGATTTCGAGATACATATTTGCAATTATTGTCCTCAATCGCCTAAATGCAAATACCTTTATTTCCTTCAATAAATCCGAAATGAAAATACATTTTAGCGTAAATTTTTACAGGATTAAATTACATACTTGGCTCTATCTAGACATTGCATTAGAACGCCTTCAAAATATACAAGGTGTTCAGTAGTGAACACCAAACTTTATTAAATTCAGACACCAGAAACGTAATTTTGTTAAAGAGCACCATATATTCTTTCTGTATTCACCGTATAGGAAATTTATATCTCTAACGTTTTTGTATAGTGATGGTTGGGTCTAACATTGAAAATAAAAAAGATACTTACAGTTAATCGCCAGTTTTGCGTTTGGATATTACATCCTAGTGGTTTCTGGTGATAGTATTGTTTGGTTACCATGACAACAGTGAACAAAACATACTGACATTGCTGCACTTAACTGTTGAAATAAAGTGTTCAAAGAGGAGTTGATGCATATGATTTATGCATGAAGTTAAAAATAGTTAAAAATGAAGTTAAAAATTTTTGCAAGAAGTTAAAAAAAGTTATTGGTCAAGCATGATTAAAAAATATAAATAAGTATGCACGGTGGGATACTCCATTCGGGGACACGTTGTTCTCCTTTGCTAATAAATATTACTACGAAAACAAGAGCGTATGCTTTAGTACATAATGAATCTTTTTCAATATTACCTTGAAGGTAATATAGCAATGAAAATGATTGCGCGATAAAGCGCCAATAATACGCTCTTCCCGAACGCGCTTT
Organism: Dynastes maya; assembly: GCA_029619315.2. Taxonomy (NCBI): domain Eukaryota; kingdom Metazoa; phylum Arthropoda; class Insecta; order Coleoptera; family Scarabaeidae; genus Dynastes; species Dynastes maya. The sequence continues at coordinate 44,686,219 of JAROYE020000005.1, forward strand.
TTCACGGTGGTTGCTAATCTTAGTTGGCTTCGTAAGCAAAAGAATGTTAATATACAATCGTAACTTCGTTTATGACATTTTTCTTCGATTTTAACGACACGCTTTACGTTCGACTGGGCTAGTATTTGCGCCGATGAATCTATTATCCAATTAAGTTAATTACATCGATATTGAATAGCTAAACTGCTGGTAGCTATTCGAGATGGTTTACGAGTTCCGTACCGGTACGGGTCCGCGAAGCACGTCGAATCGCTATGCAGAGACGCAATACGATCTTGCTCTTCGACTCTGAGGTTTGCGTGTACCTTCAAGAGCACCTCGCCGGGCATAACATAGCGTGGAGTGAAAACTCTCTCGTGTAATGCAATATTAATTATAGGTGATGTTAGAACTATTCTGAGAAGCAAGCCTGAATAACGACTCTCAACTCGGTTTATATGGTGTTATTATTATCGTAGGAATTACATGTTAAAAGTTATTAGCTTAAGTGTCCCTAATGAGAATGCTTTTGATGTTCGAAATTTACTGTGGCGGTTACGCTGCCAGAAATCGTATTACGGTAATGTATAATATGTGCGGTAGGCTACACACACTTCACTTTGAAAGTGAAATGGCAGAAATGCGTAGTTGCATTCTTCTATTCATATATTACGTAAATTGCGGGAGTTACTCAAGTCACTTTATAATGTGTAATCTATAGAGTTGCTCAATTTGCGCCAACAGCCAGTGGCGGGCGCATAAAAGTGTACACAAAATAAATGGTCAGAAATAATGTATAATACATGCTCAAACACTTACCGCCTTAAGAGTCTTCCGTGAAATCACAAAGTGAATAATGTCTGTTAAATATCTGCAACATTAGATATGTTTCCACGGTTGTTTCGGTAAACCGAGTGCTGCGTGAGGAAAAAGTGTGTTTATATGCAAAAAACGAACGTTTTACATCTAGTGACGTTATATTTGCGTAATTAAAATAATCTTTGGAACGGTTCTGTTGACGCACCTTCATAAATTTGTCTTAATGTGCCAAAATAAGAATCTTTCTCTAAAACACTCAAACCTTTCTAGAACACATATTTTTTGAGTCTTCTACCGCGCATAGCTGTGCGTGAACATGTTGCACTATTTACAGAGATTCCACTAACGACACCGAAGGATTTTGTAATTTTTCTATTGTCTCCACTAGTCCGAAGTAATTGTTCTGAATAGTTTTTAAATCCGTTTTAACCTGACTATCTTGAAATTTCGACTGGCTTTCCTTGATAGCCGCAGCTTCCTTTGGATCGAATTGTAAAACCACCTTAATATCCTCAAAATATTTATGATAATAAAACGTGGCCTGCAACCATGTTCCCTAACTCTGATAAAAACGTTTTTACCAGGATTTCTCTGATGTGGAAATCGTCGACGATATGCTCCAACAGCAGCTGTAGCATTCTCATTACAAAAAGCGTACACATACATCTTATTTACATATTCTAAATTTCGAAGTTCACCAAATGGTGCTAGATTATCGTCGAATTAAGATTAGATAGATAGCAGAGGCTGTAGGCATCTCGAAGGAACGTGTTTGCCATATATTGATTGAAGACTTGGACATGAAAAAGCTAACCACGCGTTGGGTGCCGCACTTGTTTACTTAGGACCAAAAATGCATTTTCAAAGCTCTATCGAAGTAGTTTACGCGAAATAGATCAAAGTTTTACCGTCGATCAATAACTGTAGATGAAGCTTGGATACACCAGTAGACTTCTGAAGCCTACGCACAGTCGAAACAGTCGACTGCGAAGGATGAATCTGCTCCGAAAAAGGAGACCGGGAAAATGATGGTGACTGCTTTTTAGGATAGTCATGGATTTGTGTTAATCGATTATTCTGAAAAGCAAAAACAATAACGGGAGCACACTACGCATCATTACTTGACATAAAGAAGGCAGAAATTGCGGAAAACGGCCGCATTTGAATAGAACGAAAGTTTTGCTCTACCAAGGCAACGCAGCGTCTCACATTTCAGTGGTCGTTATGGCAAAAAATCACGAATTGGGGTTCGAATTGGTTGACTATCCACCTTATTCACCAGAACTCGCCTCCAGCGACTTTTTTCTGTTCCCTAAGCCCTAGAAGATGTAAACTATTATTTGGACGCATTATAGAAATGGGAGCATCACTGGGAAAAGTGTATAGATTTAATAATGATAATATATTCGTTTATTGTACCAGTATTGGAAATAAAGTAGAACATTTTTTACAAAAACATTGGATTCGTATCTTAATTTATGCAATAAAGTAGCGTCAATTGTATCAGTTAGATAAAGATAAATGCAATACCGAAGCAAAAGGATCTAGGCCAGCAATAAGTTTCCTGATCTTCCCCTAGACCCGCATACATAGAACCACACACGTGTAGATAATAAGCACTATCAATAGATAATAGGTTTGCGCACACAGAAAGAGTATAAGTATAAGTAAAAAAAAAAGAAAATACAACTGTTGAAAGGCAGAGAATCAAGTCAAAAGCAGATGCAGTCACTACAGTTACCCATAGTAATAAGTCTTTACCCTGATTTTAAACATTCGGATAGACAGGCGTTTGAACTGGGGTAAAGCATTATAAATCTTAGCAATATTATATGAAAAGGACCTCGTAAACAAAGCGGTCAAATGTGTTGGGTGAGAGAGTAAATTTCTAATCCTCAGGTTAAGATTATGAACATCAGTTATATAAAATATTTTGGAATACAAATACTACGGTGATCGAGAGAGAATAATCTTATGCGAAAGGACTGCAAAATGCAACAATCTGCAATGCGCCATGTTCAGCCACTTATTATATTTTACAGTATGTGAAATCGGATTAGGTCTTCTTATTCCGCATATGAACCTAAGGTAAGCATTCTGCGCTTTCTGTATTTGTCTCGTATCAATAGTGTCTAAACATGGGCCATACATAGCGTCACGATACTTAAAATGAGAAAGTACCGCGTCGCATAGGATTCTCTTCAGCGCAGCGCTCAGATATTCCCTGCTACTGTAGAGTACCTTAAGTTTTACGTAAGCCAGCCCGAGCAACGAAGTAATGTTTCTTAAATCTCAAATCACCATCCACTTCAACACTCAAAGTTTTTACTGACTGCATTAACGGAAGTGGGCAATAGTTTAAAATTTCATCTTGTTCGATACGCCTAACTGAGCTACTGGACGCCCTAGACTAGTACTGCTGTCTTTTCAGGATTTAAATTTAATCCGTGCTTTAGGGAGGTTTCGGAAGCAGGTCTCAGATCTTCATTCATTCTTTGCACCACCAAATCAACGTCAAATACTGCAAAGGAATAATAAATTTACACGTCGTCAGCATACATATGGTGTTTACAGCATTTTAAGTTATTGAAAAGGAACGAGGTGTAGATTGTGTATGATTTACACTTTTCTTGAGAAATAAAACTGAATTTGACAAAAAAAATTTGCTTTTATGTTACGCTGGAAACTTTTCTGATTACCTTCGTACGTGCAACAAATGTTATTTCAGGATCCAATCAACCGTGTATACTTGCCACATTCGTATTCACTTTTTTCCAAAATTCTCCTTCATTACATATACACGAACCTAAAGACAGCATGTTTCAGCGCTGACAATTGTTCGAACAACAATAAATAAAGTCGTGTACGTGTAGATCGTAAACCACATATATGTACGAGTCTCCGTGCATCAGCAGAATGCCGTGCTTTGTTTTGTTAATGCAACAATAATGTCCCGATGAGGGCGACGAAATATTATTTATCTTTTCATATATTCACGATATAATGGTGTTTTCATAAGGGTGCGCATATACGTTGATATAACTTCCATCTGAGACAATAAGTGAAGAAATCTTGTTGACTTTAGTAAAGATCGTGTGTGACCGTGAATATCGTTCGCCAAGAGCTTGGGATCCTCGTCGAGATTTTTTTATCGGATGAGTATGTATTCCTTCTTTTAGGTTCTTTTGGATTTGGGTTGTTTAGGAGATGTCTGAGTACATCTATTGGAGATATTATTTCTAGTTATGCGTGTATAAGAAGCGAATTTCAACTTTAGTGCCTCGAGACTTTTGTATCAATTTATCGAGTGTCTCGGGAACAGGTAATAAAAAACATTTAGTGTAGGTGTTCTAACAGCATTTATTTTGAAGCAAGAGCTTATACAGGTATACATCATCAATTTTTTGCAATGTGAATCTTGCTGCTAATAAATATTTGTTCATAATTGATGAAAGGAGAAGTTTCTGATCTCAAAAACCCGTGGGGTTGGCAGAAATAAAAGTTAAATGTTAGTGAATTTTACGATCCAATACTTCTAAGCCTTTCAATTCTTTGGGCAAAAGCTGTAACAAATAGTAAAGACCACGTTATGGAAAAATGGTGACACGTTACTTAAAGAACATTGTTTTATATAACACCAGTTATATGTGAACGGGGCAACACTTCTTTTTAATCTAGTCTTCATGGTTTATTGTAGTTTTTGCTTGAAGAACAAGCAAGAACGGTTTCGAAATATTAGTTTACATTAGTGCTGTAGGTATCCGAAGAAATTGAGATCCGGATCCAAAACTATCTGGATATCCGGATCCTAGGATCCAGATCCACTATCCGAATTCTGGATCCGGATCCACTATTTGATTCTCGGATCCGGATCCGCTATCCGATTCTTGGACCCGGATCCACTATCCAATTTTCGGATCCGGATCCGATATCCGATTCTCGGATCCGGATCCGTTATTATTTTGCAATGTAGAAAGTGTTTAATAAAGAAAGCAACGAATTTGTGTTATATTATGTAGGAAAAGTGCAATGGTTTTTAAAATCCGTGCATTCAGAATAATACTGGATTTCCATGCGCACACTTCGAAGTTACGTTGCACTACATAGGTGTTCAATAAATCTGGTGATTATTACAGCTATATTGTTTGATAATTACTCGACCTACTGCAGATATTTGCTCGGAAAAGTTATCAGAGAATGGGGTTGAATCCATATTATCAGATAATGGATTCGATCGGATAAAGAATCCGAATTTAAGATTTTGGATAGCGGATCCGGATTGGAGGTTTGGGTTAATGGATCCGAATCCGAGTTTTCGGATAAAGGATCCGGATCCAAGGTTTCGGATAATGGATCCATCAAGCCTTTACTTGTCTACTTGGCAGACAAAATGGCGTATTATTTGCCATTTGTCACAAAATGCCATATAATGGCATCTTCTTATTTGTAATCCTTGACATGCAAGCTGGTGAAGACAGCAGATATTTTGCACGAATATTGTCCTTCAACTTATGCAACAAAAACGCATAGTATGTGCTGTTGACAGTTGTGTTGCGACCTTTAAAGTCAATGAGTAAAATACCCTCACAATTGCAAAATATTCTGGCCATCACCATTTTCGTTGATTGAACGGCTTTCGCCATTCTGGGACGAGGTTCATCGGGTCGCCGCCATTCCATCGAATGCTTTTTTGATAGAGGGTCACAATACAGAACCATTGTCTCATCTCCTGTGGCAATGGATTCCAAAATCAGTTTCGTATCGTCTTCACACACGTTTAAAAACGAGTGCGCACATTCGACCCGACGACGTTCATGTTGGAGAGCAGAAAGAAGATGTGGTACACATCTTGCACTAATCTTATTCATACCCAAATGGTTATAGAGAATTCGGTGAATACTTATTTCAGAAATGATGGACATCACTGCTAATTCTTTCCCCTTCAAACGGCGATCTGCTAATACCATTTCTTCAATAATTGAAATATTTTGAGGAGTTATCAGTTTAATTGGCCGACCGGAGCGCTCATCATCTTCAAAGGATTTTTGCCCCAAACGGAAACATTTTGCCCACTTTTTTACAGTGGAATATGAAGGAGATAAATCAGTATAAACGCCGTCTAAACGTTTAATGTGATTAGGTGTACACCCTTGTTTTGTATTAAAAATTTAATGACCGCGCGGTACTCAGAATTCGTTACCTCAGACATTCTCATGTACTAGTCACGTTATCTGGCCGGCTACTAAAAACTACTGTTCTTCGAGCCGTAATATGCAGGGTGTCTCCAAAATGTTGGGATATAGTTTAACTACAGACTCCTGGGATTAAAATAAGAAGATTTAACCCAACTTACCTATATCCAGCCTCGTTAAGTTGGTACTAATTACTTAATTTTTACCACACTAAACTTCTGTGCTTTTGTCATGTAGCAAACAAATGATACTCATTTGTCGTTAAAAGATAGTATTCCGGTTAACTAGATTATTGCTAGATTATTCCTATCAAAAAAAGCATATTATCAGATCAGATTTTATTTTTTTCCGGAGAAACCGTAATAGTTATCAAAAATTACAAAGATACAAAAAATGTTCCTAAAGAAAATATCTTTTTGTAGCAAACAATTGAGTTCTCAGCCTAAGCACTAGAAAGTTATCACCAAATTTGTATTGCGACATTTTAATTTAATACACTTACAACCTACCGATGAAGACCAAAGCAATCTCGAAACGTGACTTATAGTCACAAAACACTCCATACCAAAAATTATAACAATCGATCAAAGCCTCCTATTTTTATACGCAAAATTAATTTTTTTTCAAACAACTTTCACGTCTTGTACCAACTTAACGAGGCGACTTTGGATATAGGTAAGTTGGGTTAAATCTTCTTATTTTAATCCCAGGAGTCTGTAGTTAAGCTATGTCCCAACATTTTGGAGACACCCAGTATATAGTGTAGGCCTCGCACATGTGCAACTATGAGGCAACGGTGTTTGAACACGCTCGAACCTGTATAAGCCTGTCAGGCCGAGAATTTATGGCGCCTACCTCGTACATTTCGAAATCTCATTCGTCGAAAATATCTTTCAATATCGAACTTTTCCTCGTTATTTGGCCATTTTATTATTAATTCGGACTATTATTTTTTCCAAACTGCTCTTGGAAATATCAAACCTATCTGCCACATCTCGGAAACTTGAAGTCCGATGGCCAATATACTAGAGAAATACGAGAAGTTGACAAAATGGTACTTATCGTATTCACTTGCTTCAAAACTTGCTGCTAGTAGTCCAATAACGTTTCTGCTAACTCGAAAATGTTCCAAAAAACTTGATCACTACTGTTGAGAACTTAGCATAAAAATGAAAGTTGTTGAAATTATTTTTCCACATGCGCTAAGCTCCGCTGATATGCCATCCACGGGTTGTAACGCCGTATAGGTCTTATTGATTCGGCGACAGTTTGTAATGAATTTCAGCACTCAACCAATCTAAATGTTCACCTTTCCTTTTTTTTTTTCTTAGTAAAATGTAACAGATATAACAGCAAGTGTCTAGTTACTCTCGTGTTCGTACCGACCGCTTATGTATATAGAGAATGATGATATCAGAATTGGAATAAACAAAATTGGTCTCGATCGTAGCATATTCCACACGTCCCGAAGAACAGCACACGCAGCAATTCTAACTCAAGGGGTACGCGGTCAAACCGATTCAAATTAAACATACATATATACAAGCATGACAAGAATTTAAATAACATAAACTAATACAAAAACGAAATTGAAGTATTTTGCAGTGGCTAAACAACTATATTGAGGCACTACTATCAGTAGGTAATTTTCATTGCTCTTATTTCAGCAGTATTGTTCAAAACTTCATCATGACTTTCGCTTGAAAATCTTCTTCCATTACTAATTTAACAAAAATAAGTGAGGTTAGATTAGCATAAGTTAAACTGATTCAGTATTAAAAATTCTTGTAAAATCCTAATACTGTAAGAACGGTTCACAATCAGTTCGGAACACAATTCACTCATTCTTGGAACACTGCACTATAAGTTTTGAATTTTTGAATCGACTTGTTGGAACGGTAAATCAGTAAAGTTCTGAACGATTCTGAACTTTTGTTGGAATAAACCTAGAATCTAGAGTTAAGCGCATGCGTGTCAAAAAATTGGAAACCATCTACAATTAATCATAAACTTTTTTTGCATATAAAGCTAGTGATTTAGTGATAATATACTCATAAAAGTATAGGAAAAAGGTAGGACTAATTTATTTGTTGATAACATTATTTTCTTTTCCTCTGTACGACCACTTACAAAACAGTTCTATGAAGCAATACAGATGTCTATGGATGCTTGTCCTCATCTTTATGCAAGCACACCTCTACAGATCACGTGACTTGCTTTAACATCTACTCCTTTAGATACAGCAGAGTTAGAAATAAATACCTAAATTGAACAAGAGATGAAGCTATACATGGAATTAATATTTGAATCTGCTTTCTAGAGTTTTTTACCGTAGAAATCTTACTTCTGCGTACATAATAAGTTTAATGTAAAACAATGAATTCCAAACTATTTGCTAATGTTCTCATTAAATGACATCTTGCCCAGGTAGTCTAGATTTGAATATTTAGACTTTAGTAGTCTAGTTCTTCAAGATGAATTATTTAAGCAATCTAGGCAATATACGTTTTTCTTTAGTATAATTTCCAATAAAAAAGAAAAAGCGGATTAAGTTACGTAACAACAGTAAACGAAATAATAAAACAACCTTTTACGCTAATATAGATTGGACGTTCCCTGGCAATAATTTCCGCAGAATTGCGGAATTTTATTACTGAAAGGAAGAGAGGCAAAAGATAGAACAAGAATATAATGAAAGCGCAGTCTTTATACACGATTTACAGCTATCGATAAGGAGAGCTATTAATTCCGCTCTTAACCACTATACGATTAATAAGTAAGGAGCAGCGTAGTTAGCATCATATCATACAGTTACTCGAAGGCTAATCACAGATGAGTTACTAATACGCTATAATTGACTTAATCGTCGATTTACAAGGGATCTCCTCTTTATTGAAGTGGTACAATTTGCGACATAAGTATGTATATATGTATAATGCGTGTTGTAATTGCCATAAGACACCCATTCTTCCTATATTTTCCGTACATTAAATATTTTCGTTTCTGAAAATATTAAATTTGATAAGAAGTCCATAATGGCATTAACGATTTCAAAAATTATGGCAAATTAGGGAAATCACCACAATTCAAGGTAAGGTTTCGTATATAAATTTGACATTCGAAATGTCTAAAGCGAACATGGAAGAATCACCAACTCAGTTTAGTTTGTATTTAAAGAGCGATCATGTAGAGCAACGCAACCTTTCTAAAATACAAACATTTCTTGCGTTTTCTATTGTGCACAGCTGTGCGTGAACATATTCGCACTATTTGCAAAGATTCCACTAACGACACCGAAGAATTTTGTAGTTTTTCTATCGCATCTGCTAGTCCCACGTAATTGTTCTGAATAATTTCCAAATCTGTTTTAACTTGACTATCCTGAAATTTCAAGCGGCTTACCTTGACAGCCGCAGTTTCCTTTGGGTCGAATTCTAAAATCACGTTCTTTATATTCTCAAAATATTTAAGATAATAAAATGCAGCCTCTAACCATGTTCCCCAACGAGTAAGAATAGGTTGTGGTAGTTCAGGAATACCGGGGCATAGTCTATGAAATTCCCGAATACGTTTTGGCGATTTTACAAACATAGCTTTTGTATATGCTATTAGAGCGTCTACCTCGGGATAACATTTTCTGATACTATCTGCTACGAGACTGAGAGTATGAATTTTACATGTAATATGCAACAAGTTAGCACAATGTTTTTTAAGAGATCGACCTACAGCAAGCATGTTTGCGGTACCATCACTCATAAACATCAACAGTTGATTTGTTGAAAGTTCAAACTTTTCCAATGTATTTAACACCAACATTGAAATTACTTCGGCAGTGCATTGTTGTATTCGTCTGGAAGCTAGTAAAATTGAGGGTGACGGTCGATGTGGTTCCATTATGCGTACCATTACATTAACCACAGAATGTTTTTTACGATCTGTTGTTTCGTCCACACATAACCACAGTTTTTTATCTTGCAACTCCGATTTAATTCTTTTCTCGACATGCTCACGAGCAGACGGCACAACTCTCTGTAATGTTCTCTCACTTGGTAACTTAAAGTCCGAATATTCATTCCAAAACGAGACGTATGCTTTCTTCCTTAGTAAATGAAATGGTAAATTACATGCAATAAACACATAAATTAAATTTAAATTTGTCATAATCTCGTGTGGAATTTTTTTTTGAAACATGCCCTGCACTATTTACGTGCCGTAGACAATCACTTTTCCACCAACACATTAAATCTATTTTACACACTACACATTGAATTTTAGCGCCATCACACTTTAAGTCAGGCATTTCTGCAATAAATTCTCTTATTGTGTCCAACTTTGGTCGTTTTCGCGACGTAGGAAACATTTTCAAAACAAACGTCGAACTACGATATAGTATACGACAGCGTAGATGCATATACAACAGATCGGCTTTCAAGTCGCAGTTATACTGACGCTTATACCGAATTGTCCCGGCCGTGTTTATTTTGTGTAAACTTTTATGCGTCAGCCACTGGCTTTCAGCGCAGTTTGCGTTGCTCTAGTTGGAATTCTTTTAAAGATAAAAGCTATTTGTTGAAGAGAACAAATAGTAAAATATGTGATATATAATATCTTTAAAAGTCGGTAAATAAAGGAAAAATGTAACATTGCACATTTCCATATAATCTACTTTCTAGTAGAGTATACATTTCAAGAAAGCAATTTTCTTGTATACCAGTAAATAACGTCTTGCGTATATATAAACGTGCCATTTACTTCGATGAAGGGATTCTTGCTTATTTTAAGAAAATATTTTTCTGTGTGTATGTACCTTTTCTTAAGGTTGTACATGTGTATAACCTTAAATAAGAGAAGCATTGCATCATAATCACATTACATATGAGAAAATTATGTTTTTTCAATTATAGTGACAAATCACATGTTGTCCGTATTTTTGTTGCGGACTGTATAACGATTATTCATTAATACTTCTCTCCTAAGTCGCCTCATTCGAATACGAGAGATTCGTATCTCATATACATACACAAATATTTCATCTACTTGTCGGTCTCCGAGAGTACATCTTCACATGCACCGGGTACCACTAGTGGTATGTGCGCCCCTATTGGAAGGGCGGTGCTATTGGACCGAACCAGACTGCGGACCGCCAGTCAAACTGCGTCCGTCGAGAAGAGCGCGTTTTCAGCTTCCATTTACAGTTGCGCGGCAAGTCGATCGCGTCGAGACACACGGGCTTCACACAGAGGTGTACACGCTTAGAGCAGTTCGCGTCCGTTCGCTCGCGGATTACATCCGAAACTACCACTACTACCAGCGAGTGAAGACAATACTTGGGAATCTTAAGTAAGAGGTGCTTAATTCCGGAATTATTGTTATGTTCTTGCGGTCTTGTTAGATTTCCGCGCGTTTAAAAACAGTGACAACTTCTCCCATCTAAGAAAATGTATCCGCCGCTATTACTTCTGTTGTATTGCGGTTCCGTCTTATCAGCCTCTGATTATTATCTTAAACTCTTCGAGGATCCTCAGCAATCCGATCCTTGTTATGATGACGGTCGCCCTAGGAAGTGCATCCCGGATTTTATCAACGCGGCTTTCGGCCAGCCGGTAAAAGCATCTTCGACGTGCGGTTCCGCATCTCCGATGCACTATTGCGAACCTCCAGAAACAGGCGCGACACCCAAATGTCATGTTTGTGACGATCGAAGTCCTAGAAGTCGTTTTCCCGCCACCTACCTCACCGATCTGAATAACCCGAACAATGTCACCTGCTGGAGGTCTGAACCTCTGCAGGTTGCCACTTCGATTAACTCACCGCCAGATAACGTGACACTTGTATTGAGTTTGGGAAAGAAATATGAATTAACGTACGTAAGTTTGCAATTCTGTCCGCACACCCCTAAGCCAGATTCCATAGCGATTTATAAGAGTATGGACTACGGCAAGACGTGGCAGGCCTTTCAGTTCTACTCGAGTCAATGTCGTAGAGTTTACGGCCGGCCTAATCGAGGAACTATAAACAAATCTAACGAACAAGAAGCAAGATGTACGGATGCTCATAGATATACAGGTGGAGATAGCAGCGGTCATATATCTAGAATTGCTTTTAGTACTTTAGAAGGAAGACCTAGCGCTCCGGATTTCGATAACTCCCCAGTTTTGCAAGATTGGATCACGGCTACCGATATCAAAGTAGTTTTCAATCGCCTTTACATGCCAGTTGAGGATACTCCAGATGATTTTGACAGTATCATGCTTGAAGAGCATAAATTCAACAAGCAAATTGAGGAAGAGAATCAAACCAAAGTCCCCGCGATGCAAATGAACGAGATGCAAGTCGTGGAAACCGATGAACCCAAAGGTTCCACAGTGGATTTTGTCAACAACGGAATCATGAACGGTGTCCATCAGGTGACGCATCAATATGCGGTTGCCGATTTCGCCGTTGGAGGTCGCTGCAAGTGCAACGGGCACGCGAGTCGCTGCGTCATGGGACGCGATGGCCAATTGGCATGCGATTGCAAGCACAATACGGCGGGAAAGGATTGCGAGAGATGCAAGAATTTTCACTTCGATCGGCCATGGTCTCGCGCCACCGCCAGAGACGCGAACGAATGCAAGGGTAAGGATTTATTTTCTTCCTCATGATGCCGATGATGACGATCGTGTTGTGCAGGGCGCGTATATATAAGCAATTACCGCTATATGTGGGGAGAAATTTAATTAATAATAGGCGCACACGCGGAGGGTTCGCTAGATTCGGTTCTATTAAGTTAAACGGGGAAAGCTCCGGCGAAGTTTCGCAGAGGAAAAGAATCGCGCTTTGATGAAAAATTCAGAGCGTTCGTGTTGCTCGAGGTTTTCCAAATGAAGCGTATAGGTAAAGTTCAGGGTCGTTAACGTATAAATTATGAAGATGTATTGTTTACGTTATGTTATTGTGAATATTTTAGGCTTCGGTTTTAATTTTAAATAATTATTCCCAAGAATGTCTAGAATTTAATATTAACTACTTGACATTATAATATTAACTTTTGACTTAGTCGTTTGTTAAATTTTAAATGGAAAACTGTAACGCGTGGTTGACATTTTCATTCAATTTCTTAAATGTCAAAATGACACTTTAGTTAACTGGAACGAAAACGACTCATAATAAAGTCTTTTAAATACAGATGTCACTTGTTAATTTAATTGAATAAATTTCTGCAATAATAATTATATTTGAAAATTTATTTATTTCAATTGAACAAATTCTACAACTCCAACTAATCAAGTACCACGATTTTCTTTGCTCAAAAAATATAAATTGAAGTTCCCAATATTGGAGCTGATCAGGTTTATTCCAGACGTGGATACAAGGTAATCTTCTAAAACCATATCTTACTTTGAAGCTGCTATTATGGCGCAGGAATGATTTTTCGATAAATTATCGAATGTTAGTGGAGTTGAATCAAGTATCTCAACCACTTTTGAAGATATTTTATTTAAAACTGGAATCTTATTCTAAATAGAATCTTTGGTCTACGTTTCCGTCACAGAAGTATATTTCCAACCTCTATATCTTTTGTTGAAGGTAATGTCTGCCTCAGAATCAGATAAAATCGTCCCAGAAGACGCGACAATTTCAAATATGCAGCAATTTATCTAGGAGTACTTCGTATTTTATTAATACTAATCACTTGATTGGCAAATTTTGCCATAAATGTGTCTAATCAAAAATCTGCAACTTTGAGTTAACTTGGCAGAGTATTTTCGATAGAATGTAATATGAAATACGTCTGAAAAGACAGATGTCTTCTCAGTATGTGTCTTACAGTCAGGAATTTTAATGATAACCACATTACCTTTGTTTTCTATATTTTGTACTGTCATGTTTCGTACATCTTCTCTTCTACAATCCCACTGAATAATCATTACTAAAATAACCTTAATTAATAAAAGTTCGTCAGGGGCTTCTTGTATAAGTTTCGGTTTCTACTTTCAATATCTCATAAGTCTTCGGACGATATCCAACAGATTTATTTTTCAAATAGGGTACCAATCTTCAATACTTTTTTATATTATTTTCTCTGATATTAAAAGTACCTTTTAATATTAAGTAAATTGACATTAATGTTGGAAGATTGACTTTCACGGTCTTATTCAAAGTAAGCCAGTAACACCTTTTCAGATATTTTCTAAATTTTCGCTTCTGTATACCATTTTTTGAAGTCATTATAAGCTGTTTCACAACGTTTTGCACATTTTTGAGGAATAAGTTGAGATACCGCAGTTTCTGCGGCTTTTGATACTTTAAGAGACAAATATTCTTCATCGCATGAAAAACTAATTTCGCTTTTTACTTCATTCGTACTTAATATTTGAGTCGTGATATTTTAACACTAATTTCTAAAATATTTACAGAATTTCTTAACACAGGGCAAATGTAACAATTTTGTTGTCCAAAACCAAATGATTTGATATTTTATTTATCTATATTTTATGGTTACTTACAATAAGTAACCATAAAACCGTAAAATATAGATAAATAAAATATCAAATCATTTGATTTTGGACAACAAAATTGTTACATTTGCCCTGTGCTAAGAAATTCTGTGAATATTTTAGAAATTAGTGTTAAAAATATTAAGTATGAATGAAGTAAAAAGCGAAGGGGGGGGGGTCCCCGGTCCCGCGTTTTCCGAAAATAATTCGCGTCATCCTTTAGACCATGTAATATACTTTATTTGTGAAAAATAAAGAAAAAAAAGGGGAGGGTGGGGTCCCCGGTTCCGCGTTATAAATTTTTTCCGAAAATAATTCGCGTCATCCTTGGGACTATGTAATTTACTTCAAATTATATTCTAAAAAGAAAAAGATATCTGTTATAATTTCCGAGATATTTACACAAATAAAAAAAACATAAAAATCTTTGAAGGGGGCTGTACCCCCAAATCGGCGAGATACGCTAGGTAAGAAAAAAATGGTGTTCTTATACAAAGGTACTCTTTTAGTCTGTGCAGTTTCATCGAAATCGAGAAGTGCGGTTTACCGGTGTTCCCTTGTTAGCTATGGTATACTAGAATCTGCTCCATATCTGATCGATTCATATTTCTACTATAAACTTCAAATTAATTAATCGTAAATGTCAACATTTCTTCTCCTCCTTTTTCAATTTCAACAATATTTCGAAGTAGTTATCGAAAAAATATTATTTGATGGCTACGAAGTCGCTTTTGCGTTCTCGAATGCAATTTTTTATTAAGTAATTGTATATTTAAATGGAATTATGCAGAAATATTAACAAAAAATGCTTTCAATTTCCAAAAAATGAATCTGTTGAGAAATTGAAAAAAAAAAATGAAACTATACTTGTGTTGAAAATTGACAAATTGGTAAAAAGTAGCAGTAGGCAACGTTTTTCTTTGATATTTTTCGAAAGTTTAAAAAATAATGCTATATTTTGTAATTTTCTGAAAAAGAATGTCAAATTTGGCAGATAAATAAGTCAACTAACTGTGACAAAAAAGATTGTTGGTAACATGTATTAACCAACCCTTTCAGAGACTGAAAATGAAAATTTTAGAATACTAAAGGTACGGCAATATTGAACCAATAAAACAAATTTCTTTATGAGTTATTAACATCGCGCAACACTCTTTGGATTCTCTTAGCTCATTTGCGGTTCACAGATCATAGATTAGTAACCACTGCTATATAACTGCAAAAAACACTTAAATATCAGTTAAGCGAACGCCCATTGGCACTGCTTTATTTGTACAAAGGATTTGTATAAGGGACTTGTATAAGGGAATTTATTGAAGGATGTGCAAAAAAATAGCCAGTTCACTCATAGGGTAATGAAATCAACAATGAGCAATACAAGGAAGATGTTTATTAGCAATTTCATGAGCAGAGGAAAACAATTATCGCTTTGCAAAGTAAAAGATTACAATAGTTTTAATATGTGATTCTCTATAGGAATACTGAAAAGTTCTGACAATAAAAAGAAATGAAAAATGTGATTTGTATCAATAGAACAAATTATCTCAAACGAAAAACAAAACAATGTTCTATTTCAAGAATTGATCATGATCTAAGGTTTAATAAAGTATATACTTGTAATGAAATAATTGTATTTCTTTGTTTAATTCATTTGTTAACGTAATTCAAGAAAATCTTGTAGAAAATTTGAAGAAAGCGATTCTTAGTATAAGTGAATGGCCGTTATAAGGATAGTAAATAATTTTCTTAATACAAAAAGCGTTTAGGTGTTGTTCATAAATCAATAGCTTCATTTTCCTAAAATAAAGCATTTATTTACTTAGAATTCTTGAAATGCATATTATTTATATCCACACTACTAATTACACTTACCTAGTTTAAAACAGTATGACATATCCGTACATAATGCAGTAAATTATTCTCGTTGTTTTAAAAAGGCTAAGGTAGGTTATCTACAGAACAATGTTCGAACAAAGGTAAACTTAATGTAGAAGAAAGTGCATAGAAACAATAACCAAGATAATGCTAATAAGTAGCTCATGGTATTGACGGAATCACTCCCGGCAAAAACAATGTGAGAAGAAAAAAGCACTAACGCCTTTTGCTCCTACCCACATTATTGTTCATCTCTCAGTTTATGTCACTAATCTTCAAAAACAGCATAGAAATGTTTCCTACTCCCAAGACATATAGTCACGCTGTCCTAGATAGTAGCGATAGAAACCGGAATACAGATGCCATACTTACCCATACAATGGTATAATCTTTAATGTACAACGTTTCATAAACATTTTCAAAAGGTACCGGTTAATGTAATTTTTTCCTTCTTTTTTCTATTTACCGTGTGAACTAATTTAACTATAGTTTTTTTTAATATATAATACTCCTTCTGTCCCATATATAATAGTAGCAAGTGAATATTTAAACAGGAATTATTGGCGAATACAGCTGTAAGTTATGTTGTAGTGCAAAATTGCGAAGCCTTCAATCAAAATCGATGTTTCATGACATCTGTCATTTTTTTACACATTTTGTAATGTTTGGTTTAACCTCATTTATTAAAAGTTATAAGTATTTTTCTAATTTCATCCGCTGATGGAAATCAATTGATTTATTTCGGTTGAATATTAACCCATTATAAAATTAAGATGAAAAAAAGAGAGTTTTCAAGTAAAAATCTAGTTGCGATTGTTCAGTTCTTGATGAATCGAAAGAAAAACGAAAAGTTGCAAAAAGGTGCAATTACGTTAGTTGCAAAACAATTTAAGTGTAGCAGAATGATCATATCAAGGATTTGGAAACGTGCTTCTGAAAATAATTGTCAAGGTGAATCTTACGCTAATGTTGATTCTTTGAAAAAAGAAAAATGTGGACGTAGATGCAAAGATTATGGCGAAAAACTTGAAAAACTGAGACATATTTCTTTTAACAGAAGCGGCACTATAAGATCAGCGGTTCACGCCATTGAAGTTCCCAAATCTACATTATTCCGAATCTTGAAAAAAGGAAAATCCATAAAACGAGTTTTAAGCACCGTCAAGCCATTTCGTACAGAAAAGAATAAGAAAGAACGCGTAGAATTTTGTCTATCAAAAGTACATCCTGACGGAAAGTTTATAAACTTCAAGGATTATATTCACATTGATGAAAAGTGGTTCTACTTGACAAAATGCAAGCGATCTTATTATGTGCCTTTAAACGAGGAAACTCCACATAGAACTTGCAAAAGTATGAGGTAATGCTTATGGCAGCAGTAACTCGCCCGAGATGGGATCCACACAAAAAATGCCTTTTTGATGAAAAAATTGGCATATGGCCATTTGTTACGCAAACGCCAGCCCAACGAAACAGTAAGAACCGAACAAAAGGAACATACTGCCAACAATTCGCAAAAAATGGCCAAGAGGATCAACACATTGCCCCATATTTATTCAACAGGATAATGCAAAACCACATCTAAAAGATGATGACCCGTTACTATTAAAGGAAGGATTTCGTGATGAATGGAAAATCCAAATGAAATCGCAGCCACCAAAAAACCCGGACTTTAATGTGTTAGACTTGGGCTTTTTTTAACTCAATACAGTCATTACAACATCAAACCTCGCCGAATAATATTGATGAATTGATAGAAGCAGTAACCATAGCCTTTGATAATATTTCTCCCGAAATACTGGATAACACGTTTCTGTCATTTCAACAAGTTATGCTGGAAGCAATGAAGAACGATGGTCCTAATAATTTTAAACTCACTCATATAGGGAAAGCAAAGCTTCGAAGCCAAGACAACCTACCTACAAGTTTAGAATGCAATAATGAAATTATTGAAAAATCTAGAAACTATCTGACACACAAAATGCAAATTAAGATTAATATTTTTAATCCATTGTTTGATTTAATCTTGTTTTTTGATAATAAATATTGCGTTCTATATTTATTTTCTTTTGCTATTATTATGGGACAAATTAAATTCATTAAGTGCTACTATAATTATGAGACAGAGGGGGTAAACAATTAGTTCATTCACTTGCTCCTAATTTTAATAATTAACTTTAAGGTTTTTTTTTTCCATTATTGTAATTTTTCCTTTATTGGATATCCTTGTACCTGATGATGTGTTTTTTGAACACGAAACCGTTCGCCTAATTTCTCAAGAGGACTTTGTGAGATCTTCATTCCTACCTTTAATATGAATATTTTCTTAACTTAAAACAAAATGTTTTACTTGGAAAAAACATTTTTCTGTCTTGGACTTTCTTGATTTTCTAACCCTAAGAAAATATTCATTTAATACAAATAAAATTTCAAGAAAATTATTTAGTTATATTATACATTTTTATAGCATTGAAATAAAAATATTTTCTTGAATAGAGACCGATTTTTTCAAGGAAATCTATTTTCTCGATGCAGGAAATAATTTTTCTGCGTGTATACTTCACAAATAACTCTTTTCTATTTTTTCCGTAAATGCCATTCAATTTCTAGTGCTATTATAGTAATACTTATTTATCCAGGAAATTGGATATTCAAGGGTTAGTTCTAATTGAACGATAAAATACTCCAGATTTATCAAAGCGTAAAACTACATGAGATTCACTTTCGTTTTCTTTACGAACGTGCTTAAAACGTTAGAAGAAATAATGTGGAAAGCAAATATATCTATTTGAACAGGCGATATTACAACTTACGCTAAACGGATTGTAAATATAAAGCGGATATGTATTGTTACCGGCACACATTACTCAATGACAATTTAGTAAACTTTATTATATTTTAATAACTGCAGATGGTTCTTCGTAAATACCGATCTCGGATAAAAGCTAAATGTCTTAAAACAAGTATTTGAAGATAAATGATGTCGATAAACAGTATTGGAGTAAATTGTTTGCAAGCAAGAAAGGAATGGTGGTTGTGATCATAAAGTTGAGTTCAATTCTTCTTAAAAATTGTTTCTAATTTATATCTTTTAGAAAGACATCTAACAGCTCTAGTTGTTGCTAAGGAAAACTGTTGCCAGTAAAAAGTGACATGTTTTTAAAACAAGCGTAGTCAAGATAAATATTCCTTTTGCCAAGATGCCTGTTTCCTCAATTAGATGATATATTGTATAATTCGTAACTCAAATCCACATACAGCAATAAATATTATGATAATGTTGTATATTCAATCAATATCCCTTATCGTGTACTTTATTGCGAAAATATTATTGCTAAGTGTAACTTCAGCAGTTATTATGTTATTAATGTAAACAATGTGCGATTTAAAAAAAAAACATGACTGAAGATTGATGATGATGAATAACCTATGTAGTATTGTCCTTGTTTTGATTTTATTTTAAACAATTATTTTTATAAATGTCAAAGAAGTATATTTATAGCTTTGAAGATGCTATAATTATGATAATCTTTTTGTACACGTTTTTTCAAGAGCTCAGTTTGCATCTGTTACAAAATCACGATTAGGAACTGTTCTTCCTATTATTTTTTACTTAAGGCTCTACTATAGCCCAGGCCTCGTGCTTAGTGCACGGTCTCTCATTCCTTCCGATTAAAGTTGACGTGCAGACAATATTATTAAAATGCATGCGGTAGCGAGAGTTTGTGTGTGCTGTGTTCTTCAGGAAACATAAATTATGTAATCTATCGCAAGAAAATAATATTGCTAGTGATTACTAGGCCGGGCATAGAGAGGTTCGCGCCAGGTTAGAAATGAGGTTGCCGCGCTCACGACGTGACGTATGTATGCAGATGAATCGGCGCGGGCTACCTCAGCGAATGAAATTATTGATTTATTGCAACAGTTTCTCATCAACCTTTCGCAGCGTTTGTCGTAATTATAGAGATAAATATATGTGTGTAAGTCTGTCTAACATACGCAAGGGAAATAAACGACCATTGGCTAAAAAAATCACTAAATTAGTGAATTTTCGGATTTCAATTATGGATAATGGGGCTAAAGTACTGTGCAAAGTTTGTCAAATACCTTTAATGTGCTGGAATAAAGGCGACTGTAAAAAACAAAAATATTAAATTCGAAATTATTTTAATTGTGCCTGTGTTTGCTTCCCTAGATATTGAACGGTCTTTCTCAAAATATAAGAACATTTTTTCATCACAGCGAACAACCTTCATCGAGACAAATGTGGAAACAGACCTGATACTGCAAGTTTTTCAACAATCCTATCCACACTGTTAAGAAATTACGTTTATTTATTGTATTACTATTTATTGTTACAGTATTAAGTACAACGGATTTTTGAAGAAACTACTTACTTTTACGGTTATTACTAAAGCGTAACAAACGGTTGCACCCGCAGCGGCGCCGTTAAACGAACTGTGTTTACTATTTACATACAAGGAATCGAGTGGACGTTCGGTTATTATCGGTTAATCGGTGCGCGTGTACTATTTATAATGTTCGAGAAACTAGTGGAACCGTCCGGGGCGTACCGCGCAAAAGTAGACACAATATTAATAACAAAATAATAGATTGTTACCTTTTATTGACGTATCGATGACCATTGCGGTAATGTGCGACTGCCATGGTACGCCGCGTAGTACTGCAACATAAACAATGCTTCCATTGTCGATTCGGTCAGGCCTCGACGACGGTTTGAAAACGTTATAAACGTATATAACGTATACTTTGCAAATAATCGTTCAGCATCTAATGAAGTAAGATTTGCGAAATTCAAATACTTCTGTATCTCTTCTGTGCAGTCCAGATATAAATCGAACCTTTTCTAAGTCCGGATTTTTATTTAAAACTGCACGAAATTTTTGCGCGACATCTAGTACTATAGCATCCGTCAAGCTTTCTAGAGCGGCTGCTAAATTGTTGATGTTATTTAACGTGTCTAGCATGGATAAGTGAGTATTTTCTAACTGCGAAATAGTTTGTGTCACTGCAGAATAGTTTATGGAAATGTCATCTATTTCTTTTTGAATGTCCCAATCGGAAAAAAGCTGCTGACTCTCGCGAACCGCTTGAGAATTAGAAGAATTAAGTTTGAAAATGACATCTTTCACTTGGGAATAATATTTGCGATAGTAAGATATTGCCTCGATCCATGTTCCCCATCGCGTCAATACAGGCTGAGGTGGTAGCGGAATTTGCAGATACAATTGCTTGAATACGCGGATATGTTTGGGAAATTTCACAAACCCTTTTTTGGTAGATGATATTAAATCATTTACCCTAGGATACTTGCTTCGAATTGTTTTTGCTACGAGATGACATGCGTGTATGAGGCATCGTTGAAAAGGCCGAGAGCATACTGCTTGAAGAACGGCGGGTCACCATTCGTCAACTCGCTCTTCGGATTCCTGAGATTTCCAACACCACAATTGAAAAGATTTTGACCGACAAACTGGACTACCGCAAGGTGTGCGCGCGGTGGGTACCGCGGATGCTCACGGAAGACCATAAGCCATGTCCCACCCCCCATACAGTCCGGACCTAGCTCCAAGCGATTACCACTTGTTTCCAAAATTAAAGGAGTACTTGGGTGGCGTTCGCTTCGGGACCGATGATGAAGTCAAAGAAGAGGTTATTCGATTCTTGAAAGGACTGGCGGCAGAATTTTACGTCATGGGGATACAGAAGTTGGAGCACCGTCTGCAAAAATGCTTGGATAGAAATGGCGATTATGTCGAAAAATAGCTTAAGTTTTTACCTTTTAAACGATATGTAATGTTAAGGAAATAAAGAATCCTGTCTATTTTAAAAAAATATGGTAACCTTATTTTACGATCATCCCTCGCACATAATTGCAGTTCCCGGCTAGAACAACATGTGTAAAAAACTTAACAAATTATTTACTGAAAATAATACGAAGTCTAACATTAACCTGGCATACATTTATAAACAATCCTACGACATCTTCAAGCATAGCTTCAAGGAAGCTTCATCTTCTTTGATATACGACACTAACTACATGCACGGCGATTCCGAAAAGACCACAGGAATTTTTAGTGCAGTAAGGATTTCTGCATCGGGCCCGATCTCTAAAAAAAGAATTTTTTCCATTGCGCGCGTACTCTTGAATGTACGGATATCAGATATCAGGATATAAATGTTACAAGAGTATATATCGTAAACGTCTCTATATTATGTAACAGTGTGTTAACTTTGTTTAACGGCTAAAATTATAGGCGATTTAATAGTCCCTTGCGCTCCATGATGCTGTCCGTGCATTCTAGACGATATATGGCGTAAATAGCTTTTATGCGTCGTTAATGAAATAAAACGCTGTATGCAGTTTTAAATAAGGTAGGCGATGATGATGGACGTAAGTCGTTTTGAGAGGTATTTAAATGAAAGACCGAGTTATCCTATTCAAGTATCGATATGTCTTTTTGGATTTACCAATTTTTAGTTAATAAAGATATACAAATACAAGCTAATAGGCGAAGATTAGCACATGTCCAGCTTAGACTTAATAGATTGTCTAAGCCCATATTTTAAAATCCTGGACTGATTTTTTTACCAGGTAGATAATTTCAACTAATTATTTAATATTTTGATAAGGTTTGTTTAAATACTCTGCTAAAAGCATTCATTCTGGAGTGCCGCAGGGATCTGTCCTTGGCCCTCTACTGTTTGCTACATTGTGCGTTTTATGTTCCAGGCCGGTTTTGTTTTTCCACCGTTTGGGTTTGGTTGTCATTTGACAGTTCACAATGGATAGTTGTAAAAAGTGGTCGATAACAATTTATTATGGGTCATCTAACGCCACAACAACGTGTTGAAGTTATGAAATCATTTTATTTGTGAATACGCAAAGAAAATTGCGTGAGTTTTGTGGTGCTAATCATGTTCCAAGCAAGTCAACCATTCAGCGTGTAAAAATAATTTTGAAAATTTGCATACTCCGGGAGATAAAGCAAAGCCTGAGCGAAAGCGTAGTCAACGTACGCCTGAAAATATTGATGCAGTGAGCCAGTGATCGTGAGTCTCCATCATGTTTGTTAAAAATTCTCAAAACAGATTTGCGTTTATTCCCGTGTAGAATTCAATTTACGCAAGCGCTACAGGAAAATTACCATGAACGGGACGAAATTGGACTGAGTACTCAAATTTCGCCCCGTTCATGGTAATTTCTTTACAGCTCGGTACAAACGATTCCAATTTTTTGCAAAAAAATCATCACGAGCGACGAGGCACATTTCGATTTTTTATTAATAAACAAAATAGTGGCTATTGGGGCTCTGAAAATCCTCATTTGATTCACCAACGATCATTACTCCCTCGTAGAGAGATTGTATGGTGCGCCATTTGCGCCGGCGGCATCATTGGGTCATATTTCTTTGAGGATGCTAAAGGTGATACTGTAACACTGTTATCGTGATATGTTTGAAAACTTTGTTGTGGCCAAATCGAATCAATTGGGACTACAGCACATGTGGTTCCAAAAGAATGGTGCCACAGCACAGCTCGTGCTACGATGCAAATTTTGCGAGAAACTTTTCCCGGTCGACTGATGTCTCGACTGGCTCACAAACCCCTAACTTGCCCGCCCCCGATTATTTTCTATGGGGCTACTTGAAGGGAAAGGTGTACACAAACAATCCAACCACAATCCTGATGCTTAAAGACAACATTCGAAACAAAATTGTCGAAATAACACCAGAAGTTAGAGAATGTTATGAAAAACATACTTAAAAGAGCTTGCATTTGCGCCATGGCCAGGGATGACCACTTGATCATCGCTTTTCATAAATAATGTTAAAGACCACATAATCAATAAATGAAATATAAATTCTAATTTTTTCATTTAAACATTATTCAAAAAAAACATTAGCCTGGAACATAAAATGCAGCCTGTATTTATGCTTCCCAACTGCATGCTTGCTGCATGCTGAAATTCCCTTTAGCGGATGTGTTATTCTTCGGAAGCCTCCTATCCTCCCCGAGCCTCCAATCTTCGGAGTGTGCGTACTAAATAATTTATTTAAGTCTAGCTAACGACAAATGTGGGGTAATGGCGACAAAACTACTCTTCTCTACAATCTCTTCATTTCGTAAATCTTCAAATTGAATGTAAAATTCTCATAAAACAAACAACAGCATAAATTCAGAGGTATTTCTAGCATTATTTCGTATATTAAATATGTTTCGTTAAGGTATCGTCTTTTATGTCAGGAAAATTTAGTATTTTAGTGTTGTCGTTGAAGTATTGTATCACAGAGTCGTCTGGTTTGAGTCATCTAGTAGCGTCTCTACAGTCATTCGATAATGGTACTTCTAAAAATAACTTTATCCATCGAAATTCATCACAAAATTATATTTGGGTAGAAATCATCAACATTTACTGTGGATAAAAACAATCGCCATCGCGATTAAAATAATGGAGAAGAGGGACGCTAATTAAATTCATCACTTCTGGTTAAGCTTTCATCGAGTTAACTTGTATTTTGGCTGCGCTCCCAGTTTAAAGTGCCTGATATTGAAATCATATATAAATTCAAGGTAGAAGAGAACGTTGGAGGTTAAAATAGGCTTGTTTCCCGTGAATATCATAAGGAACATAGAGTTTATATGACAATTTCGTAAAATCAAGGTTAGTTGCAATTTTCAATTTTAACATTCGTTAATTTTCATTTACTGATATCAAAATTCGTTTAAAATTTCCGAAAGAGTGTGTAAGAATACTCCCGAATCCCACAGTTTATTTAAAAATGTAATTAAAACAAAAATTCCAATTTTTGGACAATTTCCCTGACGTAAAACATACCAATTTCCTACTCCTTTAGTTTAAAAAGGGTGACACAACATTGAAACATACATAGAACAAACAAATTTTATTAAAGAATTTTAACTGCATATTATATAAACTATTACGCATAAAAAATTTATATTTTTTTAATCAGAGAGATATACGATTTTATCTATAACAATATAAATTTAGGAAAAAAGAAATTACATTTTATTCTAATTAATTCCTCTAATGTTGTACATCCTTTATATAACATAATTAAAATTTGAAACAAAGTTGATTGTATCAGTGTTATATGTTACAATATTTTAAATTGAATTTGGATTGCTTTAGTTGCTGGCCTGATGATGTGCAATATGCACGAAACCGGTCGCCTTCATTGACGGAGTATTAAAGAGAATTTTGTGAGGAAAGACGTCGTTGTATTTTCATCTTCATTATGAATAACACACAGATTCACTATACAGTAGATTATTTATAATTATTATGTTTATTCAACTTATAAGCAACAAACATGAGAGGGGGGCGTTTCAGGAAGAAGGATCACTCAACAAGATATAAAATCTGCTAACATTAGTATCATTTCAACTAAAAACAAAATTGCCGGGTAACTGCGGCAATATACACAGGATTTATAAGTAACAATTTCGTTTTCCCGAATCGTTTCAGGTATTTAAAAGCATGTTACTCTATTTTCCGGACGAACATAACAGTCAACGATAGCGTAGTAAAAATTCCGTATTCACCGCGTCGTGATTTATACGAGATGGTAAGGTATTTACTTTCTCGGTCGTCGAGTAGAATTCCAAGTGCTCAAACGCTCATACGGACGCAAATACGCACACGAACACAACATAAGTTCGCCGACTATGCGTCCCTAGCGCGTTTACAATCGTTAATACAAAGTGGTGCGAATAATTTTTAAATTTGTCGACATATATACATACTTACGTCGCGGCAAGAATGGTAGATATAACACCGAGAAAAGGAGCAACTTCCCAACTGGCCACGCTCCAAATTCATTCGGTCTTTCCTTCTGTCTTGGAAATACAGCACTCTGTTTGTGTACATTATACATAGTATACACGTATGTAAGTCTATACAGTCGCTAGAAGACTTAGGATCGGTTTGCGGACTCTTCTTATGCATTTCACATCGGTAGATTCTATATATATCCATATGTACCCGCAGAGGAACGCATCTAGTACTTACTCCATCTCTACCACTCGTGTAATGGATGGGAACGATGGTTCGTTTCGTTATGTCATTTATCTTTAAAATATCCCATCATCTGGGCAATTTCGTACTGTTGAAACGGGTTTTCGTCATTTTAAGATATGTTTATGGGTGTAGGGTTGACGTTAATGCGAAAACTTTTACAAAACCGTATTTTACGGTATTGGGCTCGCTGATGGAGAATTAACCTGAGCGTTTCTTGTTGATGGCATCGAAATATAGTCTATACGTTTACGAAAATAGGATTTAGTAGTGAAGGAAAGAATATCATATTGTATTTCATGATTATTAGTGTTAATATAATTAAATTGTCGTGTTTTTCTCAAGCTTTCCAAGTATTAGAGAATAAGGAGTAATGTAATGTAGTGGGATGTTCGACGTGAAGAGCCTACGTTTAAATGTTACTAAATTCACATTAATCAATTTAATATAAAAATTCGTTAAATATTAGATTTTAACAGAACATTTGAGCAATTTGAATTATTTTGGATCAATATTCGAATTCTGACATTCTGATTATTTATATTATTAATCTTTTATTCTTAAAAAAAAGACTCAGGTAATGTTACATTACGGGGGATAATCAAAATTCCAGGTTATTTTAAGTTATTTACATTTTTAAAACATTATTTGTAAAAATATATACACACAAGTAACACACTGTATTTGGAAAACAACCATTAAAATCCCTTACGTCACCTGCGACACCGAATTCGATCTTCAAAACATCAAAATTAAATATCAAGTTGTTAGATTGGCAATGCTAGGACAACCGATTAACAAGAAGTTAGTTACGTAAACATTCTGACGGTAAACAAACACTTTTCGATAGAAAAATCTAGAAATTGTATTTTAAAAACTAAACATTGCTGAAATTATTAAGTTTAAAATATTGAAAAACTGTAAAAGTGAAATAGAAATAGAAATAGTCAAGAAAAATTTCATCGAGACGATCAAAAGGATTTTAGAAGAGGATGTTGGATATTGATACTGCTGAAAAAAGAAAACTAGGACTCATTAGAAGAAGGAACACTCAAACACATATAACACACCCACATATTAACTCTAAGTAATAAATTTAATCTCTGTAAGTGAAAAACTCAAAATAAACGGAACACAGATCATCTCCCAATTCAATATTTTTAATCAAGGTTTGAAACAATAAATATACCAGGTGATTTATTTATCTTGAGACGACTGAATAACCTAAATCGAAAAAAAAGTGTAGATAAAAATGTTATCATATGAAGGGGGAAAGTATATTGTAAGCAACACGTTTAATTGTAGAAGTGCCATTAATGTCTTTCGAGTGTTAAATTACCTTTTTCAAATGGAAACCTATTTTTTTTAATAAGTATGTTACTGTCCACGAAAAAACAAATAACTTTTATCTGAAACTTTTTTTATTTAATAACTATTTACGGATATAAACATTAATAAAATAATTAAAACACAGAAGAGAACAAGTAGGCTTCGCTGTAAAATTACTGCAGTAAAGAAGGAACAAGTGAACTACAAATCAAGGAGGCTTCCATTATTGTTGCACACATTTTTCCCTGTGTTTATTTAGTTACTTTCAAGCGTCATACAAACCAACGCGGTGGCGATGGCAGTCGTATCAGTCTAGAAATCGTACGGAAAATATGAATTTTTTATCTATCGTATACAAAAGTGCATTGAAGTAAATGGACAACATTTTGAACATTTATTAAATTACCGCGAGTTATTTTAAAGCGAAGCCTACTAGCTTTCTTCTGTTTTTCATCATTTTATTAATGTTTATATCCGTAAATGGTTGCTAAATAAAAAAAAGTTTCACATAAAAGTTATTTGCTTTTTCGTGGACAGTAATATACTTATTAAAAAAATATAGGTTTCCATTTGAAAATAGTAACTTAACACTCGAAAGACATTAATGGCACTTCTAAAATTAAACGTGTTCCTTACAATATACTTTCCCCCTTCATATGATTAAATAAATGGTTTCTGAGTTATTCAGTCGTCTCAAGATAAATGAATCACCTAGTATAATAGTAAATAAGAAATTAAGAGTTAAAATGAAATAATGCAAAAACAACGGAATAACAGCCACAGAAGTTCTTTGAAAAACGTTCAACAGCTTTAACAGAATTATATTTTACTGTTAACACTGTAGACTGGAAATAGGAAATTGTTATTCATGTTAGAGGTATGGCATCAAATCTGTCAGTCTTTGCTTCAACGCTCTTGACGTAATTATTGTAGTTTATTGTAGAATTTTATAATTTTATACTAAACTATCATGGCTAATTTAACCATTACACAATGTATAGAGATTCTAATTCATCTTGGTTGTGGAAACCTCACAAGATCCCAGCAAGAAGTGAGTGATATGTTTCATGTTAAAGATGCAATTACGCAATGGACACTTAGCAAAATCAAAAAAAAAATTAGAGAGACGGAAGATGTTAGGCATATTTCTAAAGGCGGTCATCCAGAAATAAGTGTAGACAAAAAATTGAACATTATTTTACACTTGAAGATCCTCATTGTTTTTGTAGAAAGTTAATAGCAGGTAATAGTTAGTAAGTTTACAGCACTTAATGAGAAAATACATCGTCTTTTAGGTTGGCAGCGGAAAATGATGTCACTAAGTTTGCAGTACTGCGATTGTTGAAAAAAGAAAAATCATTAAAAGTTCAGCTCGATTTTTCTCAGAATTTTTGTTATGCAACCTTATGATTTATTTGCATGAACATAAAGGGAAGAAAAGTCACTATCGGTTTCCAGTACTAAAAATCTATATTGTCATTAATTTTTTTTGTAATGACGTCATAACTAAAAAAATACAAATTAAAGTCGGAAGGTGAATCGCACATATTGTGTATTTTAAAAAAATAAAACCGACGTGTTTCAGCCTTTTTAAAAAACTGTAACTTAGGACTATAGAGTGAAAAATTTTTTGTGAAAAATTTTGGATAAAATGTGAGAATACTTGCAGTTAAGCTCTGTTCCAACACCCTCAAAAAACTACTAATATGCCGTTGTATTGCGCATGTACTAGACGGTAAATTTACGGTTTGCTGGAGGTGTTGAAACAAGCCTTTAATATACATAGTTCAGATAAAATTTGTCAAATTTGACCAGGACTCTTGGCGAAATTTATTATTAACATTTTCACTATCTCCTCGTACATATTTCTCTATCTGTCAGCGCTGGGGGATTAAATAGGAGCTTGTCGCTAAATTACATACATAGTATAGGTTCCCTATCGATGTTGCTGTATGGAGCTTTCTCAGGTCTGCTATGTTTGGCATTGCATGCTGGAGATTTCTTTAGGAATTTCATGCAACACCAATGTGTTGTATGAAACTTTACAATAATTTGTCCAGTTCTTGATCAGTGGAGGATCTACTTCAAATTTAGAAAAATTACTTTTTCAAACTTGAAAATGCCTCCTACGCGTAATAAATAGAAAGTTGGGAGTGAGTACGAATCAGTGCAAGATTTTTCCAACTGGAATCATTTATTTTGTTGGTGAAGAAACTAGTGGATAAAATATTTCCCACTGTCAATGTCCACCTATGAAATTGAAAGATTTTGACCAATATTTTTCATTGATAGAAATGGCTAGAGCATTTCGAAGTTTGAAAAGTTTTTGCTTTTAGAAAGTAAATTAAAAATGCAAAATGTCGAAAATTTGTTTTGTTTGTAATAATACTTAAGATAAAAATCAGAAACGTTTCATATATGTACGTCCAGAAATGCTTTAACTTCCTTATTTGAAGGATCTAGATGAGCGCTTTCGTGAGACCTAAATGCTTTATTGGTAACGCTCTTTTTGTCTTTTGTCCCCGTATAATAGTAATGTTAAGTACCTACGTGTATGTACTCTACGTACTATTCGATACGGGTTTCTAGATCTTCGCGCACATTACTCTCTCGATGTCGACCACTTTATGGTCTCATGAGTTATGACCCCACATAAAAGTTGACTAGTTCGAGTTCAAACACAAATAAAATCACATATACACACACACACACAGACCTCCCGTACACCTATACGGGAATGGGACTGCTGCTGAGCCTTATGGAGCAAGTCATATACAGAGATATTCATTCCTATGAAAAAATTCCTCTCGTTCCCATTTAGAACGCGGATTGTTCTCTCTTGCTTCGGTGCTTAGGGATCAATAAAAGGTTCGGTTGTAAAAATACAGTTATAGGTAGTGAACACGTAGTCATATCCTTAACACTCCTTTTTATACCATTTCTTTATCGATCGTGTGGACTAAGTGACAGTTCGGTGTTGCATGGATAATGGATTCGGTACTTTCAAAAAGAGAAATCGATGCTTGACATAATTTTTGTATACAATAAAGATAACAATAAAGACTGACGTAAAATTTGGCTTTCGGAAATTCTAAGCTCATTATTATTAAGCGCAATGGCATTTTCAAAATAGTAGGGATCAATGCATTCTTTACAAGAATTTAGAAAAATGAAAATTAAATCTCTCTTGGGTGTGTGACTGGAAGTGTGTGTATTAGATTATTTTCTTGGGTCCCTGTTCCACGTTGCTCTATTTCAAGTTTATTCATAATCTTGATGTCCAAGTTCAAGTTAACGTGGTAGTTTTTTTATGATTTCGAAATGTTAGGGCTTGCTTTCCTATTCTTATACGTTCTAGTTCAGAGGATTGCTGCAGTAGTTTGATTTTTTTTGTACCAAAGGTATTCCTACAAGAGCGGAAAATTTAAATTTCTAGCCATTTTTGCTATTGTGCTTTGAGAGGAAAATCATTTGACAGTTCGATGGTGGACAGTCCGTTATTGTTGTATACAATATTGTTAAAGATTATTGCAAAAATGGTAAAAGTTTGGCTGCCACCATTCGTAAATTGCGTCCAATTTTTGGTAAACAAAATGTTCTAAGTATATCAACTGTGAAGAGAATAATCGAAAAATTCGGGAAGCCAGGGTTGATTTCTGATGTCAGATCATCGACACGTGCTCGTCCAGGTCGTTCAGAAGAAAATATCACGGCTGTTCGTCAGAATGTAGCCGAAAGTCCGGAAGCGTTCCTTCGGCATCGTGCTAATGAATTGAACATTTCAAGAAGCACTATGCAGCGTATTCTCACGAAAAATTTGGGTCTTTATGGCTACACAATTCAATTGATTCAACAACTCAAGCTTATAGACCATGCACAGCGAAGAAAGTTTATCACTTGTGTTTTTCCAACCAAATCATCATCAGTGGCGAGGTTCATTTTCATGTTGATGGCTTCGTAAACGAACAAAATTGCCGCATTTGGAATGACGAAAACATACATGTGTTTCATGGGAAGGGAATGGATCCCAAACGTGTTACTGCTTGGTGTGAGTTTTGGGCTGGAGGCACCATCGGATCATTTCTGACGCTGCTGGGAATGCACAAACAGTCAATGGCGAACGGTATTGGGGCATTGTAACCCAGTTTTTTGTGCCTCAATGGATGATATGTGTCTTGAAATTGCGTGGTTCCAACAGGAAGGTACCATTTGCCACATATCACGTGAAACAATGGCATTATTGCACGAGACATTCCCTGGTCGTGTAATATTCCCTTTTGGACGACGTGAATTGACCGCCTATATCGTGCGATTTAACGCTTTTGGACTTCTTTCTCTGGGGTTCTTTGAAGTC
The DNA here is from genome assembly GCA_029619315.2 of Dynastes maya. Classification (NCBI taxonomy): domain Eukaryota; kingdom Metazoa; phylum Arthropoda; class Insecta; order Coleoptera; family Scarabaeidae; genus Dynastes; species Dynastes maya. The sequence continues at coordinate 44,718,307 of JAROYE020000005.1, forward strand.
AAAAGTTTATGTTAACAAACCCAGGACCGCCCAAACCTTAAAGGAGAAGACTCTGTATCACTGAAATCCAGCCACAGTTATGCTATACCGTGATTGAAAATTTCGTCAAAAGAACGCAAATGTGCCATTAAAGCCGAGACAGGCATTTATCAGATGTGTTGTTCCTACATTCTCACATGGCTACTTTATGATAAACTCAAAATTTCGGCATTTTTTCAAAAAAACTTTGTTTTATTTAAAACCCGCTCTTGTTGGGGCACTCTTTATCAATATTAATGAAGATAGTTATCAGTTATATTATGTCATGTTGATATATTTTAAGAGGGTTGGTTGCAATTGACCATCGTATGAGAAAAAGCTGATCCTGAAACTTTAAGGGGTGGTCTTAGTCCTTTATGGGTCGTGGGACCAGGGAATAAGTAAGATATAGGGATTTACCATCCAACACCTTCAACATATATTGCAAAGCAATGACAATTTCTATAATTAACACAATCCATACTTTTGTAAAATAAATAATTGTTGGGGTCTACTTGAATTGAGAGTTCACAAATTGCAAAAATGTGTCGGTTATGATTGGATAATGTTTCCATCAAACTTACTTTTACTATACCATATTTGTCTTTTTATCTGTTTGAATTTCTATCATGCCACCACTCCTAGGTTAGTATATTATTTGAAACTATTCAAAGTGGTTGGATTAGATTCTATGACATCGTGCTGCTCTTTCTTGTTGCTTGTAAGCATCATGTGCTTTCTAAGCTAATAATTTTAGTACAATAGTTGTGAGTTTCAAACTATAAATTTTTCTGAACAACTTCTTAGCTTTACTTTCTTGAGCAATTGGAACTGTTGCCAGCCTTATTTCAAAGCTCAGAAACGAGACTCAAACATACGAAGTGCAATTATAATCAACAAATTTTTGGAATTTAGTAGTACTAGTTTATTGGAATGAATGGATTATCGTTTCTTGATATTTTTCCCACACCGTTCTTAACAATATAGCATATAAAGATCAGGCCAATATATTTTGTGAACGCAACGAAATTGAATACTTCAAACAAGTTGCTTGCAATGTTATTTTATACTAAATTACTTACGTGTTTCCAGTTCTTGGTGTATTATAAGTAACCTACAAATCTCGTGACTAAAATAACTACAAGATGACACGCAAAATGTAGTTTCATTGAAGACGAGCGCTAAGCTGTTTCGATATATTTATGTTATTTGAGGATTTAGAATGATAAACTATAGCCAGGGTGGTGTTGCCAAAACTCGAAGAATTTGGGTAACTTTGCATGAGTGCGTCGTATATTTGATATATACAACACAACTCACGAACAACTTGTCAACTCACAACGACAATCAGTACACGTAATAATCTACTTTACATCCGAATAATATCCCATAACGCTTGATTGTATCATTTAATCAGACCTTTGCTTCGATCAACTCTCTAGCTCTCTACCTTTTTTCCGATAAAAATTCTGATCGATTTTGTTCCGACATACATACATACATGCATCCTGTAATGGCGTGACATCGAGAACAACGCCGTTGAATGGGAAAAAAGACGAGCGAATGTTAATTTGCTGTCAAGGGATTCGGAAGCTTGTTATCTGAAAATTCATTCATGTCAGAGAATACTGAGAGGTGGCGCTTATGCGGTTTTATTCCTTTTGGGGGAAATTTAATTTTTAACGAAGCTGTGTTCGTTATTTGGATATACGAGGTTTTATCAGAAAAACTTGCATCTGTACACGCAGAAAAATATATAGTCCATATAATAAATATAGTAAAATATGTGACATCACAATTTTTGTTAGAGCAACTACATATTTTATTCGTTCAAATAGATGTGTTGTAATTCTTACTACAAATTATTATAATTTAAAAAATACAAGGGATTGTTGTTCCAAATTTTTCTCCGATTCTTTAGCTGGTTCTGAAAACAACCATGTGTAGTGAATTTTTCGAAATCAGTTAATTAATTATACGATTTGAGGGTTCGGAAATGACCTAAACTCATTCTTTCGGTAATTTAAAATTAAATTCGTATTTATCGAACGATTTAAATATTGAACACTTAGAAAATGGAACACAATCTAAACACGTGTTGCCTGAATGAGAATCTACTCCTTTGTTTTAATCATTTAAAAAGAAAACAATGAGAATTTTTACTTTTCGAAATATAATTTCTAGATGAATTTCCAACGAATAATCTTATTTTTGAAAGTAGCATGATGCAATATATGTAGTGACGCAACTAGGCGACTGAATTTAGACTACTCTTTGATATTTCACCACCAACAACTGCACAATCATAAAATTTACTGTCGAACAAGATTTACTTGACGAATGATATTTAATATTCGAAATTATGCTAGAGATATCTCCGAATTTAGGCTGTCACTTGTAGGAAAATATTCCATTATATTTGAAGATATATGATGTGAAGAAAATGAACAGAAGAATAAATACTTCTCCGATACACCATAATCGGCGTTAGCTGGAGTTATAATAAGTCTCTAGTACCCCCGCTCCAGAGATTGGAGGCCAGGAAAGGAGTAGGATCTACGGAAAAATTGCTAACATCCGCCGGAGGGATTTTAACGTTGAACGAGTGGCCATACTAAACAAATTATACGCATTGAATGACGTCGCCTGACGTAGTCTTAGTATACTTTGCCAGTACGAGGGCTTTCGATTTTCCTTCCAATTTTTGATTTCCTACTGTAGGTGGTTCTTTTGTAGACCACAATTGGGGTTTGGACCAATGAAAGGCATACTGGAGGGAAGTATTAAATATTATCGAAGAGAGTTTCGGAACCTATGTATCTCAAATTTGCTACAAGGATACCTTAAAATTTAAGAAAACTAAGAAATATTTAAGTAGGGAGCAACAGACCAAAAGTTGAAATATGTTCTGCCTTTGAAGAACATGCGTCAATGATAATTAGAATTTGATTTAACGAATCTGGTACGTAGGCTTCCACGGTCGCCAATTACACTATACTCTTAGTTTCCGGGTTAGAACCACGTCAGTTGTAGCTTCTGCCGATGTCTCGACCACACTCTTATGGGATATCTTCAGGACTTCAAGGGGTTTAACCAGTTGGGATTTCCACGTGTGATGTAAGGGGTAGCCATCTTCGTGATTTAGATTGTTGGGATGTTTGAAGATCTCTATAGTTTCATGGATTTTTCTACTATAATAGTGAGGGTTTCAAGACAAGATGCGGGTAGAGTTAAATTGGATTTGGTATTTGGTGGCCAGTTTCCAGTCTATGTTCAGCCAGGGCGGATCCGGCTACACGCAACAACCGCGTACAACGCTAGTGCTCAGTAACACGAATGTTGACTGATCGCTTTGTTTCATCGATGTACACTACCGCATGAACATGGAATCTGGCAGTCACCAGGGGCTTCTAGATGATAGCGGGCTTTGATGGGAAAGTAGTCTGAGAGCTTGAAATTGGGTTTGAAGATGGTCTTTATGTTGTTCCTGAAGAGAATCTTGCTTACGGAAATTAGGGCTAAATGAGGGAAGTTACTGTGGAGGAGGGTTGATGTAGCGGTTAATGGTGTTTGAATATCTTTCCTGGAATAGTTATTGCGGTTCAAAGTTTCAATGATGTGGTTCAGTGCTTGAGGAAGCGAATTGGGTTCAGATATGGAAATGGCCCTTTGGATAAGAGAATTGATTATACCGCGTTTTTGGGCTGGATGATGATGTGAGAAGCCATTGAGATATCTATCCGTGTGCGTGGGTTTTCGGTACACAGAATGTCCCAATGCACCCTCAGGACGTCGATGTACGAGAACATCTAGGAAAGGAAGGCAACCGTCCGATTCGATCTCCATGGTGAAGCGTATGGAATCATGTTGAGTATTCAAAAACGATAGGAAATTGTTTAAAGATTCTTGTCCATGGGGCCAGATGGTTGTTATGTCGTTCTTGAAGAGAATCTTGCTGGTGTGATCGGTGATACCATGAGTGTAGGGTAGATACGCTTGCTTACAGACATTAAGGTTAGATAAGGGGAGTTGCTGTGGAGAAGGGTTGATGTAGCGGTTAATGGTAGTTGGAATACCTTTCCTAGAATAATTATTGTGGTCCAGAGTTTTGGTGAAGTGGTTTAGTTCTTAGGGAAGTGAGTTGGGTTCAGGTATGGTTGATTTAACGAAACTTGTTAAGGTATTGTTTACATCACTAACAAATTGGAAGGGCCAAAGACTTCGAACCAATCGACCTACATCCCTTGCGTTCTTTCTTCTTAAAATCAAGTTTTCTTTATGCTTCCAAAATTTAAACATAACGATACGGGGACATCTTGTATAAAGACAATAATAAATTTCGAATTTTTACGAAAATGCATCATCCAATTGTTTCTGCACATTAACCAGCAGCAAAAATGCTACTAGTGTGCCATTGTCATTTAATGTAGTTCATCCTCGTCACATTAATATTATTTGTACCATTTTAGATGGTTCTACACTGTTTAGATTTATTAGTACTGAGCTTTCAAGCTAGATATTGGTTGTACACGGTTAATGAGAGAATTAGAAATCTGGAAATCCTTCAAAATACATTATGCTAAATCAGTTTTAATTTACCATATGTGAGTGAACAAATAGTATCCAAAATGGTTTAATCAATTGCCCACTGAATCATTTTTCTTAAACAATAGCTCTCAATAACAAAGAATGATATTTAAAAGATTATGCCCTTGTGTTTATTACAATTAGAAGAGCCTACATAAGCCATCGAAAAATTACGTTATCTTAATAGACGTATACTCGGCGCTTGATTTACAACTCCCATTAATTTGTTTTGACAGCTAAATTCGATATAACATTCACCCTATGACACATATTAGAACGTGATTTACGGGCGGCTTATATAAATATTTATGACCTAAACATTCTTTCACCACAAAATTCAGCACGGCACCTCTCGAGAGTTGAAAATAATACACTAACTGTTACAGTCACTGTAATTGTTTAGTTTATATTGTTATTCGCGTAAAGGTAGAGAGTAAAACCACAAAACGTACGAAATTTCGACTTTTGCTTATTTGGATAGTGTCCAAGTAGAGGGAGCGGAAGATATAAATGAATTTGAAGTGTGTAACTCGGACGTCTGTCTCTGTCATCTAGAGGATAACGTGCAGGTACATGTGTTTTAGGATCGCTGCTCCTTATTTCCTCTATTTGTCGTGTAAATTACACAAGAAACTATTCGATGTTACACAATTTATGCTACGAGCTTCCTTGATGACTATCTCTGTCACTTCTCTTTTTTTGATACTCCTAATTAAGTTTGAAAAATTGAATTTAATAAATTGTCAGGAGTAGGCGTTGAGCGCATGGTGGTAATGGTTTTAATAGCCTGCTTGTTGTCGATTTCAAAGAACTTGCGTGCTAGAAGGAAGCGATGAGATGATGTTATTCTGATGGCTGGAGCTGTATATAAGGAGTAATCAAAAAGTTGGACATGCTATGAAATTATTTCTTAATGAATATTATGTTGACAGCGGTAAATAAATTTTTGATTCTGCGGATCAGGGTCATCTTACCCAATAACCACCGCAGGCACTGTGTCTAGGGCAGGTATGTGCAACCTTTGCTTAGCTGAGGGCGTAATTTCGGGACTTAATCAGATCGCGGGCCGTAGGTAAGAAATAAGTAGGTAGTAGTGAATAAAAAGGCGATAAAAATTCACACATTTTTTTATTTATTAGAATTATAATAGCATAATCAAACATATAAAAAGCAAATTAACAAAAAAAGATAGAAAAAACTATGTGTGCTAAATCTTTAATTTTTTTGGCGCGTTATTTGAATTTCTCTCGCGGGCCGGATCCGGCCCTAGGGCCGGTGGTTGCCCATATATGGTCTAGGGCATACGAATCTACAGAGGCCTATGAAAGTCTAAAAATGAAATTTTAAATAGATTAGATTAGTACTCAACGTGGTTCTTGACCTATCCACTGCGACCCTTTTATATCTATCGTGGTTCCTCTATCATTAGATCAATTACGTTAGCTTTGCCCTTTCCACCAGACCTTGCACCCTTGTGAGTGAACCCTCTACGTAAGTTTCACCTTTTAGATATTCCGAGCCCATTTCTGAGAGCCGTATTCTTGCTAGTGCTGTATAGTCGCACAGCACATGGACGGCAGTCTCTTCTTTCGCTTGGCAGAACCTGCATGCTGTTTCCTCTGCCAGGTCTAGGTTGCTCATGTGTTTCTTGAGCATACAATGTCCTGTTAGTAGGCCTACTATTGCTCTAACGGACTTTCTGTCCCTGCTTAATAGGTGTGCTGTAAATTTAGGCCTGTGTCCAATCAGAAATTACTTGGCCTGTCTCTAAGCTGGAATACTCTTTCACCAGTCTTGAGACTTTCTCTTTCCATTGTTTAATACTTGTTTTAACATTTTATATCCCAACAGTTACAACCAATACGACGTATCACTCTCCACTATTAACCATGACCCGAAAATTTAATGCGGTTTCTCAGTTCTGTGTGTTACAATTCAATTATTGAAATTATGGATATTGTTAGGACACACTTGCAGTAGATCTTAGTTAATGTCTAGTTAATGTTTAGTTTATGTTTAATTATTGTTATTGTCAATGTGTTTTGGAAGTTGTTTGCAACAATGTTTTTCTTTTTCTTTTGTATTTATATATTAAGGTGTCTGCAATTGAATTTAATTTTTGTCCTTTGTTTGGATCTTGTAATTTGTTGGACAATAAAGTTGTATTATTATTATTACCATATATGCTGTGCCTACAGAGTATTTTGGGTTTTTGTCAGCAGCTGACGAGCCAACACCCGCTAATTCGTCTGTCTTGACATTCCCTTGATGACCTTCGTGTCCTGGTATCCAGACCAGAGTCACCTTAGTTCGGTTACCCAACCTACTGAGCGCATTTATACAATCCCACACTAGTTTCGATTTCGCCTGTGTGGAGTCCAGTGCTTTTTTCACTGCTTGGCTGTTTGAGTAGATAGGAATAAATCGATAATTAACTCCTTGCTTGTGTAATTCTTTAATACACCCCAGCACTGCTGCTATTTCGGCTTGAAATATTGTGGAGCTTTGAATTAGGCTTGGTGATATAGTTTTCTTTGGTCTAATCTCGCAAATTCAGGCTCGGACTTCAGTTTCCGTCTTTGAGACGTCTGTGTATCAAATAGATTCGGCTTTAATAGGCGGGCTTTTTTCCATTGTTCTCTATCCGGTATTACCGTTCTATTATTCTTATCGAAGCTGTATTTGGGACTGATGACGTCACTGCTGCCGCTTGTTAGCAGCCCCCTCTTAAGTTCCTTTAACAGTTTCTGGTGATCTGTACCATGCGATCAAATTATGGGAGGTTGACTATTCATTAGTCTGTAACTTGTTAGTCTAGCCTCTCCTTGAATGTATACATGTAGTGGTTCTAGGACCCACGCTTACTTTCACCATTAGTTTTGGTATTAAATGAATCTACGAATACGTCTGGCCCTTGAGTTGCGCAATCATTGTTTAAACCCGAAAATGTGTATATTTTTTCTTTGAAGTCTGGAAAACTTACTTCAAATCATATCGAAGTCGAGATAACAGAGGCTTTCTTCCCAAATAAGGGACTTAACAATGTTCTCTTGATTGATTCTTGGAGTGAGCATTGTGCTGCCGACCTTCAGAAATTGGTGCCAAAAGATAAAATTGTAAACAATCTAAACGTACACAAAAAACCAACAGCAATGGTACAACCTCTAGATATGTTTAGTTTGATGGTGTACCTGGTCCCCTGTTATATACTTTTTCCGAAAATAATCATCCGTGAGACTATGAAAGACATCAAATTATGCTCTAAAAGAGAAATTATACCTGTTATATATACTGTTATGATATTTATTTACCTATGTTAAAAAGTGTTGTATTTTGACAGTTAAACTACATTTAGTTCCTTTTCATAACGAGGCGAAGCAGTGTTGATGACATCCTCCCTTCAATTTCCCCTAGTTTGATTTTCCTTCTTTGTCTTCCACATGGAGACAAGAAGTATTTTCGTTAAAAAAAAGAATCTAGTGAACAACAAATAATGTTGGAAACAAAATTTACTTACAGAAATACTAATTATATTTCTTTCTATCAAAATTATGCAGTTATCGTATTCATGGTAACCACTTCGACTAAATGGTCCTGACACTACTGTATCCGCACTGTTGGACGGCGTCACCATGGAAGCGAAAGGAATTTTCAATAGTCAAGAATGATGGTTTATATTATCCAGATAGTACCTAAAGTGGGCTTCTGGATAACAAACACAAATGGAGATGGGTAAACAAATTTCGACAAGAGAATAATTTTCAAAGTTCGTCGATAAATTTATTCATATTTCAACTAAATATGAAATTATTTATATAAAGAAAACTGAAGATCTTCAATAAATAAATCCATTTCGACATTTTAAATTCAATACAATACCCACGGAGCAAGATCCGAAGAGGGAGATACTTGGTTGTAGATTGGGTGCTGCTATGTGCAGAAGATATCAAGAACAGACATCGAAGTACTGCTACTCTGCGACGATTGCTAGTGTGCAAGTACCGAAATTTAATATTTGACAAATAATCAAAATTGAATGGAGAATGCAATTTAAGTTCTTTGCCTCAAAATTAATACTCTGTTCAAAAGAAATATAATTCTAAATGCAAAAAATAAAAATACTTTCGAACGTTAAAAATGGTTTCATTTTCTTATTCTTTTTCGATTAGTAAAAAATAATGAAGTAGATTCCACAAAACGTAGTCATTTTCAAGAACGTTAACCCTGAGATTCATTCAATTCATTATATTCTTCAATTTAAAAGCAATATTTTGGGAGTGGAGGTACTGCACCCTGAAATCAGGCGATTCAGCTGCTAAAAAAACTGTTTCCGTCCCCAGAGTTTCATCGAAATCCGAACTTTCGGGTTGCCGGTGTTCCCTTGTTAGTCAATTTGAAGGTGGAGTTACCCCTACTTAAGATAAAGAATTGATAATTAGGAACCCTTTCCTTATGTTCTTCTCATTTACTTAGATTATAACACTATAAGACAGCAAAGATAAGCGGAAAGAGGTAGATTATACATTGGTTAGTCATTACCAGTATTTGTCCTTCGCTATTTTTAGCGATGCTCTATTCATATAAACAAATTCCAAATCCTGAGTAAGTTCCCCAGATCGAAATTCGTTCCTTTGAGGCATTGTTTGTGACCTAAATTCCGGCAAAGCTTACGATAAAAGAAAATATACGAAACATCTTTTTTTATTGATCCGCTTTAATGAATTTTTATAACACCCCTCGCACACTTCGGAGGCATAGACGAAATTGTATCTCACTACAGTGGCTGACAGCGTTGACACGTTTCGCGCGAGAAAAGGCGAATGATTTCCCTATAGTCCAGATATAAATTTGCGGGAAACAATAATACATCATTCACACGGACGCATACACGCACGTGATACACAACACGAAAGGACGATAAAGAATAAAATGAAACGTCGTTACTATGCCGGGAATATTAATGAAGAGAAGTGTCTGGAATGTAGGCTAGCATATTTCTGACCTTACTTATTTTTCATCTTATTTCGTGTCTGCCTAATGGTCCGTATTAAACTAAACACTGCAACCGGAGCATTGACGCGAAAGAAAACAAATTAACTTTTTTTGGTTGGAGTGTCCTAAAATCGTCTTGGTGAATATATAGTGGTTATCGAAAAGAATTGGACTATGTATTCTTTTCCATTTTACTGTTCGACGAACCGTAGTCCGTCCCTGTGAATTTAAAGATTCTTAAGACAAAGAAAAATATAAAAATCATTATTTTAATAATTTTTTATCGATTCTCTAAATTATTTTTCACTTTTGTTCAATTTCTGTTTTGTCACTTATTTTTCAACATTGCTGTATACAACTTTGGGCTGATACTGTATAATCTGCCGATCAATCTCTGCAGAGCTAGTGCAACATTCTATTTTTAGATTGTTTTTATCACCATACGTCATATACAAAAAAACAAATACGTCATCCAGATATTTTGTATATAAAGCCGACCAGAATTGCATTCAGGAGGAGTTCTCTCTTGTCCGACCCTTCCCCTAATGAAGTTGTTGCCAACTGAATTTTGTTAGCTGGTGCACGGGCGATCCCGTATTGTCTGAGCTCTCTTAATTCATTAGGTGATAATTTTATTAGCTGATGCTCCCGATTTGAGAGTTCATTTCCGAAAATACCGTTTATTTTTCCGAGCAAACTTATCTCGCTGAATTTTGATAACTGGTGGATGGACTCGTGCTGTCTATGTTCTCCTAATTCGCCGGTAGTAATTTTATTGTTTAATTTCATCGACTCCAGAACTCTCCGTGCCACCGTTTGTTTCTCATCGTAAATAAGTTTGTCTTCCGCGACAAATACGTTTAGTTACTAACAAACATGGTTTAAGCCGAAATTTTGGATTTAAAATTTCAATTCAAATCTGCGATTTTAAGGTAAGAATTTATTTTACTTTGAACTGAATGTCGTTTGTTTTTTATGTCTCTTGTAAATATGTTTATAAATCAAAGTATAAAAAAACTTGTTTGTTTTAATCCTCTAATTAAGACTCTGGATGAATCCGGACTACCTGAGATAGACTGTCGATGAACACCGTGCTCAAGGCCACCGTAAAACATTTTTCATTAAGTTCACCAATTTGGGAATTAATTAACCAGCGTGGAAACTGTTTATTTAAATATAATAAACTTCACGACGTTTTCCGATTAATCTCATGAAAGTAAATAAGCATTTGCGTGACATGTTAGCAAGAAGCGTACACCTCTATATTGCAGAGACCGCTAATTTAGAGTCTGTTAACACTCAGTATTAAAATATTTTATAAATTTATTTTCATTCAGTTTACATTTACAAAGCAAACCAATTGAGAAAATGATTAGCAAAATTGCTTCACCATATTTCGCAAATGCTGAAGTTTTCCTAAATCCGATGTAGAGTCCAGAGAGGGAGCACCATTACTCCACACCACACCACTACCTAATAGCGACGATGAGGAAGAAAAAGAACCATTTCCTGCTAGTGATGACGATGACGATTATATACCATAAGATGTTAGTAATGATAGCGATTCATCTGATATAGAAGTCGACGCTGTTGTTGCAGAACTTACCGAAGAGCTTGACGATGAGGAGGAAATATTGGAAGATGTGGTATATTAAATTTTTGCTAATGAAGAAACCGTCGTTGCTGCAGTTTCTCAATTACCTACTGGCGAATATTATGCAAGTAAAATCGGTGTATTGTGGATGTCGCAAATGGCATCAACTGACAGGCCATAAGCGCAAATCGTTCCTATGCAAACCAGAACTGGCCCAGCTTGGCATTTTCTACCCAACCCTGTCAGCATTTTCATGAAAATTATTACACCTGAAATGATAGATGTAATCATTTGTGAAGCCAACCGTGGGCAAAATATCACCATGATATTTATAGGGCTACCATGTCACTGAAACGCTTCTACTTGTTATTGCGTCTTATCCGGTTTGATAATGCCAATACCTGTCTTGCGTGACAAGCATTGAGCGAATCAGCCGCCATAGATGACTTTTGGGGGATGCTTATTTGGTTGTGGATGAACAGCTGTTCCTGTATACACGTTTTACGCAATACATTCCATCAAAACTGGCTAAATATTGCATGAAAGTTTGATGATTCTCTAAAAGGCTAAATTTATACCGGCAAACGTACTGATGGAGTGCGAGAAGTCAGTGAAAGTGAAAGAGTTGTCTCAGAGCTGGTGTTGAACAAGCACCTTGCTCTTGTTGGCACGATTCGCTCAAATAAAACATTTGTGCCATTGTAGTTCAAAAAATTAAAGTCACGTGAGGTATTCGAAACATTATTTGATTATCACAACGAGCTCTGTGTTCGTATGTTAAAAAAAAAATAATAAATAAAGCGGTTATTCTGTTGTCAAAACAACATTGCACAAATGCCATCACACCGTTCATAATTGAATAAGATGAACCAGGCAAAGCACCAAGACTAAACATTGGCCAAAAAATCCTGGACTACTACCTCAACCAGGCAAGAGTTGATACAATGGACCAGATAGTGTCGGGCTGTAGTTGCTATGTGCAGCAAAATACTGGCTATTGGCCATGTTTTTTAACATGCTAGATATAGTTGGTTTGGCCGAATTTTTGATTCACAAGGAAAGGGTGATGGCGAAGCAATCACACCGGCACAGAAAATTCTTAATTGAACTGGCAACGCAGTTGGTAACCACGCACATGCACACAGAGAAACGTTTACTTGTATCAAGACTGTCCGCTCCAATTCAAGACAATTATTATTTCAATTATCCACTATACAATTACTGTTTTAAATCAAAAGAAATATTTTCTTAGTGGTTTTATCTCCGCTTAAGAAAAGTATGTTGGTACTTGTAATGAAATAATTGTATTTCTTTGTTTAAAACATTTATTTCAAGAAAATCTGAAGAAAACGATTCTTAGTATAAGTAAATGGCCATCATAACACAAAACAATATTTCCTTAATGATAGTAAATAGTTTTCCTAATTCAAGGAAGCGTTTAGGTATATTTCAGAAAATCAATCGTTTCATTTTCTTAAAATAAAGCATTTATTTACTTAGAATTCTTGAAATGCGTATTATTTATATCCACATTATTCATTACACTTACCTAGTTTAAAACCGTACGACATATCCGTGTATAATGCAGTAAATTATTCCCATTGCTTGTGATTTTAATAATAATGTTCAAACAAAAGTGAACTTAATATAGAAGTACACATAAAAAGATGCATAGAAACAAGAGCCAAGATAATGCTGATATATAGCTCATGGTATTGATAGAATCACTCCCGGCAAAAACAATGTGAGAAGAAAATAGCACTAACGCTTTTTGCTCTTGCCCACATTGTTGTTCATCTCTCAGTTTATGCAACTAATCTTCAAAAACAGCACTGAAATATTTCCTAACGCCACCTACTGCCAATACATATGTTATACTTACCCATACAATGATATAACCTTTAACATACAACGTTTCACAAACATTTTCAAAATATGCCGGTTAATGTAATATATTTTTTATTTTTATTACTATTTACCATGTGTACTACTTTTATTAATTTTTTTCTACATATGTGCGGTGAGAGAGCGAGGATGGGGTTGAGTGGAATCCTATTGATTCGATGCGGGTCGCATGTTAGTACGCTTCTAACAACGATGGCATGTAGACCTGCTGTGTACAAGAACGCACGTAATAATTTGAAGTAATGGTCGTCTGGAAACCAGAGTTTCGCATATTTATTTTGTTGTTGTTACGAAGCTTAGACGAAACTGATAAGAAATTCTAAAGACGAAAATAAAAACAGATTCTGATGAAATAAAAAAAAAGGAAAATAAATGCGCTAGAAATTCTTACTAAGATCGTCCGCACATAATGTAACTAACCACGTCGGTGAGCCGTCGACTGCCACTAACCCTTGCGCTTGTGGTGAGTCACCCATTCGCATGTACGTTTTTTCGTAACATATGAAAAAAATGTTTTCATTGATTTGCTCCTAATTTTAATTACTAACTTTAGGCTTTTTTTCCTATTATTGTAATTTTTCTTTTATTGGATATCCTTGCAGCTGTCCTGATGATGTGTTTTCTGAACATGAAACCGGTCACCTAATTTCTCAATGGAACTTTGTGAGATCTGGACCAAATTTTCATTCCTGCCTTTAATATGAATATTTTCTTAACTTAAAACTAAATGATTTACTTGGAAGAAACATTTTTCTGTCCTGGATTTTCTTGATTTTCTAACCTTAAGAAAATATTTATTTAATACAAATAAAATTTTAAGAAAATTATTTTCCTATATTAAACATTTTTATAGTCTTGAAATAAAAATATTTTCTTGAATGGAGACTGATTTTTGCAAGAAAATCTGTTTTCTTGATGCAAGAAACTATTTCTCTGTTTGTGGAAATACGAGCCACTATTCCTCATGGTGGCCGTTAGCCACACATTAAACGTGCCATGGTAAAGTTTCGTGTAATGGTATGTATTTTTGTGTTTTAGTTACATTTTAAAAATATTATCATTACTTTGAGTAAAGTTTGGGGTAGTCCCATACACACAAATTCTTTTGGTGCCCACGGTATGTAGTAAATTGACCTCATAACACTTTTAGTTACATATACATCTACTCGGCTATTTTTATAATGATAAATTTATAATTATGCGAGTAATTCGTTGTAAGAAAAAAAAACAAATCATTTTTACGCTCGTTCGTAGCGAAGCGTAACCGAATTACCAAAAGAAAAACTATTTTTATCCATCTCGCTTACGCTGAAAGGCATCATTCGAATATTCTCGAGGTTATGTCGGTCCAGCGCAGCCCTATCGCTATTTTAAGTCCGCCTTGGTACTTTTTTCTTTAAGGAAACAAGATGCCAATTAATTTAAGGCTTTCTGTTAAACGTTCGAAGGAAGAGACATTATTTACTTAACGTTATTGTTATGGAATGGAAATTCTTAATTAATTTTAAACGATACCAAGCTATGTCAAGGATCGTGAACTGGCTGTTGGAATTACACAGCCGTAGTTCGATTAGATTATGGTTAATATTACGGGAATCCGCAAATAAAATCTGACGTTCACGGTTTTAGAACGTCAGTGCGAATAAGCTTCGTTACTTTAGGAGCTGTCAGAGTGTGGAATCATGAAAGGTGACACTTCGTTTGCTTGAAAATTTTAATGAAATTCCAATAAGTGTTTACTACTTGATAATAGGCTGGAAAATTTACTTCTGGGTACGGTTTAGGATTTTGTTGTATTGTTTAGTTTCCTTTTTGTGATTTTGGAGTATCTAATCAATTCCTAATGTTTTTTATTTTAATTAAAAGTATGAGGTTGTTGTGGAATCACCATAAAGTTGTACATTTGGCAAACACCCCTATCGACGTTCTGGATTTTTATTTACAAACTTTACAAGAACATAAAAGTTATTTAAAAAAATAGCCATGAAGCATTCTCCTTAAACACAAGGTATAATAGCGTGTTTTTGACGCTAGCATCTAGCTATTTTATGGCGTTGATGAATTGCTTAAATGAAATTCGAGAAATCTAATTCATCGGTTCCCAAAGTGTGGATCGCGAAAATATATTCAAAATAAAACAAAATTATCTTAACGCCTTTAATATTGATCACAAATTTAAGAACATAAACATGACACATTTTTACCAGATTATTAGATGTTCCCAGTCATTTGGCGTAGTTGTTGCTTTATTTTCTACTAATAACATTTGGTATGGTAAAAGAAAGGCGTCGTCAAAAGAAGGTTTCGCCTTAAAAAAGTTTGGGAGTCTCTGGTCTAGTTGATTCCGCACTTGAAAAATGTTCTAGCGTGTATTTATGTGAGATTAGATTCTGTGCATTTAAAGTAAATGCACACAAAATTTCAGCCGCTTGACATCACTCGTAAGGGAGATATGGGGGAGAGAACCCCTAACATCAAAGTAGTTCTCTTCCAAAATTATGAGTGATATTGGAATCTTGGATCTTTTGGGGGTCATTTCTGGGACCAGTCTTTAGAGTGATACTTACACTTATTAAAAAAATTGCGAAAAATCATCTATTAGCTACCCATTACAAACAAAAGTTACAGAAGGATTGATTTGGTAAAACAGGGTTAAAAAAATTACAATTGATGTAATCCATATAATAAAAATGTATTTTATATGACAATATCGCTGGAATGAAATGTTTTGATTGATAACTCCTAACGTTAAAGCAATTTTTCTCAAAATAAAACAAAAACAGTATGTTACTTATTTCTTAATACTAATAAATTCTCGGCCCGATATATAAAAAATAAACTTGGCAAAATATAACAATTCTTATTTTTCAATATAATCTTCCCTAACTTCAATACATTTATTACAACGATCAATTAATAGTTCTATACCCTTGTAAAAATAATCTAAAGTTTTTCCCTCAAAATGTCTTTCTGAGGGACGAGGTTCATCGGGCCGCTGTCATTCCATCGATTCCTACTTGGATAGAGGATCACAATACAGAACCATTGCTTCATCTCCTGTGACAATGGACTCCAAAATCGGTTTTGGGTCGTCTCCACACATGTTTAAAAACGAACGCGAACATTCGACCCGACGTTCACGTTGGAGAGCAGAAAGAAGATGCAGTACCCATTTTGCACTAATCTTATTCGTACCCAAATACCTGTTTCAGAAATGTTATACATCACTGCTAATTTCTTCACTTATTTCTTCAATAATTGAAATGTTGATTCTTGCCCAAAACGGAAACATTTTGCCCATCTTTTTTACAGTGGAATATGAAGGATATAAATCACCATAAATGCCGTCTATACGTTGTTTAATGTGATTAGGCGTATGCCTTTATTTTGTTAAAAGTTAATAACCGCGCGGGACTCAATTTTCGTTACCTGAGACATTTTCATGCACTAGTCACGTTGTCTGGCTGTGCAACTATGACACAACGGAGTTTGCACACGTAAAAACCTGTATAAGCCTGTTAGACCGGGAATTTATGGCGCCTACCTCGTAGGTTACGTAATTTTTGCACAATTATAGGAAACACCCAAAAATTAATTTATTGTGCGGGGGTGATTTTGAATACCAACTAATGGAGAGACAACAATTCAGTTACGAAGATATATATTTATATTATTTTAGAGCAAATAAGGCAATGAATAAGATCATCTCGTTGTAAACACTCGCAAATATCACCGATATCACTAGCAGTGAGAAATAATAATTTCTTTCGGGGTTTGCTACAGTAGTAATTAGTCTACAGGAAGATCCCGAAGAAGGTGGTAACATAAACAGGGAAACCTCTATTCAACCGAATGCCACACGTCGAACTTAAATGTGTAATATTTTCCTATTTTCTCAGATCCATAACACACTACGTATGCATTTCAAGAATAATACCGAATCTTGATAAAGATTTGCTCACTTGCGTGATTCATTTTGAAATTTTTTTTTTTAATAACGTTGTGTAGTGTCCTCTAGAAAAATTGCACTTTATTGATGGTAAAATGCTTTTTTGGAAAAATTCAAAACGTGCCAATTTAATTTTTCAATGCAAGTTTTGGGATAAATTAGTTTCTATACAGGCAGGGTTTAACCTTGGAAGATAACATTTCGTCTGAACTTTTATTCTTCTTGTCCTATATGAAAAAAATTGTTGAAATAGTCTGTTTGAATGGAGAACTACATCCTAATTTCCGTTGTCACCATAAAAGTTTTCATCTTTGGAAACACTCCTGGAAGTCGGAACGCCCTAGAATGTTTAAGACCACTTGCGATTCTATTTGGATATCTTATGGAAGAAGTAGAAATCGCGGAAGACTAGGTCGCGCGTTGCCATGGTGCAGTAACCAGTCTTTGTTCTTCCACAACGGGGGTCGTTTTTGCCGAACATGTTCTGCCTTGTGGCTTCGCGAATCATTTTACGCACTTTTGTTGTCATTTCCGATGTTGCGCACGTTGACGGTCGACTCGAATGTTTGTCATCATCCCGATATTCTCGGCCTCCTTGGAAACGCAACCACTCAAATGTTCTTGCTTGATTCGAGCCATTTTCATCAAAAGTTTTTTTAAATATTCGGTGGGTTTCAGCTGCAGTTTTCTCGAGCTTGAAACAGAATTTTATGCAAGTTTGTTGCTCCTTTGCGTCAGCCATTTGGAAAATCGCAGAAGCAACACAAGCAGCAATGATTCACACAGAAATGCGCCCACGATGACATGATAGAGCAGCAGCTGAAAAGTGCACCAAGAGGCATCTAGCGGCGGGAGCTCGTAGTGCTTTTGATTTGGGCGGGATATTCATAAAAAATTAAAAAGGTATCGTAGGAAAAGTCCTATCATTTCTGTAAGGTATGGTAAAAATTGCTATTTGAATAAATAAATTGTCTCAAAAATCTACTTTCAATTTCATTATTAATTCAATAGTTGGGATGTTATTAAAAAATGTTTACAAAGAACATTTTTCATCATTAATTTAAACAGTTTTTGACGGTGCCTGGTATACCGCATAATTTTTGCTCTGAATTTTAATCCCCAACTTACATAACAAATCATACGCTAAAGCACGCTCGTTGATTAATATTTAAACATCAATTTTAACACAGACTTTACTTCTAAAAGCGAGGGGCGTCTGCAGACAAATAAATTACAACACCGAACGCATCAAAGCGCATGAATATGTAAAGACCTTAAATGAAGAACGGACTCCGCCGCTTTCGCAACTGGATATTTATTTTTTTTGCCTCGCGTGCGCGCTGCCCACCAATCCATGGTACGTCCAACGCATTATTCGCACTTTTCTCGCATAAAATGCATCTGCATAAACTGCTATACGGTAATAATCCGGTGCAATATTCTGCGAATTTTGAAATTGCGTTATGCTAAACGTCACGGAGTACCTTGCTCGATATAAATCGTGCGCGTATTCGTATTAAATTGCATTGTTTACTGCGATATTTCATTCGAGATCTAATAAACATCCCGATTTAACTACTCTTTTAACCATTTACGGCGGCCAGATTGTCTTATTTGCAAGTTAATGCGATATTCATAACAGTAGCGGCTCGTGGAATTTGACGGTGGGTGGGTAATGTGAAATATAATCGGTGGTCATTTCCATTTTGGAACGCATAAACTTAAAGAATTGTGTAAGGTATGGGTGAAACAAATAAATTCTGTTTTTAAGTAAAAAGGTGTGTTAAAATTCAAATTACTTGGTTTACTACCTTATAAAAGCACAAAAAAAAATATTTTCAGGAGAATGTATTAACTAGTTCAGAGTGCAAATTGAACTCCAACGTTCCTGTAATATTATTTATGCATTGCAAATATTAGTTGTTATTTTTGTGTCTTAGGTTGTTAACAGAAGAAAAAAGAACCTTTTTCTTTTCCCACATTTATTTTGTTGCTACGTCTCGTTCGTTTTTTGTCAACTTTTTCAAGCTATCTTATTCTCTTTTTGTTTTTCTTTGATTTTTGGTTTTTATTTTATTTTATATTTGATTTTTTTAAACTTTGATATCAATGAGATCATGTCTACGGACTACTACAGTTCCAGGGCCTAATTAATGGTATTATCGAACGGACAAGCTCCGTCTTAAATTTAAATTCCCGTAGGAGCATAAGAACTTACTTAAGCTTGTCATCCAAAACAAATTCAAGTATTATAGTAAACGGTCCATGATTAATGGTAATAATATATTTTGATTATGACAGTACAATCTAGGAGGGGTGAAGCAAGGATTTAATAAAATAATGTAGTTACAGCTTTATTAAACTTTCGCTGAAGGCGTGGTATACACAGGCACGGATTCATCACGACGGCGACGACCCGGTATCCGAGCTCCTGGGTAATAAGACGATGGTAGATTGGGCAGCCACTGAATGCAAATCGGTCGCCTCGCTGGACGGTAAAAAGCCCCTCAACAATCTTCTGAGTTTCCAGGAATAGGTAAGAAGAGATCGTAGAAGGGATCATAAGGACCGGTAAAATGGTTTTAAAATTTTAAAATATTCAACAGATAAAAATAACTGAATTATTAAAAATTTATGTAAATTATCAAAGTGAAATATGAATATTAATTGCAATGACAAATATATATGGTTCTAAAGTAAATTATGTTGCGGTTGTAGCGTCAGGCGTAACTTTGATTCTTTTAACTAATTACACAACTAACTACTCGCTAGAGCATGCATTAAATGATACGAACTCTAATTAAAGATCATATACAACTAGAAATGACACCAAATAGCCATACAAAGCGGCTTAAACTAACAACAAATAATTCTAATTATAGTTCGTGAACTCGTACAAAGAAATAAGAGTCTAAAACTAACTCACATTAACAGAGGTGCGGTTGATACGCTGCTCGGCGAGGTTTAGAACAGTTTACGAGGTTCAGTCGAAGAATTCTCGTTCGGGCGAGTGAAAATGACTTGGATGACGGTGGGCTCAGAATTATTGTGGGGTGTTAATCGGGATCCGGGATGAAAACCAGTATTATGATGATGATAAAGATGCCTTGGCTGCTAAATATCACACAGGAGTGCTATCCCACTTGGCAAATGCGTAGCACGCAAAGGCTGCAGGCCTCTGGGCAACTTTGCCCGTCTACGGATGCTATTAACAACCAACAAGGGTCCACAAAGTATATACGAATGACTACCTTGAAGCGAAATACAGCCCCTTATTTCGAATATAACTAGAGGCAATCCTCTGGAATTTGATAGGGAGCCTATCTTCCACCAAGCGCACGCTTTGCAAAAAAAGTGCGAAATTATTTAAATAATGCTTATCTAGGAAAAAGGATAGGACTACGAGGTACAATTGAGTGCCAACCGAGATGTGCCGATAAATCCAGTGGATAGAACCAATAGTAAAGACATGCCGATGAAATGTTGAACTTGAATACGCGGTTAACTCTGCAATAGCCGCATGTTTATTTCATTATTGAGATTGTCAGATCATTTATGATCAGAGGGTAACGCGGGAGTTGTTGGAGATTGTAAAAAATTCCTATAACTTCGATTGATGTGATAGTAATGAACGCGGTATAATGAAATATAAACCAGTTTTGTTTTTTCTTTTACAAAAAGGGATATCTAGAAATAAAGCTATAGGTGTATAGCTGTGATAATCTAAATGTTTTTGAATGTGCAAGTAGTGCAAAAAGTAAACGTTTAAAATATATTCCTTATTGATTGCTTTCATTCCATAAAACATGTATGGGAATTGAAAAGGTGTATCATGAATGAAACATTACTTGTGTTAATTTTTTCATTATGTAAATTATCAAAGCCATTCCATGTACCATTATGTCAAAAAATCTAAATGGTATTCCATTCCATTCGTCAAGATAATCTCTTTCTTTTACAGGGAAGTAGTATCCATGCACTTAACTCATTCCATTCATAATAACAATCACATTTCCGATACGCGTTCTTCGCACGAAAATCTTCAATTAAACCCAACACCTACGTCTAAATGAGATTCCGTCGGTCGCGCACGAACCCGCTCCTCCAATAATCGTATGACTTATTGATTACGCTTACGCATCGATGGCTTTTCAAATAGGCGGAGATGCCACGCGGCAATTTATTAATAACGACGCTTTAAGCGTATTTATTGCCGAGATTTAAATACACCCACCTTTACTATGTAAATTGAAGGTGCGTGCGCGTACAGCTTGGGATCATTTCCGTCCAAAACGTCACAATTATGGCACTCTTAAGAGGATGTCATTAGACAATTTCCATCGTTTGAGTACGTCTTGCTTTGAAATGTGCGTCTTGGTTAATAATTTTTTTTTATCGGTCCATAGCTTGGTTTCAATTGCAGTTAAAGTTACAATATGCACGTTGTTGTTGTTGTTGTTGTATTATTGGGAGAAGCGTCAGGTTGCGGAATACACCTCGCACTTCTAGGCATCGATTACTATCATCATTAACCCAATCTATTAGAATTTTGCCGAATCCAGAGGTGTTCCAAACTTTGGTAGGGACTTCTAACGTGCCAAACATCGTATTGACACGGGGCCTACGGTTTCACTTCCTTATCCGAGAAGAAGGCATACTTCGATTTTTATCCGTAATTAAAAACCAACCGTCCCGGCCGGATTTGAACCGGCGTCATTCGGATCGAAAGGCAAGCACGCTAACCGTTCAACCATCGAGATGGCCCATTGCGACGTATATGTATTTATTTTCTACATGAAAAGCAAACATTGTAAATATTGAGAGAAGAACGGCAAATTGCTAGACTCGAATGTGATTTAAAAGAAAAGCTCTGTGAAATAAATAGCTTATAGTAGCTTTTAATCTAAACGTTATTTACTTTTAGCTTCACTTGAATCTCCCTTAGCGGCTACCCCCTAAAAAGAGACACCTCTTATAAACGAACACTCTCACTTGCTTCCAATTATATTTTCACTTAAAGAAAAAATATTTTACATGGAACGTTAAACAGAGAAAGATCAGATATTAATTAATAGTGATGAAGACTAATACTTAGAAATAAGAAAACCCACCGAAGATCTGAGAACATACGGCAATGATAAATTTACATGACTAATATTTGCTGTTTTACTTTGTTTGTCTTTTCTCCTTTGTTTATCCCTCATCAACTTAGTATCCTTGAACTTTCTCTGTTCCAACGTAGGTCCATCTCCACCAGAGGGTTTTATTTTGTTACTTTCTTGCTGTTTTTTGTCTAGCTAATTCGCGCTGGTTTCCACGCGTCATACTTATTACTTGAACGAAAACTTGATTCGTTTGTTGTTAAAAATTTTGCTTAATTTGAAGCCTCGTAACGCCTCGTTGCAGCCTCAAACGTCTAAACCACAGGAATAGGATTTATCCTTTTCCATAAGAATACCACTAAAACACTTTCACTATTACACGTCACTAGGATTGGACATATGTTTCTCTAGCTAAGCTATAATCTTCAGCAGTAATATTGAACTTGTTCCAGTGTCGCAGTGTTCGAATACGTTACTGGTTACATTGAATCCACGCCATCAATCACTAACAAAATTACATAATTTAGTGATCATGAGGTTAATTCCCCAAAAGCACCACTAGCTATTTTTAAAGGTTTGTTTCCTGTAGCTTCACTTATAAATTTCTTTAAATGGCAGGCGCCATATGTAGTATTATTACATTATTAGTACATTTTTTTTTCGATATATATAGAAGATTGAAGTTATTGAAATATATAATTAAGATAAATTAAGCGTTAGAAGTTTATCAAAGTGATCTAAGATAGACAAAACGCATGCTGTATGCAGTAGTAACATGGGAAAGACCTAGTAAAATTTGTTTGTAATAAAGTATTGTAATGTTATACTTTACAACGAATGTAACTGTCATTAGCGACACGTGTGGTGAGTTTAGTATGTCCACTCGTTCGACATCAAAATCTCTCTGGCGGCTATGAGCTCCTTTTATGGCCTCCTAGCGCTGGAGCAGGGGTGCTACCAGATTATTTTAAGCCTAGTTAATGACGATCGTGGAGGAACGGATAAATATCTTGTATTCTGTCCATTTTCTTCACATCTTAAAACTTTAATTATAGAGGAATATTTTCCTACAACAATTGACAGCATAAATTGAGTTCTATCTTTAACATAATTTCGAAAATTAGATACCATTCGTCAAGTAATCATCTTGTTTGTCAGTAAATTTTAATATTGTACAGTTGTTGGTGGTGTTAAACGTCATAGAGTAGCATAAATTCAGTCTTCCAGTTGCGTCCCTGCATGGCATGCATTATGCTATTTTTAAAAATACGAATATTTGATTGAAATTTATTATCAAATTATATTTCCAAAGTATAGTTATCCGAATTAGCCGTGATTAAACAATCGCTATCGCGAATGAAATAAGGGAGTAAAGCGACGCCAATCAATTTCTCACTTTTTGTCAAAATATTCGCCCAGGTAAGGTGTTTGATTGGCAGTTTAAGAATGCGCAGGGTTCCAGTACGTAACATAAACATAGAGTTTATACTGGAACAACACAATTCCAGGTTAGTTTTCCCTTTTCAAGTTTTAATATTCGCAAAATTTCATTACTTGATTTGAGTTTAATTTAAATTGCCGAAAGAGTGACTGGGAACACTCCTGGACCTACAGACCGTACAATTAATTAATTGGCTTTGAAGAAATATTTTTTCAAATTTTTTGCTCGTTTAAAACATTACAGTATATTTTATCCCATTTTCTGTTGAAACTCAGTGATAGCTAACTAAAGGTTGCGATCGATGCCAGTGCCCTGGTATCCAGTTGAGTGTAACCTTGTTATCACTGTCTAAAACATTAAGGTTGTTCCTGTTCCTGCTTGCCCCTGATAACCCTACCCTGCTGTACTGACTTTTTTCGGTTTCTACAGCGGTTTATATAGCCTCTAGTCCCCTCTCCTTGTCTTCAGTGTTTGCGGGAAACATGTGCTGTAATAAGGAATAGTTGAGTTACTGTAATAAGGAATAGTTGAGTATATAAGCAACAGCTTTCACAGCTGTTGTCCACTTCAGCTTCTAACATTGCGACGTTCGTGCTCCCTCTGGACAATTTTGGCAAATTATGAATAAATAGTTCTCTTTAAAATCCTTTTTATGTATTTTATTTTATGCTTATGAACGGGGATAAAAATACAACGCTTAAACGTTCTGTAAAATGTCAAACGTTTATAGGTAAATATATTTGCGGCCTCAACAAGTTAGTTGACACATCCGGTTTATAGATGTCGCCAACGGTATTAATGTAATTTTAAAAACTGTCAAAATTACTTGGATTATTTTAACACCCAACATACGTGGCTGTTGTTTAATTACGATGTTTACGGTTTTGGTGATGGTAAAGTGTTTTTGCGGCGGTATCGAGCACGATGTCCATTTATCATCAACCGGTAATAGCTGATTATGTCCAGAATTCAGTGTCGGAATGAAAAAAAGTAAGTAATGTTTATACAGTTTTATTTACAAGCTCTAGCAAAATAACCTTAAGAAAAAGAACAAACGTAATACACAAATTAAATCAACAGAAAAGATGTTTTCTCAGTAAAAGATATCAAGTAGACAAGTAGTGAAACGATATGTATCATCTGCTTAAACTACTCACTATCTCAAACAGTCAACGTTTGTTACTGGTATTGGCAAAAGTTCGTTTAAGGTCGTGAATTCTTTAGGTCAAAATAAATCAAGTATTTGCAACGGATTTTAATATTAGGACTTGAATGATTCAAACGGCGGAATCTAACAAACAGCTGATGGCTGTTACTATGGGGATGATTGGAAAAATATTTCCGGCGAGATTCCGACTACCCGAAGGATATTTCCCGGACTCTACTTACCCTGTTGTAGTCTGCGTGTACGCCGACTTGCCGCGTAGAGGTGAAACTATCGCTTAGCCTATTGTAGTCAGCGTAATCGCCGACTTGCCACGCAAGAGTCTGTCGAAATGTAAATCTGGAGGGTTTGTATACAATTCTTGACCATGACGTTTTTTCGCACTTTTTGCTTATGACGTACTGTGGCCTTGGTATGTGACGCGTACAAGTAAACAATTTGTCAAGGCATATCGTTATACAACTTCAATCGGATTGAATTAATGTCAAATATACACTGGTATTCAAAAATAATATACAGGGTTTTCCTAAATTAATTTACAAAATAAAAGTTGAACTTACGAAATATAAATTGAATAAAATCGCAAGAAAAAAAGATGATTGTTATAATTTTATACTATTTTATTTTAACCTAGAAGTCTTTAAATTTGTGCGGACGGATAACGGTTCGCCACAACGTTTTTAGAAAGCTCTCAAGGAGATGACAACATGATCAGCGAAACGTCAAGAGTAAATGAAGGACACTGCAACACCCGGAAGGCCATTCTATAATAATAAGCGGGTTATTTTTCATTCTGTATTGTTTTCAATAGCAAGAATTAAAATTAACGTGCCTTTATTTTCACCATTAGTGAAACGTTAGGCTCTATGACATGTTTGTTTTTTTTTGGTGAATGAATTTTGGCTCCAGCATAGCTACAACCTAACAAGATTACTCGATAATATTTCCATTGTCAAAACGACACGGAAAATTAATTTACCGATTAGTCCTCTTACGACATCCCGACTTATTATCGCGCAGACAGCCGTACTACTTGTTAGGTGAGACGCGACCGAATATATTTGCTTGCCAAAACGCTGTATGCACTTTAGTGAAAGAACTTCATTTGTATCCCGTTTAACGCGGCCATATTAATAACAAGCGACTGATGGTCGTCGCTATTTTAATCCGCGCCTTTAAAACCCCACAACGCGGAACTGTGATCAAGGCGCTTCGGATTTTAGCATCGGTCAACAAGTACCGATGATCGTGGTGGCGCGTACCGAGACGTTGACAACTTTATGATATGCGTAAGCGAAAGTGAACGTTGTATTCAGCCGGTTTATATTTGAATGAGTTGTTCTATTTCGGTTCTCTAGGTATCTATAGGCGTGATGTGTGCGTGGTTTAAAGCGAATATGTAATTTTAATTGCGATTTTATTTGAAATAATTCTATAATTGTAAGGAACTATTCATGTTTTAATGTATGTTGCATAATATTTCAAATGCAACTATGTTCCGTTTGAAGAAAGTTTTGAAATGTCTGCTTTATTTATACGAGCCCTAACAACTATAGAGCGTGTCCCAGGATTGATGTTACAAGAGGTGTAAGGAACTAAAAATCTTGGAATCCTAATTTGACCTTTTGGAACTAAGCCCTGCTTGGTTTGAAACTTATTTTTAGTTTACTTTCGATTTTCTGAAATCAAGTATGCCTTAGCAGTTGAGCAAAACCTACTTTCGTTTCAGGTAAAGTTCCTTTTTCGTCCACAGTATGCTAAAATGTTACTAAGAAAAGTTGTTCAGAATGAAAAGTTATGGCGTTATGCATTTTTTATTTTCTGTATGATAGACCTACTTTGATAAAATCCATTATTTGTCAACTTCGTTTCAGATAAAGTAACTTTTCCGTTCACAATACGCCAAAGTTTTACTAAGAAAAGTTGTTCAAGAAGATCTACCTATTTTGATTAAACCGTCATTTTTTAGATTAAACAAAATAAATTGTATTTATTCACAAATTAAATTATCAACACTTCAATTATGTATTCATCATAGCTGCTACCAGTTTCTGCGCACCATTCTATGCGATATCTGAATTCTCCGAAACTGTTCCGAATTTCCTCGATTTGTATTTCATGTGCGGCGTTTCGTACCTTTCTTTCAGTATTTCTCTACTGTTGGGTATGAGTTGAGAGTAAATCAGGTCTTTGAGGCCAACCCATAAAAAAATTTAACCTAAAAAAATGACGGTTTAATCAAAGCATATATTTGACTTTTTTTTAAATTTGTATAGAGCCATAACTTGTCATTCTGAACAACTTTTCTTTAGTAAAACTTTGGCGTATTGTTAACGAGAAAGCCACTTTTCCTGAAACTAAATTAACAAATAATGGATTTTATTAAAGTAGGCCGATCATTCAGAAAATTTGTATAACGGTCTAACTTTTCATTGTAAACAACTTTTCTTAGTAACATTTTAGCATATTGCGAACGAAATACAGTTCCTGGCTATATCACTTGAAACATGTCACAAATCAACCCTTTTTCCTGGAAATTCCCATCCTATTATAGTGATATTCTTTTGCTTTGAATCCGATCGTTTATAGGAGGACTAGATTATTGTATAAATAAATAAAAATACCAGAGAAATGATATTTAGAAGAAATATTTCAGTTATCAACTTTTATCAACATTTAGCGAGTTCACAGTTTAGAGAATGCATCGATATTTTTTAAAATATTTCGTCATAACCGTATAGAAGCTAAGTTGTGGAGTATCGTTGAGTGTTTTCTGTTAATATATCGTTATTGCAAAGGTAAAATTGTTATTCTATCTCTCTCTTAATAATTAATTATTTAGAATTTGAAAAAAATTGAAATATTTGGGGTTTTTTTTGTAGAAAATGCCCGGGAAAGATTTAACAAGTGAACAAAAAGTCGCTATACAAGCTCTTCTACAATCAAACAAACATTCACAACGAGAAATTGCAAAATTACAGAAAGTATCTCCTTCTTCTGTATCGCGTTTAGCTAGAAACTTAAACGAAGGAGCTAGCACATCCACACAAAGACGGCAAAGTGCGGTCGGAAAAGAAAAACTTCGAAGAGATCTGACAGTACAAATTGTTCACCAGGCTTTGAGCAATAGATTTGCTACAATTAAAATGATTCAAAAAAATTTACAAGAGAGAGGAATAGAGATTTCGAGCAGAACTGTCAGGCGCCGATTGCGCGAAAATCACCTAATGGGCCGAAGACCTGTAAAAAAGCCGCGTTTAACAGAAAAATGAAATGTGCTCGCCTCAACTTTGCAAGAGAATATCGACATTTCACAGACGACAATTGGAAAAAGGTGAATAACTTAACAACATGATTTTTACTGAATTAATGTTTGCATTATTTAATAGGTTTTCTTTATTGACGAGTGCTCGCTCTGTGTGTTAGTGCAGCGAGTACAATTTGTTCGTAGACGACCTGGCGAACGTCTCACAGTGCCCACAGTTCTTCGAACTGTAAAACACCCTCCGCAGGTAATGATTTGGGGAGTGATTAGTGGAGACGGACCCGACCCTTTGTATTTTGTAGAAGGTACAATGCGTCAAGAGCAGTACATAAATGTGTTAAAAAACACGTTATTACCGTATTTTAAGCCAGGACGTCGCATACCGACAGGGCGTATATTTATGCAAGATAATGCTCCCTGCCATGTGACAAAAAAGGTTAAGAAATTCTTTAAAGACAATCACATACCTCTTTTACGTTGACCCGGAAATTCACCAGACCTCAATCCCATCGAGAACGTATGGAATCGACTAAAATGTAAGGTATATGGAAGAGAAAACCCTACAAAGGAAATATTAATGAAGAATATAAAGGATGTATGGGAGAACGATGAAGATATAAAAGAGACAATCATATCTTGCATTGAAAGTATGCCCCGAAGAATTAAGGGTGTTATTAAAAATTATGGGTTATGGACTAAATATTAATTACTTATTTAATATTTACATATGTTACATATTTTTACAATATATTTTATAAATAAAAAATATAATACATGTATAGTTTATATTTTATTATGAAGAAACTATAAAATATTGAGTGTTTCAAGTAATTTGGCCAGGGACTGTACTTTACCCGAAACGAAAATAGTTTTACTCTACTGTCAAGGCCTATTTGATTTAAAAAAATCGAAAGTAAACTAAAGATAAGACTCAAACCAAGCAGGGCTTAGTTCCAAAATGCCAAATTGAGATTCAAAGATTTTTAGTCCCGCACACGTCTTGTAACATCAATCCTGGGACACGTTGTATATTGGAACAAAATAAAATACATATTTAATTCAGGTATTTGATAATTTACTTTTTTCTAATATTTTTTTTTTGATTTAATACTATGAAATTAGTTAATTAACAACAATTGGAGCCAATCAGCAACGCAAAAGACAAACATACTTATTCTATCATCTTTAATTAACAATATTATAGGAGGTGTCAGTGGCAAATCTAATTATGGAGCTAGACCTTTTACAGATCAATCTTTTATTCATATTAATTATAAGGAAATCTATCTTTGGTATTATGTTATAAAATTGCACGGTATGGAGCAATTGTTTGTTAATTTGAAGGTTGTGACCAATAACAGACCATTAAGATCTCGAGAAGATGTTGTTGAAAGTCGCAGAATGTGTAAGGCTAAAATATATTAAACCTAAACATTTTTATACTGGCTTTTTGTCTCATTTTTTGCCGCAGATTTTCCACGTCCACTTCCAGCAATATTTCTTTCTAAAGATCAGAGAATGTTTTTACGTTTGTTGGGAGATTAACATTCATTTTCAAAACCTTACGTAATAATTCTGTCGAAACACCCTTTGTATTGTATTAAGCTTGCAGCGCACACAAAATATATTGTCCACGCCACCAACCTACGACCGCATCTAGTAACCGGCTATTCTTTCAATTTCTCAAACCGTGACTAATTTCACCGGTAGACGCACTACTGTATAAACGTCAGCTCCTCCCATTCTTGTTGCTGTGTCTGCCTCGTTCCGTGTGTCATAAATATTAATTAATTCGTATTCAATAAGTGCCGCATAGCGTAGCAGTAGTCAGTCGGGACAAAATTCCTCGGATGCTGGAAAAAAGGGATTTTAATTAATTGGCTTTCATGGTTTTCGAGCTGTTAGCTGAAATATCTTTAATTAAGCGTCATGAATAATTCAGAACGTAACGAAGGGAGGATAAATTTAATAGAGAAGATCGAATATGATTCTGACATCCTGCCGGCATCCGTTTTTCGTTTTGCGCCTCGCTGATGATGGGTACGATGATGCTTGTAAACGTGAGGAAAGAAAATCTTGTTATGCTAACCCAAGTAATAATTATTTAGATTAGTGTTGGTATGCAAATAATGACATTAGACGATCTATAGGATTAAAAGGAACGCCAAGGATTTAAGTGCGAGATATTGATACATAGGTGATACATTAAAGTAGAAGGAATCATTTTAGTTTATGAAGGACAGAAACTTGTTTATTTTACTATGATCTGAAGATCATTCTCATTGATGACAATCACTAATAGTAAGTAGAGTGCGGATCGACGACTGCCTCTATTACTTCGCATGGACGTTCGTACAGAGTCGTGCCCATTATGTTCGTTAGTCAAGCCAGTTCCCTCACCGCGTTCCACGCAAGTCAGTCGTTAATTAACTGTACATGATATAACAAAGGATAAAGGCTTGAGCTTAGTGGTCCTAAATGTGAATTATTTAAGTTATGTTTTTTTTTGTAAACTTCCATGCCTTTATATTACCAATGATATAATGTCAATTAAGAACGTAAACAGCATTGTTCAATTAAATTGTTAGGAAAATGTAAAATATGTTGCATAGTACATCCATTGGCCATTTCAAACAGAAATATATGCTATACAAACCTGCGCGTGGGAGAGTCTGCGTCGGCGACCGCAGGGTGAGACGATTTGCATTCTTTCTGACAGTCAGGCAGCCTTAAAGTCACTAGCATCTTATCGTATAACCTCCAAACTAGTATGGGAGTGCCTGCAAACCCTAATGGTTCTGTTTAAACACAACAAGGTCACACTGGTGCGGGTGCCAGGGCACAGGGGCATAGCGAGCAATGAAATTGCAGTCCAGCTAGCGAGGGACGGCTCAAAAATGAATTATATGGGCCCTGAACCGGGTCTAGGTATTACCAAGAGTGCAGTGCGTGGTGAAATTAGTGGGTGGATCATAACACAACACCAATTAAATTGGAAACATGCAGCTGGACAAAAGCACAGCAAACGGATGATGGGTAGACCGTCGCAACATCTGACTGCTGATCTGCTTGAATTAAGCAAGATACAGCTTAGGGCACCAACATGTCTATTAACAGGACATGGCTGTTTGAGAGGCCACTTGCATAAGATAGGGATCTACAAAGATCAACCCTTATGTAGACTTTGCAATGAGGAGGAGGAAACAGCCCCTCATATTATTTTCGAATGTGCAACGCTAGCTCAACGCAGATTCGCTATGCGAAGCACAATTGAACTACCAATAGAGAAAGATTTACTACATAGACTCTTAAACCTGATTGCGGGAACTAACCTGTTCGAGTAAAACAAAACCGAAGCAGGAATAATACAATAGGCTATTAAGCTTCAGTGTTAGGGATGTAAAGATCAGCCCCTGCTTTGGTAGGAAAATCAACCAATCAATCAAAAACATCCATTGGCCCCGCTCTCCATAGAATTGGACGCAATTGGGAGCAATTTCTAAGCGTGAACGAATTGGTTAGTCTCACCAAAAAAAAATTCTTGAAATCGCTTACAAGAGTTGCTTTATACAAAGAAAATTGGCCTGCACGGGGACGTGGTTAGAACCCTCTTCATTTTATTCAGACAATTTGGAGAAAGTTGCTGATGTAATAAACAATTTGAATGAGGATGCGTAAAGTATAAGCAAATGTAAAACTCTGCTACATTATTTATTTTTTTATTAGCGAGCATTTTCGTGATATATATAAAAAACAAAATACTTTGAATCACAAACAATACAACTGAAATATGGAATTGAAACATTAGATGCTATAATAAGCAAATTCAAGAATATTTCTGGTGATTTTGGTGCCTCCGTGTGTAAAAAAAGAATGATGCAATTTTTACCCGCAACCCGGATTTGTCCACATTAAAACTGTTGTGCCGCTTATAGGTCCTATTTCCACTACGCTCCATTCACAAGTTTTGATGTGGAAAGAAGTTTTTTCATATTTAAAGATGTCCTAACAAGTAAACGAACATATTTCACAGCAGAAAATGTAGAATATGTTTTATTAATTGATGATTAATCACCTCTAACATGACATTTATAAAATATGACCTTCGAAATTATTTACCTGAACCACTGATATTTTACATTTAGATTAAGCGTCTGTAGTCAGACAAACATATAGAAGTAGTATCGTCCGACTGTGTACCGCTTTCCCTAACGCGTATGCATGCCGCAGTTGAACGAATGTATCGTGCCCCACTCTGTCTCAAGCGTCGGCGACAGAGGCAGTCGTCGATCCGCACTCTAATATTAAGGAAATAGTTCATAGTAAGCTGTAAGAAGCTTAATATAAATGAAAATCAAGTTTAACACGTATTTATCACAGCATAGTCCTTCGAAAGAGTTTTTGATAAACCTTTAACTATTTGTAGGGGGTATATTAGTTCAAATTATGTTCTTCCATAGGAATGGCTTGAGTGCGATGTCTTTAAATTTGTTCCTCTAAAGGATGTAAGATGCCTTTGGAATGCGTGAGCATTTGTGATAGGTAGATTTGGATAGATAAGCTGATAGAATGTTAAAGTATGTCTTAAAACCAGCAATACATACATACATCTAAATGCGTAGTTGCTATGGTACGAGGGTAGTCTGAGAAGTTTCCAGCTTAACACAGAAGCAACCCTTTTTTTATCAAATTCAGTTTTATTTCTTAACATAGTTTCCTTGTAAATCTATGCACTTTTCCCAGCGATACTCCCACTTTTTTAATCCATCCAAATAGTGGCTGACATCTTTCAATTTAACTGGTGTTGTTTTATGACCTATTCATTAATTGCACCGCGCACTACACTCTTGGTAATACCTGGACTCGGTTTTTGAACCTTCTCTCGCTAGCTGGTCTGCAATTTCATTGCCCGTTATATTCTTGTGTCCTGGGACACACATCAAGGTAACCTTGTTGCGTTGAGACAGAACCATTAGGTTTTACAGGTATTCCCTTCATATTAGCTAGTGCCTTTAGGGCTGCTTGACTGTCAGAGAGAATGCAGATCGTTCCACTCGTGGTTGCCGACGCAAACTCTCCCACGCGCAGGTTTATATACCATGTATTTCTGTTTGAATCACCGTGGTGTATTGCCCAATTGATGCATCCCTGGTTTTAACCCACCTGTGTACCATTTTGGGGTTTTCGGTTTTCTCCCCTCTCTACTTCCCCATTCTTCCCAATTCAAGAAAACTTTACCACAAGGGATCTTGGGGATTGTTATGTGGCTACCCTTATCAAAGCTAGGGTTTGTTACTACTGTTTCTATTCTGGTGTGCCCCGGCCCACTGTAGGTTCTCCAGTTGCTAGTGTTTTTCAGTCCGTATGCTCCCATTCTAGCCTCTCCCCTGATATGAATGTCAAGAGGAGGTAGGTTTAGCATGATTTCCATAGCAGCCGTCGGGGTGCTTTTAATGACTCTGGTTATACAAGGGCAAGCCAGTCTCTGAGTTCTCGAGAGATTGGTTGTCGTATGCTTCTGTATGATCTTAGGCCACCAAGCCAGGCAGACATAAGTTATCAAGGGTCTTACCACCGAAGTGTACAGCCAGTATGTCATGTGTGGTTTGGGTCCCCATGTTTTCCCAACTGTTCTACGGGTTGTCCTCTAACTCCACTTAAATTGGAATTTATTTCTCCCAAAGGAAACACTTTTAGCATTTTTTCTAACGATGTAATTAACATGATTTGTAAAGGATAATTTGCTATAAATAACAATGCGCATAACAATAGAAATTACGATTATTTTAGTTTCTCATCGGTTTTTGTCACCTTGTGCTGTAAGAGTTATACCTGCTTTTCAATTACAAATACAGTATATGCAAATTAAAACGCATCACGTGTAAAAATGTTTGTAAACTTTTAACAATCCTAGAAAGCTACGTATTATTATTTTATGATTAACTACATATATCACACACACACACAAACATTATGGTTCACTTTTTTCCATCAAAAAGTTTTGTGTAAACAATTCAACTTGTTTTCAAATTGAAGCGTTTTACGGAAAACGTTACTCATTACAAATAGATATTTCTTCTCATGAAACCACCTACATTTTCTCAATCGGTATTCAATTGGTGGAATTTTACTTGCAGACAGTGTATGTAACGATGTTATTTTAACGATTTTAAATAAAATCTCAAAAAACTTGAATCGCTCTAATTGGGTATAACTGCAATGCATACAATTATGGACAATTAGAGAAGCACTTACCGAGCAAAACCTTTTTATACGACAAAAAATCAAAGTTACCTCAATAATAGCGAAGAGAAAACGCCAAACACTGCCGGAACACGAAGGTGTTCGAAAAAACCCGTGTTGTTCGTTTAACGCAAGCCGAACGCATGCTTAAATTAATAACTCGTTTTACTGCGTTTCAATATTTATACTTAATTAATGTCTACATTAAATCCGCTGAGGTTACAAGTCATTTTTCATTAACTTCTCCCGTTCCCCGTGCCTTTCTCACTCGTGTTAAAGTTTTACGGCCGGCGTTCATGATTTATTTTCTTTCATTACTGACATCTTTGAGATTCTTTTATTGTACTTCGTCGTCTCGTACGTGGCGAATTTATAGAAGCAGTGACAGAAATTACGGCAAAATAACAAGCGTCAAACGATTCATTAGCGTAAGGAGTCTGATGTTTAATTCTCTTTTTCATTTGAAATTATGCATACTTAAAGGATTGTAATATGATATTGAATTATTGAATTATAAGCTTGTTATACTATGTTGATTGCAAATATGTTAGTCAGAAGCGATTAGTAATGAGGTTAGGATTACTAAGATTTTGTTTACGACGTTTTTGTTGTTACTGTGGAAATTAACAATTGCTGGCTGTTTATTGTGACAAAATGGAAATAAAAGCATTTAGATGAAAACAAAGGAATTGTGCAGATTTAATTGAAACATGACCTATTTGTTATGTTTTTCTTCTTTTTCTCAGAAACCCTACTGTTGTGTTATTAATTTCATCAACATTAATTGAAACAAAAGAAAGAATTTGGAAAAGTATTCAAATTAGAACCTTCCATGCTTCTGAAAGAGAGGAATAACTGTTTTTTTTTTGTTCATTGTAGTGACAGGCAACAGCTTATATACCACAAAAAATGAAATTGGTGCGTTTCAAAAACAACTACAGCTTTATAGCTGGCGTGAGATTAGATACACTTGGAAGAGGCATGGCATTGATGCCTTTTGGCCACTTAATTAGAAAAGTTTGACGCTCTTGATAAACATTAATGCTACTCTAGGAACTTTTTCTTTCAATTCAGTGTGTTAGGAGTGGTCTACTGACTTTATGACTAATTTGCAAAATTCTAGGCAAATGGAGACAGAATTGATCTTTAGCTTTTCCTAGTAAATGTAAGTGGTATTTTACGGCTGCACGACCTGTCAATAAACTTGTCAGTATTCTGAAGTCCTCTTTGTTAAAAGAGAATTGTTTTTGCTGCATTTGGTGAGCCTGATGAATGCTTTCCCAGCACGAGACCTTTTGATTTCTCACCCCCCCCCCCGTTTCTTAGTTTCCTGTTTTAGGTGCCTCTCTTCTAGATCGCAGTAAAGGTTTGTACAAATGAACCGTATTCGGTGCTTCTTTAACCAGTTTATCAGATGCTTTCCATCACTAACATAATAATAATAATAACAATAATAAACTTTATTTTACCCAAAATATACAATATATGTAGTGGTAACGTCAAAAACAAAATATGAGTGCGTTTGCGTGAGTGTGTATGTTTGCGTATGTGACGCGTGTTTGTGTGAGTGTGCGTGTGTATTTGTACTGTGTGTTTCTCTATGTATGTATGTGCAAAGCATGCATGTGCGTGGTGTCGATGCGCCATGACTGTAGGATTAATTCAATTGTCTCTAACTGATTTCATAGTCTGTACGAATTCAGTCACTGTATAGAAGCTGTTTTCTAAGAAATATCTCCTTATCTGCATCTTGAATTTTGGAAAGGGGTTTTTCAATCCACGAAGCAGGGAGCTTGTTCAACAGTTCCAGATGTCTGGTTTTCGCTGCGGTTGTTGCTAGCCTATGGTACGGGAGGGATACCTGTTGTTTAGATCGCAGCTGCAGAGACATACCCTCCCCCTTTCTCTTTAGAGATGAAAGCTGTAGTCTTGCATAAACCAACTGTTTGTATATGTACGTTGATGGAAGAGACATTATCTTGTTTTTTATAAATAGCTGTCTACAGTGTGTTGTTTGCGGTACTTGTTCGATTGCGCGCAAACCTTTTTTTGTAGAACAAAATTATCATTCGCCCCATAATTGAATACTGTAGCTCATTCGAGAGTGAAAAAGTGCATGATATGCTACTATTGCTGTTTCTTTGTTAGTAATTATACGAATTCTCCGTATGGCATACAATGCAGTGGAAAGCTTTTTTGAAAGAGCGTCAATTTCAGCTCTTCAGGTTAGTCTGGTATCCAAGAATATTCCCAGTAATTTTGCTGATCTGGCATCCGTAGGTGTACTATTTCGTTTAGATGTAAAGGCTAATTGAGAGTTTTTTTCTTCATTAAGAAGGAGTTTGTTCGACGTAAACCATGAGGTGGCTTCAGATAACATCTCCCGGCTTTTTTTCTTCTAGTTGTTGATCATTTAAGCCTCTGGACAGAAGTGTGGTGTCATCTGCATATTGTACTACCTGACCTGTCACATACTGTGGGAAGTCGTTGACAAACATCAGGCGACCCAAAAGGGATCCCAGGGCCACTCCATGTTTGATGTTCTTCAATTCGTTCGTTATTCCGTTCAGATATACCATCTGCTTGCGGTTTTCAAAGTAGGAACGTAGCAATTGCGGAATATGACCACGGATAGTAATTCAGTTTTTGAAGGAGAATATCACATTGCACGTAATCGAACGCCCTGGACAAATCGCACATCAGCGTCATAGCATCCTCCCCGTCTTCTACGGAGTCCCAAACAAAGTTTAAAACTGCCATAACAGCGTCCATTGTAGATCGGCCCATACGAAATCCAAATTGGTTGTGGGCAAGTATGTTCTTGTTATCGTGGAAGGATACAAGGCGCGACAGAAGTGCGGCCTCGAGGGGCTTCGAAAGTACGGGTAAGACAGATATAGGTCTATAGTTACTGGGATGTTTAGGATCACCGGATTTATATATGGGTACAACTTTGGATACTTTCATGTTGTTAGGTACGGTTCCTTGTTGGAAACAAGTATTTATCAGGTCGGTAAGGGGTTCAAACAAATGATCTGAACATTTTTTCAGCATCTTTGTATTCATCCCATCCAGCGTATCTTTCGGTTTAATTCTTTGAATTATGGTTTTTGTTTCATCAGGTGTTAATGGTGACAGGAAAAAGGATTGATTGATGTATTGCATTTGATTTGTTTACTCATAGTAGTTTGCAAAAAGATCTGATTACTAAGTATCAAAAACGTTATAGGAAGTTATCCTTCTCGAAGAATTACTATCAAAAGTAAAAAGCAATAACAACATTTATTGTATTATCAAAATTCAAATGAACTAAATTGTTTCTAGGTCTAGTGACCTTCGCAACCACATGTTTGTTGTGATGTCAGCATTATTAATCGAATCGGGCGTTACATCAGTTTGCCGTCAAATTATTAATAGCATATATTGTGGTGATGGACATTTGTTTG
The DNA here is from genome assembly GCA_029619315.2 of Dynastes maya. Classification (NCBI taxonomy): domain Eukaryota; kingdom Metazoa; phylum Arthropoda; class Insecta; order Coleoptera; family Scarabaeidae; genus Dynastes; species Dynastes maya. The sequence goes on from JAROYE020000005.1 coordinate 44,756,014, forward strand.
AGATAAAGAATTAAAATTTCTACGGACACTTGTGCGCCCGTTTAACTATACGCACAGTCGAAGTTCGAAGAGCGAAACCTCAGGAATTGTATCTAATAATAACAATAAACAACGTCAATGGCATACGTATACATGATTACAATGTTTTGCTTAAGCTAGAGTTCCTGTTTTATTTGGATCCATTCATATTATCAAAATTCTTGCTTAAAAGGGGATATTAATTTAGAAAATCATTTTTGAAGAATCTTACTGGGAATATTCATTACTAAAAGTTCATTCAGATCGGTCAAGCTTTTGCTACATACTTATATTTACGAAGCTTGCTCAGAATGAGATAACTCATTATGTTTTACCTTCAGAAACTGAATGTGAAAAACTTGTAAGAATTTATAAAGATATTAATGTTGGAGATGTATTAAGCTGTTGAAAGTAAAACTATCCCGGTTTTCTTTTGATTATATCAAGTTCAGGGCTAAGATCTAAGTAAGAAGAATCCCATACAATGGAACAAAATTCTGGTCTAAGGTTTAATAACGTCGATACTATGTATGTAGGTCGTTGCAATTATGAATAATAAAGTCAGCATAACATTTTGCTCTAATGTCAGATTATAAAGATCAAACTGTTTAGATTTACAAGAAACTCAAAACAATCCTTAACTGATCCAATCATCCTGAATGGTTTAACATTATCTAACAATGTAAGCAAGATAACGATTAAGGTAGATCTTTCATAAATATTACGAACATGAAAGGTCCGAAACTCGACCCTTACGGCACACCTGATTCAAATTCAAACGCTTCGAAGTTACCATTATGGTACAAGGCGTGTTTTTAAAGTAAGTACCGTTCTGAAATTCTGCTACCGTAAGCCCTGCGGCGGCTTTCTACGCTTGCGCGCTGTGTACCTACATCTGTTGACAAGCCACAGACGCCATTACAGAAAGATTCGACCGTGTTTACGTTTGTTTCTCACTATTTAAAATGTCTCCGCCGATCGAGAATCCCGCCGGCTGTGAAATACGCGCCGTGATTCGTTTTCTTAGTGTTAAAGGCATTAAATCGGCCGACATTCATCGTCAGATCTGTGAAATATATGGAGAAAACATTATGAGTGATGGAATGGTACGGAAATAGGTGAGAGCTTTTAAAGATGGCCGCACGAATGTCTATGAGGAGGAACGAAGTGGGTGAACTTCTGTCATTACTGAAGATTTGGTTCAGAAAGTTGACGAAAAGGTGAAAGAGAACAGACGCTATACGATTTCATCGTTATCTAATAAGTTTCCTCAAGTTTCCAGAAGTGTGCCCTATGAAGTTGTGACCAGTGGTTGTTAAAAGGCTTTCATGTAAAAATAAAAATGTTAAGAAAAGTTTACTTGTTTTTGTTTTGTTTGAAAACGGTACTTACTTTAAAAACACGCCTCGTATATCGCCCATTCATATCTTTGCCGTTGAGAAGATGCAAAAATTAAAAGTAACCAAAGATACAAGGCCATAAAAACTTATCCAAAAGATTATCACGATTCAACAGACACCTAAAGAAGTTCAATAAATTCGGTTTGATATGAATGGAGATGTGAGTTCGAAAAGTTTCAACTGAAAGGTTCCAGGGGAAGATTGTTGGAATTGCTTTCAGGTTTTATTGGAAAGTTCAAAGGTGCTTGAGAAAATACCTAAACCAAAAAGACATGCTACCAATTGAACAACAAACTGTAAAGGCCAGTGCTAATATTTTGAAATAAGAAGAAGACATTTTTTCAGTATTTTCAGTAAATGTAAAAGTTTTCAATAATGACGTGAAAAACTTCACATTTTGCTGGAAAGTTTGATGAAACGTTTCATTTTGTTAACCTTTCATGGTTGTATTTCTGAATATAGAAATAAATTCATTACTTTACAAGTCAATTAGCAATTTTTAACAAAGGAAGTACCTTGGATGTCTTCCATATAGAAGAGAAAACACAAGTATCCAAAGATAAATTATGTCCTATTGCTTTCCTGCCAGACATTTTATTCAAACCTTTATTAATTTCTTGTATTTCAACGTTAAATATATTTCAAACCTCAATATTATTGTGGGAAATAATCTACAAACGCGTTGAATGCATATCGAAAATACTCAGCATGAACACTGGCAATTATTTCAGCATTACTGCCGTAATTTGTGTAAATTATTGTCTTGGCCCAATTAAATAGAGCTATTTTGTTTCGATATATTCCTTGTTTATTTATCTGTTTATTCCTGATAGATGATTGCATTTGGTAATTGCATTTGTAAATGACAAAATTTAATGAAGAAATATAATGTTCATACTGAACCTGAACCTAAGGTGTAATTAAAATTAAAATTAATAGAAATTACATATGATAAAATATACGCACGTGTAAGCATTAATACGTTACAGTAAATAATTTCATTAGAAAATTTGCATTTAGAGGATAAAGTTTCAGCAAAATTTGCATAAGTTTTCTAAAAGAGTGTCAGATTGTAAACGTTTGTGTTCAAATCTTTACACCAATTATTTCCAGCTGTGTGGGGCAGGAAATTTGAGATGATTTTCTTAGTAGCATTAACATTGTCGGTTGTACTTCTGGTATATTGATTACATAAACATTTTTACGTACATAGAAACGTTTTATTTTCAATAACAACCACACGTTTCCTATAACCATAATATCTAGATCCTTAACGAAGAGCAAAAGCGAACATTTCATCACATAACTACGTAAAGTGAAATTCTCGTGTAGAGAGAAAAGCTGCGTGTGTTTGATTATCCGTTAATTATAATTTATTTTTTCAAACACTCGTAAAATTTACGGCCATCAACATGGTACTCCTTTCTATGTTCGTATGTGTACTTGTTTATATTTATGTTGTACGTAACGTATATCTTTATGTACACAGAAAGTGAAGACGTGTGTAAAATCCCACATTTGTATTATATTAGAGAAAAAAAGGAACTCTCTTGATCTAGTAGTCGACGCTTGGAACGTAAAGCAACAACGGCCCACTACGATATTAAAACCTTGTTCGGTTCCCACGTGCATGTGTCAAAATGTCGTCTCGCGTTAAAAGATTTTAATAATTACGAGCTTGTTATCGCTTTTACCCGGACTACCGTATTTTTCCACTTTAATGCGTCAACATCTTAAGTCTTGTGAATACTCTTCTTCTAAGGTAATATGTGTACTGTGCAGGGCAATCGAAATGTCTAGTGTAAGTTACAGTCTAAACGGCTTAACTGGACAGACATCTTTTTCTAAATAAATCACATTTCTTCCACAACTTCACTATTTCGGCTAAGTTTCATTAAAAAGTGTATTGATCTTTTATATTCTCTTCCAGAAAATGAATGAGAATGTCTATTAAATTCATTTAATCGAGAGTCACATTAGACTGGCATCAGAAACCTACACTTAATTTCAAATCCAACGCAATTTGTAAATTTTTTTTCGTAAAATTGTTTCAATATATGTATGTCCGGGTTTCTTTTCAATCTGGAGTCAATTCTTGTCGTCAATCTAATCGAGAATTCGCCGGCCACTGTCTCTAGTTTATTCATAATGTTATAGAGAGTGTTTATAGATTCTTCTAATTCAAAATTTCGGTTTTCAAAATATTTAATTGTGTGTGTTAGGTCACTAAAATTACATTCTATTGAAATGTTTCAAAAGTGGTAAATTGTTAAAAAAAATGAATTTTTGAAAATTAATTGATTAATTATATGAACTGAGAGTGCAGGAGTGTTCTAAAACATTTTTTCGGCGATTTAAATGAATTTTAGGATTAGCAAATGAGATTTTAACGAAATTTAAAACTGAAAATTAAAATTGACCTGGATTTTATGCCGATGTCAATATAAACTCTATGTTTATATCATATTTACAGGAAAACTGCTTATTATTAACCACCAACCTTCACTTCTAATTTGAATTTATAATATGATTTGAAATACTAATACTTGAAACTGCGCAGCCAAAATACGTGTTGCTTCGATGAAAATTTGACTCAAAGTGAGAAAATCAATTTGCGTCCCTCTTCTCTTTTATTTTAATCGCGATGGCGATTGTTTTGTCCACAGCAAATTTTGATAATTCCTTTTCAAATATATTTCAACGACGAATTTTGATGAATAAACCTATTTATTAAAGATAGCATGGTAGTGACGTTACTAGACGACTCAAATATACTACTCTTTGTTACAAAAATCCACTGGCAACCCAATAATAATAAATCTTACTGACGTTCTTGATAAAAGCATGACGAAACAATTTAATTTACGAAATTATGCTCAAAGTACCTCTGAATTTTGAGGACTTACGCTCTGAAGAAAAAGACCGCAAGATGAGTTTCTCCCCCGTTACCCCACGTTTGTCGTCGGCTGGACTTATAATAATTATTTAGTATTCCCGCTCCAAAGATCGGAGGCTCGGGGAGGAGTAGGAGCTTCCGAAAAGGAGCTAATAGCCGCGCGGAGGGACTTTCGCATTGAACGAGTGGCCATACTCGCTGCGTTCGGCGATGTAAAATTTACAACACTTCACTATGTATTTCAATTGGTTTATTAGATTAGAATCTTGAAGAAATTGTTTGCATTGAATAATGCTTTTCGCATCATCAGTTAAGGAAGAAATAGCGGTTTCAACTTGCCCCACATTTTTTGCATAAAATAAAGCAGCTTCTAGCCATGTTCCTCATCTAGTAATGATAGGTGCAGACGACAAGGGAAACTCTGGACATTTTTCTCTATATACTGCAACCATTGCTTACCACACTTACTATGTAGGACTTCTGTATTTCCATCACAAGACAATCATTTTTTTATGATATCACTCGTTTCGTCAGTACTCATCCAAAAATGTATGTTAATTGTAAATTTATTTTTTTTATAGAAATCATTATCATTTACCCTAGGTTGTCAAGACATGCCTGCCCAAGAGTTTCACTTGGAATAGAATGACCAGTATACGCATCTAAAAAAATTTTTTTTACTGGATTTTCTATCTTTGCTATGTTGGCAGAAATAAATGTTTCACGAGTTTGGGTATTGAAATTATAAGAAGCTTCTGGATTTAATTTAGATTTGCTTTTCTGTGTTTGAACCAGGTGTGTCACGTGATTTAATGATACAGTGCCCTATTTCTTCGCACATATTGCAATAAATATTATCTTCTAAAAGTGAAAAGGAGTCTGAATAGTCCAGTTTTTTATTTTATTCTGAGTGGAAGTTGTCGCTTGAGCCATTGTAGTTGTGAAATCACAAATAGTTGTAACAAGGAAAAACACACACAAATACACAATACAAATACAATCAATAGAACGTATACTAAAGCAATGAAGGCGTTAATTCAAGGCTAAGGAAAGTTTCGAAAATATTAATGTTTTTGTTTAAATAAACTGCAATGAATTGAATAAATGATATTTGAAGTTTGTATCACAATGAAAGAACAAAACGGATATTATAATGTTTTAAACGAGGGCAAAATTTTTTCCAAATTAATTAATTAATTGTACGGTCTGCAGGTCCGGGAGTGTTCCTAAACATTCTTTCGCCAGCTTAAATTAAACTAGGAATTTTACGAGCACTAAAACTTGAAAAAAGAAAACTAACCTGGAATTGTGACGTTCCAATATAAACTCTACGTTTATATGTGACGTATTGGAATCCTGCGTATTCATAAACCACCAAGCTTGAGTTTTACTTCGTATTTCTGGTAGAATTTAAACGCTGAATATTTAGAAAATGGGAATACAGCCAAACACCTGCTACCTGGATGAATATTTTGACTAAAAGTGGGAAATTGATTAGCGTCCCTTCACTGCTTTATTTCATTCACGATAGCGATTGTTTAATCATGGCTAATTTAGATAACTATACCTTTCGAAATATAATTTGATAATAAATTTCAATCGATTATTCTTATTTTTGAAAATAGCATAAAGCATGCCATGCAGGGAGACAACTGGAAGACTAAATCTATGCTACTCTATGATGTTTAATATCACCAACAACTGTATAATATTAAAATGTACTGACAAATAAGACGATTACTTCACGAACGATATTTGGTTTTCGAAATTATGCTAGAAATACAACTGAATTTATGCTGTCAACTGTTGTAGGAAAATATTCCACTAAAACTGCAAATTTAGGATGTGAAATGAACAGAAGACAAGTTGCGAGAAAGAGTTCATAGCCGCCAGACGGATTTTAACGTTGTACGAATTGACATACTAAACTGAATAGCACAAATTATTGCTTTGTTAGTTATTTTAAATAGAACTAAAGCAAAATTGGTAAAATCTCAAACAATAAATAAATTAACTTTAGAACGGGCACTGGTATCGCTTACTCATTGCCGCTCAATGCAAATATGGTGAGGGACGCGCAATACGTCTAATTGTGGCACAGCGTTTAGAATAGGACTTATACCGGACATTTTGATTGTTCTGCATTGCACGTATGTCCATATATCATTTTACGAAGGTTTTCATCAGGTTATCCTGGGTTTACAAAAAGGAAGAAAATCGTTTGAGAATGTTTTGAAACGTATTTGTTTTGTTTATACCTCATAATATTAAACACAAAAGACGAACTGAGTACTTGCTGAGGGCGTTAAGAAAATAAATTTTACCGGATCCGTATAATTTTTCCCGTCTCGTCGTTATATTTCACGCACTCAGCCCCCTTCTAAGTATCTCGGCGCGATACGGTAATCTCTCTCTAATTATGAGAATTCGGAGTTCACAAATTACATAAAACCGAGAGAGCTTTACGGTTCGCCTAGAAGGTTGTGTAAATGTTTAGATAAAGGTCGACAAGGGTGTATGTATATGTACCTAACAAAGTTAAAAGAGCACCAACCTGCGAAGCAATCGACGTAACGAAAAGAGATAAACGCAGTGAAAGTCTGAGGAGTCGTAAATCAGCGAAACAGGTATTTTTAAGCATCAGAAATTTTCGAGAAATGCTCGGTCGCAGCAGCGCACGGCCGTTTAATCGCGAATATCTTAAATCAAGTGGCGAAAATATTCCAGACGGGAAAAAGTGTCTGCGAGCCGGGTTGCATTTTATAAATATCGCGAAACTACAACGTCGGATCGAATCGGTAGTAATTTTTCAACGCCGAGCATCGGGCTTTATAATTCAATTCTCGTGAGTTATGTGGGACGATTGTGCGGTGAAGATAATGCCAAGAAATTGGTTATTTATTGAAAAGTTTGCGAATTAGTGAAGGAATTGTGTGATTGTTTAAAGTTCGCAGGTTTATATTGTGGATAAAACAAAACGAGCGTGACAAAATGATGTTTATAATATTGCTTCATCATTGGAAACGTCTCTACAGATAAAGTTCGAATCTTTCTCATGCGGTTTAGATAGTTCTTAGTTCTTACATTAAGATAGTATAGGAAGATTAGAGTACATAATTCTGAATCTTGATTGTAACAGTTCTTTTATATTTTCTTAGAGCTTCAATGTATAGACTTGTGTAAAATTAAAATCAAGTTAACGTTTCGACAGTTAGTTTTATTGTCTTCTTCAGAATATGTGTATTTTCTTTTTCATTTTCCTTAATCTATAACACATAAAAGTATTTAGTTTTTTGCAGTACTTCACAGAACTACTTTTAAATGAATTTTTGGATGCTCTTATTTCCAATTTTAAAATAAATTTTACAAACAAGTTTTAGATGTGGGTTTCTCAATATTGCTTAATTGGTTATTGAAGATTTGGAAAAGAAAATTATGGCAAGTTTGGATCTTAAACCTACTTTTTTCAAAAGATACGTAGACGATTGTTTGGAGTGTATCCCAGCTGGCAAAATAAAATATTTTTAACAAAAATTCAACATGTTTCATCCGAAACTACGATTTACCCTAGAAATTGAACAAAGTAATAGTATAAACTGCCCAGATCTCAGGCTTATTTGCGAAAAAAAAAAAAATATTAACAAAATAATGTTATAAATCTACATCTTGAAGTCACTACCTAAACTTTCATTCCGCCCAACCTTTCTTTTACCACTTCAGCTTTAGTTAATAGAGTTACTAAATTACTCTCTAGATTTAATAGAGAGAATAATAAGAAATAAGCTCCTCGCATTTTGCAACTCTATACAGACGGTTAAATATAATAACTAGAGTTGCTCGGTTTGCGCCAACAACCAGTGGCGGGCGCATTTATGTCAATCAACATTCATACTATGTTCAATGTGTTCCACAGTATCTTTTGTAAGAAGTGTCAGTCTTCTACTGGCTTTTCCTTTGCAGATGCAATGTTTATCCTCAAAGCGTTTAACAAACCTGTCTTTATGATTTGCATATACTTTGAATAGAAGATTTGTGTTCGGAAATGCCTCATTAAATTGTTCGAAACGAGACTATAAAGAGTATGACCAGGTGCTATCTGCATTTCGGTTCCCACTGCGGAAGTGTGCCATCAAAATCAAGGCGTCTTGCTCTGGGTTAAAAACCATCCTCGAAGCAAATTATCTGAAATAATTTCGTCTCATAGCCTAAAATTTTATTAGAATGCATCTATTCTTACCACACAGACTTTGATTATTTAGGGATTAGCTCTGAAAAGAACTGAAAATTGATGACTTGAAAAATGGAAGAAAAAAAAGTGGAAGAAAAAAAAATATTCGAATAAAATATCTGTACCTAACGACGCCAATGGTAAGGATTTGGTGTGTAACTTAAGAACAATAAAAATATTAACTAGGACGCCATATTATCCTCAGTCTTATTCGAAGACCCAGCAAAAGTTCATGTAATAACTGTGAAGGTATCAACATATGACAAACATTACAACATTTAGTGATAGAATAAAACAACATTACAGCATTAAAGAAACATACAATAAACACGGGACACACATTTAATTTTGACATTGTATCTATACTCAATAAAAAAGTTAATTACAAACCAAGATGTGTACTACAGAGGATTCAAGTCAACAAACACAAAAATGCTGTCAATGATAAAACTGAAGTCGAAGAATTATCCAGAATTTATCCCATTTTAATTAGCCCCCTACAAAGTACCGTTCGTCGCTCGAAAGTGACGAAATTCGTATTCGTTAGAATCGTATTTGACATTTTTGTCAATTTCAATGCATTACAATTTTCTTTTTTTCCCAAATAAGAAGAATTGACGTAATAGTGTCGCTGTGAAACGGGTTTAAATTCGTTGAAGTGCCGTTATTTTGTCGCCCGATCCCGAAATCAAAAATCGCTTCAACTGACCGGAAGCTCGAAGGATACGAAGGAACGCTCAAAAAAAGATAGTTGCATTCATCATTCATCATTGTTACTTAATACATTATTACTATTACTAAGCAAAACAAATCATAAGAATTTTTTTTTTAATAAAGAAGTAAAGAAAGTTTATAGCAGTGAGGCACCCCACCCGGGAACACAGTGTATAAAGTACCATTTGTGTATTTTACGTTTCACTTATACTAGACACTCTCTAAGAAATAGAAAATTGTTCGTAAATTGTAACTGTGGTAACTATAATTCGTTGATATCATACTACCGTGTTTTCAAATTACGTTTTAATTAATAGGAATTAGCGCGTAGTTATTTGAATGTAGACGTTTGCTTCGGAATATTCATTAAAAGTCGCTTAAAATGCCCTTGCTTACCTGTTTGTTTGCAGATGACGCTCCACCCGTTAACTAAAAATAAATCTCCTCACTGCTAATTGTTTAAGAGATTATTTCAATTTCAGAGGTATATAGGACTATTGCATGTATACTATAGATGCACTTCCATTTGAAGATAATTGTTCGGGTGTAGAAATTAAATAGTAATAGCGTACAGAGAATGAGGGACTGCTATTTTCCTCTGACGAATAAAATGGCTCGTTAATGCGAAATTTTACGTGCTTTTAAGTTGAAACTTTTAAATGTGCATTAAATTAAATGTAACTTCGTATTCTGCATTCGATAGTCCCAAAGCAAACGAGTATATTTGCCTTGAGACATTCTCGTGCAATTAAATGTGTAGCTGAAAACAAGTTTAGAATGCTGAAATAACAAAGATCGTGGAAATTTGACCCTTATTTCAGATAATGAAAATAATAAAATGGAAAATTAATATTAAAGTATTAGTTTACAATCTACGGCTGTACGAGGTAGGCGCCATAAATTTTCGGCCAGCCAGGCTTATACAGGTTCAAGTGTGTCCAAACTCCGTTGCGTCATAGTTGCACATGTACGAGACCTACACTATATATATTACGACTCGAAGAGTCTAGACGGCGTTTATGGTGATTTATCTCCTTCATATTCCACTGTAAAAAAATGGGCAAAATATATCCGTTTGGGGCAAGAATCCATTGATGATGATGAGCGCCCCGGCCGGCCAATTGAACTGATAACGCCTCAAAACATTTCAATTATTGAAGGAATGGTATTAGCAGATCGCCGTTTGAAAGTGAAGGAATTAGCAGTGATGTCTAATATTTCTGAGACAAGTATTCGCCGAATTCTCCTTAACCATTTGGGTATGAATAAGATTAGTGCAAAGTGGGTACCGCATCATCTTTCTGTTCTCCAACGTGATAGTCGGGTCGAATGCGCGCGCTCGTTTTTAAATACAGGATGGGGCAGAGTAACTTGCTTATTTGAATTTAGCGCCCTGAAGCGATGGTTGCTCCGAGGTGGGTGGGGGTAGGCACATTCGAGGGGGCAGGGCGTAAAGTTGTAGCTCCGCTTGGTTTAGTTAGCATCATGGTTTTTTGAAGAAAACGAACGGGCAGTTTCGGTGACTTCTGATTGTTATGTCCACATGATTCAGGAGTTTTTCTTGTCAACACTCAACGAGATGGATGTGGGAGATGTATGGTTCCAGCAGGACTGTGCCACGGCACACACAACGCGTGTGTCAATGACTGTTTTGCGGCAACACTCCCCAAAACGCCTCATCTCCTTGAGAGACGATCTCCACTAGCCAACACGGTTGCCTGATTTAGCCCCCTGCGACTATTTTTTATGGGACTGTCTAAAATTACTTGTTTACAACGATCGTCCTAGGACTCTGGCTCACCTGAAGAACAACATTCGTCAAGCTGTCGCCAACATACCCGTCGATATGCTGGAAAGAGTTGAACGAAACTTCCGAGTTCGATTAACGCAGTGTATTGAGAATAATGGACGCTATCTGCCTGATATCATCTTTAAAACTGGGAAAACATAAAATTTGTTTAGGGCGAAAATTGTAACCAGGGTGGTGAAAAAGAGGTGACATGGTTCTGTGTTATGATTAAAGCTGGCCACGAGCGGTACCGCGCAGTAGCGTAGAGTCGACCAGGCCTCGCGTTCCACAAGAATTATTCTGCTAATAGAGATGTTTGCTGCCGCAAATAATTTCGCTCATCTTTTAAATAAAAATTAAATAACACGTGCTCAAACACTTACCATTTTAAGAGTCCTCCGTGAAATCACAAAGTGAATAATGTCTGTTAAATATCTGCAACATTAGATATGTTTTAACTGTTGTTTCGGCAAAACTAGTACGGCATGAGGAAAAAATGCGTTTATATGCAGAGAACGAACGTTCTACATCTAGTGACGTAATATTTGCGTAAGTAAAATAATCTTTCAAATAACTTAACGATTCTGTTGACGCACCTTCACAAATGTGTCTTAATGTGCCAAAATCAGAATTTTTCTCAAAAACACTTTCAAATTTTTCTAGAACAGAAACATTTTTTGCGTCTTCAATCGCGCATAGCTGTGCGTGAACATGTTGCACTATTTGTAGAGATTCTTCTAACGGCACCGCAGGATTTTGTAATTTTCCTATTGCATCTACTAGCCCGAAGTAATTGTCGTGAATGATTTTTAAATCCATTTTAACCTGACTATCTTGAAATTTCGACTGGCTTTTCTGGATAGCGGCAGCTTCCATTGTATCGAATTGTAAAACCACGTTCTTAATATTGTCAAAATATTTATGATAATAAAACGCGGCCTGTAACCATGTTCCCCAACGAGTTAGAATAGGTTCTGGTGGCTCTGGTATACGGGGGCACAGTCTGTGAAATTCGCGAATACGTTTCGGTGATTTAACAAATACTGTTTTGGTATGCGCTATTAAAGCGTCTACCTCAGGATAACATTTTCTGATACTATCCGCCACAAGATTGAGAGCATGAATTTTACACGTAATGTGTAACAAATTAGCAGAATACTTTTTAAGAGACCGGCCTACAGAAAGCATGTCTACAGCACCATCACTCACTAGCATCAAGAGTTGGTTTGTTGAAAGTTCAAACTTGTCCAATGTATTTAACACTAACTTTGAAATTACTTCGGCAGTACACTGTTGTATTCGTTTGAAGACTAATAGAATTGAAGGTGCCGATTGATGAGGTTCCAATTTGCGTGCCATTACATTAAGAACAGAATGTTTCTTCCGATCTGTTGTTTCGTCGACACATAACCACAATTTTTGATCTTTCAACTCCGATTTTATTTTTTGTTCAATATGTTCGCGCTCAGATGGCACAATTCTTCGTAACGATGTTCGACTTGGTAATTTGCACTCCGAATAGTTATTCCAACAGCAGATAAATGGTTCCTTGTCTAGTAAATTAAACGGTATATTACATGCGATAAACGTAACGCATAAATTAAATATAAATTTTTCATTGTCTCGTGCGCAATTTCTTTTTGAGACATGGTTTTCACTATTTACGTGTCGTAGACAATGTTGTCTGGACCAACATATTAACGGGATTTTACAGATTACACATTTAATTTTAGCGCCTTCATATATTAAGTCTGGAATTTCTGCAATAAATTTTCGAAGTTTGTCCGACCGCGGTCGTTTTGCTGACGAAATCATAATTTTTCTAGGATAGATAAACAATTGCGCAAATGACCGGCAGCGAAAATGTCCGTACTGCTCCGCAGACGAAGTAATACTACCGTTCCTCTCGGTCCGAACTGATTCTACGCCGTTGCGCGGTACCGCTCGTGGCCAGCGTTAGTTATGATCCTCTATCCAAAAAGGAATCGTTTTAAGGACGATAGTGAGTTGCAAGCAGCTGTAATACAACATTTTGAGGGAAAAACTTTAGATTATTTTTACAATGGTATAGAATTATTAATTGATCGTTGTAATAAATATATTGACGTTACGGGAGATTACATTGAAAAATAAAAATTGTTATATTTTACTAGGTTTATTTTTTCTATATCAGGCCAAGAATTTATGGCGTCCACCTCGTTAACTAGTAGGAACCCCAATGTAAATGAATACGACTCTACTCGATTCCAGAGAGTTAGCTTATTTTAATATTTTAATATTTTTATCTTATGCGAATTATGGTCTTTACTCCAGCTTTGACAAGTCTTACGTAGTACGTTTGGTTCTAATACCAAATATCGGAAAACGATATTGGCAGCATTAGAGTATATTACAATGAAACTGCGAATGATATTTATTCTGCTCAAGATGCAAATACCATGTACGAGAAATTACCCCTGATTTCGCCTCCTAAAGTTGTTTGCATAATTATTGTGATATTTTAGGAGGCGATTTATATTCTAAGAGCAAAAGTAAAAGTATAAAACTTTAAGTAAGATGAAGAAGACAATGAAACGGGCGTCCTCAGCTAATGGAAAAATGCCAAATCAGATAAAACAGGAAATATCCAAATGCTAAAATTATCTTCTGAGTTGCTACACTTAGGTTCGTATTTATTTGCTTTTACCTCTTTTCCTTTAGCAAGCAGTTTACATTACTCGTGGGCACATAGATAAGAAATACGTCAACCTTAACCTAACATCAGGCATTAAACATCAACATATGACGTGTTATCGTAGAGAGACATCGAAGGAAGTGGGTAAAATACTTTATTAATTTTAACTTAAATATAACAGTTTTGCGAAATTTTTCAATTCGTTTCGTTGTGTACATTTCGCAACCTCGTGATTTGTGTAACTTTTAATAAAAGTTTTATTAAGCTATTAGAAAATATAACTAAATAATAAAACAAGTGAAACATTAGAATGTAAATACATGGTGTTAAAAAAGTGTTTCAAACCTCGATGGGGGATGGCCCAAAATATGCAGAAAAGTCTTAATGAACATAGGTCTGGTTTGGACGGTTTCGAAAATATTTTGCCTTTACACAATTTTCTCATTATGTACAAACAAACAATACAATTTAAGAATACAAAGGCAAAAACTCAAATGAGATGTTCAAAGTGCCCTCCCTCCACTTCGCAGCAGCCACGACCTCTCCGTTTCTAGAACCTTCGAACTCTCTCGAAAATCCCTACGTCGGCTTCAATTCAGTGACATCCTTAATCCAGTCGCTGCAGCTCCTCGAGGTCATTTACAGGCACTACACTAAAGCTTTCAAATATCTCCAAAGAAAGAAATCAAGAGAGTTTAAATTAGGCGTTCTTACAGGCCATGATACAGGTTCGCCCCTTCCTATCCATTCTTGTCCAAAAGTGACGAGTAAATTCTCTCTAACAGCAATCGATAAATTTGCCGGTGGCTGGAATGGGGTTTGTTGCCTTTGGTTCAAAGGAATGTCATCTAAAAGAACAGCCATAGTGTTCCGTAGAAAGTTTAAGCAGCGCCTGTTCATTGGATTGGTAACATAATGGGACCTAGTAAGCTGTCGCCCAAAATACTCATACAAATGTTCAATGAAGAACGTATCTGGTGTCAGGATTTGATAACAGCATGGGCATTTTCCGATAAGCGGACATGGATTGTTTAAAACAATATGGTCTGTTCTATTAGAAGACAAAGAAAGAGCTGAGTCAATATTAAAGTTAAAAAAATCTTGTTTTCTTGAAAAAATTTCTAATAGTATTGGACGAGACATTATCTCGTGCCACGATTAAACCTTTGCTTACACTTTGCTAACCTATCATTTTGAGTAGTGACACCTTGCAAAACCACTCCACAAATCTTTAAAAAAAAATGCACTGTTACATCAGTTTTAGAATCTTCAAGAACATATTTTTGGATTTGTGACTGATAGGCTTAATAAAATAAATAGCATCTAAAACAATTTTTAGCTTTGAACACTTGTTTGTTGCAGTAAAATGCTTTATATCCTTTTTGTATTTTCTCATTTGTACAAGAATGTTTCTACCTTTTTGAGCATGTGAGTTTCGCGTGTAAGATTCGTCATTCATTACTCTGTCTTCTTTACCGCAGTATTTTCCTCGTTCATCCTTACTCCTATTAACTTCGCTTCTTTCTCCAGTTTCAATGTTGCTATTGCTAGTTCTTTCTTGGTTCTTGCAATAATCACTACATCATCCGCGTAGGCAATTACTTGTGCTGAGTTCTTGTTAACTGTTTCCGCTCCTTCCCTTTTCTTTATTACCATATCCAATGCTACAGTAAAGAGTAGAGCCGACAAAGAAGCTCCCTGCCTCATTCCTTTCTTCACTGGAATTTTCTTTGTTTCTTTGTTATTCCTTGTCCGGTGTTTATGACGGCGTTAGATTCTTCCCTTGTGAGCTTTACTAATTGTCTAATTTTATTTGGTATCTTGATACTTTTCAGAACTCGCATTAATTGTTTTCTCTTCAGTTGATCGAACACCTGCTTAAGGTCTACAAAGACTATGTGTATTTTCATATTACACTCTTGGCTTTCTTCGAATATTTGCCTTACAATGCACATATTGCCTCGATCGTCGATCCTCCCTTTTTGAAGCTCTTATGGTAATCTTCCAGCATATTTTCTGTGTACTTCTGTGGTCTTTCTTTTAATATTATCGTTAGCATTTCATATGTTACATTAAGGAAGATATCTCCATAATTTCCACAATTTGCTATGTCTGCTTTTTTTGGTATTGGGATTATTAAACCCGACCTCAATTGGTGCGGCATTTCTTCTTCTCTCCAAATTCTTCTTATCAGTTTAAAAATTTTCTTGTGTAATTCTACTCCTCCTTCTTGTATTAGTTCCACTGTTATTTTATCGCATCCAGTACCCCTCTTATTCTTTAATAGCTTTATGGCTTTCTCGACTTCCTCATCTGTAAGTTCCTCTATTCCTATATTTTCTTCCTCTTCCTTCTCAGTCCCTATATTTTCTTCTTCTTCCATGTAGAATTCTTCAAAATGCTCCCTTCAGCTCTTTTAATGTTAACCGCTGTCTTTCTTCTTTTTCTTTTGTTCACGTATCTATATATTCTGCTGTGTACTTAGTGAGTGAAAAATTTGCACGTGGCAGTGTTCTTCGTAAAATTCTTAAACGAAACTCTTGATGCTAAAACGTTGTACCCATGCTTCCTGTATTCTCACGAAAAATTTGAAAGAAATATATGTATTGAAGAGAAATATATTGTAATGTTACAACATTCACGACAATTACGGCATCCGCTGTCAACCTCTGAACGAGTAGGATGGTCAGGTTAGCCACTCGTTGGTAATTAAATATCCCTCTTGCGGTAAGAAATGGAAATTACCGTTTCGCCCAGCCAACTGGCCTTAGGGCGTTGATGTTGAATATTAAAGTTAAGTCCAGATAACGACGACCGTAGGGGAATGAAAATTATACTTCATCTTTTGGTCGATTTCTCCATTTGTAATTCGTCAAAATTAATGGAATATTAATTTAAAACAAGCAACAGCGTAAATTGAAAGGTATTTTAAACATTATTTCATCAATTAAATCTTTATCTCAACACTTTAAGTAAATCAGACAGCTTTAGGTCATTGATTTTGCCTACTGTCAGCTGGTAGCGTTCCTACGTGCGTTCTTCCATGCTAGTTTCTTTTACAAATAATTTCATTTCATTGAAATTCAACATAAAAGTTTATATTTGGGTCGCTTTTTCAAAATTTGCTGTGGAATAAAACAATCACCGGTCTTTCGCGATTTAAAATCAAAAAAAGATGAGCGACTCCATTAATTTCATCAATCTTTATTCAGCCTTCGTTGAACTAAAGTGTATCTTAACTCCAATCCCAATTTAAAGTGTTCGATTGTGAAATCAGAGTACAGGTTATTATAAACAGAGAGTTTATATAACATTGGCATCAAGTTACATTTATAATTTTAAAATTCGTTAATTTCGATTTATTACTTTGGAAATTCGTTAGAAAATTGCCAAAAGGGTATCCAGGGATACTCCCGAACCCACTAAGAATTGAAACATTTAGTTTAAATTAGAAAATTTAACAATTTAAACAAAAATCTGCTGAGAAAAACATTTCAATATATAGTGAAGAGTTTTCAGTTTTTTCACCAAAAATATCATACTACGAAACTGTAGACATTTCGTTGTCGGTCTTTCCTTAAAACTTTATTAAAGTATGTGGTTTTTTGTTACATAATTTAAGGAACTTAAGTAGAAGAGTTCATCATTTAATTATAAAGTAAATGATATTTTACTGATTCATTTAAACTTAAATTATTACAGCCATAATAAGTACTTTTTGCATATAACATTGGTTTATTTCAGAATTTTTGTATCAATATTCTTCCTCAAAGCTGTACGTTTACTAAAAAATTGATATATTTCTTTCTTGTATATGTTTCCCGTCTATCTTCGCTAATGGTTGTTCAATTTATTTTGTTCCTCTCCCGTCTATACTACCGCCAGTCGCAAGATTACGGCAACAACAACAACAGAAACGACAACAATGAAAGAAAGATCACAAAACGATTTTCTGTTTCGCAACATAACCAGTTTCGTCGTATCCTTTTTTTTTCCACCTTTTCTCGTTCCTTCTGTGTGTGTGTGTGCGCTACTCCGTAATGCTTTCTGTGTTCTTGCTACGGCTCCGTTCATGGTCGAGTCGCATTCCTCGCAGACTGTGTGTCGCCATCGTACAGCTTCGGTTCTCATTGAAAGCGGATATACGCGCTATATTCCCGGAGACGCTAGACGTTTCGAATCGCATTGCCGCGAATTGTCGAATTGTACTCTGTGACGGGTCGAGAGAGATGATGTTGGAATGTTTGCTTGTTATCGGAATTTGATATACGGAAACAGTAGATTTTATAGTGTAAATATTGTAAATGCACGTCTGTATGAACATGTATGATGATAACTTATCGATAATTTGAATTGAGATTTGTTTACAACGGTTTTGTTGATAGTTTTAGTTCTTATGTTAGTGTTAAGAGTTCATACAATGCGCGTAGTGCTTGAAGATAATTTATTAATCACTTATGATGTTTGCGCTTTTTGTCAGTCTTTTATGCTTAATATATATATGTAAATGTAATAGAAACTTAATTCATGATGTGATATTCTTGACGATGAATTACTATTTGAGTTGTTGTTTGGGCTATTTTCATCAGTTGTGGGATTGCTATAATCTGACGTTTCGCTACTTTCGGTACTGTCGTCTTCAGAGTTGTCTTTAGAAGGGTTGCTTCTTGCCAGATTCATTATCTGACAGACAGTAGTATCAGCCGACAATCCCGTCAACTACCCATTCTGCGCAGTAGCGTATTCCCTACCACGAGGTCATTCAGTACAGTAATTAACGAGACAAACCGTATTAGCGGGAAAACTACTAAATATTATTAGATGAAACTTTCTGTGGGTAAAGTTGACAACCTTGGGGACAAATTAAGTCAGCTGTTTGAAAGAAATAAAAGCAAACGTAACATCTTTTGTTCATTTCGAAAGATCGGCTCCTCTCGAAAAGTGTAAGGTGGGAAAGTACGTTCAGTGATAAGATTTTTGATATCCGAAGGTGTGGATTCAGGTTCATAGTGCTGAATCCACGTTTCATCGCAGGTTATAACACGGCCTAGAAAGTCATTACTAGAGTAACCAAAACTTGCGGACTCGCATAGGCGTCGGTATTACGGGTTAATATAAGAATACGAAAAATTCATAAATAAACTTACTTGCTAATTATTCAACAAATTAGAGGCATCAGGATGTGAACTACTGTAAACTTGCATCATTGCATATGTTTCCAGTCACTTCTTTAAACCTTGTGTGTCGACAAGAAAAAATATTCTTATACATAGAAAACGATCTCTCCACATCTAAGGAAGTTACATTTGCATGTAGAAACTGTTTTTCAAAATCACTTAAAAGTTCGCTATTCTTACATTTATTATAAACGGCCTCTAAAGTATTAAAATCGGAATTTTTCCTTAAAACATCTGCCAACTTTTGACTAGCGCATAATCCTGGCGTATCATTTAATGTGTGCAATTTATTTTTTACACTCTCCACTATGTCTAATGATTCCTGCAATGACAATTCAGTACATTGTAGTTTTCTGATGGCATCTAGTAATACTGTATAATTGGTACATATTGTTGTTAAATCTTCTAAAAGTTGAGGAATTTGAAATTCTCTTTGACTTTCTCCAATTGCTTTGGATTCATTCCGATTAAATCGCATTATAACTGATTGAATTTGTTGAAAATGGATCAAATAGTAAGAAGCTGCTAGTACCCCATCGCGTTAAAATTGGTTCAGGAGGTTCTGGAATACCTGGACAAAATTTACGAAATTCTTTTAAACGTTTAGGAGATTTACGAAACACTGCTTTAGTACTTCCAATTATCCGATCAACGTTTCCGTAATGTTGTCGAACAACTTCACCAACTAAATGCAAAGGATGCAGCACGCAGGTTATATGTATTAAGTTAGGAAATATATGTTTTAAGGATCGCCCAACACTTAACATCGTTGCTACACTATCTGTCACAATCATCACAACTTGATCTTGGGCAATTTTAAATTTTTTCAAAGCGTTCATTATCACTTTTTGAATATTTTCCGCGGTACATTGTTGAACACGTTTGCAAGCTAACAAATATCGGGATGCTGTGTTCTCGCTAGATAAAACGCGAGCTATTACATTCACAATACTGTTTTTCTTTATATCGGTCGTCTCATCCACGGTAATCCATATTTTTTTGGAACACAAATCACGTTTACACACATTTTCTAGCATCTCTTTCATTCGCGGCAAATGATTCTGTAATTGTGTTTGTGAGAGTATTGGGTACTTTGGAACGTATTGTCGCCAAAACGTTTTAAAAGCTGCTTTTCTCACCAACGACAACGGAAGATTACAAGAGGTAAACATAATTAATAAATGTATGAGGAATAGTGTATAAGGTATTTCAGTTCTTGCATTTCTCATATGCTTAATACCATTGACATGCCTCTGGCAATCAGTTCTGTCCAATGCAGCCAAACGAACATTGCATATTAAGCAAAAAACTGCACTACCGTCATATTTTAAATGGGAAAAAAGTGACACATACTTATGTACATTAGCAGCAAATCTATTACGAGGCATTGTTTTCTTAGGTATGTAAATATTAGTTCTATATGAAACGATACACTAATTATGTACTTGGTATAATACTAGAACACACAAAAGACACCAGCTATATTTTCAAAAGCGACACGTAAGTACATAACCTTGACCGTTCGACTAATCTCTGCAACAGCTCAACCGGTACTAAAACGAAATCTCTCTCAGCGCGGTTTAACATGATTTATATTCAAGGTCGACACTACATGCCTGCTTCTCTACCGGTTTAGTTTATTTATGAATTTTTCGTATTCTTATATTAACCCGTAATACCGACGCCTATGCGAGTCCGCGAGTTTAGATTACTCTAGTCATTACCTTCCGTTAAAAACCGTCGTTTGAGTTTAGAACAAATGCGAACACGGATGTCTGTATGGACTTGAGTCAACTGTCTTGGAACCCATCTCGAACACGTTTTGTGATAATTCAGCTTGTCATGAATGATCGGATACACAGTTCCAACACTAATATTACAGAAATCAGTTATTGTGACGATTTTTATAGGCCTGTTACCGAGAATAAGGTCATTTATGCGATTTTGTAGCGCGTCGGTCGATACTTCAGCCGGTCGTCGGGGGCGATGAATATCGGTGGCACTTGTTCACCTCTTTAAACTGTTCAATCCACTTATACACGTTTCCGCGGCTTAAACACTTTACACCATAATGTTTCAACATTCTCGAGTAAATTTCGGCAGGCTTCACACCTTCGGATAACAAAAATCTTATCACTGAACGTACTCTTCCACCGTACACGTTTCGAGAGGAGCCGATATTTTGAAATGAACAAAGGAGGTTATGTTTGCACTCATTTCTTTCAAACAGCCGACTTAACTTGTCTCCAAGGTTGTAAACTTGACCCACAGAAAGTTTCATCTAATAATATTCAGTGTTATCCCCCTAATGCAGTTTGTCTCGTTAATTACTGAACGTCCCTCGTATTATTGGGCGAAGTGTCGGGTTACGGAATACACCTCGCACTTGATTCCTGTGATCGCTACCTTAACCTACCTTGACGAATCCAGAGGGGTTTCAATCTACGATAGGAATTTTTAACGTGCCGAACATCATATTGACACGGGGGCTACGGTTTTGCTTCCTTACCCCAGAAGAAGGCATACTCCGATTTTTAGCTGTAGTTCAAAACCAACCGCCCCGACCGGGATTTGAACCCGTATCGTTCATATCGAAATCCGTCTCTTATCGTGGTTGTGGGTTTTCTGCTTTTCGCTTTACTATTTTTAATGCTACCAAGTGCTATTGGTAACCAAACAACATACGATGGAACAACGCGACGATCCTTACAAAGAAAATACACAGCACGAAGAGAAAACTAAAAGAGGCTGCGTATACGACGACACGAAGCTTAGAGGTAAAGAACGTCTGGTTTGGTCTTGCATCATACAATCAATGGTTGTAGTATCTAGAAAAGTAGTAAATGTAGTTGAATAGATAAATAGGATGGTCTCTGCTTCTAGTCTGAAGCGGTATCTTTAAACATTTTTAGTAGAAAGTGTTCAAAAGATGTTTGGTTAATTGAAAATGCTAAGTTTTGTGGCTTGATTGCCAACTGAACTGGTAAAAGTTCATGCTGACTCTAATCACAATTCCATCATCCTAGAGTTATACATATCTTCTTGCTCATGAGCAGGTTACTCCATCCTTAGTTAATGACAGTGTTATAACGTGTATGCGTAGTTAAAATACGTAATCGCTTACCTCCAAGGTGTTTACCTTCAAGAGCTATTTTAGAAAACTTAATGAACATTTTTCGAAAAATCGTTACTGTGTACTAATATTTTGTTTAACTTCTACACAAAGTTAAACTTTTACTGCTTCCTAAATTTACAATGCTTATATTTGCATTAGCATTATGTTTCCGTTTTAAATACAACGCCCAAACATACTAATTGGAGCGTTTAATTTATTGGTCCGTCTTAGAAAAGACGCATCCTTATATTTTGTGTCATATAATTTTCAAGTAACGATCTTTAACTCAAAAATATTTACACACATGGTGTGAAAGTACAACTGCTAAACATTCCGACTAAAAAATCCTTTATTTTACTGTTGTGAGTGCTTTTTGCATGACTTCGGCAATATTACAACATTCCTACACTGTCACCCTGCACTATAAAAAAAAAAATTCAGGAATTTTACCTCTACAGGCTGTAATGGTTGAATATTACCTGAAATTTGAAAAAAAAACCTTAGGATTTATTGGTTTATTTTATATTTCAATTGTTTTAATTACTAGTTCTTGTATATTTTCTCACTTATTTAGCGTCTTTACCTACGAAATATTAGAATTTTCCATTGTTAAGGTACATTCCCCTTATAGAATAGATTTTTACCTCCATAAAAGGACTTAGCCGTTAGTAGAGCTGCTGACGGACGAATATATTAGTATTTTGATGTATGGTTTTCATGTTTATGTGACAATGTGGCGGGGTAATAAATAAAATGTGACAAACGGTTGCACCCGGTTAATCAATTATAACCTTCGTGCTTGGTTTCACTGGAATATATAAGTTGAATCACCAACGATATATCGTATATGAATATGTTTGCCTTAACACAATAACGTTTTTAATTTATCGTATTAATTAGATAAAACAAAGACACTAGTCTCGCTAAGAACATTATATCGATACTCAGGGGACCCCAAAACGGCCAAGTTTTAAGTTTTAGTGAAAATTATTCGAATATATAAAAATCCCGTACAAAATTACATAAGGTTAAAATTTCTTGGTAAAATTATCCTACAATGTAATGCCGAAAAATGTTCTTCAAATTTACAGGAAAAAATAACTATTAGAATGTATCTACTTCAGTAATATTCAATGAGAAAGGAATATATCCTTTTGAAATCTCCATGAAGTGTAAAAACTGCAGAAAAAATTACTTAATTAAATGGAATTTTAAATACAAAGTGAAAATTGGAAATGGTAGGTAATTTTAAACTAATTCGTGGTAATTTTTACATTATAATTTAAAATTTTCCATTCGGGGAAATTTGCACCAAAAATAAGAGGTAACAAATTTGCCTCCTATTTTTTATGTAAAATTTCCCAAAAATTCTTTGTAGTGTAGTGATGATTTCAACTTTGTAAAGCATGGTTTACGATTACGCCGAGGTACTAAATCTGATATTTTATATGCGCATAACTTGTTAGATCTTAGAGATTACAGTTCAAAGACATTCGCGCATCATTCTGTACGACTTCATAATCTGCTCTGGCATTTGGCACTTACTAATAGTCACTAGCAAAAGATAGAGGAGTCGGTTTATTTTGAGACTTAATACCCTAATCCATTATTTATGCCAACTGTCTTTCGCCGACTTAATCCGAAGATGATTTCGGCTTATTTTGGCGTCCCGGCTTGCAATTATTTAGACAACGATCGGCATTCAACTACATACTCCAGATTTCACTGAGTCACCGCAAACGCTTTGACCCGAAAGTAAATATTTTGGTTAGTTCATACTACGGAGGAGTGTTGTTAATTTATCTGAAAATATGTATACTTGAGTGTTTGTGCTTGCTATGCAGTTAGTCAATTTGTACTACAGAGGGAGTAGGTATGTATGTACTACATCCCGCATGCGGCGATCTAATGAGATGCCAGTTAGGAATGTATGTAAATAAATAAAGCGTCTAGGCGAATAGGACGCATTGGAAACAATGGAAAGTCAATACTGTAGATAGGAAAGATAGAAATAATGATTGAGAATGAACGGGTGGGTGTGTGGATGTTTCTCATTAGGCCTAATTTGTTGTCGGTCAAAAAGGATCATGTTACCTTCTGTTATTGTAACCCTACATATCACATGTTATAGCCAGTATTGGATTTGAATGAGCAATATGTTTTAAGCTTTGTAAGAGAAGTAAAGAAGAAAGGAAATTGAGAACTATGACTAATTTCAGTAATAAACTGTTGCGATTAACAACAAAAAATAGGCTGACCTGCAATTCGCACCATTATTCATTCATACCGTTCTACGCAGAGATGAGCAAATGTTATTCATCGCAGCGACTAACGATTATGACTAAAAATCAAGACGTTATTGATGACTAATCATTAAAAGTTTAGTCATAATCATCACGACAACTACATTGATTATGTGTTAGTCATGATTAGCTGTTAATCATGAATAAGGGTTAGTCATTAGTCATGATAGCCACGTTTGACCACCATTGCTTCAAAATTCGTTCAGAAACTGCTGATTAAGACAAGTTATTAAGCTAATTTTTGATATCGGTTGTGTTTTAAAGTTCATCTACGAGTGCTTCAAAGTAGGAAAATGGAATTACCAAAGACATTTATCGGTGGAGGAGGCAGTACGAGCATCAGCTTTACTAGATGAGGGATGCTCGATGCGTTATGTTGCCAGTGTGTAGAAGAAATCATTCCAGCATAAGTCGCATGGTTAGACGGTTAAATGAAAGAGGACCTCACATTCGAGGACCAGAGCAAAGGCGGAAACGATGTGCTAATCAAAGAGATGATCGTTTTCTGAGACAATCCGCTCTTAGACACCGGAGAATCACTAGTAATATGTTAAAAAATGAGTTATCAGGGGTTCGTAATGTTGTAATATCGTCTCGAACAATCAGAAACTGTTTAAATGAAGCCGAATTAAGGATCAGGGAACGGCAGAAAACCGAAGGAGAGAGATTTACAAGTTGCAACGTTTTTCCAATGGTCCCATTTGGCGTAATTCTATAATATTTGGAGGGGCGGGGTATCTGCAAAGTTGGTCCCTATACGTGTGAGGTCTACTTGTCAGGGTCGGTGGTGAATTTTTTTGATGGGTCCGGTGCAATCTCGAGCCACCACATATTTATTGGGGAACAATTATTTACGCTTCACTCTTTACGGTGAGGTTACAAACAGTTGCAAAGCCGTTGAACACTTTACACAAGCATTTACACACAAAAGATTCCCGAGGTTATGACAAGCTTCAAAGTTTATATATCCTGTTGGGTCGTCACCACATGTAAAAGAAAACATACATCCATTGAATATTTACATAAATCCGGATTTAAATTTCAAATTTCTCAATCAGCTTGCTTTTGTTTTTAGAAGCAAATTTAATCGATGAAAACTTGAAAATTACGAAAGAAATTGAGAAAAAAACAAAAATATTTATTGTGAAGGCAATAAATAATAGAGATAAATAAATATTACGTAAGGCTTAAAAACAAAACAGGTCATGAATCCTGAGTCATGATCGCTGTATTTTTTGATGGAAACCTGTTTTTACATAAATATCTACAAGTAAATGACGTTTTCTAACGAAAAGCAAAAAACTAAAACGCTGAGATTGATGACAATATAAAGTAAATAGGATCTAGAGGGAAATGTCAGTAGAAATCTGGATAATTTCAATGTATAATCTGTTAACGATCAACGAATATTAGACTTATGTTTGTATACATATCGTATGGAAGGTTCAAAGAAAGATATATTGATATGATGTAAACTACAAAC
Organism: Dynastes maya; assembly: GCA_029619315.2. Taxonomy (NCBI): domain Eukaryota; kingdom Metazoa; phylum Arthropoda; class Insecta; order Coleoptera; family Scarabaeidae; genus Dynastes; species Dynastes maya. The sequence goes on from JAROYE020000005.1 coordinate 44,781,811, forward strand.
CGAACAGATATAATAAAATATCTAATATTAATGGTTGAAAGAAGATCGATTGTGTATTTTTATTGCTTTCATAAACAAAAAATTATGAGATTATTAATGTATAGCGTTAAGATTCTTCTTTTTTATTTGTTTGTCTGTTAAACTATTTGTTTTCAGGTTACTGGTTTATGTTTTGATGTATTTGATATATTCTTAAATACTTTTTGCTAATAATCTTCCTGTTTTCGTATGCAAACACTAATTCAGAGATTTTACTTCAGTTAAGCTGCTAAAAAATAAAAAAAAATAGCAATATGTAATTCATTTAACTAAAGGATAAAAAAATTGTGATTTTTGTTTTTTTTTTAATATGTTTACAAAATTACTCAAATAACTTAATATATTTGGCTTCCGTCGGCAATTATGAAATCTATAATTTTATCATTTGGCTTAAAGAGAACGAATCTTCCACAGTCCGCGTGGTATAGTGGATATCACGCCTCCCCGGCAAGCAGGAGATGTGGGGTTCGATTCCTCGCCGTGGATGGTTTTTTCAGTAATTAATAACGTCGGAAAAAAATATAGATTACTCAAGTAACTTTTTTGGAAATCATGTCATTTAATGCAAATATAAATGTTTTCCCGCCCAAAAGATTACCATACTTTAACAATTAAAAAAAAATCCCATATGTTGCACCATTTATGGTCATTTATACAGGGTCCGGCAAAAAGATCTCCCCGATTTTGAATGATCATTGCACGACATGAGAGGAGAGTATAGAATGGGGGATAGTCTCGCTGGACAGCGGCACATATGCCATTTTCAGCTAACAAAGTGAATTGGGTTGGAGATCATCGGACATTTGTTGCTGAGGAATTTATTCGTAATGGCGGTTCTGTAATAATAACGCAGCCAGCATGATATTGTTCCGGGTAAGAAAACGAATCGTGTTTGGATTTCGTGCGTTAAACTTTAGTTTAACTTTAGGACAAGTTCTGCATTGAAAAAGATTCCCTGGCCGACCTCGGACTGCAATGATACCGGCAAATGTGTTTACTGGGAAAAGTTTAGTTGAGCAATCGCCAAAACGTTCAGCACTGAAATATTCAGCTGCATTAGCGTTTTCTGATGAATGTTTGAGAAAAATTCTGCACAAGGAATTCAGAGTGTATCCTTACAAAATTATGGTTGTTCAAGGATTAAGTGAGAGATTGGGAAACCCGTGTAACTTCGTCTCGAGATATTCTTAATAACGTTCCGGCTGTAGCTGTAGTGACCTGTAGTGAGGAGGCAGATTTGCACCTATGCGGAACAGTTAATAACCAAACTTTTGCGTTGTTGGTCTGCAGGGAACCGTAAGGAACTCCACCAGCGACCAATCCACACCCTTAACTGCTTTTTTTTGTGGTATAGGTGATTTTGGTGCGTGGGGTCCGTAATTTGTTGAAACATTACAGTGATGGTGACTCTGACCGATATTGCAACATACTTTAGACAATATGCAGTTCCAACAGAATGGAGCATCATTTCACACTTCTTTACGTTTATTCGGGATTCTAAGCGAAATGTTTTCCAGCCATCTTGTTTCATTACGAGGTGACCCCCCCCCGTTCACCCGATTTATCGCCATGCGACTCCTTTTTGTGGATACATCTTAAAGCCATGAAATATTGAGACCTTGAAGGAAACAATAACTCAAGAAATTGCTGCCATTCCGCCTCAAATGACCCGAAGGCTTATGGAGAATTTTCGTTAGATACTTCGAAGTTGCATCACTAATGGAGGCCGACATTTGGGTGACATAGTTATCAAAACAAACTAATTTAAAATGGCATTGTATGTGCAATCTGTGAATGAAAGAAATTATTTGAAACCTGCTTAGGTTGGATATTATTACCTTTCAAAATTGGGGAAGTATTTCTGCCGGACCCTGTATGATACAAGAAAATAATTATTGTGTAAAACTAATCCCCCTGTATATAATTTTGATAAATCGCACGTTAATTTCATTACTTTCCACGTAAATTACGCTCTAAATTATATCCCGCTTCCAAAATGCATCGCCGCGGAGTAGAAGGGAGCGAGTGATGGTAATCTTTTGATCGTGTGAACCAAATTAATACCTATTTATTAGTACTTCAAACATATTACGACGGCTATGCGCTATCTTCTGTATGATCAAACGTAGGCCACCTCGCGCTTTCCAAGGAGGATACCCTCGCCGTGTAACTAACTGAACGTAGATTCGATAAATTAACAGACGTAATGGCACGGGAGATCCTCCTAACGTATTACCTGCCTAATGGGATTTAATAACGTTGCAACTAAAGGCAGGCGAGACCGGCAAGAAATATTTACTAATGTATTGAGTGCTATCGGCATATACACAGAGACACGTATGTGCAGTGGTGTCCAAGTCTGAATCCCAAGTCGAGAATCTCGGACTTTGCATTTACACCACTGGCCATTGAAATTAGGACAACTATTAGAATTTAAAAGATGGATTTTTTCAGTATCCTTAGTATTACTGTAAACACTTCTACAACAAAGTTAGGATAACAATAAAGTATTTAAGACCGAAATCCTGATTAAAATAAATACTTAGCTCGTACTGGACGAACGTTTCGATAGCCAAGCTATCATCATCAGCAGTAAAACTGAATTTAAATTAAAATTCAAATTTACTGCTGATGATGATAGCTTGGCTATCGAAATGTGCGTCCAGTACGAAATAAGTATTGTAGTAGGGGTTTTAGTGAACTGTTTCAGTGTTCCAGTGCCACAGATTTAGAGTACCCGATTGGCCTATAAACATGTATACGAATGAGGGAATGGGTTTAGGGGACGTAACATTTTGCCTGCGTGTCTTATCATACTCCCTGTGAATCAGTCTGTTAGTAAACCAATTTCTATACGGATGTCCGGTTGCAGTGTTTGTGGAAGTTATATTTTAAAAATGCCGAAAGGATAGCCTATTACTGTAGAAAAGCTATCGGCTATTCTTACATTACACGAGGAAGGACATTCCGTTACAAAATCAGCTGTGCATTATACTATTCGCCGATACCGAACCACAAGGACATTAGAAGACCGCAGGCGGCCAGATCGGTCAAGAATGACGACGGGTACCGAAGATCAACGCCTTACAGTGTTAAACAAACCGACGACGCGCCCGAAATCGCAGCATAAATCAACAAGGCATGCGAACGACCGATTTCTGTAACCACCACTAAATGCCGCTTAAGGGAAGCCAGTCTTTACGGTAGCGTTGCGATAAGAAAACTGTTACTGAAATGTCATTGAAACCGTCAAAAAAACGACTACAGTGGGTTGAAAATTATAGGAATTGGACAGAAGAAAATTGGAGAACTGTTCTTTGGACCAACGAATTCAACTTCGAAGTGTTTGGTCAGAAGCGCAGTTTTCATGGGACAAGTGAAAGACGAAAGGATGTTGCACGACTGCGTCGTTTCCACAGTAAAACACGGTGGTGGTTCAGTGATGGTTTGGGGTTGATTTGCCGGTGCGGGGACCAGAGATCTAATAAAGATCAAGGGTATTATGCACAAAGAAAATTATATATGAATACTAGAAGAAAACGGTGTGATATCCGGATTGCGGTTAATTGGGGAAAACGGTTTGCAAATCGCCCTGGTCCCCACAGAGTCCGGATTTGATCCTCATCGAATTACTGTGGGACGAGCTCGACAAATGAATACGAAAAGTCTGTCTCACTTAAAAAGAGCGTCTGCGGTGACTTCTCCAAACTGAGAAACACATGCCGCGAGTGACCCGGAGAGTACTACAAGTCAAATGAGGCTATTTCGATGAGCGAAAGATATGGCCTAATATTTTATGAGAATGTTTTGTTTGATTTTTTTTTTTTATTTCTTGTTCTCATTTGTTTATTTTTTTATTTCTAGCAATAAATTATCGATATAATTCCGCTCCATTTATCGATGAAATTGAAAAGTCGATTCCATTTATGAAATCATCGATTTTTGGACTTGTTTACTAAGGTTCAGATTGTCAAAATCTGCCATCAACGAGGTGGTAACCACCGCACACATAATCAATCTTTACAAGAATTTGCACGAATAAAAAAAAACAGTATAACAAAAAAAATGTATAATGATAATGAAAGACTAAATAATTGACTTGTTACAGTTTAAAGAAAATATACCATACATTTTTGAAGAAGACAAAAGGTTGTCGAAAGGCTAACAATGTTTATTTTTATTTCTATGAATCCTTAAAAAAAATTACATCAACAAAGCGGCTAAAACCAAGATTAAATTTTCAAATTAATTACAAGAACGGTTAAGAAAGAAATTAAATTATTTTATTTCTAATTTTCTATGTACAAGCCTCCTGCATTTTCAAATATTTCCAATACAACTACAATGATGTCATATGAACATAAATTTTCTTAATCTCGAAATTAAATATTCTTTACGTTTGTTCTGTTGCATTCTAGCAAAAATGGATTCATATTTATATGCTATGTCTTGATTTTGCTCATCGTATTCTAAGTTAAAAATGCCTTACTCCTAATAGGCTCAATAAATTGATGTTATCTTGACATAATAAAAGGTTAATTTGACAATTTAGATAACTCTATATATGCAACTATGTTCTTTCGTTTAGTACAATATTTGAAAAAGCTCTAAATTCAAGAATTTCAGTTACAGGCACCTGTTTCGATTTTGAAGAGCATGTTAAGCCGGTATCTTCTAATATGTCCAAAGTCATTGATCTGTTTTCTCTAGCATTTTGTTCGATAGGTTGCTACATTGCTGGTTTCCTATTATAATATTGGTTATTCGCCAATATTATCTGGGGAGGGATGGTATCATCACATCCCTGTGAAACAGCACACGTGTTGGTAATATTCTCCTGGCTGACCAATGCAACTTATAAATTGGGAAGCCACTGGAGATACGAAAACATAACCACAGTTATTGTTATTACGTTTTGCTTGTTCTTTCAACCATTATAATTATAAGAACACTGCATACATATTGTATTGTGCAATACAATCTTTAGAACAATATTGTTGCATTTTTTTACAACGTGTCCAACTAAAAGTTGTACGCTATTGTAGCAACCTTAGAAGTACAGTCCGTTAACCATAATCGAGTAGTAGGGATTTGCGCAAGTTGTAGCCAGTTGTATATTCTTACACAAATTGTAGTAAATTGTTCTACAATTGTTTGATTCTTTATAACATTTTTTCCGTGTTGTATTCGGACGACACGAACTGTGATTTATTTTCTTTAGATTTGATACTGGATGGGCATAGTTGACAGTTAATGATTAAGCTAGTAATAGCTTTCGCACTGTGCATACATAAATGCGTTATAGTGAGCGAGAGATCCGTACTGTTATCGATATCAGTCTTAAGCATCACTGCACATACAAAACAGAGAAGAGAAACGTGAAACAAAAAGAAAACGTTTAATAGCGCTTTCAGACATTCGGTACGGTAAAAGCGGCGAAGTAAAAAGTCGAAATTACCGCACGAGAGGATCGTCAAATAGACTTAATATTCTTAACGAGTAATTAACGTCTACTATATGTAGCTACTATCGAGTTCGAGAGTATGCTCGTAAGAGAACGTAGAGGGTACTTAGATGATTAGTTCTTTTAATAATAATTTAAGAATATACACGAGTGACATGCTAAAAGCTCCATATAGACGTGCGTAATATCGACTTATAACTAAAGTAATTACATCGAATTACCCATGAGCGCGATGCTAGTCGCGAGCAGTAAAAATAATATGATAATTTATATTAACGTTAAGTGATTAGTGTCTTACACTTGTACTTACCAGCAGATGTAACGACGTATGGAACACAGAGTATTAAGCGCAGTACATATGCGATGGTATTATAATTAAAGAGTGAATTAAGGAAGCTAGCTGACAGAAATAGTATCCTAGCAGAGATTAATTTATAAATTTGTCGAAAACGTAATGCGGCTGTTTTGTTATCCTGCAACGATGTGGTTTTTATTTGTTTTTGTAGAAGAAAGAGCTGCTAAAAGCGTTATCTTTTTCCGTGTACATCTACTACATAAGAATAATGGTCCATTTCATTGTTATTAAAAAGTAAAAGCTACAAGAGTAGGTATTACATAACTTTCATTAAAAAATGAGCGGCTCAAAATTTTGTTCTTTTAAAATCAATCATGGTACTAAATAATAAAATTGTAAGCAACAGTGAAAAGTGACATTCATACTTGTATCAAGACTGTCCGCCTCAATTCAAGACAATTACTGTTTCAATTATTCACAATACAATAACCGTTTTAAATCAAAAGAAATATTTTCTTAGCGTTTTTTTTCTCCGCTTAAGAAAAGTATATACTTGTAATGAATTGATTGTATTTCTTTCTTTAAGACGTTCGTTAACGTGATTCAAGAAAATCTTGCAGAAAATTTGAAGAAAGTGATTCTTAGCATAAGGAAATGGCCGTTATGATACAAAATAATATTTTCTTAAGGATGGATATAGTTTTCTTAAATTCCAGAAAACGTATAGACATTACTTATAAATCAATAGTTACATTTTCTTAAAATAAAGCATTTATTTACTTAGAATTCTTGAAATGCATATTATTTATATCCACATTATTAATTGCACTTCTCTTGTTTAAAACGGTACAACATATCCGTACATAATTCAGTAAATTATTCTCATTGCTTGTGATTTTAAAAAGGCTAAAGTAGAGGTTATATACAGAATAATGTTCAAACAAAAGTGAACTTATTGTAGAAGTACACATGAAAAGTGCCTAGAAACAATAACCAAAACAATGTTAATAAATGGTTTATGGATGTTAATAATTTTGAGAGATAAATATATAACTTAAAATTACACTAACCCTATAATTAATGTGTTCTTTGTGATAAACTTATAATCAATTGTTATCGCTAAGGTTCTTCAATCTATTTAAACACGTATGGCATGAAAGTGGATACATCGCCGAACAGCCACCACATTTTGAAAATCCTGCAATATTCTGCTTCCCCAAGGATACACAAAGTACACCACAATACGGTATTTGTGGCAAGCGCTTGTTTGTTGTGCATAGTGTAAGCAATTCCTTTGTTTTCAACATTTCTATACGGATTACCATTATTGCAGTGACTATGTAGCGTACACTGTTATGACCAGTCGGTTTATGAAATATTTTCTACGTTCTTATTAGACAAAACATTTACTGAGAAATTTACACACACGACGTTCTTTGTAGTTCTTTAATGTACCATCATCATTATATTCATGTTACTTACTATTGTATTCTAGGTATATGCTTTTATAGATTTGGTCATGTGGATTAAATACTCACAATGTGCTGGGCATCAGTATCTCAAAAACAGCTCACTCCAAAACGTTTGTCTAATTTCAAACATATATTTGATGTCGCCTGTGTTGCACGTTACCATTCAGCTGCTTGGGGTTCGAAAGCCGTTTAGCTTCGGACCCCAAGCAACACGTGTAAATACACATGGGGTTTGCATTGAGGAGAATTGGGATATGATCAAAAATACTTAAAAATATATAACCTCACCTAAAACTGATAACGCGACTTTATAAAACGAAATCTGATATTGAAGAAGTAGTCGTAAGCAGTGGAACGACAGTTGTACTCTTAATTTCAGGTGACATATTTGTATTTCATGAGTATCAATGCATGAAATTGCGAAGACAGTCAATGGCAGAGGGACGAAGGGCATAGTCGTTGGTTACAGGAGAATGTGCACAGTAAGTGTGAGAAAATTGATGTACGCTGATGATTTGATCCTATGCACACCGACAGAGGCAGCCCTGAGAAAGAATATGGAAATGTGGGAGGGATAACTAGAGAAATATAACATGCGCATGCCCTACTAAAATCCTTTATAATTAAAAAGAAGGGTAATAAAAAGACAAAGATAGGCTCTAGGACATTTGGGCGCGATCGTCTGGCCGCCGCCGAACGGGCGTGAGGACATTTGGGCGGAGAATAAAAAAAGATTCGGAAATACATGAACATATATTCAAAAAAATATAAACCTATATTATTATAAAAAATATAAGGCCATGGATTCATTTCATAATTGTATGATATCCCGCGAAGAAATTCAACAATATTTCTTCGGTGATACGTCTGAATTAAATATTTAATCCGGTTGTCTGCATCTATAAGCTTTCGCTTTTTAATTGGTGGATTATTTCCAGCTGCTAACTGTTCGAAAAATATGTTAATCAACTTCCATATAGTTGGATAATCGATTGACAATTCCTCTTGTAGGCGTCTATGCGCTGCTTCGGCATGATTATTGGTACTGTCAATATTAGAAGCAACACGTTCGTAGACTGACCATATCTCTGGAGGAAATATTGCCCGTCTTTTGCCATTTCCTCGGCGTTTCAGGCGCCTTACATAATTATCTTCAAACTACTGAACAATGGGTTCCAATAAAATCTAAAAAATAAACCTTATGTAACATATATGCATGTATGTTATAATATTATAATCTATCTATATTATTGCCATATAAAAAAATAAAAAATACTAACCTCATGGATTATTCTTACACGGCCAAATATTAATATTCTATTGGGTTCTGGTCAACTGCCCCAATTAAAAACATTTCCTCCACCCCGTTTACTGAATACATTTGGTATTCTGCGAGAACCACGATTTGTTCTCTCCTCAATGGAAATTGTGGAGCAACTGTTGCTTCAATTCTTGTTTTTCGTATCATCTTTTTCAGCGAAGAGTTTGAGGATAGCGATGCTGGATCTGCTTGTGATAAATTAGTCAGTTAAACAATCAAAATCAGGTTAATAATTTGGTAACTTGACTCCATAGTCTGTGCGACTCGACTTTTAATTTGGTTCCAAAGTTTATTCACTTCCAATTTCGTCGGATCAATGTCGTGGGAATGCTTACGTACTTCTTTGATGATGACACGATCTGTTAACGATAAATGGATGCGCTTTTTACATCCATTATTTTTATTTTCGCACCTCTAAAATCCTTTTTGTAATAATATAGGTTTATATATTTTTGAATATATATTCATGTATTTCTGAATCTTTCTTTATGCTCGCGTCCATTCGGCGGCGCCCAAACGGTCGCGCCCTAATGTCCAACACTCACAAAGATAAGGGTGTATAACACCATTTTTGTACCAACATTAATTTATAGATGTGAGAATTGGAAATTAACAGAGAGACAAAGTAGCATGATCAGAGCGTGCGAGATGCGATTTTTAAGGAGAATCCTGTGGAGAAATAGAACAGAAAAAATGCGAAACGAGTTTATAAGGGAGAAACTTGGCGTTGAATCAATAGAGGAGAAGATGATCAAGAGGTAACTGAATTGGTGGGGTCACATGGTGAGGATGCCCGAAAATAGAGTGGCAAAAGTAGCTTGGCGAGTTAAAGTCTAGAAAAATGGTAGAGGAAGGCCAAGGAAGGAGTGCAATGATGTGATTGTGAGTGCATTGAACAGTAAAAACAGTGACTGGAATAGTGCAAAAAAGATCGCACCGGACTGGGAGCAGTGTAAGAGGAGATATGTAAAACTCAACTTAACATTCCCACACTTATGGTAATTGGGTCTGGGATAAGTAAAGAAAGAGTATCAATGTAGAATATTACCTCCGAGATTAGTATGAGGTAGATCTTAATTAACATTGGTTACTTAATATCTGACTCCTCGCTACGATCTTGTTTCTTAATTTTTTTTTCGATTTTAATTCCGTGTTTATTAAAGTTTTGATTTAAATAAGTGGCAAAACCTTGTACTTTGTGTTTTAAAAAAAACGGAATAGTCCTACAACATTTAACCACCAACACCGCATAACACTGTCAACATCGTTAAATGTTGGTCCAGTACCACTAATATAAATGACACTTTTAAATTACCTCCTTTTATGAAACAAAGTTGACCGTGTAGCCGACTTTTAATTTCGTAATACGTGTAGAAGTATTTTACAAGCATTACTTGAACGACCGACGGGGCAAGTATATAATTACACAGTTTAAAAATTGTTTGTACGACTCACAATGTTGTTCGTTTGCTGTATGTTAAAAATAAATTGGGCAAGGAAGTCAACAGATAATAAATTTCTTGAAATTTTTACGTGAAAATATTTATGTAGGTGATTAATAGAACCTTTTTGGTGTTTAATACATAATTATCGTTTGACTAGAACTGCTTATACTATTTCAAATTTATTTTCTACAAATTTGAGTTTTTAAATAACTATCTAAGAAGTTTTGTTCATTCGTTCCTTTGATGAGGACAGCATGACTATCCATAAATCAATTACAAATTTGCTTTGGTGCTTCTACATCAAAGAGAATATATTTTGCGATAAAATTTTGCATGTTTATTATTTTTCAATATCATAAGTACTATTTTATCGAATACCAATCCCAAGAAAAATGATTGGAAAGTAACATGAAAGAAGAACCAAGGCATTAATTTTACTGAAATACCAGCCGTAGAAGTTGATTTTAATAAAAAAAATAACTTGTGTCTTTTATTGATAAATAATTCGCTGTATATATGTATCTGCCTCTTATTTTTGCGATTAAAGATACTCTAAAAGAAGAAGTGGGACTTCAATATGACTTCTGGGAATTTGTGCTTTAGCATTAAAGAAAAAATATTACTAGTTCTTGGAAGCCTGGGAAGGAATATCAAGTGTATGTAGATATGGATGTCTAAACATATTTGTTTTGGTGTTGGGAAAAACGTCAGACGTTCTAATTTAGTTTAGTTCCCCTTCTGCAAGGATTTTATTTTACATTGCATTGATACGAGATCTACTATTTCTCATCGAAACCTTAAGAAAAGGGCATACTTTTGCCTTCATCGTGACGTAATTAAAAAGTTCAATATAAGATCACAAAATCGTTTGGCACGATTTATCATACTCATTTCAAAGATATGTAAATGTAATAAATAATGAATAGCGATAGCAAGGATTGTGGGATAGTACGGCAAACACCAAAGTATTGGCACACTACTCACCGCATAAGTTATTTGATTAGTTCGGAGCAACTGTTTCGGAAATTCATGGATTCCCATTGTCAACCGTACAATCGAATGATGTGAGAAAAAGTCTTTAATTCTGACTGCCTGTTTCTATCGCTATTCTGAAAGATATTTTTACAAATACATACTTTTATCGCCTGTATACTCCAAAACAACTCATTCTTAATCTAGCACGAAACAACCATGTGTTCGTTTAACATCAATAAAATATCCTTGGCAGGTTGCCAATTACAAATAAAAACAAACACAGCCCTGAATGATTAATGAATGTTATTCCAAACTTTTGGGACATACTGCTTAATTTTTTTTTAAGAAAATTGCTCGATTTTGAATTTTAAAATGCCATCAATATAGTGACAAGATATACCGGAATCTTCAGGAGATCATTGATATAAAAAGAGCCGCATCAACTGGCATTAAAAAAAAAGTCTAAATAACCAGGACAGTGAGGTTTCTTTCAAGAAAAATACAGTACTGAAAAATACCGTTGTATTATTTCCATTCACACATTTAGCTTGCCAGATTCGTCGAGTCAAATGAGGATTTTCCCATGACCAAAACCTGCTGGGGAGGGGTTGTATTGTCCTGGTATTCGTTAACCTCCGGAGCCAATTCTTACACGTTGGGGAACATGGTTGCAGGCAGCTTTTTATTATGCTGAACATTTCAAAATAGTAATAGCTGTTGTTGCACAATTCAATTCTGCTGAAGCTGCAGCTATTGAGGAGGACCAGTCAAAATTTCAAGATATTTCCTTTGAAACAGATTTAAAAAATATTCGTAGCTACTATAAAGGATTAGCTGACACAATAGACCAATTACAAAATAGATCGTTATCATTATTGGAGTCTCTGCAAATTATGGACGGAGTGCATACACAGCTACTGACTATACATGACGCAAAATATAATCGCGTTTTAGAAAAGTTCGAGAGTGTGCTACATAAAGATCCCGATTTTAGCGCACTAAAACAAATTTGTGATGGTGTATCGAATAATCTACTGACTAAGTACAAAGAGTATTTTAATCATGCATGTATAACATCGGTAGATGTTGAACGCTCTTTTTCAAAACATAAACACATTTTCTCACCACGGCGAACATCGCTCACCGAGACAACTGTGGAAACACATCTAATGGTGTCAACTTTTTGCCACTCTTATCCATATGATGTTAATACTGATAATGGTGCTTCTAGTTTTACTATTCCGTGGCCAAGGCTACTTAAAAGGGTGAGTGTTTCACTACTTTTCACATATTATAATTATGTGTTCTGTTATTTTTTTTCTATTTTCTTACTATTGTTCTTGTATACTAGGCAGGTACGGCTATGGCACGGCTCCCTGTTACCGGACTCTAATTATTACGCTTAAATAATCGAAGTAATGTATTTTACATTTTGATGTTTGGATTTGATACTTGGTATCAGTAATCAATCAGTTGCAAATAAATATTTTTTAAAATCAAATTTTTACTGTACCAACGATATAGTTTCAAATAAACCGTTTGTTATATATGGCTATTGCGTAGAGAGTATAAATTTTCAATCCTCGGGACTCTTAATTACGGACTAGAATGAGCAGTTCCTCCCTTCAAGCAAACAATATCGTAAATACTGAGCGGTATAATTTAGGAAAAGAATGGGATTCACTAAACGCCCGACATTGTAGACAGACGATCGGTAGCCAGTTCCGTCCATAAACATGTCATTTTTATATATAATTTTGAGACGCACAGTGTTGTTCTAGCTTACGGTGCTGCTTAACAGCGACAACAATAGAAAGTGTCTACTTTCGTGTCGTTATCTTGAAAATAATGAAACAACAGGTATACGCGCTAGACGCGCCATCGCCCGTGAAGTTTATGAGATAATATTTTAGTCGGTTTGAACGTGAGTAGAACGCGTATACTAAGTAGATTAAGATATTTATTGCCTTGTTAAAAATGTATATTTTTAAGGGGCGACGTTTTAATTTCGGTTCGAGGCGTACACAAAAGGGAGTTGCGCCCTAAAACAAGTTGTTACTCATCGCGGGAGTTGAAGATTTACATACTTACATAAGTTAAAGTGTCTGAAGTGTCGTTTTCTTTTACAATGTTTTAGTATATACTTGTTTATTAGATGCTTATGGGTATTGAGTGCTTGCAAATACATATCTTAGTTTGTATGCAAAATAGGTTCCTATAGTCTGGACTGGATAATTTTACTGTCACTCAGGATGTTTATGGTAGACTCATCTTTGTGATTTATATTTTAAAGTCATAATTTATAGAGAATCCACTTTATTGTATCCGACTTTACATCCAATAATCGAGGGCTTTACAATACTTTCTACGGCATTTGTATTTCTGCGTGCGGTGTTGACAATGTCTTTAAATTGACAGGCATCGGTCTGGGTAGTAAATGAAGTGAGCTTATCATGACAAAAGCAACAGAACGGGAAATGGTGAAGTACATTGAACATAAAATGAATAGTTGATGGCACGCCATTTTTCTTATTTCTGTGTCTTATACTATTGTAAAATTTCTACACGTACACCAAAATGTGCTGTACACCAAAAATTTTCATAGTGTGGCAGCACTACTCTGCTGCAGTAGCTTTTATAGAGGAAAGTACCCGAACCCGGGCCCCCACTTTGTTTTTGAATTTTGGAAAATTCAAATTTGTACAAAACGAAATCAAAATATTTGCAATGTATACCTTACTTAGTTCTACATAGGTCTATATATTTTATTTACAACTTTTTCCTTTTTTTCGTAGGTGTAAATTTTGTTTGTCAGTATTACATTTTGTTAATTTTGAAAAAAAGGTTCCTAATGCGCCCTCCGCAAAAAATATTGAGAAAGGTGTAAATATAAATAAAAATAATGGCAAACAACTAATTATATGTAATTTTACCTAAAAAATATAGAAATTTAACAGTTCATTATACATGAGAATGGCACAGTCAAGTGCGACAATAGTCACATATGTAAGTATCAGTCTCTGCTCCGGCACATTCTACGTGAGCCCAGAGGGAACATATAAGGCACAAAACTCAACGTTCTCCTTTACAGTCCTCTGAAAATTTCACACTGCAAAACAGGCACTCTACATCCTCTTCAGTTGTGACGGAAGATACCCTGGCGGAATTTCTAACTCGGAAGAGCCTGAGGACATGCTGTCGTTCGAGTCTTCACTGGAGTTAGATTATCCCTTTAGTTTTGTCTTGAATTCAAGGCGTTTCTTAACTCCCTCCTTTTTCGGTGAAGGGAGAGACTTTGATCCACGACCTATGCCGCGTGTGGATTTTAAGTCTAGAAGTTATTTATTGGCCTTAGTTTCTTTATCCTGTCTAGCTTTTAAAGCAGTTTTTCTGCAAGGGTGCCGGGATAACTTGAGAGGCTTCAGATGACGTTGACGGAGTAGCTAAATCAGATGCTTTGGATGTTGATGATTTAGTCAGGTCTATTTCAACATCTTCGAATTGTCCACTGGGAGTAGATTCTGCAATTGTCTCTTAATCTCTTTTTTCTTCCAGTTCCTGCAAAAAGTTAGGCTTCAGAGCAGGCTGTTGCTTTTCATTAGCCTCCGAGATGTATTCGGACTCTGCAAATATATTTCTGTCAATAGGGAGAATCCCTGTAACTCGAAAGCCATGGATAGCAATCTGAGTCTTTTGGTATGTAATGTAGGCTTTTCCGAAAAGCTCCAACACATCATATGCACTAACAGGCCAGTCACTATGTCGTAGCCATTGTCTAATTTGCTCACTGTACATGACTTTTAGAGGACCCATGAATGTCCTGCCAAGCGGCTGCATTTTGTGAGATGTGTGAGGTGGCAGGGACACAACTGAAACGTGGTTTTGTTAGGCCAAGGCAATTAAATCAATGTTGTGAGTGTGGCTGAAGTGTCCATCTAAAATGAGAAGAGCAGGCTTGTCTTCCGTAGGCTTCACAAAAGCTACGAAGTGTTGGAACCACATTGTAAAAAGATTAGCCTGCATCCACCCTGAGGGATGAGTTGCAAAAATGGTTCCCGGTGGAGCCTCTTTTTTCAGTTGGTCGCTTAAATTTTTCCTTGGAGAAATTACTAAGGGAGGAACAAAAGTGCCAGCCGCATTCATGTATACAACAATTGTGATAAGCGATCCACGTTCAATAGATGTCAGTGGAGCGACCTGTCTTTTCCCGCGCAAACCAATCACTTTAGCTACTTTTGACTGAACAATAGAAATACCGCTTTCGTCAACATTGAAAATTCTATCAGGAGTGTATTTTTCTTTGTCATAAAGCTGCTCAAGAAGGCTGAAAAATTTATCGGTGTTTTCTTTACTGAATCCCAAAACTCTTGCGTAGGACGTCCCAGTAGGCTTTCGTTCAGATAACTTTTTTTGTGGCGTTTCAAAAAAAGCCTCACCCATTTTTTTCCAGTTATCTCGTTTTTGAAGGGGCGCTGAATGTTATTTCTTTCAGCTAATTGAACAGCCATCCTTCGCAGATCTGTACGTGTGGGACCAAAAAAGGATGCTTTCATGGCTAAACAATAGTCAACTAGTTCCTCCTGAAGTTGTTTGCAAAAAACCGGTGGCCTCCAACTTTTGTTTGAGATGCTTCTAAGGGATTTCCATATTTTGCTTTAGCTAGCCTTTGAAGTGTTGCCCTAGGCACGTTGTAAGTTTTACTGGCTTTTTTCAAGCCCATTTTCTTTCTTCGGAGAACATCAATTGCTTTTGCCATGTCTGCAGAGGACCAAGATCTTAGAGGTTTGGTTTTCGGCATGGACTCTGCAACAGAGTTCTTAATAGATACGTAAGTTTTTTCGTTTTACAAGTCGAAAAATAGGGGGCCCGGGGTAGGAACCTTTGGGGGGCTCGCATTAGGTACCGGTTGACTAATATTTCAAATGCCAACAAAATTTGAACTAGTCAAGTAAGATCAAATATAATACCCTTAATCGATAGCTTGTACTATCTCCTTCAAAATAGTGTAATTGTTTGAAGACTCACCCACAAAATATTGAAGTCAGGCAATTAAAAACGGTAATTAGAATTTTGGTTAATGGCAGACTGAACAGCAACACGTGAAGACGGCGACACTAGCGCTAGGTTGCGCTTTAGTCAAGTAAGAAACTACTACTTTATAACGGTTCTGCTTGGCAGCAGCACCGTACAGAGCTGTAAGTCAGGGGGCTCGCTTTAGGAACCGGGCCCGGGTTTGGGCACTTTCCTCTATCATGATGGTTGGTGTAGGTCTAGTATTTTATATGATTCCTGCAAAGAAATACAAAATTATAAAATATATGCAACATTGAAAACCACGAAAATAGTTAATTGAACCGGCGAATGCTTATCGAGCGTAACTGGGTAGGTAACACTCAAATAATCTATTGATGATAGTGGAATAAAAAGGTATTTGCTATCTTGAGAAACGTAGGCTGTTAGCATTTGACGCAAAAATGGTATTAATTTGAGCAAATTAAAACTTCATATGGGGACATTAGCCGCAACCAACAGTAGAGAATGTGTTAGGTACTATTTGCGTACGATGTAGGATGTACGAGTTCTTATGGGTTCATTTGGTCAATATTTTTCTGAGTGTACTAGATTACCTTCACCTTTTACAAGAACATACTAAAATATTAAAGATATTAATTATGACAATCACAAGTAAGCGGGACATGGTTTGTCTGATTTTTAAATATAATCTGCGCCCGTCTACGAATAGCATCCCAATAAATATTTCAGCAGTCACTTGTAATGTTCTAATTATGACAAAATATATACAATTATAATTTAGTTATAGTCGAAATTCGTACTGGAATGTTGCCAATGTTTACCGATATACGTTGAAAATATTACAATAACATCAATTTAAATGCGTGTATATATCCTCTTACAACATTAATTTATTTTATAAACAACGCGTATAATGGGAAAATATGTATTTATCATTTCGCGTCGTCATTTTATTGCTACTTTCGCGAGTGAAATATGTCGCGATATAAAATGCATGAAATGCATAAATTAGCTTCTTCTACGAATTTCTTATTAACGCGAAGTGGAGTATGTGTTGAGTTCGAGATAGGCGACAGGTACATTCAATTTGTGAGCTTTAATGATTCGAAACGATACATCATAACACGCGCAACGTGATACGTATCTTTTCAATTTCTCTTCCATATGGATGTGTATTTTATAAATAAGGGATAAGTGGAGAGCTTCTGGTGACATTCCGCTCAGATACATTTCAGATAACTTCTGTGGAATATACACACATCACGGTATTATCTACGATCTGTATACTACAACTCTTACTGTGTGCGTTGTTGCTGCTTACGGTTATGGCCGCATTGTTTCAGCTTTTATTTTTAAATTTTATGGCGTCTCCCGTTTTATTACTAAAAAATTCTTTCGTTCTTCCCATATACGTATTTGCTTAGAGAGCGTTCTATAATTATCTCGGATTAATTTGTACTCGGTTTTTAATACTTTTTTAATACGATAAAACGTATTGATTGTGTTATCGAAGATTAAACGAAGTTGACATATAGAAATGTCGATCTTGTTTCCCAGGAATAAAAGAACTTGCTACTAAGTGTTCGTAGAATCAGTACAATGTGCCATGAAAATATCATACAATGTTAAAACTTCTTCTAAACATATTAATTAAAAAAATAATCATTTTTTGAAATGAATTAATTAATTGTACGGTCTGTAGGTTAGGGAATGTTCCTAGACACTCTTTCGGCAATTTAAATTAAACAAGATATCAATTAATGAAATTTTACGAGTATTAAAACTTGAAAAGAGGAAACTAAACTGGAATTGTAACGTTCCAATGTAGACTCTGCTTATATGTCTGCGTATTCTTAAATCACCAAACTTGCCTCTTACTTCGTATTTATGGTAGAATTTAAACGCTGAAGACTTAGAAAATGAGAACACAGCAAAACACGTGTTACCTGGATGGATATTTTGACTAAAAGAGGATATCAACATCCAAATGCGAGACTCAGCTTTGTCTATAAATATATCTTTTAATTTTAATATTAGACATACATAATTGTACAGAAACGTTAGAGATATGAATTTCCTATACGGTGAATACAAAAAAAAATATATGGTGCTATGTGTTTCCTGTGTTTGAATTTAGCCAAGTTTGGTGTTCAATTCTGAGCATCCTGTATCTTCTTCGTAAAGACGTTCTGATACCATGCTTAGATAAGGCCGAGTGTATAACTTAACATAGTAAAAATTCACGCTAAAATGTATTTGCATTTAGAATTTATTGAAGGAAATAGATATCCCAACATTTAGGCCATTGGGGACAAAATTATAAATTTCTCAAAATCTGTTAAAAATGGACATATGAAACTCATATTGCATTGATTTACTTTTAGGTGGAGGAACTAAGACTGTAATAATATAGAGGGTGTTCCATTTAAAATAACAAAGGAGATGCGTGGTTCGTTAATTATCGATTATTTTTATTATTATTATTTAGAAGATACTCTGAGACGCCTATTAAGTTATCAGAAAATTTTAACTTCCTACTATTTATAGAGCACAGGTACAATTCTACAATTCCAGAAGGTTGGGACATCCTGTATATTTAGATACCACAGCTTCAATTGTACAATATTTTATGAATGTCTTAGTTAAAATCAATAGTTTAATGAAAAGAACGAAGAAAATTTTCTAATATTTAACAAGCGAAACGCACAATAAAAGTGCTCTGAAAATCTAATTTTCGACGCTATTATACGCTCTTATAAAATAGCATAAATTGAGTGTAACTAAAAAGCATATTTATCGATTACCAATAGCGTAAAGGGAGTTAATAAATTTAATAGCTATTCGAGAAAATCGCCTTTAAAGGTCCAAAAAACACGATGATTAAAGTGGAAAAGGAATTAGTTAATAAATTCCTGATTTATAATATCCAGATTATCCTTTAATAGCTTCCGTTTGGAATGTATAGTAATATAAAGCTCGCGAGACCAAAAAGAAATCAAAAAAAGAGGAGAAAATGCGCGCGAGCTGACCTCAGATCAGAAACAATCGTATAATTATGCGAGATTACTCTTCTAAGAGAGGATTCACGCTTCATGTGAAGCGCACTAAAATTACGGCGATCAATAAAATTAATGGGAACCTGGGAGAAACCTAAGGTAAAAGGTATATGGATGTGTTTATACAAAGAAACGTAATTTTTTAGTTATTACGTCCACTTACATGTAGGTACCTTACATACCGGTGCTCGAATTGGTCCTTTTGGTTCATTTAATGAAGCACTTACGACAATAATGACTTGACAATTTTACTACTTAATAGTTAATAGTTCTGCATTCTGCGTGTGATCGCTACTGAATTATTTCCTGCCAAGTAAATCTAATAAGGACACGCTGGGTTAAGATATTCCATTATTAACGGTTAATGATTTGAGAAGTTTGCGTAATTTAAATTGTAGTATATTAAATTGATTATTAATTAGGATAGAATTTTAATGAAGAAGGTGCTATCCTACATATAAACACTAAAAGAATTTGATTGGGACTCTAAATATTGTTCATCCTTTTTAAAAATATATTAAAAGAAAAACTAATTTTTGGTAGAAATCCTTTTATTGTTTCCCAAAATATTCGTTATTAATATAGCCCGGTAACAGGGAGCCAGGCCATAGCCGTACCTGCCTAGTATACAAAAACAATAGTAAGAAAATAGAAAAAAAATAACAGAACTAATACATAATTATAATATGTGAAAAGTAGTGAAACACTCACCCTTTTAAGCAGCCTTGCCTACAGAACAGTAAAACTAGAAGCACCATTATCAGTATTAACATCATATGGATAAGAGGGGCAAAAAGTTGACACCATTAGATGTGTTTCCACAATTGTCTCGGTGAGCGGTGTTCGCCGTGGTGAGAAAATGAGTTTATATTTTGAAAAAGTGCGTTCAACATCTACCGATGTTATACATGCACGATTAAAATACTTTTTGTACTTAGTCAGTGGATTATTTGATACACCATCATAAATTTGTTTTAGTGTCCTAAAATCGGGATCTTTCTGCAGCACACTCTCGAACTTTTCTAAAACGCGATTATATTTTGCGTCATGTATAGTCAGTAGCTGTATATGCACTCCGTCCATAATTTGCAGAGACTCAAATAATGATAACGATCTATTTTGTAATTGGTCTATTGCGTCAGCTAATCCTTTATAGTAGCTACGAATATTTTTTAAATCTGTTTCAACGGAAATATCTTGAAATTTCGACTGGCTCTCCTTAATAGCTGCAGCTTCGGCAGGATTGAATTGTGCAACAACAGCTTTTAAGAATTGGCTCCGGTAGTTGACGAATACCAGGACACTCTGTGTGAAATGATCGTAGGCGTTTGGGAGATTTCAAAAATATTTTTTTTGTGCTTGCTATTAATGCATCTATCTCGGTAGAGCATTGTCGAATGGTTTTTGCCACAAGATGTAAAGCATGCACTTTACACGTAACATGTAAACACTTGCAACGATGTTCAAGAAGAGAACGGCCTACCGAACGCATTATCGCTGCGCCATCGCTCATAAACATCAACACTTTATCTTTTGAAATTTGAAATTTTTCCAACGTACTAAGTACAACCTTCGTAATTGCTGCAGCAGTACACTCTTGTAGCCTTCGGCTAGCTAGTAACAGTGGTAATGTAGGTTTACTAGGGTCTAGTATGCGTACCATAATATTTACAATCGAATTTTTTTTACAGTCTGTTGTCTCGTCAACACATAACCAAAGAAACTGTTTTTTCAATATGCGTTTCATCTTCTTTTCCATGTCATCGCAAATGCAACGTGCTTAAGTGCCGTTTTCTCCGTTGGAAACCGCAACTCGGGATTGTATTTGTCCCAAAAGTCCTTAAACGGTTGTTTATCGAGTAAGCCTAGTGGCAAATTACAGTTTATCAACATAAGAACTACATAAAAAAAATGCACTTCTCGGTGGCAGGCCCCATTCGTGTGCCTCCTCTCTTACGTTGGATGAATGACCAAAAATGCTTGGGATCATTACAAATGCTGTTCTCGACGTTTGCCTATAGTTTCTATAGGCTGTAGATATTAAGTTTTTCGCTTTTGTTCTAAGACCTTTGAATCGGTCGTAAAAGAATGGTGTTCTATATTTCATGTATTTCTTATGCATTGCAGTTTTGGCAGACAAGCATCACTGTCGAACCATGGCAGATGTTGCCGTTGATAATTTCGGAATATAAACAAAGGAACGGATTGACAAAACACTTGGTGCAAGATATAAAAAAATCTTATACTAAATGAATATGGGCGAGGCTATAATAGATGTCGCTCAAATTGTGTAGTAGTATTTTAAATCGTTGAAAAAGGTTTAAAATAAAGCGAAAGCTCAGAGTACAAAGAAAAATTCTTTTCTTGGTCGACTGCAATCCCCAGAAATTCATTTCCTCTTGTCTTTTTAATTTTAATACAAGTTGAAAGCCGCGAAATACTAACACAGGGTATAAATTTAAATTAGAAGCATATTTAATGGTGCATCTTATCAATTTTTACATGACGTTAAATAAAACGAACCAACTTCAAAACTTGCTACTACCAACCAGCTCTTATTCAATAAACTTCAATTATCTTGAGAGAGATAGCGTCGGCAGTAGTTAAATCATCAATCAATGGATGCGCAAATATGGCAAGTCTGATCAAAATTAACGCGATGAGACAAGCCCGGAGATGGGTTACATCGCCGAAGAGGGGGAGGCTCCAGTCAGGCTGCTCCGCTAATTACAACATCAAACGAGCAGAGACGATGAGCATCAGCATGATAACCAGCCTTCCGCAACTACGCAGCTAAACTTTGCCTATTACATTACCTGCGAATCCGTTGTGTTGTCTTAACCCTGCGTCCTCTGCCCCTCGTTTCCACAAGCTTTTCAGAATGAAAAGTGCGTGGCTGTCTGTGATGTTTGCTAACTACTCGGTTATATCGGTTTCGGTAATTCGGATTGTGTACGTTTCGGGGGTCTGCGAAATCCTATTTGTAAATTAGGAAACCTATATCAGGGTATATCTAAATTACTGTACTGTTATTAAGGGTAAGTTTGTTGGGCATTTGAAGAATTTATAAATGGATACAGGTTTTTGGACGTTTTCGTTTTTGATAAAATAATTCTCTCGAATACGTAGAATGAAATGAAAGATAGAGAACCTTAAAGTTTTGCCTATATATGCAGATTTAGTTAAGATATTTTTAAATTTCCAGGCTACTTAGCAGTCTTTGCAGACTAGGAACATCACTACTTAGATAATAGCCAACTAAAATTTAACTAAAAACGCTGGGGTACTTCTAGCCGAAACAGCGGCAGTGCGGAGGAGTATTGAAGAGATAGATAAGCAAAAGATTAATTATTAATCCGTTGCTATTTATTCAGATAAGTTTCGACTTTACCTGTGTGGAGAGGTAAAGTCGTAACTGGAGTGAGGCTCCATGAGTGCTCTCAATAGATTTCATAACCGTACAATGCTGACCAAGGGATGAAGGGGGAACGTTAAAGCATATGAACTAAGTAGACTCATCGATTGCTGACGAAAATCCATAGCCCCTTGTACACGGTAGTTGATGGAACTACTAAACAATACCAGTAGAAAAACATATTGGATCAGAAACGGGACAAACAACTCCTGAACGGCTACAGGATCAAAGTTATATCTGACCTATTAGAATATATATACGAAATCCGTTAAAATAATAATAAGCAAGCAAAAAAGGTGCTGTATACTTAAGAAATATATGGGCCTGACAGAGGAATTGGTTAATTAATTGACTGTTGCCATAAGTAGGATTAGTCTTTACATCCCTAATACTGCGGCCCAATGGGCCTATTGTATTATTTCTGCTTTGGTTTCGTTTCACTCAAACAGGTTAGTATGTAGTGAATCTTTCTCCAATGGTAGATGAATCTGCGTCGACTTAGCGCTGCGCATTCGGAAATAATATGAGAGGTTGTTTCCTCCTTTTCATTACAAAGTCTGCATATAGGTTTATTTTTGTAGATTCCCATCTTCTGTAAGTGTCTATGTCCTGCTGATCGACATGTTGCTGTCCTGAGCTGAATCTTGTTTAGTGCAAGCAGGTCAGCAGTCAAATGTTGCGACGGTCTCCTCATCATTCATTTGCTGTGCTTTTGTCCATCTGCATGGTTCCAATTTAATTGGTGTTGTTTTATGATCCATTCATTAATTGCACTAATCACTGCACTCTTGGTAATACCGAGACCCGGTTCAAGTCTTGTGAAATTCATTTTTGAACCTTCTCTCGCTAGCTGGTCTGCAGTTTCATTGCCATTCACACCAAAGTAATCTTGTTCTGTTTAGATAGAACAATTAGGTTTTGACAGACACTCCTATACTAGTTTGGAGGCTATATAATAAGATGCCAGTGCTTTTAAAGCTGTCTGACTATCAGAGAGAATGCAGATCATTTCCCCGTGATTGTCGACGTAGACTTTCCCACGATCAGGTTTGTATAGTATACATTTCTGTTTGAAATACCGTAGTGTATCGCCCAAGTGATGCATATGCTTTGTATCCCTGGTTTTCCTCATAAACAAACATCAACGCCAGAACTAGTACCCGTTCTTGACCCATCTGTATACCAGATTTGGGTTTTTGGTATTTCCCCTCTCCATTTCTCCATTCTTCCCAATTCAAGGGAACTTTGAAAGGTTTATTATAGAAGATCCTGGAGATCGTTATTTCGCTACCCATATCAAAGATAGAGTTTGTTATTACTGTTTCTAGTCTGGTGTGCCATGACCCACTGTGGGTTCTCCAGTTACTAGTGTTTTTCAGACTATATATGGTTTGAGATCTGTATTGCTTTATTGCATAGTCGGTGCTCTTAGGCCGTCCATGACAGAGGAAACCAAATAAATAAAAGATTTTGTCAAGTGGAAGAAAAAACAGTTGTCTATGTACAGTGGTACACCGGACTAACAAGAGTATGTTTTCAGCAATGAGCCTGAAATATTCAAACATTCAAAATTTACGCATGGGGGACACCCACAAGGTTACTAGGTTTGGTCAAAAGTAGTGTAAACGATCCAATGAATGAGGAAACAATAGATTTGAAAAAATTGGAGTAGGGCAAACCAAGTCTAATTCAATCTGATCTAATCTATCTAACAATAATAGACCTAGTAGATTTACACTATCTGGATTTTTTTTTTTTTGAGAGAGATTTTCAATTTTTTTGTTTTTGAAACAGTTCACTAAACCCTTACCACAACACGAAATAAACACTGAAACAGTTCACTGCTCCAGTGCCACAGTTTTAGAGTATCCGTTTTTTTGTTTTTGTTTTTAATGAAATTTCGGATGTAGCTTATTTGAGCGATTGTGAACAACCTTTATTAACAAAACTTTTTGATAAAAAAATTCCCAGTACGACTTCTTCAATTTTGTTGTTTATTTGAAATCGTAGTGGACTAGCATTTAACCGCGAAGAGAAAGTAATGTACCCTAAAAGTACAATTTAGTGAAGGGTATAATTAGAAAAAAGAAATTATTTAAATCAATAATATAAAAAAAAAAATACTGGGGCGGTACTGTCTAAAGTGGGACATACTGTATATGATTTCCATCGCTGATTACTGAAAAATCGATTTTTCAGTATTCTCCGATGGAAGCCATTTTTATTTAATTGATTAATTTTTTTATGTTTACCATCTATTTCATATTGACGTCTTCTATGCACTGACACTATAGAGTAAACGAATTTATTATTATTATTAAAAAAGAAATTTTAGTAACAAAAACATCACCGGGGATTCACGCGGCACTCATCTAAAAATGTACATCACCAGTGTGTCACGTTGCAAATAGATTGAAAGGTCTAAGAAATCGTGGAACTGTAGTTTCTTATTTTAAATTTCAGTATCATAATTGATAAATGTGAAAAGGTTTAGCAGGTTTATAAAACAAAATGTACTAAAGTATATCGTACTATACTACATATCGCACCTGTCACTTTCATACGCAAATAAAACGAATCACATTTACCGAAACGATATTTAGGCAATACGTAATCGAGTCTCTGTTATATCTTTATAAAGAGATTAAAACCGTACCGTACGTCAGGGCGAGCAAACAGTTCGCATTACGTGCAATTACCCATTTTCTCCGCACGAGTACACAGTTCTCAAATACCACGCGACCTTTCATCATTGTCTTTAAGGAATAACTGTAACGGTGCGCCGGCCTGCGAGAACGCCAGATTGCCGGGGTACTTTAAATGTCGTCGTGCTTTGTGATTGATCTTTCATTGTGACTGTAACGAGGAAATATACGGGATAAAATTACGACGTATAATTATAGTAATAAATTTGAAGCCCTTTTTTTTGTGCTTCGTTTTATTCGTCGTTTATCGGCTCCGGTCGCGTAGTGGCTAATTCGTGAATTGTTCAGACAAATCGAAAGGGAACGATTTAACGGTTGTACACATCGAAAATTAAACGCTATTATTCCTTTAACCTTACGACTTTTATATTGGAAGATTGAGTGAATGGGCTGATGTGAGCCATCGAAGGGATTTTTTTTTGAAATTGGGTTTCTTATTTTAGCTCTGAAGTGGTTGAAAATATTATACAGAGTTGCTATTATAAAAAAGGAACTATGGAAACTGTAATTATGGCTTGAGGAGAATTTAAACAATCTTAGATGTCTAAGGGAAAGTTGAGCGTAGGTGTACCATCGACCATAAATGACTGAATGAATATTTTTTGTGAATTAAATGTTAGTTATTAACGCATTTATTAATTAATTTCGCCAAACCTAGAAAGCTTATTGTGGAGATTTGCGAATAGTTGAAGTATACCACCACGACCTAGTGTATAGGTGAAAGATAATAATTTAGAGAAAAAGTTTTTAAATAGAAAATATTCTAGTTTTATCGTGAAATTAACAACGTTACTGGCTCATTCTACTCGGAATTGTTTACTCCTT
Source organism: Dynastes maya (assembly GCA_029619315.2). NCBI lineage: Eukaryota > Metazoa > Arthropoda > Insecta > Coleoptera > Scarabaeidae > Dynastes > Dynastes maya. Next base: position 44,807,857 of record JAROYE020000005.1, read on the forward strand.
CTGTGTGGCGATTTCAATATTGATATACAGTCCCTGGCCAAATTACTTGAAACACTCAATATTTTGTAGTTTCTTCATAATAAAATATAAACTATACATGTATTATATTTTTTATTTATAAAATATATTGTAAAAATATGTAACATATGTAAATATTAAATAAGTAATTAATATTTAGTTCATAACCCATGATTTTTAATAACACCCTTAATTCTTCGGGGCATACTTTCAATGCAAGATATGATTGTCTCTTTTATATCTTCATCGTTCTCCCATACATCCTTTATATTCTTCATTAATATTTCCTTTGTAGGGTTTTCTCTTTCATATACTTTACTTTTTAGTCGATTCCATACGTTCTCGATGGGATTGAGGTCCGGTGAATTTCCGGGCCAACGTAAACGAGGTATGTGATTGTCTTCAAAGAATTTCTTAACCTTTTTTGCCACATGGCATCTTGCATAAATATACGCCCTGTCGGTATGCGATGTCCTGGCTTAAAATACGGTAATAACGCGTTTCTTAACACATTTATGTACCGCTCTTGACGCATTGTACCTTCTACAAAAAACAAGGGTCCGGGTCCGTCTCCACTAATCACTCCCCAAATCATTACCTGCGGAGGGTGTTTTACAGTTTGAAGAACCGTGGACTCTGTGAGACGTTCGCCAGGTCGTCTACGAACAAATTGTGCTCGCTGCACTAACACACAGAGTGAGCACTCGTCACTAAAGAAAACCTATTAAATAATGCAAATACTAATTCAGTAAAAATTACGTTGTTAAGTTATTCACCTTTTTCCAATTTTCGTCTGTGAAATGTTGATATACTCTTGCAAAGTTGAGACGAGCAGATTTCTTTTTTTCTGTTAAACGCGGCTTTTTTACAGGTCTTCGGCTCATTAGGCGATTTTCGCACAATCGGCGCCTGACAGTTCTGCTCGAAATCTCTATTCCTCTCTCTTGTACATTTTTTTGAATCAGATTAATTGTAGTAAATCTATTGCTCAAAGCCTGATGAACAATTTCACGGTCAGATCTCTTCGAAGTTTTTCTTTTCCGACCGCACTTTGCCCGTCTCTGTGTCGATGTGCTAGCTCCTTCGTTTAAGTTTCTAGCTAAACGCGATACAGAAGAAGGAGATGCTTTCTGCAATTTTGCAATTTCTCGTTGTGAATGCTTGTTTGATTGTAGAAGAGCTTGTATAGCGGCTTTTTGTTCACTTGTTAAATCTTTCCCGAGCATTTTCTTCAAAAAACTCCAAATTTTTCAATTTTTTTCAAATTCCAAATAATTAATTATTAAGAGAGAGATAGAATAACAATTTTACCTTTGCAATAACGATATATCAACACAAAACGCTTAACGATACTCCGCAACTTAGCTTCTATACGGTTATGACGAAATATTTTTAAAAATATCGATGCATTCTCTAAACTGTGAACTCGCTAAATGTTGATAAAAGTTGATAACTGAAATATTTATGAATACGTACTTTACTCTTCTAAATATCATTTCTCTTGTATTTTTATTTATTGATACAATAATCTAGTCCCCTTATAAACGATCGGATTCAAAGCAAAAGAATATCACTATAATAGGATGGGAATTTCCAGGTAAAAGGGTTGATTTATGACATGTTTCAAGTAATATGGCCAGGGACTGTAAAAGAGGAATCTTATAAAACGCGAGTTTTCACTAATCTTATGGCAGAACATGGACTAATCATGTCAGTGTATGACTATACCAGAAATACTGCTACCTCGAAATCGTCCATAAATAACGTTTTCTCCAATGTATCGAGTGACTTAAACTGTACTGTGGGTAATACACATTCTGATCACAGATATATTAATGCCGCAGTATCCAAAAAATATATGGAGCAAAACAAATTACAATTTGCGTATTTTTTACCCCGAGAATCTTGGTTTGCGGTTTATGACGCTAATGATTGTAATGCAAAGTTTGCTTCCTTTATTAATATTTTATCGCATTACTATTACAGCGCGTTCCCTCTACAATGTGTCCGCATCAATTACAAGAATAAGCGCTGGATTAATGAAGAAGTGAAAATCACTAGTATCAACTTGAAAGAAACACAAGAATTCGATATAATTCAACCTTTGTTGGTCTGCGAATATACTTTCTGCTATGTGGTATCTAGCAAAGAAAGCTACAAACCGTAGTAAACCATATCAAGACATCCCTATTTCTGTTTCTGATTCTAATGGTGATAAGTAGAATTGCTCACTAGCGCCAACGAGCAGTGGTGGAGGTTCGATACAACAACTCAGTATAACTGCGAGTCTCAACTAGATCTGTTGTGTATACATGTACGCTGCCGTAAATACTATTTCGTAGTTCTACGTTTGTTTTAAAAATGTTGCCTACGCCGCGAAAACGACCAATGTTGGACAACGTTACAGAATTTATAGCAGAAATGTCTGACCTAAATTATAATGGCGTTAAAATTCAATGTGTAGTTTGTAATATCCCTTTAATGTGGTTGTCCAAAAGGGATTGTCTACATCACGTAACTAGTAAACAGCATTCTTCAAAAAAAAATTGCATAGGACACTATGACAAATTTAAATTTAATTTATGTGTTACCTTTATTGCATGTAATCTATCGTTTAATTTACTAGACAAGGAAGCATATATCTTCTTTTGGAATAAATATTTGGACTGCAAATTATCAAATTGGGCATCATTACAAAGAATTGTGCCATCTGCTCGTGAACATGTTGAAAAAAGAATTAAATCGGAGTTGAAAGATAAAACACTCGTCACTAACGTCACTAGTTATAGAACGTTCGTTTTCTGCGGGACACCGAACTGCATCACGACTCTGTCATTAAAACTGAAAATAGTCAATGTTTTTAAAACCAGATTGAGAAAGTGAAAAACAACAAAATTAAAAATTATTATCAATTTATCTGGAACAAGATAACATTACTGGAACTGAAGAAATTCCCCACATATCTGAGGTTATGCGTTAAAAACACATAATCGAATTATTCTAAAGACCTATCAAGTTCTATTAAAATCGTAATTTAAGTGTTTATTACGTTGTTGTCGCTGTTCTTTTTCGCTGGAATTTAATAGTCCAACTTACGCGTACAGTAAATGGTGTCGATGTTAATAAAACGAAATTGACAAATATGCGAATAATTGTATTAATTGGACTGCTGATGCATCTATACAATTTAATTCATGCAATTATACCAGTTAATCGCCGTCTCTCTCTTCGCTAAAGTGCTATTTTCACTCGCGTGAAACGGTTGAACGTACATATTTTAAACTATCTTTCCCATAAGATGATTACACACATGTAAAGGAACAAGTTATATACGTACAATAATATACGTAATAAATTATAATTATGAATATTGGTAGAAGTGTTGTATGACGTAAGCACTAGAGATGGGTAAGGATATTATAGCGCTTATTTGAGAGAAAAAAGGAAGTTTAGGATATATGGATCAGTAGATTTACTAGTGAATAAATCCTATTACAGCTGGGTTGTATTGATGCCTGTAGAAGAGTATCAGTATATAGGTGTTGCATCTCCTTACAGAGCAGATTTTAGATCGTATAACTATATATCTGACTGTCAGAGTACAATTAATCGAATGGAACAATGTCTAATTAAAAGTCAAGACCATTGGCGCTGGTGTACCTCAGGATTCAATTCTCGGCCCTCTACTCTTCATTGTGTACATGAATGATCTCCCATCAAACATAGACGAGGTCAAGATTTGCTTGTATGCGGATGATACCTCACTGCTAGTGCATGTAAGTGATCTAGTGGTACTTGCATTTCAGAGGAAGTGACAGCAGAGGGGCCAACACATAGATGGACTGGGTGGCAAACTGGCTTTTGCTCTCTTTGTGATTAAGAGACTGAAGCATCTAGGCACTCACCAAGCAGCAAAAACGGCATATTTTTCTATTTTCCACTCTCACCTGTGTTACAGTATTCTCTTCTGGGGAATGACGACGGAAGGGCAGAGAATCTTCGTACTCCAAAAAAAGCTATCAGATTCTTCTGTAATTTGGAGTACGGAGAAAGCTCCAAAACATATTTTAAGACCCAAAGAATACTTACGTTGGCAGGAGTATTTATCATGTCAGCGGTAAATTTTATACATTGCAATAAGGAATCATTTACCTCAAACGGAGTATTATATACCATAATTACCCAACGAGAACGCGAAATGCATTAAGGGGACCATATCATCGACTAACAACGTCGCAAAAGGCAATTGACTATTTGGGGAAGTAAGCTGTATAGCGAATTGCCAATTTTCCATTTAATACTTTTAAGAAGAGAGTCAAAGAAATATTAATTGATAAAAAGTGCTACGATATTTGATACTTTATTGGCAAATAACCCCTAATGTATTTGTTTGATTCTTTGTTTTACATGTTTTAGTCCTATTTGTTTTTATACTTGTTTTATTTTATCTCATTTTTAAGGAAGGAAAATGTCTAGCTATACGAAAGAGTGTACATGCGACAACGGTAAACGCTAATGGGTGATTCACCACAAGCGGAGGGGTTAGCGACAGTCGACGGCTTACAGTTACCAATGTGGTTAGTTACGAGGTAGACTACATTATATGCGGACGATCTTAGTAAAAATTTCTAGAGCATTTATTTTTCTTTTCTTTTATTTCATCAGAATCTGTTTTTATTTTCGTCTTTAGAATTCCGTATTAGTTTCGTCTAAGCTTTGTAACAACAACAAAATAAATACGCGAAACTCTCATTTCCAGGCGATAATGACTTCAAATTATTACGTGCGTTCTTGCGCACAGTAGGTCTACATGCTAACATTGTTACAAGCGTACTAACACGCGACCCCCATCGAATCGATCGGATTCCACCTCCCTCTCTCGCCGTACATATATAGATATAGCTAATTTCACATTTTCCCGATGTGTATATACACTTGATACCTTTATTTATATTTTTATCCATTTTATGTATAAATTAACTATTGTGCGATGTACATGCTAGAAACTAAGTGACAATGTTCTGCAATGGTATGATTACGAATAAATATAACTATTACTATTACCATTACTACAATTACTATTATAACAATAACAGAAATTGAGTCCATACTTCGAACAATAAAATCTACTGTTTTTGGCGCTGACAAAAAAAATTCTCTTAAAATTATAGCTTTATGTTGACCACTTGTGTTGCCTGTTATCATACATCTTATTAACACGTGCTTATTGGAGGGTGTTTTTCTTGATAGTTGGAAGAATAGTATTATTTACACCGCTTCCAAAAGTAAACAAACCAACCAGTTTTAAATTCGTCATTGGTTAGATATGGTACCCATGTTACTAGTAACAGTATGGTTTTCGTTCCGGATACAGTTGTACCAACGCACTAGGACATGTTACTGGTGAGATATTCCATGCTACTGATAATAATTTAGTTACTGTGGTGATTCTGCTTGAGCACTCAAAAGCCTTTGACACACTTAATCATACAGTTCTTCTATCTATTTTATGACATATTGGTTTTACAGAAAACACTGTTAACTTTTTCAATCTTATTTGAGTAATTGCACCCAACAGGTGATTTATTAAGGATTCTTGATCCATCTCAGTATAAAATCTGGTGTTCCACAAGGGAGTATACTGGGATCACTTCTGTACACCATATATAACTCCAACATGTACGCTGATGACACTATTTGATCTATTTTTTCGCACCTGTATGATTAAAGAGGCAGCTTCTAATATTAATGCTGACCTTCGGTCCTTAGTTTCAAAATTTTTGCGTCATTCTCCTTTGATTAACTTCATTAAATCTACTGTTGTGGCTTTTTGGCGTACTAAATTGAGATTAACGGCTACTGATGAAATTAGAATCATAATTGCCAAGAAAACATTAGTTATTTCTGATTGCTCCTCTAACCTGGGTCTGTGCTTGGATTATAAATTGCGGTTTAGGGAATATCTAATTAGAAGAGTCTTTTGCAATTTGAGGATTTTTACGGCAATAGGGATTGTTTAGACATAATTCTTAGAAAGACACATTATGAAGCACTGGTACTCTCCCATTTCAATTTTTGTAGCTCTATAGGTATATTATCCCTGTCTAGATTGTTGCGATGGAATGCGTACACAGCGTGTTCAGGATGCTTGCCTAATGTTTATATATAAGATACGGTCATGTTTCGTTTGATATCAAATGGGCGAGATAGATGAACATGTCCACTAGGGTGGAGTTTCGCTAAACTACATTTTATTACAATTTAATTTACTGTAAAAGGCCTATCTACCTTTACAACAAACTCAAATTCCAAACCGACGCTCACACATTAAATATTCGTTTTAAAGGACTATTATCGCCTCCTTCGCATTGTCTACAGTTATTTGGGCGTTCCTTTTTTTATAACGTTGTGAAAAGCTACAACTCCCTTTCATGTGATCTGCGGTCTCTCCCTCCGCCACTTTTAACCCGTAAGTTGCGGGAGAAGTATTTGATTGGTTTCTAATTACTTATTTGCTTCTTTGTAATTTGTTGGAAAGAGTTTTGTGCATCTCTATCTCCAGCTATAAAGTATAAGTTTCTCTATATACATATTTTATTCAGTGTTTCTAATATATCAAATTTATGTATTTCTTTAGCTAATTCAATTTAATTTTTTGATTGATTTGCATATTGTAAGAATTTAATTTATCTTCATTTTGATTTACGAGGAAAAGTAACTGCTTTATGCCAGAAGGATAATTTCTGAATCATGAATAGAGAGTTTGCGGTAGCGCATTTTCCGTTACGTTTTACAGCCATTTTCTGGACTATAACGTAACATAACCTGATTGCTAAAAACACTTTTGCGGAGCGTCGGAAGTAGCCGTTATATTTGACACATGTCATGTTGTGAAACGAAAACAACATGCATTACCACATGGTTACTACCTACTTCTTGTGGCACAGCATCGGTGTCATTAACGAAAATATTATACGACTTTTGAAATTCGGGGCCAAATAATGTCACTTTTATGAAATTTTGTCACGAATTCTGCATCCTTTGTGTTCTAACCTCACACTGTGCATGTAAAATGTAACGGATAAACGGCAGTCAGCCGTACTAGATTCTGATTAGGTCCGTTATTTCTAGAAATAACGTAATTTAATTCGGTATACGGTATAAATTTTATCAAAATTTTACGCTATAGATCATAACGGCAGTTTTTATAAGGAAAAATGGACTACCACAAACTCTATGATATCAACGGTAGTTTTGTCTATTTAACGGGTGTAAGCTCTTACACATCCCGCTTATGATCCTAGACTAACTTTCTACATTTTAGATCGTACCACGTTTAATATCATATATTGTACCTTATACTATTTTCACCGTTTAATAATAAACAAAGAAAAAACAATACAAAATTAACCATATCTTCGAATATGCAGGTCTACGAACCTACATTCATAATTTTTTTATTTGTTTGGATAAGTACTGCATTGTGAATACAATATACAACTTCTCTTTAAACACTGTACACTTCTAAAATCAACTTCGCTATCAAAAACTGTGCATATTACTTTTTATTGGTGCTAACACCGAAAATTTGAATACCGGCTCTTCCACCAAAACTACAGGTTTGGCTTTTGTCTTATGGTCGTTGGATATTTTTTAAAGTAGATTAAGGGCTATACAAGTCCATGGCAACAATTTCGGAAAATGCGTCTAAAAATTCTGATAGGAACAAGTGTATTGTATTGTTGGAAATCTATGTCTTTCGAGCGAAATTTTGAGTGAACTGGGTGGGTGGCCTGTCAATTCGAACCCCAGTTCGTGAATTTTTGCCTGAAGTGTGGGACGGTGCGTTGTCTTAGTGGAACAAAACTTTCTTTTTCTTTAAATGTAGCGATTTTTCCGCAATTTCTCCCTTTAACTTGTCAAACAATGATGCGTAGTATGCCGCCGTCATTGCTTTTCCTTTTTCAAGATAGTCGATTAACATAACTTCATGATTACCAGAAAAAATAGTTGCCATCACTTTCCCGGCCGATGGAACAGTCTTCGCCTTTTTAAGAGCTGATTCACCCTTCGCAGTCCACTGTTTCGACTGTGCCTTGGATTCTTTCGAAGTACCTATAGCCCCTGCTATCTCTCTAACTGATTCAAAGCCCGTCTAGCGCCATTTGGTGAACTTTTCCGATGTTATCGGTAGTGGTTGCAGTTTTTGGACGTTCCGTCAACTAAGCTAGTATGACCACGTTTAAATTCAGCTGCCCAAAATTTCACTGTGGTAGATGATGGTGTAGAGTCCTCGTAAAGAGCGTCCGTCTTAGCTTTAATTTGCATAGGTGTATTGGCTTTCAAATGCAAGAATTTAACGACGGCTCCATATTCGATTTTTCCCACTTTTGTAGAACCACTAACATCGACTGACACAAACGACTGTTAAACAACAACTGAGCATCGAACATGGCTGAAATTTTCAAAAGTATCTTTCGACGCATGCGCAGTTATATTACCAGAATTTTTAACGTGTAACTCCATCTTAATGTTGCGGCTTGAAGCTTTTGAGATTACCCTTGTATAATTTTAATTCCTTACTTCACGCGGTAGTCTACAAGTTTCTTTCTGATGTAAGGTTCATGCCTTAGTAAATTAAATTTTTGTCCGTGTTTGATTTCATAGGTTCCTGCGATTACTAGATTGGTATAATAAATGTACTTTGACAATCAACAGTACACCAAAGAACTATTTATCTCTTATCAACTGGACGTAGAGATTTAAACTTTTCAGCTACTCCATAAACATTCTATTTTTAAAATTGTCACTGTATAACTTACTGCTATTTTTCCTTAATACTACAAAAAAAAAACATCATAGACATTGTCAATACATTGTTTTGCAGGATCTGGGTAATAAATTACGGATGACCTGTCAACATATCTCCTCTACTTTAGAAACCTCTGGATGTAGCATCGGGCACTCATCGCGTGTTTCATTAGATATTAGTAGTAAAAATGTTTACGGCTTTTTGAAGAAGAATTACGAGTACACGATGCCCGATAGTGATATATGGAAGAAGCAAACTCATAACGCGATAGTTTACGGTTTCGTCTATACAAAAATTGATTAGCGACCATAAAAGCTCGGTGTATGTTGGCGAAACGTTACGTGTGGGAAAGTAATTGCCTTCTCCTTTCTCTCCATTATCAGATAGAAGGTATTCGAGCTTGGAAGGGAAGGGAGTTCTTTGTTTTATTTGTGGAGGTAGCAAATGAGAATAATGCTCTACGGTGTTTACGTTTCGATATTAATTTGTATCGGATTCAGTGTAGATATTGGGATATAAATAAACTGTGTTTGAGGCTCTGTTGAAATTAGGAGATATTGAGATAAAAATAAAAAAAATTACTCAAGCTGTGAATATAAGAATAAATAAAGCGAGATGATGATGAATATATTCTGATATTTATGAGTTTATTTTTACTATACGTCTAGTGTGACAGAACACGGAGCATGACTTGCTTTACGGTATGTGTTCGATACAGTTTCAGGAGAAAACGATTTCTCGGAGAGGAAAAAAGGTATTCCAACGATTCGAAGTGGATTTTGAAGGGGCAGAGTAGTACTTTCAGATGCCATAACGAGTTTTGTGGAGAGAAATTACCTCGTGATGTAATACGATCTCAAGTATAGCAAGAAAAACGCGTTTCTTGCACTTTTAGGTTAGGATATCTCGAAAACCTAACGTGATAAAGCAATTCTGAGGTTGAATTCGGATTCACCCCGTCAAAAGCTTTCGGAAAAATATGGTCTGGTTTCTGGTTTAAAATTTTGTCGGTCTGTGTTATTTTTATTAATTTTTTATTAATGAAAAAATAACTGTAGCAGTTACAGTAAAATGTATTTTGGGAGTTTCACAACAAGCAGGGCACTTCACTAAGCATAATTTTTTTTGAGAAATCAAAAATAAAAAAATCTTTTCCCTCATTGTAATTCAATCCGGGGACATACGTTAAATAATAATAATAATAATAATAACAATAATAATAATAATAATAATGATACATCTTTATTGTCCAACAGTCCAAAACCAATTACAGGACAAATATAATAGAAACATTGAATTTTCAAAAGTACAGAGCTACTATTTGAATATACATATACATGAGTAACAAGAAAGTGTGAATAGGTAAAAGGAAAAGGAAAGAGTGAGTGAAGGAAAAACTGGAAGAAAGTATTAGTGGAAAGGATCAGGGTAGTATTTATGAAGGTTACGTGTCATGTTAGAGGAGCCTTAAGTAGTGCGTTCGTTCTATAGCTAGGAGTACGTAGAAGATCAGTTAAGCGGGTGTTATGCTCAGGTACTGTTATTGCTATAAGCGCCAATAGATGCGATGAATCCATTTGGCTATTTAATAGATTATAAAGAAATCGTGCACTATAACGTTCTCTACGACTACAAAGCGATGTGAAGTGATGCTTTTGTAATAGCTGGTTATAATCTGAGTTTCGTGCTGGATAAGTGCCATCTAATTTATACGACAGATATTTCAGAAAACGTTTCTGTATCTTTTCTAATGTTAGGTTTAAGTACGTGAAAAGTTTACTGTTTTATGTTTTTAGCGGAGCTGTGGTAGTAAACGAACGACAAGATTTCAACAAAAACCCTAGGGTTTTAGACGCTGCGCTGCATACTGCGAAAATGTGTTCCGAAAAGAGCAGTTGATCATCAAATATTACTCCTAGGTCCTTCATTGTTAATTTGCGTGAAACCGGATTGTTGCCTATGTAGCAATTTTTGTGTATAGGATTCCGTACCTTAGAATATGATACAACAGCACATTTGTTTACGTTTAGTAATACACCATTGTTCATACACCACTTACGTATGCTTTCCAGACTATCTTGTAAACTATCTGCATCAGCAATATTCGTTATTTGTCTATAGATTTTCAAGTCATCCGCATACGCCAATACATTACAGTCTAATGAGGATAACAGATCGTTGACGAAGATGTTAAATAAGAGTGGTCCTAAGTTTGAACCTTGAGGGACACCGGTGTGAATTTGAAATAGTTTGGACGAGAATCCGTTGAAGTAGACATAGCTAGGACCTATCGTTGAGGTACGAAGACAGAAGCTGAATCAAGCCATTTGAAAATCCAAAGCATCCAAATTCTTTAATTAGCAATGTATGATCTATAATATCAAAAGCTTTGGAGAAGTCTGTATATATTACGTCGACTTGCGTCTCTTATCCAATGCTACACTTAAAAATTGCGTAATCGTCACTAAGTTAGTAATAGTGGGTCTACCCGAAAGAAATCCATGTTGAAATGGTGATAAAAAGGGCTTGACGTATCTGGAGACTTCAGTGTATATCAAGTGCTCAAAAATCTTTGCAAAGTTCGATAAAATACCAATCGGTCGGTAATTTTCCACCTGAGATAGATTGCCATTTTTAAAGACTGGAGTTATTCTGGCAATTTTCCATAACTTTGGAAATGCTCCTGTTTTAACAGATAAGTTAAAAATTCGAGTGAGAAATGAAGGATTCGAGAATCTTTTAGAATTCGGATTCGAGAAAATTTAGGATTCATCCCACCTCTAATAAGAACACTGTATACATATTGCATTATGCAATACAATCTTTGGAACAATATTGTCGTGTTTTGTACAACGTGTGTAACTAAAACTTGTACTTGTAAAAGTTGTATATTCTCAAACAAATTGTAGTAAATTGTTCCATAATCGGCTGATTTTTTTATAGCATTTCTTTTTCCCTGAAGGTAATTTTCAATCTATTAGGATCAATTCCAGTTGTAAATGTTGTATTGATTATATGGGAAAGTGCAGAAGCTATTATTGACATTAACACATTTTGCATTTCATTCAGATAATTTCTTGTTATCAAAGTTTTTAGTTAATTTTTTAGTTCATTTGCGTCAAAGGGGCTCAAAAAGAAGAAATCTGAGATTTGAAACTTCTAAATATGTAGCTTATATTTGGTTGTTTTGTTGGACTCAGTAGATTTGCAGCCATTGTAATAAAATGATCATTAAAAGAATTGGTCACGCGTATTAAAGAATCAAGTAAAGGCTCTTTTATTTCGCGACGTACCTCTCTACAATATTCTACATTACTATATTAATTACAGTACAAGCTTAAAAAGTCTCCCATACCTACAGATTTTATAACTTCATTAAATAAAACATCCCAAGTTAAATATAACTTGGGAAATCTAAAATTACAAAGACATTAGCCCCATAACAAATACCAGATAATACCAAGCGCAAACAAATGATTAAATTAAACAAACAACGTCCGCCTAATCCGGGCTTTATGAAAAGTTGGCTCATCAACAACCTTAAACGCAGAAGGACGAAATTAATTCGATATGCTAATTGCTTGTTTAATGACTATAAATCGAATGCGGAACGTACAAATAAATACGAATTTATAGGCACCAAACAACCCTGCTTGCCGGTTCTAGAATAAGCCATCGAGATGATCCTGTTGATTCTTCGGAATAGCTCTTCCGTGACTCATATCGTATAAACATCGTATATACAAGCTTAAATAGCATGCGATTTATTTCGTGAAGTATATTTATTGTACACATATATAGAATTATAAAAGAAATAATACAAGCAAGGCCCAACCGGTGCGGTTACCTAAAATTTAAGCAGATGCGCTATCTGATGCATGTCGTGTAAATCAATCAGCGCGGCGAGGAAACGGATTCGCTCGTAATGCCTACAAATATACGTTGAAACGGAAAAACAAAGATCAAATATCGCGCCATTGGAGTTATTTATGCAGTTGAATTTTATAGAGTTTTATTTTCCGGCAACGTAAACAACGACAGTTTTACGAAATCAACGCGTAAACATGCCCCGATGGCTTTTAAAATAAAGCCAGGTAAGGACAGAAACCATATTTAGGAGAGACGCTTCTATAATCCAAAGTAAACAGGGAAGGAATATAAAAATATGCAAAATGATATCTTCAAATAAACGTGGATTGTGTGACGATTTGTAAAAAGATCTTCTGAGTGTTGCCATGCTTACTTCTTGAAAGTTGTCTTAATAACTATACTATCAGCGATTCTAAACGTTTTCTAAAGATCTAAAGATTTGCATATTTACAACAAAATAAAATCCATCAATTAGAACAATGGTATCCTTAGCAAAAGTTTAAATCCAGCTAACACTTAAGACAATGGAGGCTGACTCTATTACTTTAAAATGGCAACCTTTATTTCTTTGTTTTCAAATTCTTTGAAATTAAGTTCATTATCAACATTATAACTAGAGCCCGGTAACTGGAGAGCAATCGCAGCGGCGGTGTGACTGTGTTTAGGTGGGCGGGGAGGGCTGGTCGATTATGAATCGACACGACAAATCATCATCACTCAGTTCAGTTTAGCATTGGATAGCGGATAGGGCGTGTTGATTTTATTGATATAGACGTAGTTATTAATTGTAGTTGTTATTTAGTGTAGTGCGTTTTGATTTTATTGATATAGACGTAGTTATTAATGGTAGTTTTTAGTGAACATGTCGAAGGCCAAAAAACGGCCCTTTCAAGACATAGTAAATAAGTTTATTTCTGACTTTCCCGATTTGTTTTACAACGGGAGTAAGATAGTTTGTAAAGTGTGCAAAATACATTTGATGTCAAATAAGAAGTGGAACTGTACAAGACACGTAAATTCCGCACAGCATAGAAAACGAAAATTGGGCATGCCACCGAGAAGTGCATTTTTTTAATGTAATTCTTATGTTGATAAATTGTAATTTGCCACTAGGCTTACTCGATAAACAACCGTTTAAGGACTTTTGGGACAAATACAATCCCGAGTTGCGGTTGCCAACGGAGAAAACGGCACGTAACCATGTTGCATTTGTACGCGATGACGTGGAAAAGAAAATGAAACGCACATTGAAAAAACAGTTTCTTTGGTTATGTGTTGACGAGACAATAGACTGTAAAAAAAATTCAATTGTAAATATTATGGTACGCATACTAGACCCTAGTAAACCTACAATACCACTGTTACTAGCTAACCGAAGACTACAAGAGTGTACTGCTGCAGCAATTACGAAGGTTGTACTTAGTACGTTGAAAAAATTTCAAATTTCAAAAGATAAAGTGTTGATGTTTATGAGTGATGGCGCAGCGATAATGCGTTCGGTAGACCGTTCTCTTCTTGAACATGGTTGCAAGTGTTTACATGTTACGTGTAAAGTGCATGCTTTACATCTTGTGGCAGAAACCATTCGACAATGCTCTCCTGAGGTAGATGCATTAATAGCAAGCACAAAAAAGTATTTTTGAAATCTCCCAAACGCCTAGGATCATTTCACACAGAAATGTCCTGGTATTCGTCAACCACCGGAACCAATTCTTACACGTTGGGGAACATGGTTGCAGGCAGCTTTTTATTATGCTGAACATTTCAAAATAGTAAAAGCTGTTGTTGCACAATTCAATCCTGCCGAAGCTGCAGCTATTAAGGAGAGCCAGTCGAAATTTCAAGCTATTTCCGTTGAAACAGATTTAAAAAATATTCGTAGCTACTATAAAGGATTAGCTGACGCAATAGACCAATTACAAAATAGATCGTTATCATTATTTGAGTCTCTGCAAATTATGGACGGAGTGCATACACAGCTACTGACTATACATGACGCAAAATATAATCGCGTTTTAGAAAAGTTCGAGAGTGTACTACAGAAAGATCCCGATTTTAGCACACTAAAACAAATTTGTGATGGTGTATCGAATAAACCACTGACTAAGTACAAAGGGTATTTTAATCATGTATGTATAACATAGGTAGATGTTGAACGCTCTTTTTCAAAATATAAACTCATTTTCTCACCACGGCGAACATCGCTCACCGAGACAATTGTGGAAACACATCTAATGGTGTCAACTTTTTGCCCCCTTGTGTATTATTAATGTAGCTCTCGTTAGCTGCACCTATAGCGAGTTCGGTATGTCCACTCATTCGACGTCAAAATCTTTCTGGCGGCTCTAAGCTCTTTCTCAGTAGCTCCAACTATTTTTAAGGCGTCCTATCGCTGGAGCGGGGGTGGTAGGAGATTATTTTAAGTCCAGCCAACGACGATCATGGTGAAACAAATAAACTTGTCTTCTGTTCATTTTCTTCACATCCTAAATCTTCAATTTTAATGGAATATATTCCTACAACAATTGATAGCATAAATTCAGTTGTATCTTTAGCATAATTTCGAAAATGAAATATCGTTCGTCAAATCATGTTTGTCAGTAAATTTTAATTATGTACAGCTGTTAGTGGTGTCCCTGCATGGCATGCATTATGCTACTTTTTAAAAATAAGAATATTCGTTTCAAATTTATTATCAAATTATATTTCGAACGAAATAAAGGAGTGAAGGGACGCTAATCAATTTCTCACTATAAATATAGAGTTTATATTACGTCACAATTCCAGGTTAGTTTTCTCTTTTCAAGTTTTAATACTCGCAAAATTTCATTAATTAATATCTAGTTTAATGTAAATTGCCGAAAGAGTGTCTAGAAACACTCCCGGACCTATAAACCGTACAACTAATTAATTAATTAATTTCGAAAAACAAGTTTTTTTATTTTCCGCTCGTTTAAAATATTACAATATATATGAGAACAACTGTACATTTGCATTTTTTACTTATTGAAGTAAGGAACTTTGCAGTTTTTATACATTTTCTTTAACTTAATTGTCTTTGTTTACAGTCGACGTTTATAAAATTCGTCTCGTACCTTGGTGAAATTATGTATATTAAGCGATTGGTTGTGTAGGAACACTATAAAATGAAATTATATAAACGTATATGTATGTATATGTAGTAAGTTGAACTATATTTTATGCGGTTGGCGTGGTTTGAATTATAGTTAGACCGTAAAAGATGTAATTTTGTGGGTTTAGGAGATGCGTGTGATCATAAAGACGTTTTCCTGCGGGTTTCACAGCCTCATACATAGTCTGCGTCCTAGAACTATTAATCATATAGACAGATCGTTATGTAGATACGATACAAGATATGGAAATTTGCAAATGTATACGAGTATAATATATGTGTTCGTTTATTTTATTTGAAAGTGTTTATAGTGTTTTCATAATTTTCGATATCTACGGTACCTGTCAATTTTGAAATACGATTCGACTTGTCAGTAAAAAATAAACTATTCAATGAAAATGAAACAAAAGCAATAGTTACTCTTACAAAGTACCGTCATTTTTCCATTTCTTCAAAGTTTTAAGAATATCAAAAGTAACTTACCACTGAACTGCAAAAATAAAAGAGCATGGATGACAAGACAGTTATTTACTGCTTGGCTGATGGAATTTGATAATCAATTGAGATAAATGAAGAAAACTTTACTGTTTGTTGACAATTGTACTGATAATGAAGGCTATACAGTAAGTTTTTTTGCCTCCTAACACTGCAGCAGCTGTTCTGCAGCCGATGGCTCAAGTGGTAATTAAGCTTCTAAAAACCAATTACAGGAAACAAATTGTTTTAAAATTAATTCATGATAACTAGAGTTTGTTAAAAAGATGGTACCGGATGGCAGTAGCGTAGTGGTAGCGGCGTGGGTAGGAGTAATTTTCAACTCGTAGTCGATCTCGACTGTATCACAAGAGAGTTCAAAGCGACAGTACGTTGCACGCTGCATGCCATATTTAGAATATATATATGAAGTCCGCATATTTTTGCACAATATGCAATAGTGGATTGCTGAGTCGCGATAAGTTTGAATGTAGAAAACATTGTAAAAGTAAACGTCATGTATTGAATTTAAGAAACAGTATTCCATACTGGTAATTTTTATATGATTTTATTTTTATGTTAAGTGTGTGCAACATCCCACAACATATAGTATTTAATGAACACTTTCGTCTTTTTTGGGCTAAGTACGTTTCCTCATAGAAGCTGCCATCATCTATGCAATTATGATAAAATTTGCCACGTGTGCAAGATACAGTAAAGGAATGAATAAAAGACGAGTTGGGAAATAAGAAAATTTGCTTATGTGTGGATGAAACAAAAGATGCTCAGAAACACAACGTCATTCATGTTGTAGCGCGTCCTTTAAAACATGATGGTCCACCAGCTTCATTGTTGTTATGCAGTAAAAGGATTCAAAAAACTAATACAGAAACCGCTGTCAAGATAATAAAAGATTCGTTGAGATAATTTTGTATCACAGCAACCCAAGTCACAATGTTCGTTACTGACGGAGCCGCAACAATGCTGAGAGTTGGTAGGATGTTGAAAATATGCTTTCCGACTCTTCTTCACATAACATGCCTCATACACGCATGTCACCTCGTAGCAGAAACCATTCGAAAGAAGTATCCGATGGTGGATAAGTTAATAGCATCTACCAAAAAAGTGTTCATCAAATCTTCCAAACACAACCGTGTATTCAAACAATTGTGTCCGAAATTACCACCACCACCTCAGCCTGTAATAACTCGATGGGGAACATGGCTCCAGGCAGTATCTTACTATCAGAAATATTGTTCACAAGTGAAAAATGTCATCTTGAAACTTGATTCAAATGATTTTGCAGCTATTCGAGATAGGCAGCAACTTTTTTCCAATTCGGACGTTCAACAAATAGATGAAATTTCCATGAACTATTCCGAAGTTGCACAAGCTATTGAGCAATTAGAAAACAGTCACTTATCTGCACGAGACGCATTAAATTGCATAAACAATTTACAAGCCGCTCTAGAAAACTTGACGAACACTATAGGAGTCGATGTTGCTCAAAAATCTGGTGCAATTTTAACGGAAAATCCCGATTTACAAATGGCTCGGTCTATTACTGAAAATCAAGAGTGCCCAGATGGGGAAAAGGAATATCTGACATTTGCAAATCTTACTTCATTGGATGTCGGACGATCATTTTCGAAGTATACGACAACGTATTCACAACACCGTCGACGGCTGAATGAATCGACAATGGAAGCGTTGCTGATGTTGCAATTCTACGCAGCTTACCAGGGCGGTTGCCAATTGCCACAGTGGACATCAAACGACAGGAAAAGGTAACAATATTATTTTTCACTAATATTGTATATTACGTACCTACTTTTATGCGGTGCGCCACTGCCGGTACCACCTTTTTAACAAACTCTAATGATAACGATACTAATACTGCAGAAGCAAAACTTAACATGTTAGATGCGATTTTAATGTTGAACAAGGCATGGACTGAGGTTTCATCACAAGCATTTGCGAATTGTTTTAAATATGCGACTTGACGGAAAGACGCCCGTTTTAATATCAATAAAATGGCGTAGCACCATAGAAATTTTATTAAAAGAAAACTTTATTTGAAGAAATTTAAAATCATTATAAAACCGTTTTTTTTCGATTACTTTTTGTAAAATGCTCTCTTGTAACATTGCAGTTGTAATCATCAGGCTCCAATGCTTGGTGTAGTTGTAGTTTGTAAGCATTGAATTTATTTTTCTTTAATATTCTTTGAATTGAAGAATATAAAATATTACATTCACTGACTACCTGTCTGATATACGGATCGATATTATAACGAGCTAAAACAACCGCTGCATTACTGTCATCTGTAGCTGTTTTTTTGCGCGAAGAAAGTTTTTCTTCTAAATGAACCCTGCTCTCTTAAATTTCTCGCCAGCCTAGTGAAATACATTTGGCTGGGTATGCGTCTTTCGGGAAAACGTTCTTGATATAATTTACGGGCAGCCCGGCGATTTTGACGACGCTCATATTCCTCTCTGTCAAAAAGAAGTTTGTTTCCCATAGCCTACTGTATAAGAAATAGGTTTTCTTCGATACATGCAACGATTGCTACATGAAAACCAAAGTCTACTAAGATACAAATTTTTTAAAACTTCTTAAATATTTGAATTAATTTTTAGGATACCATCGAAAGGAATATGAACATGTATGATGTCAGTGAAAAGAGAAAAAAGATTCTCTATCGGGTAGGTAATAAAAAAGTCTGGCGTTCTATTTAAAATACGAAAGTTGATGCGACTTCTGGTTAAACCGGAAATGATACTTCGTTGGTAATATCGAATAAATTTTTAATTCTAACTTCGTAATATGCGAAAAAAAAGTGAAATCAATATCTTTTCTAACAACAAAGATATTGCACTGGAACAGGTACGCTGAATCACCCGGTATACCATATTTGGTAATAGTGTTTAGTAGAACTATACATACTTGTTAAATTCTACATGTCAAATTTTCACAAATACATCTGGAGTATCAAATTTCGTCAAATATTGTTTTTGTATAACTTAATAGTTAGATGGTATTCAAAAATAGGCAAAGATAATGTAATATTACCAACACAAGAATTAAAAATTAATTAGAAGCTTTGCAAACCTTTGTGTTACGTTTCTTCTAGAACTATCACATTTAACATTGCAATACCACGAAGATACCTTCTAAGCCTTGTCAACCATACAAATATTTGTTATTTATATCAAACAACAAATGAATACCTTGGACATTTATCTTCATTTGTTGGTTTTGTGCTCGATTCAATAGTGGAACATAAATCGCTCCTTTTTTTTGCGTGTATAATATAAGAAATCCATCACTAAATTTAAGAAACGGCAACGCTCTGACCTGGAACCGCTTACAGCTTCTATGCAGGTGGCTATTTTTCATCCAATCGAACGGAATTCCATCAAGTAGAACTGCATACAATAGCTGGCGGATCCGAGAGAACTCCAATCGTAGCAGAACTGCATCTCTTATCCGTTTCTATGTATGTGTGTGTGCGAGCGTTATTATTCGACGTGACATTCTGGAAAAGAAGCTTTTAAACCTCCACCGAGGGCGCTGATTGTCGACTCCAATCGTTTTTACGCGAGATAACTTTAAAGCAATGCACAAGCTTATTCGAAAAGTAATCTATCACCTTTGAACGTGTTTTTAACATCGTTGGGCGGCAATGCACAAAAGAACTATTCAGTACTTCAGCAATGTGAGGTAGTGCAGGAATGTTGACTACATGAGTGTGGTGTTTAGAGCTTTTGCAAGGATGAAGTCGATTTAAACTAATACGATAATGAATTTTACAAATTTATATCGTTCACATTCAAAATGTCTTTATTCTGTCATCTTTTCCTGATTTGTATCCCTGGTGTACTTTAATTGTCTGCTACTTTCTTCGTGTGCCTCTTAAGATTCTCCCTTTTTGTCCTTACTACCTCCTTGATATCGTATCTTCTTCAAAGATCCTTCGTTATTCATGAGATGAACGATCAATCTAACTGGTTCCTCCCTACAATCCTCTCAACCAGTGTTGCACCCAGTTGTACTTTGTGTTTTTAAATTCTGATAGTAACTTTCTGGGCCCTGCTCCGTGAAACATCATTTACGTGGTCTTTGTCCTATATTCTTCAATGGATTTGCAAACAACCGTATATCCCTATTTTGTTTTTCCTCGAAAAGTCTTCACGAAGAAGAAATTTTCGCTTCTTCAAAATTATTTTTTGTGTTGATCTCTTCGAATCTTTTAGTATCAGTTTTCAAAATTTGCACAATTTGGAAAGATTAGATGGGAGGCGCAAAATGCTGTACTGCAGCTACTTGCAATTCACTATCGTCCTTAAAACGACGTCCCCTAAGGTCTTTCTTTAAATGAGAAAATAAATAATAATCACTTGGCAGCTTGTGAAATGGCGGCAATATGGCGGGTGGATTATCGTGCAATAATCGAACACCGTTTGTCAATTTTCCTCGACGTTTTGCACGAATATTGTCCCTCAATCTATGAAACAAAGACGCATAATATGTGCTGTCGTATTGCGCTCTTTAAAGTCAATGAGTAAAATACTCCCACAATCCTAGAATATTGTGGCCACTTTTTTCGTTGATTGAACGACTTTCGCATTTCTGGAACGAGGTTCATCAGGTCACCGCCATTCCATCAATTGCTTTTTGGATAAAGGATCATAATACAGAACCATTGTTTCATTTCCTGTGACAATGGACTCCAAAATCGCTTTCGGGACGTTACATGTATAAAAACGAGCACGCACATTCGACCCGACGTTCACGTTGAAGAGCAGATACAAGATGCGGTACCCATCTTACACTAATCTTATTCATAACCAAATGGCTATGGAGAATTCGGTGAATACGTATTTCAGAAATGTTAGCCATCACTGCTAATTCCTTCACTTTCAAACGGCGATCTGCTAATACCATTTCTTCAATAATTAAAATGTTTTGAGGCGTTATCAGTTCAATTGGCCGATCGGGGCTCATCATCTTCAAGGAATTCTTGCATTGGAAACATTTTGCCTACTTTTTTGCAGTGGAATATGAATGAGATAAGTCACTATAAACGCCGTCTAAACGTTGCTTAATGCGATTAGGCGTATGCCCTCCTTTTGTTAAAAATTTAATAACCGTCGTTACCTGAGACATTTTCATGCACTAGTCACGTTGTCTGGCTGGCTACTAAAAACGACTACTTTTCGGGCCGTAATATATATAGTTGCACATGTGCAACTATGACGCAACGGAGTTTGAATACGCTCGCACGTACATAAGCCTGTCACGCCAAGAATTTATGGCGCTTACCTTCGATACATAGAAAGTGTTTCTGGATAATAGGAGCAAACTTGTAAGTAAACATGTCATTTGAATGAAGGAAACACGACACAATAATGTCCACGTATACATACGGATATCGTATATACGTGGACATTATTAATTCTGTGTTTTACTTGACCCACCTGGCACGGCGCTCCAATTTATATCTTTACTATTATGAAATGAATACAATAAACTAAATAATTTACGTAGTTTGATCTAAGCATTTCGAATGAATTCCTATTGCCTCTTACTTTAGAACACAATACATATATAGAGTAAAAGCAACGCGGACTCGAACCGGAGAAAAAGACAGAGGTGGAGGAGGAGGTTCAGGTGAACAACGACGCTGGTCATAAGACGAAGACGAGGAGGAAGAAGAAGAAGATGTAGAAAAAGAAGGTCGCATTCGTATCGAAGGTAAATGACACATGGGGTAGACACACACAGGCAGGGGTGTGAAATGGAACCGCGGGTGGTCAGGTTGGCCCACCCACTGGCCGCTGTCAGTACTCATCCGTAAACCAGTCCATCTCGCTGCGGCTCTCGATCGTAACAATGGCTCGCTAAATTTGTATTGGTAATAAACTAATTTTCCTCACTAACGACTCGGTAATATGCATCATTGTGTCAGTTTCTCAATGGCGATGCGTTTTGTTGCCTCTAGCGGGACGTCTCCCCGTCTCTTACTGCTGTTGCGGAAATTTGTCAAGACTAATAGGAAGAATTGATTGGATATAGTTGAATTGTCTTGGTAAATGATCACAGAATAGCTTAACAATGGATGCTTCGGGCTAGCTTTCTTCTACGCAAATCGTTGTTACTTTCTGTAATATTTAATTGACTAAATGTATTTTTGTTTAGAACGGTGGTTGTAGTCCAAAATCAACTTGCAAGCATCAGGGATAAATAGCCTATGTCATACTATGACTAGCTTGTTATCATTTCATAGCGACCATGAAATAGTCATCAAGATATTTTAGCTTTCCTATTGCAGATTGATTATTTTTTGAATTTTTATAGCGAAGGTAAAGCATAAAAAACCTTTCAACATTGTTTGACATAACAGATTGAATGAAATCAAACATTAACAGAAGGTCGACTAGTAGAAATATTTAAACAAGCTGTTTCAGTTTAGTGAAAATATAGTTGGTATGCAGATACAAACCAATTCTAAGATGATTCATTTAGCATTTTAACATATTGGGTTTTAGAAAATAATAAGAGCCATTTTGGCACCAACCAAGATAGGAGAAAACGAATGAACTATGGCACGTGATCAAATATATTAAACCAATGAGAATAAAATCACACGTCTGGAGATTAAGACCTATTAATAACTTAAAGCAAGAATGCAATTAAATGATAAGCCAAGAGTAAGATGGGAATGCATTGAAGAAGCTAGGGAATATGTTAAGAAAGGGAAGAGATTTGCGACGACTCCCCAGAGCGACAAAGCAAATAAAAAATAACCAAGGAGAAAAGATCGAGGGAGGCAAGGATGATCAATTAAAGAAATAAACTAGGGATATAATGCATGGCTAGAGTCTAGCGCGAAGCTCTACTGGGAGCGGTTGGATTCTTACTGATTCTGATGCATTCCCGTCGCGCGACACCCCGCCCATATACTTTCATAGCGAGCAAACGTTGCAACAGTGTTCATATATTTTAGCGGTTCACTTCACTACGGAACTTACTATCGCGGTATAATGGTCTCCCGGTTTGTGTAAAACGTTTATCGTCATTTTCTTTCAAATCTCATACGAAGCGTATGATTCTGAATTCAATTATCTAAATTAATACTTTAAACCGGTTCGGTTTTTTTTAATTTTTATTGTTTGTTTGTACTTTTTTGCCTTATATATATAGGCATATTATTTTTCATTTGTTTGCTGTACTTATTGCGGTAGTAAGATTAAGTGTAACAAATGCATATTATTACTATTATGATTATTATTATTTGGCCGTGAGATTATGATTGCAATTCTAACGAAATTATCGACGTTGACAGTTATTTAAACCTATCGCACAATTTTCCGACACTTTTGATCAACACTTGACCTTAATCCAACAGCGGACATAATAAGCGTCCTTTCCCATTTACGAATTTTGTTTTATTACATCATCACCCACTGGAACACTCTTGTATTTCTCCATTCATAAAAAAATAAAACTACGTTACACGCGACCTTATTTTGACGGGAGGCGGAATAACCTATTTATAAAAAAAGTATCATTTCGGATATTATGTCAGAGAGGCTACACGGTACATTGTCTGCAAGAGCCGTTGCACTTGAAAACAACCTAAATATAGCCGCTGTCACAATACCAAACGTTACGCTTAGAGAATTCGACACTTTACAAAAATGCGCCATCCTCTAAGTAACGCTAATTATTCACAGTCAAGCATAGCGTATCCCCATTTATACGTATCTTAACGATCTCTGTGTAATATTATTTATGCTCGACGACGGCACGCATTCGTGTAGCAATTCCAGGCGAATTCCGTCGCTTATATAAATTACACGCAATTTTAACTCTGTTTACAGCAAGAAGTCCATTCCAAACTATACAGGCGTTGTTTACGAAAATTCATATAATACCACGGATTTTTAAAATAAAAAAAAAACTTAGGTATAATTTTTGACTCAAAACTATCATTTCAATATCACATACACTACCGGCCACTGAATAAAAACGGTAATGATGCACAAGGAAATAGAAGATTATTCGTAGAAATAAAAACATAAACAAATAAGAAGAAACAACATAAAAGAAATAAAACAAAATATTCTCATTAAAATATTACAGTGTATTTTTTGCTTATCGAAGTAGCCTCCTTTGGCCACTCATGACATGCGTTCTGTTAGTTTGGTTTGAGTTTCACAGGTACTCTTTCGATGTTAGACAGACTTTTTGTATTCGTCTGTTGGGATCATCCCACAGTAATTCAATGGGCTTCGCAATCAAGCAACATCCTTAAGTCTTTCGTTCGTCTCACGAAAACTCTGCGATTCTGACAAAACACTTCGAACTTGGATTCGTCAGTGCAAAGAACATTTCTCCAAAATTTCTTTTGTCCAATTTCTATAATAATAATAATAATAATAATAGCTTTATCGATGCCACATACATAAAAAACATATAATTGTGAAAACTAAAGAACCCAGTAAACATCAAAGGGCGAAGTTCAGCTAACGCTGTTCTAACTTAACCAGGAATAGAGAAGAAAAATAGGAAAGTTTAACCTAAAAAAAATAGATGGTAAGAACTGACACGCGCAAATCTAACTCGTATATAAAAAGATCTATCTGAAGTATAAAAAAGAGTACAAGAAAAAAAAACAAAGAGATTACACAACATTGCCCGCACATGAAGTGAAATGACTAAGCCAACTGCAATAAGTGCTTGCGTAAAGAAAATTTAAATAATTGAGGGGATAGAGGCTTCAGATTAGGAGGAATAGAGTTATACATACATTTTACTAATCACATAAGGAAAAGAACTCTTAGTGTTAGCCTGTGAATAGGTGGCGATAGCAAACCTCTAAACCTCAAATTAAGATGCTGAACATCAGTACGAAAGACAAAGGCAAGTTGGAATTGTATAATTTTCGGCCCATTGTAGTCATTTTTGGCGGTTTCCACGACGCAGCAACGCGACCGTAAAGACCGGCTTCTTTTAAGCGGCGTTTAGCGGTGGTTACAAGAATCGGTCGTTCGGCTTTCCCTGTTGATTTCTGCTGCGATTTGGGGCGCCGTCAATCGCCGGTTTCATTGTACGGCGTCAATCTTCTGAATTCGTTGTCATTCTTGACCGACCTTGGCGATCACGGTCTTCTAATGTCCCGGTGGTTGGATATCGGTGAATAGTATAATGTATAATTGATTTTGTCACTTGCAATTTTTCCGCAATCACACGCGCGGAATATCCTTCTTCGTGTAATGTGAGAATAGCCGATCGCATTTCTACAGTTATAGACTTTCCTTTCGGCATTTTTTAAATATTACTTCCACAAACACTGCAACCGAATATTCGTATCGAAATCGGTTTACTATCAGACTGATTCACAGCGAGTGTGATAAGAACTACTTTGTATTATAATCGGAGAAACGCAGGTAAAGTTTTACGACCCCTAAGATCCGTTCTCTCTTTTGTAAATATGTTTATAGGCCATTCATTAAACATCGTTTCTAATGATTTTATTACCTGCTGTTAGGTTAAATTGAAATTTCTCTCTATAACATTTATTCAAATTTCCATCTTAAATAGTTTATTTTATCCCAACTTTATTGCAGAAGTTTTTACAGTAACACTAAGGGTATTGAATATTGAAAAAATTCGATCTTTTAAAATTCTAATTTATTCTGATTTTTTTAAACAATTTTATTTTATTTTTATACATCAACGTTACCCCTTCAAAGTGACTCCGTTGGGCTGCTATACATCGGAGAAGACGGTTTTTCCATTAATCGTAGCAGTGCTGGATAGCTTCAATTGGAATCGCCTGTAGCTCCTTGGTTACGTTCCTTTTGTTGTTATCTACAGTGCTAAGATGACGTCCTTTGAAGTGGTTTTTGGTCTTGGGGAACAGAAATAGGTTACATAGATTGAGATCAGGCGGATAGGAGAGGTGGGGAACTACGGCAATTCATTTTTCATCAAAAATTAGGCATTGGAGACGGCCATATGACACGGGACGTTGTCATGATGGAGTATCCAAATGTTCGCAATGTCCGGACTGATGCGAAGCATCCTTTTTCTGAGCCTTTCAAGGACCTCTTTATAAAACACTTGGTTGAAGGTTTGTCCTGGAGGCACAATTTCTTAGCGAACGATGCCTTTACTGTCAAAAGAAAACAAATGAGTATGGATTTTGGATTTGCTTATTCGAGCTTTCTTCGAGCGAGGAGATTTGTCAATGTTGTACTCAAAAATCCATGATTCATCACCAGTGGTCACACTACTGAAGAAATCGGGGTCATTTTCGATTCTGTCGCCAAGAATTTCGAGATCAGCTTCGTGTCGTAGTAAATTTTTTCAGGCAAATCCATCATGGTTTTATCAATCAAAATTGAAAACATTTTGTCAACACATTCTGTAGGCATCGTATAGTAATCATGGACTACGCAGTAGTTATTTGTGCAGAATAAACTTAAAAAAACAACAACTTGTGTGAATGTGGAGAGATCAGATCATTAGAACATGCTCATGTGAAATACATGATAACGATAGACAAGTTTTTTCTCGGAAAAGTATCTAAGAATTTGGTAAATCCTTTTAACTATGTGTCATTATTAGGGTAGCAAAATTTAGAGGTGCATGTAGAAATATTTAGGTTCTTATGTCGATGTATGATTGTTGTGTGAAGAACGTTTGTAACGAGCAAACGTGTAATTTTTCGCTTTCGTCTTTGCGGATGTTCCCTTATTCCGAGGTCCATTTCTTTTTTGTGATGAAGGGCGTTTATTAATAAAAGTGACAACAAACAACTCTACACTTTGACGTTTTGTTTCGGGATCGTACTCAAAAATCCATAATGTATTACCAATGATCACACTACTGAAGAAATCCGGGTTATTTTCGATTCTGTCTGATGGTCTTTCTGTACAATTGTAGGGTTTTTTGGTACCATCTTGGCACACACCTTCCTCATGCTCAAATCCTCAGTCAAAATTTGATGAAGAGTAAAACGATTCAAATGTAATTCACCATTTATCATCTCCAACGTTAGTCGACGCTCTGACCTCACAAGAGCCTTCACTCGTTCCACATTTTCATCAATTTTCGCTGTTGAAGGCCTGTTGAGCAGGGTTTGTCTTCCATCGATTCTCGGTCCTACAAAAATGCTTTATACTACCGAAAAACTTGGGCTCTTGATAGGGACTGTTCCCCATAGGCTGGTTGCAACTTTTCGCAGGTCAACCTCGTCAATTTACCAAGTTTAGCACAAAATTTGATGGCACATCTTTGCTCCAAATTTCGCTGTTCCATTTTTCGTAACCCACTACAGTAGTAAAAGAAAATCTGGTGAAATATGTATATCAGCGGTAACATTTATGAAGTTGCATTTATTGACTTAAGAAATAAGGTGCGGCATACTATTTTCTTTACATTTAAGAATTGCATCATGTAGATTTTTCTGATCGACCGTACACATGCATATCCATTCCGCTAATCGACAAACGAAACACCAAGAAAGTCTGGCGCGGTAAACCAAAGTACAAGATATACCACAGATAAAAACGAATTTTCACGCAATAAGAAACTACGTGTGTGGGATATTGCTGAAATTACTTTGCATATTATCTCCATTTAGTAAATCCACTCTTGGTTTATAATGATGCTCCTTCTCGCTTAAAACCAGTATATCAAGAGTTTTTTACGTGAAAATTGCCTATAAAGTGTTACTAACACCTCATTTTATGGTTAATCGAACAAATAGCGTATCGCGTTTTTTCCTTCTTCGTCCGCCTAGCGATGCTTAAGCAAAATGATTTTCGCCGCGTACAATGCGGCGATAGGTAGTTATGTAAATTAGTTTCGAGCATTTTACACAGATGGCCGATTTGTTTGAGGTTACCTTGTCAATTTTCTTGGGCTATTAAATCGCAGATGTGGATTTTAAATGCACGTAATTAACTTCTGACACACAAAACATCTGTGTAAATTGTTGTATTTGTAAAGGAAATATTGCTCTTTTTTGGTTCCTTAGAAGCAATTCTATCCAATTTTAAAACTGGATTGGTAGTTATGGAGTTAAAGTAGTTGCTTCGATTGTAATAGGTTAAGGTAAAATGTCACCTAAAGACTATAAAACTGGATGGATTTGGAAATGGAAGAGTACCCTTTTCAATTCTTAAATTAGATAAGACTAATAGTGAGTGTATATTTACCAAGATAATATTTTTGGGTGATTTCTCTCCTACTTTTTCTTTAAGTAATTGCAGAAATAGAATTACACAAATCTTACATTTAGTAAAGTCACTACAGTTAAAAATAAGTTCGCAGAGGTAACGGGACTGTTCTACTGAATTGACTTTTGCAAAGTGAAACTTTGAATATGTTCAACATTTAAATTTTGGTATTCGCAGCTAGTGGCAGCCAATTACGAGTATGCGTTTGGCACGGCGAAATCGCATGCGACTATTTTGAATAGCTTTGGAAACGATAGAAACGATGTTTTGTAGGCGACTATCAATTAGAGTGTAGTATTTTGTACAGTTCTACATAGATTTCTTACTTTATTCTTATGAATTTGAGTTATCTGAAATTCAAGAAATTAATATAGTCTTAATATTTTAATAATGAGAAATGTTTTAATTGTTATGAAATGGTATCTGCGTTACTCTCGCATAAAAAAAAGAATATTGCAATTTTGTTATTAGTTGAGAACCTTGATGGTTGGAACTCGGATAAACGTAATACATGGAGGAAAGAAACAGAAAATGATGGTATGCGAGATCAGTTTTTTAACAGAGAGAAAAGCATTATCTCCATAACCCTTTCAGTCACAGACATAGAAGTGTATTTAAGAATTTTTTTTTGCTTAGGTAATGTAATATATACATTTTTTAAAGAATTTTGCAAGTAATAAAAACTTTCAACATTTTGAATTTTGAAAAATACGGGCTGTCCTTCACCAAGGACATTGTGATTTTAAACCAAAATGTTAAAGTACAAACAACGTTTTATAATTTGACAATTTTTTTATTTCTTATGAAAATTTACAAAACAATTTCTGTTTTTGAAAATGCATAAATGTACTTTACATTTAGAACACAATGTCGAACATTTATTTTTACAGTCTTCCATTTTGCACCTGGAAGTATTTTTTTTGTCATCGAATTCTGGCCAGTGATCTACTCCATCATAACGCTTTTCAGTAAGGGGTCTACATTCAGTCTTGTGTTGCTTTGTAGGTGATGTTTCTTGGTCTTCAGTTCTAGGTCTACCTCTTTTTGCGAATGATGAAAACATTAGAGACTCTGCAACACTCATTCTAAAACCAAATAAATCTAGCCTTTTTATTTTTGCTACACTCAGTTCCTCAGCCCGTTGAAGATATTCCAACCAGGAATTTACCAATGCAAAATCTGTGCCGTGGGCGAGCATTCTGAGCATCCACTTCTTGCTTCGGTGGTATGAACGATAAAGGCTTAGGAGAAAATCTACTTTATCTATACCTCCCATATTTTGATTGTATAAAACAATTGCGTCTGGACGTGGTACTTGTATGTAATCTTTTTGATGTTTGTCCCAGCGCCTACTGTTGTATATACTTCCAGTTCCGACAAAATTTGACGCTACTAAAACTGGCTTGTTATCAAAACCACTTGGTGATTACAATTCCATCTTCACTTATCGTCAAATTACAAGAACCCCTTCCTTCTCTTTTCATATCTAGCTTTATCTTATGGCTTTTGAGTGGGGGATTTCCGAATCTATTTGTACTAATCTAATTGTACCTTTAGTATTCAAGTATTGAAATAAATTGTATGTACTAAAATAATTATCGAAATATAAGGCATAACGTCCTTTTTGGTTTTTTGCTTTTTCAATTCTTTCAGCTAGTTGCATAACAGTTGCTACTCCACTTCCAAATTGTTTATAAATTTCGTTTATTTCCGTACTCGCGCCTTGATATACAAGAAAATTATATACAATTCCTGATTTTCCCGCAAGCACAAAAATTTTGATTCCCCACTTCTTGGGTTTATTTTTTTTATATTGTTTGATATTGATGTTACCTTTGAAAGGGACTATTTGCTCATCAACGCAAAGATCTTTCTCGAGAGGCTCACGATAATGTTTGAGGATAGAATTATACAAATCACGAACCACGATCGTTGTTATTGTTTTGTCGGCTAGTAATATCAACCAAATGAAGAGCATTCCTTAGTTTAGAATATCGATTAAAGGTCATATTTTCATTTATTATTCGTATAGCCAGCGTAGCATTCCAATATAACCTGTTACGTGGAAACCTGAAATTTCCGGTTATGATGTTGATGCTAAATATTTTTTTTATTTCTTCAATGGTCGCAGGTGAAAATCGTGCAATATTTTGTCGGATAGCATATAAATTAGTCATTTCCACTAGCTGATGAAAAATACTATCTGGAATGTATTTTTCAAAAAAATTGATTGGTTTTGGTAAATCTGAAATTTCTTCCGTTTTGGATGTAATCTACTTCCCAGGCCTTGTTTGATAAAGCACATTTTTGTTCCAGACAATATATTTTTTTTCTGTGAGACTGTGTTCTTTACAGAACATTCTCACTTTTTCATGGGTATAAGTTGTGGCATTGTTGTTCTCGCTGAGTTCTGCTACTTGCTCAGTGTCTTCTTCCAAGACCTCTTCATCATTTTCCACATTATTTTCAGAAATAATGTCGTCAGCCTCGTCCCAACCGTCATCTTCATCACAGGATAAATTCCCAATAACGGAGTCATCATCTCTCATAAGAAGTTCCAGAAGTATTTCTTCTGTTAACCCTTTCGACATGACTGAAAATTATGACAAATAACATAAGAATCCACAAGAAAATAATAACCTTTAACTAAACTAATCACAAAGTTTTTACTTGACATCTGTCACTACAGTAAAACAGTTAATGAAGTTAGGCACAAATGGCGGGTAATTTAAATCAGAAGGTTAAATTTAGACACCTTTACTTTACTTCCACTATGCGAAATCATTAATAACACGGTATGTTTATTGTATCAGAGTGAAGAAGAATTGTGCAACGCACGACTTCAACTTTAGGAGCTATAATATTTACGCTGAACTCCAGCGACTCTTTGGCATAAACACTTAATGTTTCAAACGTGTAAAGATCGAATTTTACGGATCCATGTAGCATGTCAGTATCGAACGTTAAACTTGCATTTTATTGTCTGTTTATTTAGTTGTAGATTGTAGTTTTTCGTGCGCGAGAAAATTTATAAACTTTCTTCCAGATTTGTAAATTTACAATACGGAATACGCTTATTGTATGGAAATTCTTCTCCGCGAGTCAATGACTTTTCTTTGAGAGAAAAATTGTTTTTGACACTTATTTTACTCAACACATTTCGCAGCTTATATTACCGCACTACATGACCAATAAATCTAATAATTTTTCTTTCTCTGTTGCAGGTGAGTTTGCTTAGAATGGCTTCCATTTACAGAAGGAATTTCGACAACAAGACAGCGTGTTTTATTTCGTCAATTATGGTAATGTTGTAGTTAAATATTACTATCTATAAATATCTTCTATCTAGAATACTTACCTATGTATTTATGTGCGACATATGGTATTATAAGGAATTATGCAAATACTGTGTTTAACCGTGCGTATAAAAGACTTTCGTAGATGTCAATATAAAGCAAATACCTATATTCGAGATTAAGTAATGAATTATGGAAGTAATAAATACAAAGTACTTACAAGGGAACACAAGTAAGTGTATTTCATCGATTTAAATGAAACTTTGCGAATTTATAGACCGATGTAGTGTAAGTACAACGGTAACTCTCTTAACTGTTCAATATCATATTGGCGGAGTGTAAAACACTCCAAGCTAAACACTACCCTCCGCTGTTTTCCTCAATAATTCAGAAACTACAAGAGACATCAAAAAAATTTAGATAAGATTTAAACTGTTTTACATGCTCTTAATGATAGCGTAAATATTTTCCCTATAACAAATATTTATTTAGGGAAAGAACCTCCCACCCCTTTATTTTTTTTCAAATTTTAGAATTTCTATGTACTACAAAAATACTTTTGAGGCCTGTTAATGTATATACATGTTATCGTTACTTTGATAAATGTGTTAGTATGCATAATAACCAGGTATTATACATAATAACCAATAAAGGTGGTTAATGTAATAATATGTATGCAATTTATTATTTTAACCGGTTATTTTACGTACAACCCAAACCCAAAATTACAATATTTAGGAAGTACGGAATTTTCATCAGTGCATGTGAAATAAAAAGACAATGTTTTATTCAATGAAAAAACGTTTTATTCTTGCCATTTGTAAACAAACAACCTTCTACTTGTTAGAACATGGCAAACTGTCATGGCATTTCGAATTACAGAGTAACCCATGCTTCTTGCAGCTACATTTTCCTGAAAGACATTTTCCCTTGCAGTTACATCTCTTGAAACCTTGACCACCTGTAATTGAAGATTTCCTGGCACACTCACGAAGAGTCACAATTACATCTGGAACTTCCTCTTGTGAAATGAAATTCTCCTTACAAATGGCAAGCTGGTTCCTAGAATACTTTTGAGCCAATCGTCCTTCCTTAGTGCCAATTTCGTACATCTTGCCATCAGCATCCATCTGCAGTATTACCCCAAGCATGTTCCTGGAGTTATTTCTACACCTGTCGACATCAGGAACCCGTATTTTTACAGTAACTTCAATCTTGCCTCTTGAAAACTTCGATTCAGACATTAGCCTCATAATTATATTAATTATTATTACACAAATAACAACATTTCGTGGCAGGTGCAATATACATACATGTAAATTCTACATAGAAATTCTGAAATTTACAAGAAAAATAAGGGGCGGGGGCTTGTTTCCCCAAACAAATATTTGTTATAAGATATTTACGTTTAGTTTAAATCTTGTCTTAACTTATTTTGATATCTCTTATGTTTCTGAGTTATTGAGTCAAACAGCGAAGGAAAATGTTGAGTTTAGGCGATTTATTACACAGGTGTTATTTAATCTACATATCTACCTCATGTGTCTATAAAAACCAAGTTGGGACCAGAAATGCTTCTTTTTTCCAATGTTATACATGGAAAATGATTTTTTGGTTTTGCTATGTCTATGAATAATAATTTTTCTTAGTTCAAGTCGCAATTAAGGTGTTTACACTTTAACTGCATTCATATCTTGAATAAATCGGGGAAGCGATGAGTTAAAGTTGGTTGATTACTGAAGCCTATATTTGTTCTTGTAGATGAAAGGTTAAATAAGGTACTGTCTCTTGGGGTAAATCTAGGCAGTAAATGAATTAAAATGAAATACTGGTATAAGTATCGGACAATCATAGACATTATTTAAAATTTTAAAATTTACAGTGTTATAGCCTGCCCAAATAACTGTAAACGTTGACAGAATTTGTACACCTCCTTACTATTAATCCTAAAACGCCTTTGAACGGAATCATACGACGCCGCAATATTCCAAACGAGTTCTAATATAAGAATTATACAGTGAGGTTCCTCCTAAAGTGCCCCCCCTCCCATGCTTACTTTTGAACGAGCTAGCGTTTTTAGAAAAAAATAAGTTGATTTCTACTTTTTGTGAACTAACTTTTGTCGTTATTGGCAAAGCAATTCAATTGTATTTCCGGTATCACCGGAAATGATGCCAACTTTCTTATTTTAAAT
This sequence comes from Dynastes maya, assembly GCA_029619315.2. Lineage (NCBI taxonomy): Eukaryota > Metazoa > Arthropoda > Insecta > Coleoptera > Scarabaeidae > Dynastes > Dynastes maya. The sequence goes on from JAROYE020000005.1 coordinate 44,841,908, forward strand.
AGAATACCCGGTATATTTTTACGTTTCTGGAGAGGTGATCGAAAAACGAATCCAACCATACCACATATGTTATACATTAACTTAAGAAATATGAATTGGTAATCTGTTTTTGTTGTTACGCATTTGGCTAGGAAAGAGTCCCAAATTGTTTCTTGTAACGCCCGACTGATCTAAAGAGCTCGTTGCTAAGCGAAGTAATCATAACAATTGCCAAATTGTCAAATCTGAATTACAAAAGCGTAAATTATTCTTGTTGTTTATTGTTATTATATTCTGCATTTGTCATACGTTCTTTCTTTGTTCTCGTTATTATTTTCTCAAATTTTAACTTGTTTTGTTAATTGTTGTTATTTAATTTGTGGAACTTTATTGCCATTAATTAATTATGGCGAGTTTAATTAAACGTGTTAGTTTTTGATAGACAATATGTGTGTTTTTTAGGTTTTTTGTGTTGTTACTTTTATGATGGCTTCGGCAAGGGCCACGCAAAATTGCTGGGTCAATTTTAATATTATGTAAAACTGGCAACAAGTATCACCTTATTTGCCATGGTTGCGCAAAAAATTGTGCAATAATTTAAATCATATTACCTTCTGTTAAAGCAGTTCGCCCTGTAAATTTTATACCTACCTATCCTTACTTAGCGCAAAGTTCAAATATTTCCGGCTGAACAAAGGCAGTGTTCATTATGTTCCACTTCGTGGTAATTGCTGCCAAATTCAACGAATATTAGAATTAGGTACTTGATGTGAAATGTAAAAATATACAGGGTGTCCTATTTAAAATACGAAAGTTAACGTCATTTCCGGTGACACCGGAAATACAATCGAACTGCCGATAACGGCAAAAGTTAGTTCACAAAAAAATAGAAATCGACCTATGATGTTTTCAAATTATTTTCGTTTTTTTTTTTAATTTCTGGGATGTATCTGTTTTAAACATTAGGATAGGTCAGCTTGATTTCCTAGCTTTGTTTTTATCATTTCACAATTTCGTTGACTATTTAAACCTGCTAAAATGATTTTTTTTTTGTTTGAATATATTTACCAATCCATTTTTCCAGAGTGACACTTGTTTTGACCTCGGGTTGTCCATCTAATTCCGTTTATTTTTTCATGTGATTTAATTCCACTTCAAACTCGTTAGCATTAAGCAAACAACAGCAATAAATTTAGACTCAAACGTCCCATAAACGCTAACGAATTGCATTCATATATTAAGTTTAATACGATCAGAAGAGCGTTCGCTTAATTTTTTTAAATTGCCAAACGAGATTACCGAGCCGATAATTCCATTTGCGCCCGTCCCAAACAAAGTTCATTTCGACGGATGGGATTCTAAATCGTTTGTTTAGCAAAAGCAATTGCTGCGGCCTGCCGGTCAGCCGCTTTCCGATACGAGCGGCACATCATTTCACTATCGCATGCCGTATTGTTATTCTATATGTCGATTGTGCGTTGTGTGTATCTGTGTCAGAAGACACACACTCCGTCTCTAAACGGAGATCAATTTGAACAGATGTCCCTCTCACCGCTTGCGTTCACGCTCAACTGAAACGGTCGACAAATTGTAATAATTAGGATTAAAACGATTCAATGCCATATGTCACATAAACATCGATGTGCGTCTGTGCATCTGGAGAATTACAATCAGACTACGCGTTGTACTATTGTGATATCGAGTACTGAATCATCATTGGGGTTCGTTTTAATGGTTGCTTATATTTATTGCTATTTCAAGTAAAGGATCTACTTTGAACAACTCATTTGTGTCTTGACCTTATTGACCCTCCGGTCTAACCGATTAGACAAATTTTATAAAATTATATTAGCCTCAAGTGCTTTTAGCACGTTTAACAAGTAAGTTAGCTGCATTCTATTATAGGATTTTGGCTGAATATGCCTGATTTTGTAAAACTCTCTATTTCACCAATCAAGGTTTTACACTAATGATTCTTTATATTTCATAAAAAATAACTAGAAACACTGTTAGGTTTGTGTCACAAACCTAACAAAAACTAGAAAATCACAAACCTATCAGAGCTCACACCCTCTTCTGTTTCTTAGTTTTTCTATTGTTTTTTTTTGTTTTATTACCTTTCTCTTTTTGTGAAACTCATATAAATATTCATTGTTGTATGGTTCCTATCATTCTTGCTGCGGCTAGGTGGTCTAGTGGTAAGAGGGCCTTCGCTTGACTGGGCAGAGTTAGGCGCTGTATGTTCGAGTCCCGCTAGCATCAAATTTTCTTAGCGCGTCAGGTACACTCTCGAGTCACCTTTGGGATACAATTAACTGCGCTTCACCCTTTACGGCGTGGGGGTGATAGTAACAAAGCCATGGAACACTTTACACACACAATTTACACACTCAAGCCTCTTGAGGTTATGATTTCGTTGGACCGTCACCACATTAAAAAAACCATAACGGAAACTTTCAAGATGTCAAATAAATACTATTAATTTAAGGGGTAAAACTACTAAAATTATCTTAATCTTGTTTCAAACTTGACAGAGCTCACATGCTCCTCTGTCTTTTAATTTGTCTTTGATTTTTTTTATTTTTGTTTCTCTTCAAATTTAGTAACTTGAAAATCTTAATGAATGCAAAAAGTATTTGAAATTTAATCTGAAATATTGATGTTGGTTGATTAAATACAGTACTATGAAGTGAAATCCGAACACTTACCATTTTTGAATAATAATCCCATTACTATTTGTGTTTTAAGTTTGGTGTGTGAAATTAGTTTATAACATGTTTTTTGCATCAAATAAAATACACAGTTAATTTTTTTTACAACACAATTTCTTACAATATGGAGAAAATTGATTAAATCCCCAATTACAAAAATAATTCATAAGTTACAAGCGACGCTAACAAATACACATTCTTTTTCTTTATATTAGTTTAATATCCATAATAAAGTAATTAATATTTGATGGAACTTCCACGTGCTTGGCTTTCCCAGACTTGCTTTAAAGAATTTCTTAAACCTTCTTGATTTCTCGGCCTCTTTTGTGCTAATTTCTTTGAAACAAGGAACCAGCAATTTTCAATAGGATTTAAATCCGGGCTGTTACCTGGTCATTCGAGTGGGACAATCCACTTCTGCGTAATAAAATCTTTCACCTGAAGGAAACAGATGCAAGGGTATACATTATAATGTGATAATAAACAAGAAATATTAAAAATAATGCGAAAATACTTAATAAATACCTTTTTTGCGCGATGGTATGGTGCAGAATCATCTTGAAAGATGCAGGCTTTTGTGTTTCTAAAGCGCGATTTGATGAACGGTAACAAGTGATTTTCTAAAATGTGTATATAATCGTCGGCTTTAACGGTACCCTCTATAAAATGTAAGGGGCCGACTGTATCGCCAGTAATACACCCCCAAACCATCACACTCGCTGGGAACTTGACGGTTTGCTTAATACACTCTTCCTTGAATTCTTCGCCGGACGAATCGGATACCATCTGTACCCTGCAGGTTAAATTTGGACTCATCCGAGAATATTACGCGTTCCCACTGTGGTTATGTCCAATTTGAATGTTCCCGTGCCCATTTAAGCCGAGCACTTTTCATTTTGACAGAGGTTTTTTTCTAGGACGTCGGGGTTAAGTCCGATAGAAATTAGGCGTCCGCGAACAGTACTGGAACAAGCTTGCGTTCCTGTTACTTCTGTTAATGCGGTGGCTAATTCTGTCGACATCGCCTGCCTATTGCGTAAACTCATACGCTCTAATAAACGATCTTCCCTTGGAGTTGTGACGCGCTTCTTACCACTACCTTTCTTGCGGTCGATAGAGCCTGTTTGTTTATATTTCTTTAATAACTCACACACACTTGGAACACTACACTTTACTCGCCTTCCTATCGCACGCATCGGCAAATCTTCCTTATTTAAAGCAAGAATAATTTTTTTCATTTGTAAGTTTCGCAAATTCCGGCATTTTCACGCAGTACAGTAACCGATACAACGATATAACGAAAACTGAATTCCTTAGCAATGTGTTTAAGGGTTATATTTTTAGGATTGGGGTTTCCCTTTATACCTGCTATGCAATAAAGATTAAAATATTTACGTTAAACTAGGAATTTGAAGTGTAATTAATTATCTATTACTGTTCGGATTTTACTTCACAGTACTGCAAACAAATATGCATTAAAAAGAAGCTGCTGCAATTTTTCCTTATTGTCGAAATCCAAAGAATAACCTAATGTTAAAATATAACATATGGTCTCTTAAGAAATTAAGTTAAGAATGACATTTTCGACAAAAATTTGTCTATTGCTCAACATACTGTTCATTATTTTTTATATATTTCAAAAATATGTTTTAAAATGTCTTCTTCATGATTATTTAAATTGTTTTAATTACATTTGTAAGAAAAAAAACGTTTGTTTTTGAAGGTCTCTAAAGGAAAACATCATGCATAAGAAGCGTAGACAAAATTAAGAACACAGCAGACGTAGGATAAAAGTAAAGATTAAGCCTTTAATAGAAACCATAGAAGGAAAAAAGTTAAGTAGCTAGGACATCTTATTACAATGGATGGTAAAAAACAAACAAAAAAGTTATGGGAAACAAAAATAACGGAAAAAACTAAAAGAGGAAGGCCATGCAAAACTTGCAATGAAAGAATCTTCGAAATAATCCGCAAAAGAGGGAAGACAGATGGTAAAATATAGAGAGTAGTAGAAATCGTTTACCAAAAACGAGAAATAGGAAACAGGAAACCAACCTCGACACTTCAGGATATAAGAAGGAAAATTAAGTATGTATTGTTCTGTTAAATGTTTAAATCGTCAATCCGGTACATATAGTGTATACGGTATGGCCAATCGTTCCATATGAAATTCCCTCTGGCGGCTATTAGTTCTGTTCAGTAGCCACAATTTCCCGCCTAGCTGACTGGCCTTGGAGTGGGGGTACTACAAACTTAATTTAAGCCAACGACAAACGGAGGGTAATGATGAATTAATTCTTTTTCTTTTCATTCTCCTTATTTCGTAAATCCTCAAATTTAATGTAAAGTTCTAAAAAAACAACAGCATAAATATGTTTCGTTAAGGTATCGTCATTTATGTCAGGAAGTTTTAGTATTTTAGGGTTGTCGTTGAGGTTTATATCACAGAGTCGTCTATTTTCAGTCGTCTAGTCGAGTCAGTCCATTCATTCTCTCATGCTACTTCTACAAATAACTTTATTCATCAAAATTTGCTTTGGATAAAAACAACCTTCATCGAGTTTAAAGTGTCTAATATTTAAATCATAGAATAAATTCAAGGTAGAAGAGAAGGTTGGAGGTTCTATGACGTCTTCGTAAAATCAAGGTTAATTTCCATTTTTAGTTTTCATTTCCTTTAAAATGTCATTCATTGATGTTAAAGAAAATCGTTTAAAATTGCCGAAGGAGTGTAGGAACACTTCCGAAGCCCACCGTTCATTTAAAAATTTAATTAATCTACAATTTCCTTGAATTAAAACATTTCAGTATATACGTATATAAGTATTTCCCAATTTTGAAATACAAGAAAACCTATAGCTATCCTCATTGAATACAAACTCCTTTAGCGAAAGTTTTCAATTCGTTCGAAATCAATTATTATTTACTCAATAGTACAAATGTAAATTAATTTCTACGGAGAGCGTCAATGAAGCGCATTCAACTGGATCAAACGGATCGCTTGAAAATAGCTGGAATACGTAGGCAGCGTCACGCTGCGCTACGAAAAGAAGACAAAGCCGACGAAGCCAAACATTTCGAATTTGAGTTACGATCTTGAAGGCATATGCTTTGTATTTCACCTTTTCGGCGGTAACGACGAAACAAATACACAAACAAAACGTGTGAATAAACGAAAACCAGCTAATAGGGACACTCCATTAGTCACTATGGCATTTCGTCGTTAAAATTAAGGTAAGTATGTAAATAACAAACACACGATTACGTTTGTCAATCGGACGCTTTGTCGTCTTGACATTTACGTAAATGTAACTGATTTGAATAGATGCGAATTTGAGCGGTGTTCTGTAAGAGTTCGTATAATTTTGCGTGTTGGATAACTCAGATGGGAGGAGAAACAACAGATGAACGAGATGTTTAACGAAATAAAGCTTCGCAAAATGTTTGTTTGTCCGTCATTAGTCTTGAAATTTGGAAACCGAGCGTTATTCAACGCTTCCCTTTGAAATAGGTTTTCTTTCAAAATCTTTTCTCTCCAGCAGGAGGCTTACAACGCGCAGTACGATATGTGTATTAATTAAGATTCTATTTTACATAAACATTTTTTGATATATACTATAATTTTTTGGTTTGGTTAAGATATAAATCATCGGGAAAAATGTGAACGTCGATCAATTGATCGATTCTTTATACAAAATCGAAAATAGGCTTTTAAATTTTACTAAAAATACCTTAAAAAAATAAATAATCGTTTTCTTAGTCTAAGAAAATCAGTACAACGTTTATATCGAAATGTATTTGTTAACCCTTTCGTGGATGTGCATATTCAAGCGCTTAGAATTTATGTTCTCTTCTTTGAAAATATTGGCCAATAAATCTTTATGGAGTTATTATACATATGTAGATGACGCAAATTAACTTTTTTTCTTTGAATTCATAAATTCTTCAACTGAATAATATTTTTCTGGAAACATTATTTACTGTAAGAATGTAACAGTTTTTTGCTTTAATCTAAATCTAAAATTAGCGAGGTAAATAACTGAAACGATCAATGCGTTTGAACACTATGCACAACACAGTTTGGATTTGGATTTTGTTTTGTATTTAGTTCTCCGTATTCACGTATGTATACTATAAAGTGTAATTTGTTATTACACCCAATGCAACATTTTACATTGTTGACAATTGTTTTCATTATTTACACAAAAATTCAATTGTTTAGCAAAGAATATTATTTTCTTAAAAGGAGTCCTTTAACTTGTTAGACTAACGTTGTTGTTTTAGTCCTTTCTGGATTGGAGTGAAGGACGCCAGGTTTAAACGAAGATTTACAATTTGTTGAAAATATTAGTAGAGTAACGCAAACTGCGCTGAAAGCCAGTGGCTGACGCATAAAAGTTTACACAAAATAAACACGGCCGGGACAATTCGGTATAAGCGTCAGTATAACTGCGACTCCAAAACCGATCTGTTGTGTATGCATCTACGCTATCGTATACTATATCGTAGTTCTATGTTTGTTTTGAAAATGTTTCCTACGTCGCGAAAACGACCAAAGTTGGACACAATAAGAGAATTTATTGCAGAAATGCCTGATTTAAAGTTTGATGGCGCTAAAATTCAATGTGTAGTGTGTAAAATAGATTTAATGTGTTGATCGAAAAGTGATTGTCTACGGCACTTAAATAGTGCAGGGCATGTTTAAAAAAAAATTCCACACGAGATTATGACAAATTTAAATTTAATTTATGTGTTTATTGCATGTAATTTACCATTTCATTTACTAAGGAAGAAAGCATACGTCTCGTTTTGGAATGAATATTCGGACTTTAAGTTACCAAGTGAGAAAACATTACAGAGAGCTGTGCCGTCTGCTCGTGAGCATGTCGAGAAAAGAATTAAATCGGAGATGCAAGATAAAAAACTGTGGTTATGTGTGGACGAAACAACAGATCGTAAAAAACATTCTGTGGTTAATGTAATGGTACGCACAATTGAACCACATCGACCGTCACCCTCAATTTTACTAGCTTCCAGGCGAATACAACAATGCACTGCCGAAGTAATTTCAATGTTGGTGTTAAATACATTGGAAATGTTTGAACTTTCAACAAATCAACTATTGATGTTTATGAGTGATGGTGCCGCAAACATGCTTGCTGTAGGCCGATCTCTTAAAAAACATTGTGCTAACTTGTTGCATATTACATGTAAAATTCATACTCTCAGTCTCGTAGCAGATAGTATCAGAAAATGTTATCCCGGGGTAGACGCTCTAATAGCACATACAAAAGCTGTGTTTGTAAAATCTCCAAAACGTATTCGGGAATTTCATAGACTATGCCCCGGTATTCCTGAACCACCACAACCTATTCTTACTTGTTGGGGAACATGGTTAGAGGCTCCATTTTATTATCTTAAATATTTTGAGAATATAAAGAACGTGATTTTAGAATTCGACCCAAAGGAAGCTGCGGCTGTCAAGGTAAGCCGCTTGAAATTTCAGGATGGTCAAGTTAAAACAGATTTGGAAATTATTCAGAACAATTACGTGGGACTAGCGGATGCGATAGAAAAACTACAAAATTCTTCGGTGTCGTTAGTGGAATCTTTGCAAATAGTGCAACATGTTCACGCACAGCGATGCGCGATAGAAGACGCAAGAAACGTTTGTGTTTTAGAAAGGTTTGAAAGTGTTTTAGATAAAGACTCTGATTTTGGCACATTAAGGCAAATTTGTGAAGGTGCGTCGACAGAACCGTTAAGTTATTTGAAAGATTATTTTACTTACGCAAATATAACGTCACTAAATGTAGAACGTTCGTTATCGGCATACAAAAACACTTTTTCTTCACGCCCCACTCACTTTTCCGAAACAACGTTGGAAACATATCTAATGTTACAAATATTAAATAGACGTTATCCACTTTGTGATTTCACGGAGGACTCTTAAAACGGTAAGTGTTTGAGCACGTATCACATTTAATTTATTTTGTGTAAACTTTTATGTATCCGCCACTGGCTTTCAGCGCAGTTGCGTTGCTCTAAATATTAGTTTTGTTTTATTGGCGGTAACAATTGTGCGAAATCGATTAAAACATTATCATCATTAAGGTGCTGTAGTGTTTTCAAACTGTAGAAAACAGGTCGAGTAGAAGTTCTGATTACACTCAAAAAATGTGACAAATAATTTTACAATCGTAGCGCGTACGTTCCTAAACGTTACATGGCAATATGGGTGCCAGGCACAACTTATACCGGGTGTCCCATTGTAATCTTAATATGAGTCCTGCGAAAAAGTTCGCCATACCATTGTTTATTCGTCTTATTAGGAGCCACAAAATGACGATCTTAGATTAAACGTAGATGGCGCTGTAAGCGGTGACAATAGGGTAACTTTATTTTTTTAAATAGAAACCCCTATCTTTTATTACATATTGCAATTCTACGCTAAAAAGCAAGTAACTTTTGTCTGAAACATTCTTTAGTTAATTTCGTAGATTGCGCTGTAATTGGTGAAAAAGATTATATTTATTTATTTTAATGGAAACCCCTATTTTTGTATTTTATCAAGTTTCCGTGATATGTTTTTTCTTAGAAAATTGCAGTGCTTAATGCAATATTGTTTTGTGTAACAAGTGCACTCAAAATTAATGTTGTATATAACATATATATTGTAATGTACAATATAAATGACATCGTCAACGTCGGCTGTCAACCCCTGAACGGATAGGGTATTCAGGTTAGCCAGTCGTTGGTAATTAAATATCCCTCTTGCAGGGAAAATGGAAATTTCCCCCCAGCGAACTGGCCTTGGAGCGAGGACATTATATTTATAATATAAGTCCAGATAACGACGATCGTAGGGTAACATGGACAAATCCACTCTTCAGTTAACTTTCCTAATGTAATTCGTCAAAATTAATGGAAAATTAATTTAAAACAAGCAACAGCGTAAATTGAAAGGTATTACAAACATTATTTCATCAATTGAATCTTTATCTGAAAGACTTAAGTAAATCGTTGGAGAATTTTCACGTTTAAAGCTTGTCAGTTATAGTTCGAGTCATAGAGTCCTCAAAATACAACCACCTCGTTGCGTCACTGCATTCATTCTCGTATGCTATTTACATAAATAACATCGTATCATCGAAATGATGAAGTTTCTATTTGGTTTTAATTTGTCAAAATTTGCTGTGGAATAAAACAATCGCCGGTCTTTCGCGATTTAAAATAAAAGAAAGATAAGCGACGCCAATAATTTCATCAATCTTGATTCAGCCTTCGTTGAATTAATGTGTATCTTAACTCCGATCCAGATTTAAAGTGTTCGTTAGTGAAATCAAAGTACTTATTCGAAGAGAAAAAGGGTTAAAGTCTAGAACAGGCAGTTTCCTGTAAAGGTTATCATAAACACAGCGTTTATATTGGCGTTTGTATTGGCTTCGTTCAAATTGCAAGGTTAGTTACATTTTTAATTTTAAAAATTCGTTAATTTCGATTTATAAATTTGGAAATTCGTTAGAAAATTGCCAAAAGAGTATCCAGGGATACTCCCGACCCCACTAAGAATTGTAAAATTTAGACAAAAAACGATTCTTTTACCGCTTAGGCTAATATCGTGCATGGCGATATATCGCCTATCGAGCCTGCGATACATCGCCTATCGAGCGTGACGTCATCGAAGAGCGCTGAGGCCTTCTAATTTCGGAGGTAACGAAATAACACTGTGGATATATTAGATCAGTTTTTGAACGAAACAAAACAGATATTTGACGATTTGAATGTTGCATGATAAATAACAAGTAAACTGAAAGAAATACGTTTGTAGGATAATACATAATTCAGTAACTTAGCTTATTGTTAGTGTAGTTTGTTTTACAAAGTCCGGGAATTGCGTAAAAACGGATCAAAATAAACTATATTTCAAGCTGATGAAGAAAACCATATTCCGGATACTCGGCGAAAAACAACGTTCCAGAAAAAACGTAAAAGAAACAACAGGAAGAATCGGTTTCGATGGGTTCACTTTCCTATATCTAAAACAAATTACGGCAATAATCGAAATGGAGCAAAAATGTGTAAAACGTTTATAAACAGACACGCTTATGTGTATGTATAAGTAAGTAAACGAGTGTACCTATACTCTCAGGATAGAAAACAATATAGGCGGGACGATCGCGAGAATTATTTTGACTTCGATTTTACGATCTATAAATAACCGTGTGGGTCGTGTGCGCGCGTACAAAGTGTGTTGTGTTATCATAATCACATTCGGAGAAGTCTTAATCGCCCTTTATTAAACCGAAAGATCAAAGTAGCACTCCAGCTTCGGTTATTTGATGTTCTTAAAATTAGAATAAACTGCTTCACCGCAGGCCACCGCACGAATATTTTTCCTCTGCGTAAATTGTTAGGATTATATGCTAATGGAACAGGTTACATTATAGTAAACAGCGCTCGTATCTATGTGTATTTATACTATTTTCGAGAGACGTGAAGGGTAGCTAAATTAAATTTTTATGTAATTTTAGAAGAATGTGCCTAACGGTGCCAGGGATAATAGTAAGGAGGAGTGTTGTTTCAATGTTTGAGAAGATTGTGTTTAAATATTTCGCAACATCGCCTATTAGAAAACTGTGCGAGTATACAAAAGAGCCGATTTATGAAAAAGCATGGGGACAATTCGCGTAAAAATTACCGGTTAACCTATTTTTTCGACTCCCAACTCTGGGAGAAGTGTTTGTTTAAACGTAACCACTAAACTTTATTATAACGGCTGTGGATTATGGCGCTAAACATAGCAGGTTGTTTAAATAATATTACTCCTACAATATTTGTTATTGTTTCTGTATGGTTATAAATTTGGGGGAACTGTAAAAACTCGCTTTATATAGTGCAATTTGGATTGTATGTAATAGTGTCATAAATATATTGAGATACTTCAATGCTTTTTAAATTTGGAAATCCACCAAATTATATCCTTGAATTGATGTTCCCATATTTGGTTCCAACTGAAGAAAAATACTGCGAAAACAGGAAAAATACAGGTTTGAGGACAAATCAAGATTAAAAGATTTGGAAAGTTAAAAGCACAAACAGATCATTTCCTATATATAGTGTGACCCATTTGAAATGGAAGCACCCCTGTAGAACTTATATTTTACACTATAATAATAATGATAACAATAATAATAATTAGAGTAACCAAAACTTGCGGACTCGCATAGGCGTCGGTATTACGGGTTAATATAAGAATACGAAAAATTCATGAATAAACTTACTTGCTAATTATTCAACAAATTAGAGGCATCAGGATGTGAACTACTGTAAACTTGCATCATTGCATATGTTTCCACAGTTACTTCTTTAAACCTTGTGCGTCGACAAGAAAAAATATTCTTATACATAGAAAACGATCTCTCCACATCTAAGGAAGTTACATTTGCATGTAGAAACTGTTTTCAAAATCACTTAAAACTTCACTATTCTTACACTTATTATAAACGGCCTCTAAAGTATTAAAATCGGGATTTTTCCTTAAAACATCTGCCAACTTTTGACTAGCGCATAATCCTGGCGTATCATTTAATGTGTGTAATTTATTTTTTACACTCTCCACTATGTCTAATGATACCTGCAAAGACAATTCAGTACATTGTAGTTTTCTGATGGCATCTAGTAATACTGTATAATTGGTACATATTATTGTTAAATCTTCTAAAAGTTGAGAAATTTGAAATTCTCTTTGACTTTCTCTAATTGCTTTGGATTCATTCCGATTAAATCGCATTATAACTGATTGAATTTGTTGAAAATGGATCAATTAGTAAGAAGCTGCTGTTAGCCAAGTACCCCATCGCGTTAAAATTGGTTCAGGAGGTTCTGGAATACCTGGACAAAATTTACGAAATTCTTTTAGACGTTTAGGAGATTTACGAAACACTGCTTTAGTACTTCCAATCATCCGATCAACGTTTCCGTAATGTTGTCGAACAACTTCACCAACTAAATGCAAAGCATGCAGCACGCAGGTTATATGTATTAAGTTAGGAAATATATGTTTTAAGGATCCCCCAACACTTAACATCGTGGCTGCACTATCTGTCACAATCATCACAACTTGATCTTGGGCAATTTTAAATTTTTTCAAAGCGTTCATTATCACTTTTTGAATATTTTCCGAAGTACATTGTTGAACACGTTTGCAAGCTAACAAATATCGAGATGCTGTGTTCTCGCTAGATAAAACGCGAGCTATTACATTCACAATACTGTTTCTCTTTATATCGGTCGTCTCATCCACGGTAATCCATATTTTTTTGGAACACAAATCACGTTTATACACATTTTCTAGTATCTCTTTCATTCGCGGCAAATGATTCTGTAATTGTGTTTGTGAAGGTAATAGGTACTTTGGAACGTATTGTCGTCAAAACGTTTTAAAAGCTGCTTTTCTCACCAACGACAACGGAAGATTACAAGAGGTAAACATAATTAATAAATGTATGAGGAATAGTGTATAAGGTATTTCAGTTCTTGCATTTCTCATATATTTAATACCATTGACATGCCTCTGGCAATCAGTTTTGGCCAATGCAGCCAAACGAACATTGCATATTAAGCAAAAAACCGCACTACCGTCATATTTTAAATGGGGAAAAAGTGACACATACTTATGTACATTAGTAGCAAATCTATTACGAGGCATTGTTTTCTTAGGTATGTAAATATTAGTTCTATATGAAACGATACACTAATTATGTACTTGGTATAATATTACAACACACAAAACACACCAGCTATATTTTCAAAAGCGACACGTAAGTACATAACCTTAACCGTTCGACTAATCTCTGCAACAGCTCAACTGGTACTAAAACGGAATCTCTCTCAGCGCGGTTTAACATGATTTATATTCAAGGTCGACACTACATGCCTGCTTCTCTACCGGTTTAGTTTATTTATGAATTTTTCGTATTCTTATATTAACCCGTAATACCGACGCCTATGCGAGTCCGCAAGTTTAGCTTACTCTAATAGTAATAAAATATTTAAATAAATTTAAATAAAAAAGGGAAGAGACAATAAAAGCCTTAAGATAACAAAATCCTTAATTAAAGGAACTAAATTACAAGTTTAAGAATAAACAATAAAATTTAATGATTTTAATTGAAAGTAATAACTACAAACGCAAAATGAATAATAGAAGTAGAAGTAGGAATTACAAATAGAATATGCTGAACTAAAGAAAAAATTTGTCGATGGTGTAATAACATTTACTAATAAGAAATTTCTTAACTGCTTGTTTAAAATTATTGCTTTCCTTAAAATGAGATGGCAATTTGTTATAAAGTTTTCTGCCTAAATATTGGAAACTCCTAGCATAAATTGATGTGCTGGCAAGTAAACAGTGGCGGATTAAGAGCCTTCGGGGCCCCTAGGCACAAGTAATAACGGGCCCCCCTCCACCTTTTATTGCAAATTGTAAAATAAGCAATTTCAAAAATATGTAAACAAGTGGGTAAATTGAAAATTTTAATTTTTTATAAAAACATTTGCAAATAATGTTTAATAATATAGCAATAAACAAAAAAATTGTAAACAAAATTTTACATTCCTAATAAAAACATTGTTTTATAAATATGTAATATCTGTAAAACAACATTTTCAATTCCTTATAGTGGCTATTTGGGACAAATAAACTACTTTCTTTACTGATATATGTTTTCATACAATATATACTTATGATTTGCAGTAACTTTTTCCTATTTAAATTTTTTGTCAAATTTCCTATTGTTGTAGTGTTAGAAGTTTATTTCAAGACCAAGGTTTGCTGAAGTTCAGTCATTCAAAGGAACGCGGTGTTTTGTTACGTGACGCATTAGCATAGTGAGGGCGCGTAAACGTATTTTCTATTATGTTGGTTATTAAATAAATATTGGCACCTACGTGACTGAAACTAAGCTAAGATAATGGGCATTAAATAAAAGAAAAATAGGTAACTAATGTTGCTACTGTACGATGTCAGAGGTGCACCATAAATAATTGTTAAAATGTAATTTGACGTTAATAAAACATTATTACCAAAACACCACTCTCATACGCTTGACAGATGGGAGACAACATTCACAATACACCTGTGATGCAATTAGGAATCATTTTAGTTAATTAGGCATTTCATTATCATCACAATTTGTAAGATTAAAGTTACTTTGGCATTTATTATTTCTCGACAATTAATGAATTAATTTAATTGTGTAATTTGAATAGACAGTATGATCATAGCGGACAAGGAAGTTAATTTTATATGCAGTACAAGGCACCGATTCAGACTTTTAAAATAAACGATATAATACATTTGACTAATGGATCCTGTTAAAATAAATTCTCTGCATTTCAAATAGTTTAACACTTTGCCAAAATCTGCGAAATGCTGCTAGACGGTGTTACGCAAATACTTTAACCACAGAAATTTTTTCGAGAAATTCCCTGGCAGCAAATACCATCAATTTTAGTTTTGTGTATTAGCGATATAAAGCAAATAAACACTATTGTGCAATATGTGCTTTTTTTATTTTATTATTTAGTTCTTTCTGACTGGTGCATACTGTGAATCTTTCATTTTGTTTTCTAGACTGTCTTGTTTCTTGTGTTTTGTTTATTTTTTAGATTTAGGCAGTCGGCCTACTCCTACATTTACTCGTAAACAAGGCTACTGCGAAAAACCGAATTTTACATATTGTAATGTATAAATATCGCTTTGAGATTTCGTAAAAATTATGCATTGCAATATATACTGTTTGTTCTTTTTTATATACGAACGTATGTAAAATACTATTATGTATCAAGTCCTAAATTAAAAATTGTGTAAAGTATTCCATTTTTTACTAGAGATACGCATTTTGAGATTTTTTAGGCACGGCCCGACACTTTAGTAGCCTCGGCTCGGCCCGTCACGTTTGCCAACCCGTCCCACTCTTCGGCCCGTTTGCTTCGCCGGTTGTCGGTCTATTCGGCCAAGTATAACCCTCCAAAAGAATGTTTTACTGCGCCTCCAGCTAGGACAGGGCTCAGGGCGGGGTATGGCAAAGGTCCAACATTGTTTAAAGTATATAATATGCACATACTATGCACATATAAGGGTGTCAGGAGCTTTTTTAAGAAAAGCGCCAAAAACTGAAGGTGACGATTGATGTGGTTCCATTGTACGTACTATTACATTAACCACACAATGTTTTTTACGATCTGTTGTTTCGCCCACGCATAACGACAGTTTTTTATCTTTCAACTCCGATTTATTCTTTTTTCAACATGTTCACGAGCAGATGGCACAATTCTTTGTAACGATGCCCGTCTTGGTAATTTGCAGTCCGAATATTTATTCCTAAAGTAGACATATGCTTCCTTGTCTAGTGAATTAAACGGTAGATTACATGCAATAAGGGTAACACATAAATTAAATTTAAATTTGTCCTAGTGTCGTGTGCAATTTTTTGTTGAAGAATGCTGTTTACTATTTACGTGACGTAGACAATCCCTTTTGGACCAACACATTGCCGGCATATTACAAACTACACGTTGAATTTTAACGCCTTCATAATTTGGGTCAGGCATTTCTGCTATAAATTGTGTAACTTTGTCCAACATTGGTCGTTTTTGCGACGTAGGCAACATTTTTAAAACAAACGTAGAACTACAAACTAGTATTTACAACAGCATACATGTATACACAACAGATCAAGTTGATTACAATAATAAAACAGAAAAATGTATAATTTTATTCTCTATTCACTGTCTGATATAAGGTCACTTTCACTGTCGTTGTCTGTGTCTATAATCTTTAATATCAGTTTTAAAAGGTTCAATTAAATCATCCATTAATCCGTCTCTCCCACATTTCCGCATCTTTTTTTACTGCGTGATGTTTGTCGTTTTTCAAATTTTGCTGCACAGATATCAGTTTCTAAAAAAAGTTTAGTTTAAAATCTGTATTTCTGGAAACTACTTCTCCTTTTGTTTGTCTTCACACTAATTCAATGGAGTTTAATTGACAATACGTGGTTTCAAACTGTCGGGATGACGACCAAGGTTTCAGAAAAATGTAACTTTTAAATTTCACCAATATTTCGCTTTTATTTAAAACTTCACCAGCGAATTTGTGAACTGATGAATCATTCATCTGTCATAGCTCCTCAGTCTGTCTACTTTAACTCATTTTTTACCCTGATGAAAGCGAAATATTGGTGAAATTTAAAAGAGTTACATTTTTTTGAAACCTTGGTTGTCATTCCGACAGTTTGAAACCACGCGTTAGTTCCTAGCAACCGCCATACTCCTTGGTGTTTTAATTGACAATGGTATGTTGGTAACCTTAAGACTTATGTAATTTGTGTAGTGTTTGTTTTGTGGCAGAAATGTAACGCAAATGCGTCACTATGTAAGCTATTTTCACTGACATATTATCTGTCCTTACATGTTAAATTAGTAAAAAATAATTGCTTCCGTAAATCAAATTAGGAATAAGCTTAACGCAGTTCACTGTATAAAACATTAAACCTACTTGATTTTAAACGCGCATTAAAGATGAAATACGCACAATTATGACTTAAACCTTTTTAATCCATGCAAACATAATTCCACAACGCTGAACCTGTTTATTTGTAGGTGATCAGCGAAGATTCGCGGAAGAATCTTTTAGTCTTATCGGTTTTTTATACGAAGACTCATCGTTTCCAACGGCTTTATGCCCGCTTTCGTGCTGGACCCAATTCTCTGGAAGCTCAATGAAAAATGGCCATTTCGATTTAGGGCTATCCCACCTATCGGCTTGCGTTTCGTTTTACTTTTACTTACATCAATTTACTGCTAATTACCGCGCGGCTGGTTGACGGAGTTAAGCTCGCCGGGTACTTAATTTATTTTTATGATGCCCCTATGGTTTCACACGTCGAGATTTACACAGGTGACCCAGATAGGTTTTTTAAAGCTCCGCGACTTTTATATCTCGAGTAAAGTAGATGGTAATAATGAAGTACTTTTCACGTAGTAAAAAATTGAGGATGTGAAATAAATTGCGATGTTACCAGAATAGACATTTTATGGTAAATAAACAATCTGTGGTTGGGAACTTTTGCTTCCCATGGTATTACTTTGCTAAGATACAAATCATTAAGGAAAATGAATAAAATCGAGCTTTTTAAAGGTTAAACATCAAACAATTTTACTTCTAAAATTAATTTTTTAATGCAGCTCCCGTGCAGAAACGATTCGTTAAACGATTGGTATATCTTTAACCTGTTTTAAATAGCACTTACGCCATTAAAATGTACGAAAATTTGATAACAATGTTCCAATCGATGTTTTTTTTTCTTCGAAATTTGTACTGCAAAATTCCAAAAAGTTTATTGGTCCTTAAGTTAACATGATCTCCTCTCACATATTCGCGAGATGGTGAAACAAAAATCGGACGTTCAAGTATCTGCAATTAAGCCATTAAATGAACAAAAAAATTAACGCCAACGATTTCATTCAAAAGAATGTTTCTAAATTATTATTCAGAAATAAAGTGCGATTTATCGCGATTGTAATGCACCGTACGCGCTGTGCTTTATTAATTAATTGCGTAAATAAACGAAACAAAACATTCGCGTACTTAATTAACGCCCATATACGATTATGATTGTATTTTTATTATCCTTACCATCGTCATAAATCGTGCGTGCAGTCTGCTAAAAAAGAAACATAACGCTAACGCCATAGTTGATATGTTACATGTGTACGCGTATGTATGTGTGAGCATAGGGGCGTCATACTTTTAACGAGCGACTAAATATGCAAATTGATGTGTAAATATTCGAGAATATATCATTTTATACGTTATGTACATAATACCTCATAAGTAATGCTAATAGATTTCGTTTTAAGAATGGTTTTATAGCATATTATATTCTGACGGTGTGGGTGGTCCTGTTGCCAGTGGTTTGTGGTTTATCGAGATAGAAGCACTTCCTGTACTGAAATGTTTTCCACGCATTGGAATCAGCTGAAATATTACCGACTTTTGTTTAATTCGTTTGAAATGTACATGTATCAATCATATTATAACCACTGTGCTATTCCGTGTCTTTTTGAGTACTCATCCAAAAAGTCTAGAGTTGAAAAATCGGTTTTTCCATGAATTTACCCATGTAATTAAATTTAATGAATCAAATAAAATTTCAAGACACCGGTGGGATTCGAACTTACAACTTCCGTTTGCCGGACGGGCGTGCCATCAGCTACACCACGGAGTTTTTGTAGGAACGAATCCTTTCTAGATAGAAAGATATTGTTGGTATTGGCCTTGGTACTGTGCCATTAGCCACTTATGTATATATAAAGACACAAAACCTAACAACCCGAACGGACACCAGGAACATGAGACACGCTTCACACCCGGAGCCGATCGGGTGACGAATCCTTAAAATCAAGGAAAAACCTATTTTTCGGTTTTCGTCGATGGAAACCAATATATTCATTCCATTCATCCAGAGTTATTTCGCCGTATTCCTTCAACGTCAGACTTAAAGGAGCTTACCTTTCCCAAATTCAGTAAGATGATTGATGGCATAAAGGGTTTCCTTGGATTTCAAGAGAATTACCTAGTTGGATTCTCCAAAATTTGAATACTTGGACTTGGATGTGTAAAACACAAAAAAGAACGGATCAGTAATTGCATCAGTTAGCCAAAATTAGTTTCTACCCTCTTTCTCTTTAATTTTCTCACTTCTTCGCTAACATTGAAGCACAAAATTTTATTTTTACGGCACAAAACGGACACAAAATGATAGCGTATATGAAATTTTAAAATCCATTGGTGGCGAGGCAGGAGACATACCAAGTGCGGAATTCAGGGCGCTATTACTCGCTTAATATTGTAGCACAAAATTTTCTTTTTGCAGCACAAAACGGCATAAAACCAAGCACAAAATGACAGTGTACACGAGATTTCAAAATGACGAGGTGGCGGGGCTGGCATGTCCCCAGCCCCGACAAAAGGAAACCGTTAAAACTCCGTTAATATTAAACCACAAAATTTTTTGCAGCACAAAACGAGCACAAAATGATAGCGTATACGAAATTTCAAAATACTGCTGGCATGTCTCCAGCCCCGCCAAAAGGAAACCGTTATAGCCCCGTTAATATTAAAGCACACAATTTTATTTTTGCGGCACAAAACGATACAAAGTGAGCACAAAATGATAATGCATGGGAAACTTCAAAATCTAGGGGTGGCGGAGCTGGGGAGATGCACCCAGTTAACAGTTCAATTGCAATTATGGAATTCTTGTGTCATTTTTACGAACAAACAAAATGTTTACATTCTAAAACTTTCCTACATAGCATTAATATAACAACGTGGAAAATATCACCTTAATCCAATTCCAAGTATTTTATTCTACTATTAGCTACAATTACAATAAATAACC
This sequence comes from Dynastes maya, assembly GCA_029619315.2. Classification (NCBI taxonomy): domain Eukaryota; kingdom Metazoa; phylum Arthropoda; class Insecta; order Coleoptera; family Scarabaeidae; genus Dynastes; species Dynastes maya. The sequence continues at coordinate 44,862,069 of JAROYE020000005.1, forward strand.
CCCTCATAAGCCGCTGCTATTTCAGTGTTTCTCTTCTCTTACACATTTACACTAATAAATATTAATTGAAGAATTTGTAAACAAGTTAACAGGTATTCATACCGTCGTGATCGTTTCATATAATTGAAATGGCAATAAATCAAACCGGTCGCGTTCGTAATTTACAAAAATCGTTAAAGATACGGTCGGACGGTAATTCTCTCTTGAACAAAACGGACACGAACCTCCTGTACAATCTACACCAGTATATACGAATGCCATTAGAATTCATTGACGTGACGCGTATTAAAAATTAATTAACAGGTTTCTTGTAATAATTTGTTTATTTTTAACTGAAGGCGGTCTCCGAGCACGTCTGTGAACTTAATTTATGGCAATCATTAACTTCTTTTATAGGACAGCAATGTGTTCCAAGGCACACCAGATAGTGTCTGAATCCATGTGCGCTCTCCGGCTACGACCAGGTATATTATACGAGACGAAGACGAAGATGTGAACGTATCTACCGCGTTTTATGTATGTCGAAACGGGTTTAGAGGGATAAACGTTACAAAATATCCGCTTGTGTGGATATATCAAGAGTAGGTAGGTAGCTGTTGTATAAGTCGCTAAATATAAGGCATTAAGTTGGACGTTTTATCACTCGAGAGGTGTAATGAATTGCAACATTTTAGCAACTGAAATATAATCTCAGAATGGCATTGTTTTAAAACAGTTATCAAGTGTTGATGGAATGATCATATTGATCATATACAGTCTCTCTACTATAGCTTATTTTAGCCCAAAAATAATTTTATCTGTAACTGGGGGTCTCTGAATATGAGGACTCCTTGAGAATTTGTATATACAACCTTCTTCAACCTATTCGTTCCACACTACGACGACCAATTCGCTAACCTTAATAATAAGGTCAATTTCATAATATCATTCTTAACAGGGAATTAACCAATGGAGATTTTAATTTAATGTTAGATTTAACAGTACATTAAAGTAAAGCTACTTCATAATAACTTTCTATGTGTGCATTATCCTACTAACTCGCCATTGTGCCATTTTTGGGACGCTCAAAAGATTCTTAATATTCTCATAATTTATGAGAATATTAAGAACGTGGTTTTACAATTCGATCCAAAGGAAGCTGCCGCTATCAAGAAAAGCCAGTCGAAATGTCAAGATAGTCATGTTAAAACGGATTTAAAAATTATTCGCAACAATTACTTCGGACTAGCGGAGACAATAGAAAAGTTACAAGATCCTTCGGTGTCGTTAGTGGAATCTGTGCAAATAGTGCAACATGTTCACGCACAGCTACGGGCGATAGAAGACGCAAAAAATGTTTGTGTTCTAGAAAAATTTGAAAGTGTTTTAGAGAAAGATTCTGATTTTGGCACATTAAGACACATTTGTGAAGGTGCGTCAACAGAACCGTTAAGTTGTTTCAAAGAATACTTTAATTACGCAAATATAACGTCACTAGATGTAGACCGTTCGTTCTCTGCATATAAACACATTTTTTCCTCGCGCCGCACTCGGTCTGTCGAAACAACTGTTGAAACATATCTAATGTTGCAGATATTTAACAGAATTATTCACTTTGCGATTTCACGGAGGACTCTTAAAATGGCAAGTGTTTGAGCACGCATTATTTTATTTTTATTTAACAACTACGCGAAAGTATTTACGACAGCAAACATCTACACACAATAGCTCTAGTGGAACCCGAGGCCTAATCGAAAGAACACCGCTGCCCGTTGGCGCGCGTGGCCAACTCTACTTATAAATGAAAAAAGTTTAATAGTTTTTATTTTAAAATTTAATTTGGAATGCAATTTATTTATTTACTCATTTACTTTCAGAAAAACATTTAAAATTTTTCTATGTATGTTTTTGTTGTTATGGTAGGCGGAAGCATAAAGACCTGCTTTTTAACACACTCATAGATTTATCGGTCTTCGCAACAGAATCATATCAGTCGCATGGGTCGCGGATTATAAATAGTGTTGTGTGACTCAGCCGACAGAAGTGATATTTTGAAATCAATACCCCAGTGTAAAAAATGAAAGCTGACGCAATAAAAATGTTTGTAAAATAAAGCGAATATATGCACATATTGAAGTAATTAATTAATTGAAGTGTTTTTATTGCCATTATTAGCTTTTTTTTTTGTTTGTATATGTAATGTCATAACCGTAAAAAGTAAACAAAGTAGTTTCTTCAAAAATCTGTTGTACTTAATACCGTAACAATAAATAATAAATAAACATAACTTCTTAACAGTGTGGATAGAACTGTTGAAAAACTTGCATCATCAGGTTTGTTTCCACATTTGTCTCGATGAAAGATGTTCGCTATGCGTACTTTACACAATACTTTAGCTGCATTGTAATTCAAATCAGGAAATTCACTCATAAATTTAGTGACTTTATCAGCCAACAGTCATTTATTTTCCTTGCGTATGTTAGACATACATACGTATACACGTTGGCCCAGGTCTCACCGGGGTGCGAAATATATTGTACTTAGCTCGATCTGGCATCTTTGCATCTATCCCCGCCGGCCAAAATCGCCGCGCGCAACTGCCGTAACTCTGAGAAGCCTATCTGACGCACTCTTTGTTTGTCTCAAGAGGTCGTGGATTTCGGATACATTATGTTAGTTTATACAATCGCAGAGATGGTACAGATCATTAAATGGTATTTTGCGAATTGCCGTAAATGCCAACAAATAGACGAACAGTCTCCAATCGGTTCGTTAGTTGAAATGGGCGAACTTTCCTCTAGCCGGCAAATTGCAGACGAAATCGATGTTAGTAGAAGTACTGTGAAACGTATTTTGAAACGCACACAAAAGCAATCCCCCGTTCGTATCTGTTGCGAAAGGTTGAGGAAAAACTGTTGCAATAAATCAATGATTTCATTCGCTGAGGTAGCTCATGCCGATTCATCTGTATATATACATCGCGGGCCGCGCAACCTTACTTCTAACCTGGCGCGAAGCGGTCTGCGCCAGAGCTAGCTATTAATAACCAAAATTTACGACATGTAATAACTTTATGTGTAGAGAGGAAGTTCTTATACAATCTGCTCAGTAAGTATCTTCATATACTTGCCGTTGAAAAAATGGAAAATATTAATTACCATTTAATTAGAAATGCATGTGCTTCAGCTGATGAACGGTTTTCATAATAGCTAAGTATTGTCTATTTAATCTCTTTCGTAACATCTTCGTTGAAGACAAATGGTTGTCTTTCAAGTTTTATCCACGTTTCTCATAAACTTTCCCACCAACCTGTTTCCATGACATGCGAATGTGTATACATCGGGATATTCAGTTACAAGTTGTTGAAGACACGTTTGTAACGAATATGCTCGAAACCCATCTTCATTTAGCTCGATGTGTGCATGCTTTGATTATACGCCGCCATTACAATAAAACGTATTTTACTGCGTCGTTAGCGGCATTGTGTTAAAGATGCCTGGAAATTGTAAAAATGAATTAGATAACCAAGCAAAAACAATAACTACAGTAGTAACGGTAATCGGCAAAAACGCTGATCATCAAGCGGTAAAATCATAAAGCAGTAGACAATTTATGTTTTTAACTTAGCTTACATTATCTTGAAATTAATTATCCTTTTTCAGATTCCAATATTTAATAATTAATAATAATAAAATGAACTTCCATTAACAGGATTTGCAATATGTTTAAAATTTGTCCTTGTTTCTGAGAGATTGACTTTACCGTTATGCCAAACTGGTTGTATTTCCTATAAAGTTTTAACATGAAAACATGCGTACGTGAAATTTTAAGATTGTGACAATTTTTTTTCCTTAAAAAATTCAAAGCCTCCTTAATTATTAAAATATAAATATACAGTGAGGTCCTGAAGTGCCCGCCCTCCCATGCTAACTTTTGAACGACAGAAATTAGCGTTTTCAGAAAAAAATGCTCAATTTCTATTTCTTGTAACTTTTGCTGTTATCGGCAGTTCAGTTTGATATTCCCATATTAGCGAAAGTGACGTAAATCTTCTTATTTTAAATAGAATACCCTGTATATATTTACTTTTTTGGAAAGGTAACCGAAAGGCGAATCTGACGATACCACATACTTTAACTTAAGAAATTTGACGATATGCAGCAATAAAGGTTTTGGGAATCTGTTTTTGTTGTTACGCAAAGTTGGCTAGGAAAAAGCGCCAAATTGTTTCTTGTGACGCCAGACTGATCTACAGAGCTCGTTGCTAAGCAAAGTAATCATAACAATTGCCAAACTGTCAAATCCCAATTCCAAAAGCGTAAATTATTCTTGTTGTTTATTGTTATTATGTCCTGCATTTGCCATACGTTCCTTCTTTGTTTTCGTTATTGTTTTCTTACTGTTTTGTTAATTGTTGTCATTTTTTTACTTTATCGAACTTTATTGTAATTAATTAATTATGGTAATTTTGTTTAAATGTGTTAGTTTTTAATAGACAGTTTGTCTGTTCTTTAGGTTTCTTGTGTTGTTACTTTTATGATGGCTTCGGCACGAACCATGCGTCAATTTTAATAGTATGTAAATCTGGCAACAATCGTCACCTTATTTGTCATGGTTGCGCAACAGACTGTATAATAATTTAAATCATTATTTCCTGTTAAAGCAGCTCGCCCTGTAAATCTTATACTATCTATCCTTACTTAGCGCAAAGTTCAAATACAGCTGTACAAGGGCAGTGTTCATTATGTTCCACTTAGTGGTAATTGTTGCGAAATTCAGCGAATACTGAAATTAAGTGTTTATCTTACGTGGTCCATGCGGAGGCCATTGTAAAATCAACATAAAAAAAAAGAAACTTAAGCACATTTCCTATCAAAAACTAACAAATTTAAACAAACCTAAAACAATTAATTAATTGCTATAAAGTTAGATTATGTAAAGCAGAAACAATAATTAACAAAACAAGTTGAAATGACATAAAATAATAACGAGCACAAAGAATGAAAGTATGACAAATGCAGGTTATAGTAACAATAAATGACAAGAATGATTTACGCTTTTAGAATTGAGATTTGACAGTTTGGCAATTGTTACGATTACTTTGCTTAGCAACGAGCTCTTTAGATGAGTTTGGCGTCATAAGAAACAATTTTGCGCTGATTCATGGCCAATTTTGCGTCACAACAAAAACAGATTACCAAAACCTTTATTGCTGCATATCGTTATATTTCTTAAGTGAAAGTATAACATATGTGATATCGTTAGATTTGCCTTTCGATTGTCTTGCCAAAAACGTCAAAATATACAGGCTGTTCTATTTCAAAAAAGAAAGTTGACGTCACTTCCGGTGAAACCGGAAATACAATTGAAATGCTGATAATGGCAAAAGTTAGTTTACCAAAAATATAAATCGATCTACCTTTTCTAAAACCGCTAGCTTCTGTCGTTCAAAAGTTAGCATGGAGGGGGGGGGATACTTTAGGCCCGCACTGTATAGTTTTAAGCTAGCAATATTTGATTTCTTTTTAATTGTCGGAATAATAATGTATTTTGTGTTTAAACAAATCTTTGTACAAAATATCCCTTATTTATATGTATATGGAAATCAAAATAATATATCTAAGGCAATTTTCGTCAGTACTTTAGCCTTTCAAAGCTTTTTAGAAAGAACATAAGAAAAGTACTATCGTTTTCATAAAAATTTGGGACAAGCTATACTATTACGACATTACCCATTTTAAAATTGTAAAATATGAAAAAATATGTCAAATTGTCTGCTGTTATAGTGTTGGACATGTTCAATGTTTGTCAATTGTTTCTTAATGTTGTCCTAGCTTGACGAATTAGCTCAACGAGCTGTTCACGAGTGTTGATCCTTGTAGCAGAAACATGGCACTTCATAAATTACTACCTACACATAAAAATGTATGGACAGTAAGTCCGGTCTTAAGCTGCATTCACATAGGGTAATGCGAAATTAGTAAGAATTTGACAAGTGAAACCAATGATTTGCTTGTCATAACCTAACCTAAATTTATCACTAGAGTTGGCCACGCGCGCCAACGGGCAGCGGTGTTGTTTCGATTAGGCCTCGGGTTCCACTAGAGCTATTGTGTGTAGATGTTTGCTGTCGTAAATACTTTCGCGTAGCTGTTAAATAAATATAAAATAATGCGTGCTCAAACACTTACCATTTTAAGAGTCCTCCGTGAAATCGCAAAGTGAATAATGTCTGTTAAATATCTGCAACATTAGATATGTTTCAACAGTTGTTTCGACAGACCGAGTGCGGCGCGAGGAAAAAATGTGTTTATATGCAGAGAACGAACGTTCTACATCTAGTGACGTTATATTTGCGTAATTAAAGTATTTTTTGAAACAACTTAACGGTTCTGTTGACGCACCTTCACAAATGTGTCTTAATGTGCCAAAATCAGAATCTTTCTCTAAAACACTTTCAAATTTTTCTAGAACACAAACATTTTTTACGTCTTCTATCGCGGATAGCTGTGCGTGAACATTTTGCACTATTTGCACAGATTCCACTAACGACACCGAAGGATCTTGTAACTTTTCTATTGCCTCCGCTAGTCCGAAGTAATTGTTGTGAATAATTTTTAAATCCGTTTTAACCCGACTATCTTGAAATTTCGACTGGCTTTTCTTGATAGCGGCAGCTTCCTTTGAATCGAATTGTAAAACCACGTTCTTAATATTCTCATAATATTTATGATAATAAAATGCAGCATTTAACTAAGTTCCCCAACGTGTAAGAATAGGTTCTGGTGGCTCAGGTATACGGAGGCGCAGTCTGTGAAATTCGCGAATACGTTTCGGGGATTTGACAAACGCTGCTTTTGTATGCGCTATTAAAGCGTCTACCTCAGGATAACATTTTGCCACAAGATTGAGAGCATGAATTTTACATGTAATGTGTAACAAGTTAACAGAATGCTTTTTGAGAGACCGGCCTACAGAAACCATGTTTGCGGCACCATCACTCATAAACATCAACAGTTGGTTTGTTGAAAGTTCATACTTTTCCAATGTATTTAACACTAACTTTACAATTACTTCGGCAGTACATTGTTGTATTCGTCTGGAAGCCAATAGAATTGAAGGTGACGATTGATATGGTTCCATTTTACGTGCCATTATATTAACAACCGAATGTTTTTTACGATCTGTCGTTTCGTCCACATAACCACTTTTTTTTTTCTTTCAACTCCGATTTAATTCTTATTTCAATATATTCACGAGCAGATGGCACTATCCTTCGTAAAGATGTCCGACTTGGTAATTTGTACTCCGAATAGTTATTCCAAAACAAGACAAACGCTTCCTTGTCTAGTAAATTAAACGGTATATTAAATACAATAAAAGTAACACAAAAATTAAATATAAATTTGTCGTAGTCTCGTGTGCAAGTTTTTTTTGAAGCATGCCGTTCACTGTTTACGTGCCGTAGACAATCCCTTTTGGACCAACTCATCAACGCGCCATCATACGTTAAGTCAAGAATTTCGGCTAAAAATTCTCTAACCTGTTGGCGTGCGTGGCCAACTCTATTTATCACTTGATATTAATACTTGCTTTTGTAGTGTACGGAATTTCACAGAAACGAAACATGGTAAGGTTGTTCTTCAACGTTATTATGAGGCTTTACCATGCGAAAACGGTCTCTCCACTATATTTTAATTCAATAAAATTCGCGATTTGCAAGAAATCACTATGACAAATGAAGATAGAACTTACAGATTCATTTCAAGAAAGCACCGTGTAGAATTTTCGATTCTAAATATTCCTGAACAAATTTCTTTAGAAGAAAGTTATCTTACACATGTTTCCTATACCGTATACTTTGACAAAACTATAAATCTGATTCCAAGAGACGAAATGAATCTGTGAAGTTAACATCCCGATCGATGTTTATTATAGAATATTAGGAATTTGAAACTGGGGATTTTTCCTGCCGGATATTTATCAAGAACACAAGATGAGGATGCAGATGTATAATTTATTTGCGATTTATCTTTACCAAGATTTATGGATGCCCTCTACATTGTTAGATATTATTATGTTTATCCAGTTCGCGTGTTCTTGGAAGTGCGATTTTTTAAACGCGCAAAACATGCCGAGAATAATAAACTAAGTTAAAGTAACTGGCGATTTTCGTAATCCTGTAGAATGTGATACGTTTATTTTGTTTCCGCAGAACTGTGTTAGTTGGGTAATCAATGTTTTGAATGCAAACCGGTATTAAGAAACTGGTTGTTCTCAAGCAATATCCATAAAAATAATACTGTTTAATATACTCCATACAAATTTCTTGCAATACGTAATAATTTTATTCACACTTAATTCAGCAAAACAGTAAAATCACAGCTTGACGGCAATTAGTAGCGTGCTGGGCGAATATTTAACGATTTGCAGCTTTTTTCTACCTGAACTGCCGAACAGCGTTGAAAATGAGATCGCCGCAGAGCATGCATGCGGAGCTTCATTTTGTTAAGTTTCCTACGTGTCGCACAGCAGTGACAACGGCAATGCTCAGGTGCGTGCGAACAATACATTACATTTGCGAGCATAAATTAATCTGATTGATTCTGAAAATAGCAGCTGCGGCAACTGTTTCATATTCTCTAAGAGCAACAAATTGATAATTGTACTTCAGTTCATTAAATTAGTTTTATTTTAAAGAAATGAATGATTACAAAAATCGAAAAGCAATATCGAGAAGAGAAAGATAAAATCACTAATTTTTCTATATAAAGAGACGTTATATAACAGAAAATAAATGCAAGATTTCATCTAATCCGCCACCCTATTTCCCGAATTGAAATACAGTAAAACCTTCCAATAGCGACCACCCTCGGGGAATCAAGAGCTAGTAGCTACTAAGGAGTGGTCGTTTAAAAGAAAACATAGGAAAATTAAAGCAACTGATATGCGTTTTACATTGTTTATTTACATATGTATTAATATATAATTTTAATTAATCGTGGTGTCAAATCAATTTAACATTATGTATACATATAACTAACCCGGGCAAATATGCGGTAACAGCCAGAGGCGTGACGAGCGCATAAAAGTTTACACATAAAGTAGAAGGTAAGAAATAAATTATAAAACTTGCTGAAACACTTACCGTTTTAAAAGTCTTCCGTGAAATCACAAACTGGGTAACATCTGTTAAATATTTGAATCATTAGATATGTTTCCACAGCTGTTTCAGTCAAGTGAGTACGACGTGCGGAATAAATGTTTTTAATGCCGAAATCGACCGTTTGACATCTAGCAATGTTATATTTCCATATTTAAAATAACTTTTGAAACAACTTAATGCATCTTCACACGCACCTTCACAAATTTGTCTTAATATAAGAAAATCGGGGTCTTTCTCTAAAACACTTTCAAATTTTCGTATTACACACCAATTTGTTTCGCCTTTTACAGCGCATAACTGTGCGTGAACATCATTCACAATTTGAACAAAATCCACTAGCGACATCGAAACATTTTGTAATTTTTCTATTCCCTCCGTTAGTCCGAAGTAATTGTTGTGAATAGTTTGCAAATCTCTCTTAACCTGACAATCTTAAAATATTTCCTGGCTTTTCTTGATTGCTGCAGTTTCTGTCGGATTGAACTTTAAAACTACCTTCTTTACTTGATCAAAATATTTGTTGTAGTAAAACGCAGCCTGCAACCATATACCCCAACGTGTAACAATCGGCTGTGGTGGTTCAGGTACATCAGGACACAGTTTGTGAAATAGTCGGGTAAGTTTTAGGGACTTTAGAAACACTGCCTTTGTACTAGCAATCAATGCATTTACTAGTGGAAAACATGTAGGAATCGTTTGTGCCGCAAAATTTAGAGTATGGATTTTACACGTTACATGTAAGAAGTTACCACTGGGTTCTTTAAGAGATCGGCCCAAAGAAAGCATGTTTGCGGCACCATCACTCATAAACACATTTCTTTAATTCACTCACAAATAAAGTTCCTCGCTTGCTGTTTGTTGAAACTCCAAAAGCTAATGGGCTTTCGTAAATACGAGCATATCCCACTGTTTATTATCGTTTATTGTACGGGGGTTGGCTGTAACGACAAATTATAGACGCCGTGAAAGCTTAACGCGTAGGATTGTTTGTTTGCGTTTAAATTTTCGCTCGCTGCAGTCGCGAATGTCATTACGCAAATAAATTGCTCGTATAATGCGGCGCTTAGACGATGACGATTGTAAATACGTTTGTATATGTTTTTACAGCGCTTTATCGAACGCGAAACGACGAAAGATGAGTGGGATATTCGTTAATCTCTGCAACATTGTATACGCGAATTTACAGCTTTACCAACTGCGACCGATGGTTATTCGTCTCTGTATCGTAGATTTAAGCAATCAGCAGATAATTAGTGTTAGTTCTCAGAAGGCATTGTGATCAAAACGGAATTTGTAGGCTAATAGAGTTTATTTACATTCATTTATCTTTTGGCGTGCAATGTAATGTAGTGGATTCGTTTTTAGAATTACAAAAGCATATGTGTAATGTGTATACAGATACATCGATGTGATCAATATTGGTTCGAATACCAATATCCCAGCTGCTATTTTGTGATATTCTCTTTAGAATCCAAACAAATTTTATAAGATGTTTGAAGCTGAATCGTAGCTAATATCTGATTGGAACACATTGCCTTTATTGTCCACGGGCCTATTTAAACATAATTGATATAAGCAATATCATTAAGAAACACTTGTTGCCAATTTTTTAATTACTAGCTGTAAGTAGAACTTGGAAGATCACTATTTCAAGGTATTTTCGAGGATGGAAACATTGCAGATATTTATGATGTATCAGAAATGAAGTTATGGTCCAACAACACCCTAAAACTGTTCCCTAGGATGATTCTCCATAAATTTTGATGGAATAAGAAATTAACATCAAAATTTAACGTTTACGGGCTCTCTCTATGTTAGTACGTCACGTAAAAGCCCTGCATTCTTTTAAATGACCAAACTTGAATTAATCTTAGTCTTGAAATAAAATTCTAACATTTCGACACTTGAAATTACTTTGAAAATGTACGTCTTCTCAAATTAAAAAGGGACGATTGTCTTGGCGTCTTTTTGCTCCTTTGTTACCGATAGCATTTGTCAGGTATAAATCACGGACAATTGTCATACACATTTCGAATAGACAATATTTTATATTCTTACCAATCAAATTTTCAATCAACTAAAATCTATTATCTTTAAAGATACCATATTGCTGCCTGTAATATGCCTTACGAGTTCGCGATCTAATGCCTAACGACTACTTGGCGTTCATATTTTACGGTTGCCGATATTCGCCAGGTAGTCGTTAGGCATTAGATCGCGAACTCGTATGGCATATTACAAGCAGTAATATGGTATCTTTAATTGAGCACCACTTGGTTATAAGTTATAGCCAAGTAGTACTTAATTTGCCAAATACTTTTAAAGTCATAATAGAATTTATTCTCTACGTGTTTGTAGGAAAAAGTTACGTAAAAAACGAACATTTACATTGGCTCGAGATTTACCTAATAAAACACCGGGGACAAAGGTGTATATAGGTTGCCAGACCGAAATTTGGCTGAATGTCACTCCACATGGCGCTAATGACAGAGATTTGACATATTGCATTTTTAATGTAACAATATAGATTTCGCGTCATTGTACAGTAAAGGTATGTTTAACAAAGTATCTTAAAGGATTCCTTACATATCTTGATGATACTTTAGCAATATTAGCTTTATACTACAACATTAACTAAAGCGAATCTAGCGTAAATTTTACTTAAATCAAAAATAAAATTATTCAGTACAGGATTTTGTTTATTTCTTTTGCATGTGCGAAACGCTATCAACTTTATCTTCTAAATAGATATGGGTAGTAGTCGTACAGTAAAAGTATTAGGAGGACTACCTAGGATAATTTTTAAATGAATGAGGGAGAAGACAGGTTTTAGTGGCATTTGAACGATGGGGTGATGGCTACAACATGGTTAATACTATGAATGATACAAATATTTAATTTTCCTCCAATTAAGTAGGCGTGAGAAATGGCGTATTGAAGTATTGATGTCTTGTATGACCGATGGTAATACTTGACAGAGGTTGTCTCAGGATCTTTTGGCATATACGACCGATTTGATCTTCAACTATTCCTAGTTTATTGGTATGGTATTTTAAAGTTGCTGTCTTTGGCGAGCCTGATTTTGTCCTAGCATACTTTTTTGCTTCTTTGACCAGTTTATTTACCTCTTCATTTCCTTCAATCCCTTGGTGGCTTGGGGCCCACCGTAATGTAAAGTGGCTATTGCGTCCCACTTGCCTTAGATTATGTACACATTTACTTTAACAGCCTTCAGTGCTGCCTGATTATTAGTAAATGCATCTATGGTTGTACCTCGAATCCCTTTCTTATGATTCTTTATGGCGCAAGAATTTAAAGCAGAAATATCTGCTTGAAATATGTTAGTATGGAGTACCATAGGCATTTTTAGGTAGTAGTTAGGACCACTAATTGCGTAGAGATCATATCCTTTGCATTGTGAATCAGGTAGTTTATGTTGGGATCTTCAAGGATTTTTAGATCCCATTTATGATCTCCAGCATCTTAGAGTGCATCAATATCTTTTACTGTAAAATATTTTTTGTGGCAGTTGAGTCACGATTCATTATATAGAATGTTACCATTAGTACTATGTTTGTAAATAGCATTCACAAACGAACTTATTCTTAGACAACTTCTTCAGTTAGACACTTTTTCTTTAAGTGCGTCCTTCTATATCCTAGCTGGATACGTTCAATTCAAGAAACACTAATCGCATTATTTCCTATTTCGGATCAAACGAATTACTTCTGGATAACTTCTTCGAAGAGAGAAGGTCGACTTCTCGACGTCCAAAGCTAACTTAGTTGTGTCGACTTTCCTACTTCATCGAATTGACAACAACGGGCAAAAAAAGGGAGAAACCTCGCATTCGACCGTGGAGCATTTATACGAATCCTGTTCTGTCTTCTGGGAAGAAACGCGTGCTCGTAGCATGACGTGAAAGTGATAAAACAATTTGTTGGATGTGCTAGGGTGCGCCGATGCCGTACGGTGACGGCAACGCAAAGCAGTTATTTCGCAGCGTAGACCGGCAAATAAGACGTGGCAGGAATTGCGAAGATTTGATCACCGTTGACGGAGAAAGGACGTGCAGAATCACGGTCGTGAAATGCTGAAGAGCGCGGTAGCAACCGGAAAGAGCAGAGGAAAGGGAACGTAATCAAATTTATGTGACATTTGGTTTATGGCCAGGCCACGACTTCCTCTGACGCCAGAACATTTTTCGCGTTATGTGCGCGGTGGATGATGCAATATATTTAATGGCATTTAGACGATATAGGAAGTGTGAAAAATAAATAAAAAAATCTTTTTACAGAGTTAAAGCAGAGCGTTTAAAATCGTAATAAATCAATTTTCTGTATCTGTGAAAAACACGGATCTTGGAGTTTCGTAATTTGAAATTTTACACATTGAAGACATTCATACGACTAAAGCATCTACGTTGGATGGCTGTCCCGAAAGAGATGACATCGAATAAAGTATTTGATATTGATGTTATATGATTCGTTATTTTGTCAATCAGTTGAAAAGGAATAGATATATAACAAGAAAGCATTAAATTTTCTAACGCAATTACATTGTTTTGGATTGTCATGTTACGAATTTAAAAATCTACGTAAGAGAAATAATGATTAGGGACAAAGCTAGCTTTCGTCACTTCATACTTGTAGATTTACTGCAACTGAAAGTGAAAAACTATTACTTTAAACTCTAAGCAATTTCTGGACAACGATGTATTAAAACAAATTTTAGAATGGAATGCATAGCAGTTGTAATCTAAGCAACTAGCATCCATCAACTCAGCTGAATCAAATTATATTATATATAATCAGTAACATTATCTGCCCATTGGGTGTGGAGGTGTCACAAATACAAATATAAATGCAGCCATAAAAAATATAACACTACTTGTTATTTATGAATAAATCTTGCTCAATCTTCTTATTCCTTCGTTCTGGGTCATTTCTTGTTTTCTTGGACATTCCGCTATTACATTTTCACACAGTATCTGTAAACAGCTGTCCTGCCTTCTCTTGCCAAAGGTATGTGAAGAGATTTTCAAAAGTAAAGGAAAGTCATTAAATAAGTCACAAACTGTTGTGGGAAAGCTGAGAATAGCAGAGAGCTATTTTCCGTATCTGTCATTGGGGGGCAGCACTATCCAGTTTAATGATAATCAAGTGACAGTTGACGTGCGCGTATGCAAGCAGTGTTAAAATGGCGACCGTGCTCGAAGAGTGTACTGGGGAAGAGCAGCGTACTGCTGTGCGTTTTTTCTGGGCAAAAGGACTCCTTGCAAAAGATATCCATAAGGAAATGTCTCCTGTTTACGGTGAAAAGTGTTTGTCGCGTAAAGCCGTGTATAACTGGGTCGAGAAATTCTCACAAGGGCGCTCAAAAGTTGTTGACGGTCAGCGAAGTGGCCGCCCCGTTCAGATTGCGACAGATGCAACACTTCGAAGGGTGGAAGAGATGATTCGAACTGACAGGCGGGTAACAATAGACAGCATAGCATCTGCAATAGGGTGTTCTCATGGTTTAGCCTGATGCACGATCGTTTGAATTTCCGAAAAGTTTGCTCACGGTGAGTTCCTAGACCACTGACCGAGGAACACAGAAGGATTCGAATGGGCTTGTCCTTGCAACACCTCTCTAGGTACGCAGAGGAAGGGGAGGACATGCTTAACAGGATTGTTATTGGTGATGAATCATGGGTGCACCACTGCCAACCCGAAACAAAGCGTGCTTCAATGCAATGGAAACGTCCTTCTTCACCGTCAACAAAGAAATTCAAGGTTGTGCCCTCAGCTGATAAGGTTATGCTTACTGTGATTCTCAAGGAGTGCTCCTAGCCCATTTCCGGAATTGAAATGAGAACGTGACTGCTGAATCATACTATAGAGTTTTGTTGTTGCTTCAGGATGCAATTCGACGAAAACGTCCAGGCCTACTGACGAGAGGAATATTGCTGCATCAGGATAACGCCAGGCCGCATTCGGCCCAGTTGATCCAGGCGAGAATTGAAGAATTAGGGTGGGAACTTCTTCAATATCCGGCTTACAGTCCCGACCAAGCCCCAAGCGACTATCATCTGTTTGGTCCACTAAAAAAGCATCTTGGCGGAACACATTTCGAGAGTGATAATGATGTTCAACAAGAGGTACGCAAGTGGTTCAGACGGCAGTCCAAACACTTTTATGCAGCAGGCATTGGGGCATTAATAAAGCGGTGGGATAAGTGTATCAATGTAGATGGAGACTATGTTGAAAAATAAACCTTGTTTTTGGCTAACTATTTCTCTTATTACTTTTATAATAGCTTTTTGTGACCTACTTACTGACTTTCCCTCGTATTTATATTTGTGGTACGATAAATAACAGAGAAAATAACAGCAACAAATTCTAAATTATATGTATATGCAATTGATTTAAAAAAAGTATTTGATAGCATATATCGTGAGGAAATCTGGAAGGTTCTAAAGGAAAAAAAAATAAGTGGGAAAATAATAAATACCGTACAAATAGGAGGAGGAAGGACGGATAGTTTTATTATGAAAAAAGGTGTAAGGCAGGGAAGCATTATAAGCCCGCTCCTATTCATCACAGTCATGGACCATATATTAAAACAAGTAAATAAGGATGCAAAAGGAATACATCTGGGATATAGCAAACTAAGGCAAGCAGAAATCAGTGAGCTGCGAATAATAAAAAAGAGCTGGAAAAAAGAATCAAAAAATGGGTAGAAATATTGGAAAATATTCGGTTTGAGAATAAACCCACAAAAACCAGAAATTATGGCAATAGCAAACGAAGCGGATAAGTCAGAAATACAAATGGATGGCACAAAAATAAAAGAAGTGAAAAAATTTAAATATTTAGGGAAACTATACGGAAAAAAAGGTGAAGAGTGTAATTAAAAACTAGTGCCTCAGCAGTTGAGATGGTTTGGCCACTTAGTGCGTTTGTCGGGAGTTAAAAAAAAGTAGAAGTAAACAAAAAAGAAATGGTAAGTAAGAATTACTATATACAAGTAACAGAAACAAAAAAAAATCTTTTTAACATAAAACCAACAACAAAATTTTAAATTTAATGGATTTTAAGAAAATGCAACAAGGAAGTCAATAAAGAAATTATTGAAATGTAGAAAATATGGATTCGAATATAAGAAAAAAAGCCTCTATATATGTATATTATTTTAATTTAAGAAACGGCCAAGAAAAGCTTTATTGTGTGTACTTTATAAATGTACGAGGTTGGCGCCATAAATCCTCGACCTGATATATAAAAAGTAAACTTGGTAAGATGCTACAATTTTTATTTTTCAATATAATCTCCCCTAACTTCAACAAATTTATTACAACGATCAATTAATAATTCTATGCTCTTGCAAAAATAATCTAAAGATTTTTCCTCAAAATGCTGTATTACAGATGCTTGAAACTCATTATCGTTCTTAAAACGACGTCCCCTAAGGTCTCTTTTTAAATGAAAAAATAAATAATCACCTAGAGTCATGTCCGGACCATACGGTAGATGTTCCAATTCTTGAAAGTCACATTCGCGGATGGCAGCTTGTGAAATGGCGGCAGTATGGACGGGTGCATTGTCATAGAATAATCGAACACCTTTTGTCAATTTTCCCCGACATTTTGCACGAATATTGTTTCTCAATTTATGTAGCAAATTCCTTCACTTTCAAAACGGCGATCTGCTAATACCATTTCTTCAATAATTGAATAGTTTTGAGGCGTTATCAGTTCAATTGGCCGACCGGGACGCTCATCATCTTCAAGAGATTCTTGTTCCAAACGAAAACATTTTGCCTACTTTTACTAAACATTTAATGACCGCGCGATACTCAATTTTCGTTACCTGAGTCATTTTCATACACTAGTTACGTTGTCTGGCTGGCTACTAAAAACTACTACTTTTCGAGCTGTAATTGATATAGTGGAGGCCTCGCACATGTACAACTATCACGTAACGGAGATTAAACACGCTAGAACCTGTGTAAACCTGTCAGACCGAGAATTTATGGCGCCTACCTCGTACATCACGTAGGAGGTACTATCCCATGTCTGAACCACAATATTTTTTTCTCTGTTAGAGACATAGCTATTAAATTAATTTTAGTTGTCAACTGGTACATTATATTGTATAAGCTATATTATTTATAAAAATTTATTTATAAAAATAAATAATTTATCTTTCTACTAGGAGCAGAGCATCTTCTAGCTTACATTATATCCAAATGAATTTATTACGAATAAATACGAGTTTATGATTACCATATACCATACGAGAATTCGACATAAAAGGATTTTAGGTATAAAAATTACGTTTGTAAAGGTATGAATAAGGTTGTCCCAGACTGTATATTACATCTCCGACGAAGAAGAAATAACAGAAGAGGACGAAACGAAACGGATGGACAGACTCTCGGCGTTCGCCTCTCGAACTTGATTGGCAGTCGAGGCACGTAATACGAAGTTTAAAGCGGTCGATCTACAGCAAAGAACTGCTGAGTATTCGATTAGATACAGTTACGATTAGATTTCGATTCGCTTATATGTATACATAGGAGAGGAGAACGCTGGAAGGTTGTTCTTCTTCGTCGTACACGAGGACGGATTGCTCGTTTTACGCGTCGCCGAGATGTTCCCGAGACGATAGAGCCATTCATTTACATCGGCGATCGGTGGGTTAGTTAGTTAGTTACGATTACGATCCAACAGGATCGTTCCATCAGGATCGGATCTGGAACGTCAGGGAGAAATATTCGCTCGTAAGATTACGTTTTCGTATGAGAATGGCAGGAAGAGGTTAGTTCTAATTGATTCCGCAACCTAGATGCTATTGGGAACGCCGGACGATCTACTTAATGATATTGATGCTAACGAGTAACATTATAGAGAAGAAAAAAGATTGCAGGAATCTATTAGGAATTGCGAAAAATATAGATTAAACGTATTAAGAAGATAAAATAAATAAAAAATTCTTTGAAGTTCAAGCGCGAATATTTTAATAGCGTTTATAATTTGAACAATGAGAGTTAAATTAATACAATGTATCCTAAGACTGTAAATACCGGACATTGTAAGTTTCCAAAGACGTAAATATATGTTTCAACCCACTTTTGTAATTTCTTGAAAAATTCTTTCATGTTTTAAAACCAACTATTAACTAATAAATTGCTTTATTTGAGGATAAAAAAATCAACTCCAAGAAGCTAATTACTTTATTTTCTTTATTGTAGAATATTTGTGAAGGTCTATTACAAATTTTCTCATTTTCCTTTTTTACAAGATTAGAAAATAATTTTTGGAAATATGAGTTATTTTGGGATGTCATCGGGACCAAACAATATAACGTAGAGGAGAAGCATCGGTTTTGGGATATGTTGTAGCTTTCGGAAACATTTTTCACAACAAAGTTGAAGAAGCTAAGAACTAAAGCCCCTCGCATATTCAGGAAATGTCAATGTATTCCACGATTTACATAAACCAAGGTCGGTTTATTTAATATACTGTTATGTTCAACGCTGTATCTACGACAACAACAACTTCTCTCAGTTGTCACTTCGGAATGACTAAATGTCAGGCTGGCCACTCGTTGGTAACTAAATATCCCTCTTGCGGGGATAAATGGAAATTTCCTCGTTACCATCCAGTTGGCTGAGGAAACCAACTGGCCTTGGAGCGAGGACATTTAAAATATAAGTCCAGATAAGGACGAGTGTGGGGTAGCATGGACAAATCTACTCGTCAGTTAATTTTTCTATTCACTTATTTCGTCCAAATTAATGTAGAAATCGTCTGGAATAAGCAACAGCGTAAATTGAAAGGTACAACAAATAATATTTCATCAATTAAATCTTTATCTGAAAGGTTTCTGTAAATTAGTAGTGGATTTTCACGTTTAAAGCTTCTTGGTGACATTCTGGATCACAGAATCTTCGAGATCCGACCTCCGTGTTAAGCCACTGTATTCGCTCTCGTATGCTGTTTGCAGAAATAATATCATTTGATCGGAATTCATCGTAAAAGTTTCTATTTGGGTTAAATTATCAAAATTGGCTGTGAAATAAAACAATCGCCGGTCTTTCGCGATTTAAAATAAAAGAAAGATGAACGACGCCATAATTTTTCATCAATCTTTATTCAGCCTTGGTTGAATCAAAGTGTGTCTTATCTCCGATCCCTATATAAAGTGCACGATTGTGAAATCAAAGTCTTTATTGAAGAGAAAAGGGTTAAATTTCCAGTACAGGCAGTTTCCTGTGGTGGTTATATAAACAGAGAGTTTATATACATCGGCATCGTTCAAAAGTTTAAGGTTAGTTACTTTTGAAATCTTAAAATTCGTTAATTTCATTTTACTGAGTTGGAAATTCGTTCTAAAATTGCCGGAAGGGTATCCAGGGATACCCCTGAACCTACAAGAATCGTTAATTCAATTTAAAATTAGAAAATTTAACAATTTTCCCAAAAATCCTCCGAGAAAGATATTTCAATACTTTGGAAACGTAGTAGCGAATACATATTTCAGTAGCGGCTGGTGGTGACGTAAATGGGAGTTCAATTACAAAGCTTCGATTGCTTCGTGTATTTTCGTTGCATACTATAACGGAAATACACGAGTAAATATTTGAACATTTCAATTTTCATATGCACACTCAATACTACAACCAATAACTGTAAAATGAACTACAACCCATTTCATTTATTTCTATGTATAAAGCTAATGTGTAAATATTACTTTATTTCTTTTTGCTAAAGAGTTAATCTGTGAAAATACTTTAATAAATGTAAAGAAAAGCGACTTACATCTTTTAATTAGTAATCTGAACTCCTAGAATTGAATGAAATTCACTGAGCTTACCATCAGGTAGAACTAAAACAAATTTGTTTAGATGACACTACTCCACAAGGCATTATTCCGCACTCACCGTCGTTATTATTGCAATTTTCATTAAGATTAAAAACATAATTCATTTTGGATGTCATTTTCCCCGCTCACCAAGCACGTTTGTCACAATAATTGTTTACCGAACGCCGCGACGCCTGCCGGCCAAGTTTCCAACGGGATTTGCACAGTAGGCGTCAAAGCAAAGGACCGTACAGTAGGTGCAACTAATACTGTCCGTATAATAATCACATCTAAAGTTGGATTATTACCCAATCCGAAAAAATACATAAGAGATATATTATTTGATGGAGAAATCATTAAGATTAATTTGGTTTTAATTCATGTCCTAGTTTCCTTGATTTTCGTGAAAGATTTAATTCAACCGAAGTGCCTCGAAGTCATCGAGAGTCAACATTTCGACTTGCTACATGATTTAGCGTGGTTCAAACCAATGGAGTGTGTTACAATACGACACATCCATTGAGGTAAACTATTAGGTAACAGAACAAGAAAATATCAATAGAGAAAAGAACTAAAGGGAAATAACAAGTGTAACAATGAACACAAAACGAAAATAAAAAAATATAAAGAAGAAAACTAGGAAAATATGAAAAACAAGGAAAAGAATAACAATAAATAAATAAATCAAAGTCATATGTATATAGAACAACGTCAAAGATAATTTGATGATTAATATTTCCGTTTAGTAAGAAGAAAGGCATTTTAATGTATTACATTTTAACATAACTGTTAAAGAAAGCATCTTGAAACTTCATCCAATTAAAATCCAGAGTGTTGTGTGTATTTATAACGAATGTTAAGATCTGCTGAAATTGAATATAATTTCTGAAAGTGCTTGTTATACTTTCAGAACCAACTTCCCTAACTCTGTCTCTTCAGTGATGTTATTTTCGAAGTTGTTTCGAACATGATAATATAACCGTCGTCAATTATTACGAACTGAGATACTAACAAAAACAAACTCGAACATTGCATACAATATCACCGGGAATGTAATTGTTAATTTGTATAATATCTATGAAACTGTTAGGAGTACATTAACCAAGGCAGAACCGAAATAAAAATAAACAAGCGCGATTTAAATCACTTGTTTGGAATTTGTGACACTATAATTCAGCTTCAACGGCGCATGACTCCTCATTAACTTATATCTGTGAAAACAACGGCGCTCCCGAAATAAACCCTCGAAATCCGTCCCTAAGAGCCTTAGAAATATTATTGTAGAAAACGAAGGTATGCCGCACGTGAATGGGCTATTTATAAAAATAGTTTTCGTTTTTGTTCCCGTTATGGTGGTGCGGTGCGGTGGTGTTGGTTAAGTACCTGGCTTGTTTGTGTATATACATATGTATATCCTACAAAGATACGTTAAAATGTATATATACACAACGCACACGGAAGATAGATATTTATATAGACGGGTATATTTACTTGGACACCTGGTGGATCGCTTAATAAATAGTATAGACGTAGTAGTAGTTGATTTAAACAGACACCCCTACTGACACATTCAACGTTTAGGGGATTTCGGTCCCGTTTCCTTTGAAAACGCACGGCGCATTCATACGGTCGATTGCCCACGGATCCTAGAATGCGTATACAAACTCCTAAACGCAGGCAGGTTCATTTGGTCAATGTGCAAGGCTGCACAGGCGACGCTGACACGAGAAGCGAACATATGGAACGCATTCTGTTCTGCTAAGCTTGTCCGAACGATTTAATTTTCGGCAGATTATCTCCGGTCCGCCAGAAAATTGAAAATCAATTGCAAGGAGGATTTATATTGGGGTGAATCGTATTAATCTCGCGAAAAAAGGTCTCTTTTTCCTGTATAAACGATTTAGAAAGGTTTTTTTTATTATTAAAGATAATTTTTTGTTTCTCTAATCTCACCATTGGATTCTTGTAAACCGAAAAAAATAGAGGGTTGAGTAATTGAAAGAAATTGTGCGTTACGTGCTAAGAAGGAGAATCTTAAAGAATTGAATAATATAGAGAAAAAGGTAAGAATCCACGATCTAAATTTCGTCGTCTTTCATGTAAAAGATTTGCGATTAGGATGTTTTGACAATTCCGAAATATTGATTGGTGGCACGTCTATTGCTCTGAGGTTTAAAGTATCATAGTTATATTGCGTAAATCAAAAAGGACATTCGCGAAGATGAAAACGTTGTACTAACGTTTTATACATTTATTAACAGAACACTTACATCTAACAAGAATCTAACCCAGGCTTCCTTAAGAGTGCCCCGCGGCACCGTAGAGAGTAAACAGGGACGTCGCGACGCACTCCTGCGAACGCGGGCAGACATAGCGGTCTGAAACGTTCTAGAGTGAACATTTCGAAAAGGCTTCGAAGCTAATGGAACTTTCTAGAAAATCTAGACTAGATCGTTCCCGTAGCTTGTAGAACTTTCTAGAAAGATATGGGACATTCTCGAAGCACAGAATATTCCAGAAAAGTATGGAACTTTCGTGAAGTTTATAGAACTTTCTTGTAGACCTATATAGCATACTACCGTATATTATCGGAGTTTCGCGAAAGTTCTAAGTAAGGGGGGTGGCTAGTATAAATACATACAGTACCACTTTGGCGAACCAGTTCAGTTCCTAAATAACAATCGTAGAAGAAAAGTAAACGGTTTTAAGACGCCTCCTATCAGAGGAGCTCCCCGTTTGTTTCAGCATGTCGCTTTATGTTTTCGTAAAGTCGTAGGAAAATGGAAATTTTTTTATTAAATAAGCAAGTCGACAGTTCAAGTGACACTCTCACTTGAACTGTCGACTTGCTTATCAAGCATCGACAAGTGGTGGGGTAGCAAAGAAACGGAAATATCGTAAATGAGATGATAACTATTTGAATTTTGGCTTTACTGCAATGCGGTAGAAGTAAACAATGAAGAGAGACCGCAGTATGTGCTCTCTACATATGCTTGAAAATAACCATAATGTTGATAATATAAAGTTAATTAAAAACGTAAAGAGTATTGTTCAATTAAATTGTTATGAAGGCATGGAAATTTACAAAAACAAAAATCACTTAATGAATTCA
The DNA here is from genome assembly GCA_029619315.2 of Dynastes maya. Classification (NCBI taxonomy): domain Eukaryota; kingdom Metazoa; phylum Arthropoda; class Insecta; order Coleoptera; family Scarabaeidae; genus Dynastes; species Dynastes maya. The sequence goes on from JAROYE020000005.1 coordinate 44,885,176, forward strand.
GATTGAGGACCACTAAATTCTAGCCTTTATCCTTTGTTACATCGTGTTTAGTTAATTACAGGTGTAATGGTAACCATGTGCAATGAACCGCTTCATTGAAAAACAAGGATTTTAATAACTCACGTCATCCTCACCATTTACATTTTAATTTAGGGTTTATCTATTACTTATCTTTAGATTTGCATTTTAGCCTTAATTATAGCCCTGTACAATGAATTGGCTCTTCCAGAAACACTTAAAGATGAAGGGTATATATATATATATATATAATTAAGATATAATTAAAGATGACTATGCTTATTTTAAATTTACATAGTGCATAATTTATTTGCGATATAAGGTTAGTTCTTCATTTAGTTTGTTAATTCAGTTTTATTGCTGATGATAGCTTGGCTATCGAAACGTGGATCCAGTACGAGTTAAGTATTGTGGTAAGGGTTTTAGTGAACTGTTTCAGTGTTCCAGTGCCACAGATTTAGAGTACCCGATTAGTTCTTGATTCAATTTTAATAAATGTGAGTTTCACATTGTGAGGTTTATCTTAAGAGTTGTTTTAATTTCTGTGCCTGATTTATGTCATTGTACACATATTTTGAAAAGGGCGCCAGGACAAAATACTACACTTGTAAGTGCGCCGCGGACTGATAAAGTTTGGGAACCCCTGATCTAACCGAAACCTATGCCTCTTGATTGACTGATTGTTGCCATAAGCAGGATTCATCTTTACATCCTTAACACTGCGGCCTAATGGACTTCTTGTACTATTCCTGCTTTGATTTCGTTTTACGTAAACAGGTTAGTTCCCTCGATCAGGTTTAAGAGCCTATGCAGTGAATCTTTCCAGTGGTAAATCAGTTGCACTTTGCAAAGCGAATCTGCGCTGCGCATTCGAAAATAATATGAGAGACTGTTTCTCTTCGTTACAAAATCTGCATTCATCTTTGTTGATCCCCATCTTGTGCAGTTTTTACTTTTTAATCTTAACAGAGGAATACCTCGAGAAATATGAATACTCTGAAAAAAATCGTCATACCATTGTTCGCCTCATCGGGGGGCACAAAATCACGATTTTAGTTTCCACATGATGGCGCTATAATCGGTGAAAATAGGGTAGCTTCATTTTTTAAAATAGAAACCCCTACTTTTTATTACACATTGCAATTTTATGCTAAAAAGGAAATAACTTTTGTCTGAAACATTCTTTTGTTAATTTCGTAGATGGCGCTGTAATCGGTAAAAAAGATTACCTTTATTTGTCTTAATGGAATCTTAAATTTATTGGTTTGATAAAATTCCAGCTTTCTAAGATACTGATTTTATGAATTGTTAATTTTATAAAATGATGATATAATAATTTTTTTTTATTAAAAAATATGAGAATATTTCTTAGAAAAATTAAGTGTACTCTGTTATACCAATTAGAACGCCATCTAGGGCAAAAGTAAGCACTTATGTTTCAAACCAAAATTACTTGGTCGGTACTCTAGAATCATGATATATATCATGCAATGACAAATGGGTTTCCATTAAAATAAATAAAGGTAATCTTTTTCGCCGGTTACAGCGTCACCTACGAAATTAACAAAGGAATGTTTTAGACGAAAGTTACCTACTTTTTAACGTAGAATTGCCACTAAAATCGTCATTTTGTGGCCCCCGATGAGACGAGTGGTGTGACGAGTTTTTTCGTAGGATACATATTTCCCGAGCTTATTCCTCTGTTAAGATTAAAACGAGACACTCGGTATATCCGACCGAGCTGATGAATAATATCCGCTCTAACGTCGAGATAGAAGTAATTTTTAATTGCTTCGACTCTACGACTGAGACTTTCTTTTCTTATCACTACCATACGTGGAAACGAGCCGATGTTGTAGCGGTTAAACGTAGATGACATAAATGGTCTTCTCCCAGATCTATAAGACGTTCGTGAGCATCGAGAAAGCATATCGAGGAACGGATTATTCCATTTGAAATTCATGAAAACAATATAAAGTCACTGTGTGCGCTCGCTAAGACCTCGCCGTAGCGGAGGAGAGACGCTACAAATAAATATGGAGATGTTTCGTACACATTTATGATATCACAATCAAAATGCGGCGGTGAAGAGGACGAGAGGGGAAAGGAAATGTTAAGCTCGTGCTCTGGAGACGATCACGAACATGTTCTCATATACATAATATAGTACTAACATACATACTTACATTGGTTTAACTAAACTGATCGCATTATATTAAGCTGACTGGTTGTACATACCTATTTAAATTATTATGCAACTCGGGCTGAATTGTAATAGTAATTGTGCTTCCCTGTGGTCTACAGACAAAGAAATAGTGGAAAAGAATAGAATATACCCATACCAGGTTAACAAATCGCGGTTTCTTAACATTAGTATGGTAGGTCTATTTTGCCGTTCCACTAAACCGAACGGATTTATTATCGCATTTGTGCCACACATTTATTAGCGAGTGTATCACAATGATCCAAGAAGGGTTTTTAAACTGCAATAAAAAAACCCACACGAAAGACTGTTTATGTTGGGCAAAACTTTGATGGAGTTAAAAAACTAGGTCTATCTCTTTTATAGTTTCTATAAAAATGAGGACAGACACAACGAGTAACTTTTATGCTTTTCTTTTTAAATATACTATAAAATTAAATATAAGGTTTGTGGAGAATAATTAATTTTAGGTTCTTTCTTCAAAAAAAAAAATAAAAGAAGAAGAGGAAAGCTGATTAAAGGAAGTTATTTTAATATTATTCTATTTTGTCGATATCTAAATGTATTTCTTCCTTTTTGTTTGTCGCCAATAATTCTCTTCAGGAGTGTCTTTTAAAATACTCCAACGATATTCGCCATGTATCTTGACGTATTTTTAAGGACTATCTAAAAGTTATCTTACTAATTCTTTATTAAAGATAAATAAAACAAATGGTGATCCACAAATAGGCAACTAGGCAAAATAAAACATAGCTAGATCGCTTTGATTTGTCGAGAAACATATAGATTTTGTATTATTTTTAATTTGCCTTGAATCTAAACAAAGAGGCATTTTGCCTAAAATCCCGTCTCTACTTATGATAGATTTCCTTTTTAAAGTGTGTCCTCTAACATTCACTAAGCAAAAGTACGTCTTCTTCATTATGCTCAACAGCATTGGTATACCAAAATCCAAATATTTTCGTTTCTTGATCTGACACGAAAAATCTACAAAATCTACTGCTGGTTTTATGATTTCCGCAGAAATCAATTTCAGGAAAAGCTTGTGTGACATTGGCGTTCTTTTTGTGATATACTGATTATTAAAGCACTTCAAAGATGTATCGAAACTTGTTGGCATATCTTCAACTGATGCTTTATAGTCGAGCAAGCAATATTTCAAATCTGTACTTAATACTTAATATTCAGGTTGTTCATTATTAAACATTTTGTGAAGATTCATTGCCGGCCAGTATTTCATTTAGAGATATCCTTCTAGCATTTGTGACTACGGCGCACAGGATTTTGAATCTTCTCTGGAAACTTTGGAAATTTTCTTTTGTTATTTATGTTAAACAACTTCTAAAAGTCTTTTATGAAATTTACGCCATTCGCCATATCCAATCCAGAATTTAATTTCCTATTACATCTAAGTAACAACAACAACAACCTGCACTGACGAGGACACATATGTAAAACAATAATACGATAGTGGCAAAGGTTTTTTTTACATACAGCAACTTATATTGTGTTGGAATTTATCTGCTAGAGTGACGCTTTTCCGACGCCTTTCTTCACTCTGGAGCGGCCTATATAGTCGAGACCTCCTTCTGTAGTTCCTCCCTCTCTGCCGCCGAGGTTTTGTTCGGTAAATGTATCTTCAGCCAACAATAATCCCGGGGAAACAACTTCTCTTTGCCCTGATGTCTTTCGGTCGTTAATTTTTATATTTAAAGTATCTTCTTTCAATAAACAGAAAATAATTCTATTTTGTCTTCGTAATAATTTCCCAAATTTGACGAGTCGTCAAGGTTGCTAGAGGTGTGTATGTATTACCTTGCCGATACTCGCTAATGTCAGTTAGTTAGACAATAGATTGCAAACTCTAGTAGAATGTTATAGTCCGTAACACAAATGTACTAAAAGAAAAAGAAATTTAGTGAAATGTGTATTCTAAGAATATTAAATATTGTCAAATTGCAGGTGCAATCGGGAACAGAAGAGTAAAGAGACGCCAAGACTGTCGCGGCTTTTTAGTTTAAGTTGTATTTGAGGGAAAACATGGTTAGCTTCAAGGTAATTTCCATTGTTAATAGTGTTGAAATTTTATTTCAGGTGTAGGTTTGAATCAAGTTCATCATTCGATTTTTTTTATGATATCAATTTATTCATTTAATCTGCCGAGAGAGTATTTAATTGATATTTCCGAATCTACGGAAAGAAGATATTTATAAAACCGTTACAAAGTTCAAAATATAACATTACAATACATACGTATTTAACAGAGAAAACTATATTTCACACATTCACATTGCATGGTAGGTGTCCCCACTACAATATTCTCTCCTCTGTTAGATACGTAGCTATTAAATCGTTTTTTATTGCTAACATATATAAGGAAATATTTATAAACAGTTTTAAAAATTTCATTGGCTATATGGTTACAATAATGTACCATAAATAATTTATAACTTTATGACCATAAATTCTATTTCTATTATCCCCACCTTAATATTTTATGAGTATTCAAATAGCAACTAATCCTACCTACTTGCGTCCATTTTAGCATTCTAATATATCTATAGACACGAGGAAAATTACCGTTTGAAGCATGCAACAGTTAAATTCCACCAGTGTGAGTTTTACTCAGTTTAATTTATAGCGCCAGTAATCTGTTAGGCGTTGTATTTCATGTTTAACATATTCACCATAGCCGTACAGTATTTTAGTACTTGTCTGGCCGAAAGAAAAAATAAATTTAAATGATGCCTAAGTACAATGTTTACACATACCTTGCCAGAGAGAATTGATACTTAGTCCGGGTATTTCGTCGAGGATAAAGTCCGCTAAATTAGATACGCAGCTGTCGAATAGGAGCTCGTAAAAATTACAATCGGTTTAGTTCTGTTTATAATAATCGACCTATTTTCGCGCCGAGATGTCTATAAAATTTACTGGCTTCAACTTAACACTTAACGGCTTAACCAGCACGGAACGTATAGCTGTATAGTTGTAAAAAGAATGACGGTTAATGGGAGTTTTGATTTCTATAGTTGAAATTATTGCTTTTTAGCAATTACTGTCCAATAGGTCTAATTAAATTTAGCAAACAACTCTCTATTATATTTAGGAATGTTAAATAGGAGTGCCTTATAATAATTCAATTAATTACATATGTATATACATTGAATTACGCTAAAAATATTTTATGTAGTTGATCCAAATTCTTGATGTTGAAGGTTATGAAATTAGTGGTAATTTATCAGTATTCTTTTAATCAATTAATTAGAGCTGCCAGTATATACTGAGTAAATCATCTGTTTTACGTTTCACAACTTGTAATTGGAAATTTGTTTATGTATCTTAATGAAACTGTTCTATTTTTTCACTCTAGTGAAAAAATATAACAGTTATTGTGGATTGATTGGGCTAGTGTAAACAATTGTATTCACATGAAACAAGAATCGCTATGTTAATGTAGTAGTAAATGAAAACTGTTCTAAGAAATACTGAGTGTCCAGGATAACATGAAGTACGTGGGTATTTTGGAACAAACAGTGAGCTACCTAGTCGTAAGCGACGTAAGCCAACCTAAATGAAATAATGCACCGTTATATCCGACATACATACATGTATTTATTTTACTAATACATACTAATACAAATAAACTAATAACTAATACACACTACATAACTAAATCCATACCTACCAATCGTAGGTGTTTGAAAAATAAACAAAATGTTTATGCAGCCACAATGGCATGTCACATACGATTTAATAAAAGCGAATAAAAATAACAAAAAAGTAACGCACTATTTTAAACAAAAACATGTGCAGATAAAAAATGCATGTTCAATGAGAAGGCTGACACTCAGACCCATCGATAATTTTTTTAATGTTTGCAGTATAGTTTGATACAGCTATTCGAATACAATTATCCAAATGTTCATCTGTAAGTCGATTGCGGTATTTGTTCTTAATTAACTTCATATTGGAGAAAGAAGATTCACACAAATGGGTTGAACTAAATAACGCTTTCACTTTCAAGGCAACACGACATAGAACTGAATATTTGTCTTTGCTTACTAAAGGCCAGATACATTTTGTATTTGAGATTAACGATTTTAAAGCTAAATCATTTTGAAACGCAATCACTTCCATTTCTGTTGCAGCGATGTCTTCGCCAAAGTTCTGCATAACACAAGTTGCAAACTGTTGGATATCAATTTCTATGAAGGGCGAAACAATAAATTGCGCCACTAAATTAATTTCATTGAAATCCTTAAAACGATCTTTGAAGTTATCCTTCAAGTAAGAAACGATTTCTACGTGATATTTACTGTCATAGGGTTCCAATGGATGTTCAGATATCTTTTCTGAAGGAATAGGAAAATGCTTGGTATCGCGGTTGATTAGGTTTTGTTTCCAAAACTCAAGCTTTTTGATAAATGCTTGTATATCAAAAATCATTTCCACTAGTTCTTTGTCTCTTCCCTGAAGCTGCAAATTAGGTTCATTTAATTTTTCTGTAATGTCCACAAGAAAACCAAAATCTCTAAGCCAGATTGAACTTTCCAGTTCCAGAATCGGTTCATCGCGTTGTTTGAAAAATTGTACCATGGCAGATAGGACATCATTAAAACGTTTCAGCACTCGTCCTCTACTTAATCATCGGACTTCAGAGTGAAGAAGTAGCTCCCCGTATCGACAGTCAATTTCATCGGCTGGAGCTCTAATTTTGTTCACAATTTTTACTATTAATTTCATAACGTTGTTTAGTTTTAGAAAATTGCCACATAATGCTTGCTGATGGATAATGCAGTGGCAACAGAGAAATTGCGGAAAACTTTCATCTTTACGACATAACGCCACCAGACCCTTATCACAACCCACCATAGCTGGATCGCCATCGGTTGTCAAGCCTACCATTTTCGATATTGGAATTTTCTCAGAAGAAATAATATTTTGGAAATGAGAAAACAACTCCAGCCTAGTAGTATGTCCTTTCAGTGGAATGAACTTCAAAGGATCTACTTTAATCGTAAAATCACTAAAAACCATCCTGACGAATACGGCCATCTGGGAGGTGTCAACCACATCTGTTGATTCATTCAGTTGCAGTGAAAAATAAACACAGTTATCTAAGTCACTTCTTAACTATAAAAAAATATCATTGCTCATTACTTCTACTCGTTTCATCACTGTATTAGCAGAAAGTTGCATAGTTTTTATAGCAGACACTATCTCGTCTTTATTTCTCAAGTTGGCAAATAACGAATCTGCAGCTTCTAAAAACGCATGTTTTATCATTTCCCCGTCTTCATAAGGTTTTTCCTTTTGTGCAATTATTTAGGACACACGGTATGATGTTTCACTTGCAGCCTTATTTTTGTCAACTGTTTTAAAAAATATTGACTGTTGTCCAATTAACTGTTTTTTTAATTGTTTCAGTTTTTCCTTTCTGGTGGCAGAATGTAATGGGAATGATTTTTCAAAATTCGAATGTACAGTTTTATGATGCCTCTCAATATTTCCTTTTTTAACAATGAGGACAGAAGTATTACATAACAAACATTGATTTTTACCTTTAACTTCTGTAAAGAAGTATTGTGCTTCCCATTCCGAATGGAAATGATATGTCTTTACCTTCTTACTACTGCTTGCCATAATATTTTTTATTGCAGGCCAACTGTAACCCAACCGCTGGACGTTGATTATACCGTTCAGTTTTCAACTGTATATTCTCTTCAAAGCAACCCAGATCGTTCTCGAACACTAGCACGCTGATCGATTCTAGACGATCCTAGCGTGGTGACGTCGGCGGCAGATCGCTCATCGCAGTGTTGCCGCGGCTTGTGTTTATTATGAAAATTTGCGAAATTTACGGAAGCTTCTATGATTTTTACACCTTTGTATTTTTAAAAGATGTTGTGAGCTACCAGAATTGCTTTCGCGAGCTACCGGTAGCTCGCGATCGACGGGCTGGCGATCACTGCGTTAGAGATACAAAGTCGGTTAAATGGAGAAAAAGTTGCACACTTATACGGCCAAGTACAATCTTGGATTATATTTTTAAAAATCCATTCCGTTACTGAGATACAGGGCGAAAACCAAAAGTGTGCGTTTTCTAAAAACCTTATATTTTCTTTATATAAAAAATACAGGCATCAAATTTTCAGCATAGGGGTAGTTAGTAATCTTGTATTAACCTCAGAATATTTTCCACTTCTTCTAAACCTTGTCGAGTAGCTCGTTCAAATGTTGTGTTAGCAGTTGGAAGCATTTCGATCTGTGTGGCATTTTCTAACAAAATAATATGCAAACCGAAAATAAATGTTGAATCACTGTCACAATAAACTGACAGTGACACATATCAGAACAACAAAATTATTGAAATGATTTTGAGTCTCCAAAAGATTGATTCAGATAGCCGGTACGTCATGTGTGATAAAAAGTGAAAAAAACGTTTAATGTCGGACGTACTTAACTTCTTTTTTATTTGAGACGTATCAACTTGAAAACAAGCCAAAATTTGGGTCATTTACAAGAACGCTAGTTGAAATTGTTTAATTAGGCTATAACTTCAAAACGTATATATATAAGAACATATGAGTTCTTTTACATTATTTTCACGTATACAATACATTCCTGGAGTTCGGCCCGTTCCTTCCAACTCACCCTGTATTGCGTGGGTAAAGTGTTACATGGCTTTGTTACTATAACCATTCCCTGTAAAGGATGAAATGTAGTTAATCACTTCCCAAAATATGACTCCAGAACTGTAGCGGATAAAGAAGATTGGTACTAACGAATTTGATTGTAGGAACGTGACTTTATAAGACAAAATGTCTTTATTCTTCTTAAAAATAAATAAAATAAAGCTGGAGTACATTCACAAGAATTAAATCAACGTCAAACATAAGAGGAATAAATTTTAAATTTATTCCGACGTTATCTCAAAAATATATTACTAAGCAATGCATTTTTTTCTCTCACCACCCTTTCAGTATATCTGTATGCAGTTGTTGTATACGTTGTGCGACAACATGCAGATAGGTAAAATTTATGTAGACACAATTGTCATTAATAAATCTATTTGTTATCTTCATGAAATCTGACGTCCTACAATCTGCTACGGAACGAAGTCTCTCCTTACCCGGGTGATTAGGCACCGCAGGAGGGATGCTGGAAGTCGAGAATTAATTGAATTTTGTAAATAAATACTTTTGAAGTCAAAGAAATGCTTATTTATTCGATCTTCTTAAAGGAATACTATTTCACATTCTACTGTACACATAAAAATCCATTCGTACTAGGCTAGATAAATACTTCATAATGAAAATGCCTCCGATAATTTTATCTGGAATGTCGTTTTTATGGCTTCTAAATGGATCAATGAAATCGTCGCCAGTAAATTGATTATTTTTTTTATCACGGATATATAAGGAGTATATCAATCGTAGTTTAATTATATCCTAAACTGGTCTTAATGATTGATAAATAAATATTTAAGTCAATTTCGTTTTGTATAGAAATCGTAGCTGCCTTTTTTACAAACGAATAAAATTGAAAACCATTAATAGGTACCCAAAAACAAGCTTTCATTGGTATTTTACCAATAAAAGATTAACTAGCTGAACTCCAAGAAATTTCGATCCGAGAGAAAGCTTGTTAACCTGCACAATAAATTAAATAAACGCCGAGACGCTGAATTTATGGTTCTGACTCACGGGATCTTTTTTAATTAAGCGATTTATCAAATATATTTTTTAATTAAAATTAAAATCTTGTAGTCGACTAAGTGAAAAATTGTCAGAATAATATATTCTCGTTATGAATGCGGACGAGATTCCTATTATTGAATTATATCTTGGTAATTATTTCGCCTAACGTCGTAGAATCATGACGTTTTCATCTATTAATAGCTATACGTTATTTATTTGATGTTGATCGCTGCTTCAAGTTACGTTATATTCTTAAAATTAGTTACGTGTAAGCCGATTGAGCACCTCAAGGTCGATTGCTCGAATCACTAATCAGCAACTTGTGATCTTCTCATTTGAATTTCGTATCCTTATAATTAGATGTTCTGTGTTGTTCTTTATTATGCGTTAGAAATTCATTCAGATTTGTTAGATAAATTAGTTATGTAATATGGTAATAGGGGCGTGCTAGAAATTTAATGAAACTAGAAAAAAAAAACGGAGAAAAATAGTTGAAATTGTTCAATAGAAACACGAATTCAGTAGTTTATGGTTGGTTGCTGAAGTGCTTGTAAAGCGTCTGCCAACAATATTCTAAAGTTTCTTTCTTAAGTTGAGTGTGCTAGTCACATTAATAGCTATCAAAAAGTTGCTGCTGGGTGGATTTTACAACTGCTTACTGAGGAACAGACAAAACTGAATTCGACCTTATTAATGCAACATTTAGGTTTGCATATAGCCATAACAGCAAACAGTAGATCGACTTAAAGTGTTTTATTGTTTTTCAAAGTATTCTCCATAAAGATTGATACACTTTTTCGTTCTTTCAAACCAGTTGTTAAAGCGGTTATGCCAGTCATCATTTACAACTTTGAAATTGCCATTTTAAAAGCATTGACCGCTTCTTCCAGCGACTGGAACCATTGACCATGCAGCCCATTCCTATTATTGGGATTATTGGGACGTAAAAAAAAAGGTGGGACTTAGATAATAATTGTACGGAACATTGACTTCATTGCTGACCGTACAAGCACTCAAGATGCTGATCGTTCTAACCCCTGAGGCATGCCGGTCTCCGGAGGTCGATCTGACGGCACTGCTTGACTAAATCTCACCATAAATCTTCGCTCTGAAAGGTACGATTCTATAATCCGAACTAATCCTTGGTCTATATCCAAGTGGAGGAGCTTCTACACCAACCCGTTGTGCCAGATAGAATCGAATGCTCTATTGTCGTCAAAGAAAACCGCAGTAGTCACCTCTCATCTTATGGGGCTTGAAGGAGATAGACTCCTCCAGAGACCGAGCGATTCTTTCGGTAAATTCAATTGCCGCTTCCTCCAAGGCCCTAAAATTACTCATCGCCAAAGGCGAATACGTACATTGACATTAGCAGTTTTGAATATAGTCCTTCCTCGTAATATATTTACCAATGTACCTGGTGTTGGTGAGAACCTAACTATCTATCGCGAAGGGGATCGCACTGTGGTTGGGCCTCAACTCCGAAAACAGTTCGATCCCAACCGCGAACGGGTAAATTTTTTACCAATGAAATGCCGAAGTAGGTGGATTTTGCGGAGCAATTGCTTAAATTTCTGAATTATATAGGAAGTTGAGAACATTTCTATCATAACCGTTCACTGCTTTGTTATTCCACAACGGGTGTTTGGAGAAATCTCCTGCCAGCAGGACCGGATCATCATCCGCAAAGACGGATTGGAAATCCCTCATCGTGCTAGCGATATGTTTGCTTATATTCTGCCCACAACAAACGGAGACACTGCATAAAATCAGTAATATTACTCTTATAATTAGCAGAATAACGTTCCTTGAAACCATATTGAGCATCATGCATGCATGACATTACATCTAAAAATATGTTCAATTCATTTTATTGCATTTATATTCGAACAATGCCCTAATAAACCAATACTTTACTTTGCTAATTATGCCTAGTATTCTCCGTAGTGTATTGAGAATTGTTGCGAATACATATGTGTATTTAGTTACACAATCAAGTATTTATACCACCATTGTGTTGTTTGACATCAAAGAACACGATCATATAATCAATAATGTATACCCCAGTTCAATTAGTTCAAGAAGGTCGTGAGAGTAGTAAACGAGTGCATGAGAAATGTAAAAGAGATGGTTAAATATCTCAGTAACCTCAAATTTTCTGCCAGAAACTTACTAAGTTTTTTGTTTACATTTTTAGTGCTGTAGAATTTGAAAGTAAATCTTAATTACTTTCCAGAATTTGCATGTTGTATAGGTTTAATTTCACTAACTATTGAAGCAGAAATTAATTTTGCTCTAGTATCTAGAAGTATTTCTTGTAGATTTTAAAATAGATCGATAGAAAAACCCTAAATGTTAGATATACACTACCGCTCATAAGTATTTGGGCACCAAAGATTTAAATGAAAATATTAAAATATGTATTTGGTATTTAAGTATTCACAGATATATAACAATTAAAATTATTTATTTGACCTAAATTTTAGATTCGTCTATGTGACCTCCTACTTTTAATGATTGATAATTTTAACGTTTCCGGAGTTGTTCGAGCCCATGCTGCCTGTAGTTTGTTCCACATGCCATCGGCTGAAGTTGGAGCAATTCTTCTTACTTCCCGATCGAGTTCTTCCCATAATAACTCGGAGATTCAAGTTCGGGCTTTGGGTTGGCCATTTCATGATTGTTAGTGCCCCTTCCTCTTCCAACTGTTCTAAATGTTGTTTGCATAATTTTGAAGTGTGTTTTGAGTCATTGTCTTGTTGGAATACAAAATTTTGACGCAAAATTCTTACACCAGATGATGTTACATTTTCCTCTAAAATGCGCTTGTGTTGCTCTTTTCTCATTATGCCTTGAATTTTTACGAGATCACCTGCGGATGTACCAGCAAAACAACCCCAAATCATTACCTAACCACGATCGTGTTTGATGGTAGAGACTGTGCATTGCTTTAGTGCACGTTCACCTACAGATCTTCTTACAAACACTAGTCTTCGCCAACCGAAAGTCTGGAGTTTAGATTCTTCGGTCCACAATACCTTGCTATAATCCTCTACCGTCCAATTTCGATGTTGTCACGTGCCCATTGTAACCTCTTTTTCACGAAGCAAGGGTTTTTGCATCGCAATTCGTCCGTGAAGGCCGGCTTTTTGCAGACGGCGTTTAACCGTGGACATGCTAATCGGCTTCGGAAGTACGGTATTGATTTCTGCGGCGATTTCTGGAGTTGTTTTTCTTCTATTTCGCTTGCCGGACACCACGATCAATATTTTGAGCTGATGTTGTCGACCTTGGTCTACCACTTCGTACTTTATTTAGAAAACTGCCACTTTCACTGTGTTTTTTGGTGTTATAATTAACAGTAGATGGATTTAAATGTAATTTTCTAACAATGTGACGATTGCTTATGCCTAAGTTATGTTGTGCTACTATCGGAGCACGTGTTTCAACATTAATTTCTTTCCTTTTCGGCATGTTTTAAAATTCTAAACGAAATTATAAAAACACTATTCGTGAAGAGATGTTGTCGCTACTAACATGGAACAATAACTGAAGTAATTTAAAAATATTACTTCAAATGGCTTTATTATAGCTTCATAATTCATAGTAAAATTACCAACTCTTACATTTTTTCTGGAATTTCAAGAAATACGCTCTTCGTTGTCGCTACTATCTGCGTTTTTATGAGGGTATTACCTCTCATACAGATGAAAGAAGTAAATAGACCGATATTATTGAATGAATTTAAGTGAATCTTACTCGTTACACTAGACAACAAATTTTAGTTTGGCGATACAAGTAATAAAAATTTAGATAGACTGAGGGTAATTCAAAATAAGGCGCTTAGAATCTGCGTGGGTGCAATGCAGTCGACCGCATTGCACCCACAGGAGGCTTTATATGTGGAAGCGCAAGAACCTCCCCTTCAATTGCGGAGGCAATTTTTGGCAGCCAAATATATAGTAAAATTGAGGATCAAAGGTCAGAGCACTGTTTTTAATAACATTCATCGACTGTCCACCTTAGATTTGACCATTCCATACTGGGTAAAGAAAAAATCCTCCTTACTTGCAGAAGCCTATCGATATATTTCGAACTTGAATCACGTCATTGGTCAGTCAAGTCTGCCAGCAATTGATTACAGTGAGTATATCACCCCCATTCCCATTTTCTTTTCCAACTACACAGGCTGCAGTGTGAAAGATAAAGCACTCCACTTTGAGTTAATAAGTAATTTTACTGACTCTGCTATCGTCTATACCGATGCTTCTAAATTAAAAAATGGTTGTGGTTGTGCGATTTTTGATTCTAATAATAATATCAGTAGATCATTTGGATTAAACAACTTGCTGAATATTTTTTCCGCGGAGGCTAGAGCAATTTTAGAGGCACTTAAATATATAGAGGAAATGGGTTTTACTAAAGCAGTGGTTATGTCAGACTCTCAAAGTGTACTCAATGCACTGAGACGCAGAAAGTGGTTTGCTAAAATTCATCCCCTAGTGCTTGGTATAATTGCCAAATGTGCTGAGCTTAAATTACAAGATACCAACGTAAGAATCTTTTGGGTTAAAAGTCACGTGGGGATCTCCCCTAACGAGGTAGTAGACCTTTTAGCTAAGTCGTTAGCAGCTAACGGCGAAGTCGCAGATCTTAGTATCTACGAATCGGAAGTTTTATGTAACCTCAAAAGATTCTTTCTAGAAGAAAAATGGGAAAGTAGGTGGCAAGCCTCATATGAATGTCATCCCACGCAGTATGCCATAATCCACCCCTCGATCTTTCATACACGTTGGCATAGTAACTCTAGAGTGTCACGATACAAATATTCTGTTGTTGCTAGATTGAAATTCGGACATGGTTGCTTCCCTTCACATTCACACGAATTAAAGATTTTGGATTCTTCAGCTTGCACATGTGGATATGAGGTGGGTGATTTAAATCACCTTATTTTAGCATGCCGCGTCTATTAGCACCAAAGACGAAATCTGTTTGAGAATTTAGTAGCACATAAAGTAGCCTTACCCACTTCTATAATACTATTACTAAGGTCTAACAACATTGAAATTTACAGAGTTCTTATTAAGTTTCTCGTTGACTGTCGAATTACAATTTAATAGGTGAAGTTTTTATAATTTGATACATTGCGATGGTAATGTGGCTGATGGGCTTTCATCCCTTGATGCCAAAAAAAAAAGTTTATTTTCGGTTTTAGCACACCAAAAATAGTAGGATTTAGTCGATTTTATTTTAGATACATTTTGGCTGTTGTCCAGTGTTATTAGTAAAGCTAAATAGAGATGTTTGCTGCCGAAAATAATTTCGCTCATCTTTTAAATAAAAATTAAATAACACGTGCTCAAACACTTACCATTTTAAGAGTCCTCCGTGAAATCACAAAGTGAATAATGTCTGTTAAATATCTGCAACATTAGATATGTTTCAACTGTTGTTTCGGCAAAACTAGTACGGCATGAGGAAAAAATGCGTTTATATGCAGAGAACGAACGTTCTACATCTATTGACGTAATATTTGCGTAAGTAAAATAATCTTTCAAATAACTTAACGATTCTGTTGACGCACCTTCACAAATGTGTCTTAATGTGCCAAAATCAGAATTTTTCTCAAAAACACTTTCAAATTTTTCTAGAACAGAAACTTTTTTTGCGTTTTCAATCGCGCATAGCTGTGCATGAACATGTTGCACTATTTGTAGAGATTCTTGTAACGGCACCGCAGGATTTTGTAATTTTCCTATTGCATCTGCTAGCCCGAAGTAATTGTCGTGAATGATTTTTAAATCCATTTGAACCTGACTATCTTGAAATTTCGACTGGCTTTTCTGGATAGCGGCAGCTTCCTTTATATCGAATTGTAAAATCACGTTCTTAATATTGTCAAAATATTTATGATAATAAAACGCGACCTGCAACCATGTTCCCCAACGAGTTAGAATAGGTTCTGGTGGCTCTGGTATACGGGGGTACAGTCTGTGAGATTCGCGAATACGTTTCGGTGATTTGACAAATACTGCTTTGGTATGCGCTATTAAAGCGTCTACCTCAGGATAACATTTTCTGATACTATCCGCCACAAGATTGAGAGCATGAATTTTACACGTAATGTGTAACAAATTAGCGGAATGCTTTTTAAGAGATCGGCCTACAGAAAGCATGTTTGCAGCACCATCACTCACTAACATCAAGAGTTGGTTTGTTGAAAGTTCAAACTTGTCCAATGTATTTAACACTAACTTTGAAATTACTTCGGCAGTACACTGTTGTATTCGTTTGGAGACTAATAGAATTGAAGGTGCCGATTGATGAGGTTCCAATTTGCGTGCCATTACATTAAGAACAGAATGTTTCTTCCGATCTGTTGTTTCGTCGACACATAACCACAATTTTTGATCTTTCAACTCCGATTTTATTTTTTGTTCAATATGTTCGCGCGCAGATGGCACAATTCCTTGTAACGATGTTCGACTTGGTAATTTGCACTCCGAATAGTTATTCCAAAAGCAGATAAATGGTTCCTCGTCTAGTAAATTAAACGGTATATTACATGCGATAAACGTAACGCATAAATTAAATATAAATTTTTATTGTCTCGTGCGCAATTTCTTTTTGAGACATGCTTTTCACTATTTACGTGTCGTAGACAATGTTGTCTGGACCAACACATTAACGGGATTTTACAGATTACACATTTAATTTTAGCACCTTCATATATTAAGTCTGGAATTTCTGCAATAAATTTTCGAAGTTTGTCCGACCGCGGTCGTTTTGCTGACGAAATCATAATTTTTCTAGGACAGATAAGCAATTGCGCAAGTGACCGGCAGCGAAAATGTCCGTACTGCTCCGCAGACGAAGTAATACTACCGTTCCTCTCGGTCCGAACTGATTCTACGCCGATGCGCGGTACCGCTCGTGGCCAGCGTTAGTTATTAGCATGCGATTCAATAATGGTGGAATGTACATATTTCCGAAATACATTATTTGTATACAAAAATCTAAAATCCAAGGGTGCCCAAATACTTACGAGCGATAGTGTAAATACTTCTACATAAATATTAATTCACATTTCAGTATCAATTAGATTTTCTCCTGTTTATTTTTATGTATAAATGAATGAATCGTAAATATCTGTATACACCTACGTATTTGTTCCGTAACAGCTACATGGTTTAAAGTACGTAGCTGGTTTTATGTTCCTCGCTGTTTAATTAGAATCAATATATTTAGAACGAAAATAAAATATTTTGATTCTAATGGGATCGAATTAGAAACGCTATTCTATTAATAGGACTGCTCAAAATAACCTATCGTATATCGATGTGAATTGATGATCAGCATTAAAAAGCTGTAAATTCTCACTGCAACTACGTACGTAAGACGTCTTTTCTACCGATAACAGACGCTGAAAAGAGCAAAAGAAGAGAGTGATATAGATATCTTTTTTATTGACGGTGTCATTTAAAAGTTGCATTTCTTACTTCGCTTGCATACATGCAGATTGGGACGCAGTTACCGGCTTGCTATCTAACTCACATACAAATGACATCTTAGGCGTCATTTGCAACATTTCTTTGAATGTTAATATGTACAAAACACGTAGTATATGTACCGTTCAATTTCAGAGTGTACGCTACCATTTAAAGAGAATTTGACATCATTCATGCTGAATATTATTGCATTTTTTAACACTAAGAACGACAAATGGCTTTGGAGTATAATTTAGGGTTGTTGTGCTGCTACTAATTTCGAGATAAGTTTTTTGGGTTGAATAAATCATTGACTTAATATGATCATAATTTATGGTCGTCGTAAATTTGGAGATAATCTCTATCAGTCTTTTCTAATTTGGTGGTAATATATTGCATGGTAAATTCTTAAGTGTACAAAAAATACTCAGCAAAATTAAACTTGTTTAGCATCAGAAAGGATACTTAACACCCAAAGCTGTCCTCTAAATTATACTTCTATATTCACCTGAAGCATTTGTAATGATAATTAAATTGTTGTAGAAGCTAGAGCACTGCACGGGCCTATTTTTCACGGCCCGGCCCGCCCGTGGCCCGTTACAGCATGGAGTAGGCCCGCCCGTTGCATTCATTACCTCGGCACAAGGCCCGCCCGGCCCGGCCCGTTAGGAAATTTAGGCCCGTTTGGCCCGTCTAAATTATTTTAGCCTGTTTAAGTAATTATATCTGCACCGTTTATTTCTAATCATTCTTTAATTACTACATTATAATGAGTAGAATGAAACATTTATTTTGTTTGCTGTTGTATACTATATTGTATGAAACCAAAAGAAAACGTAACATAACATTGCATACGTTATATCCATTCGATGTAGTTAATAAAACATTCTCGGCCCGTCAGACCCGTAGAATTTTAGGCCTGGCCCGCAATGAAAAGAGACGAGGCCCGCCCGAGCCCGCCCGCGGGCCCGGGCGGGCCGAGCGGGCCGGTCGTTTCCTAGCCCGTGCAGTGCTCTAGTAGAAGCTGTAATATTTAATATATTAGAGAAGTGTGAACTTTAAAATATCGTAATTGAAGAGACATAGAATTCGGAATTTCTCATTGAATTTCAACATAGCATAAGACTTGTTTTAGATACAGATGCTGATGCTAATACGATTTTCTGCCATGGATGGTAGTAGAATAGCTATGAGAGTTCTGAGCCAAAATCCCATAAGATTTAACGTAGGGGTTTAAATTTACTTTTTATCCCTTCCACTTCTACCTCGGCCATGTCACGTGTCATGTGTCTTCATAAGCCATACCCCTTGGTGGGTGTGACTGGAAATACTTAAGTAGTATTTTACAAAGACATGAGAATACCAAAGAACATACGGCATTTATGTTCCAATGGATGACATTAGAGAAAGGAATAAAGCATGGAAAAACAATAGACCAAGAAAATGAAAGGCTAAAAGGAAATGAAAGGCTAATTCGTGAATCGCGAAAACATTGGCACAATTTGTTTGAGGGATTAATTGATATCATTAATTTCTTCGCCTCTCATAATCTGGCATTTAGAGGTCACAGAGAATCTCTCAAGATAGGCGACGACAGTGGAAGTTCTGGTAACTTCATAGACTTGTTTAAATTGATATCTAAATATGATCCTACATTACGGGAACACATGAAACACAATAATGACAAACAACTTGCACACCATTATCTAAGCCACGATATTCAAAATGAATTGATCACATTGATGTCAAAAACAGTTACCGATGAAGTGATTCGTAGGGTAAAAGAGGCAAAATATTATTCTATTTTGCTCGACTGTACTAGAGACTCTAGTCGAGTTGAACAAATGTCAGTTATCTTAAGATTTTGTAATACATCAACCAGCACAATAGAAGAAAACTTTATTGGATTTCTCGCTGTCGCTGAGACGACTGGAGAATATCTAACTAAAGCAATACTTGAAGAGTTAGAAAAAATGGATTAGATATTCAAAACTGTCGTGGCCAAGGATACGACAATGGTGTAAATATGGTAGGCTTAAATAGTGGAGTTAAAACTCGAATATTAAATATTAATCCCAGGGCATTTTTCACACCTTGCGGATGTTATAGTTGGAATCTGCTGTTAGTAGACGCAGCTAATTCTTCTGCGGCAGCAAAAACATCTTTTGGTTTTATTCAGAAAATTTATTTGCTATTTTCAAGATCCAGCAAACGCTGGGAATAAATCAAAGACAAATTAAAGCTTATCAGACACAATATGGGAAAGCAGAATCGAGGCAGTGAAGGCCGTATTATTGCAATTTGATGATGTTGTTGAATGCATTGAAAGCATTTATGGCATGAGATATAATTGCGTGTTAATATAATAAGCAAATTATAGCAACCTGTAGAAGTCCATTTAAGTATTGCTCTTGGACATTTGCGTACATTTTGTGACTGGATCAAAGAATATCGACAAACTGGGTTCGAACAATGCTTGTCTGACGCTCGCCAATTTATTGAGAAAAGCAGTTATGATCTGCCAAAAGACTTTAAAAATAAAAGGATAGTCAAAAAGAAAAGGATGTTCGATTATGAAAGCAGCAATGAACCTGTACAGTCTCCCAAAAGCCGGTACGAAACAAATTTTTTTAACACCATGATTGATTCCATAGTGAGCAGTATGGATTCAAGATTTATAGCTTTAAATCGACATTTTGAAAATTTTGGTTTTCTCTATGATCTCTATGATATGTTAAAAAATATTCCAAAAGAGCATTTATTAAAAAACTGTCAAGATTTATACAGTCCTGCGAGTGGGTGAGAGCAGTGACTTCCAACCTTACGAATTATATGAAGAATTGCAAACAATGATCTCAAACTTACCCGACTTCATTAAAGATGTGAAACAGCTGCTCCAATACATAACAGAAAATAACTTAAAAGAAATTTACTCAAATATTTATATTGTTATTCGCATTTTATTAACAGTACCGGTAAGTACAGCATCTGCTGAAAGGAGCTTTTCAAAATTAAAACTAATAAAAAATTATTTAAGAAGTAGGTACAATGGGCCGGCAAAGACTTTCAGCGTTGGCAGTTTTATCTATTGAAGCAGATATAGCATCTAAGCTGGATTACGATACAGTTATTAAGGAGTTCAGTAAGGCTAAAAGCAGGAAATTTCTATTTCTTTAATTCTTTACTGTTAGTTTTTACTGAATAATGTTAGTTAAAGCGAAGATGTTTGCATTTTTATGAATAACTATTTCAAAAAAGTATTTTTCTCTAATAAAATTCCTCCTCTTGCGCCACCAGAGGGCCTCGCAAAATTTATCTTGCCCACATCAAATTTAGATCTTGCCCCGCCTCTGTATGGGAGCATTCTATTTATAATATATTATCCTTATATTTGCGTGCATTAACATATATCTGAACCAGTACTTCTACATCTCCGTCGATATATCGAGTCTGCGAAGTATCTTTTTCCTTCATTTTACACGTACAAACGTACAACATCTACCAAGAACCAGGCACCTGTACAATTTAAATTGTATTTGCATTTACCGCAGCAGCGAAAGGTAGGAACGGCGTCGAAGCATTTTTCGCGCTATCCTAACCCTAGCACCCGAGTACCCGAGACATTTCCTTCGGTTAAACTATTAGAAGCATACGTTTGAGGACGTCGTATAGACGAACATCTAGTACGGCAGTAAGCAGACGTGGAATACGTGGAAACGCATTCAGTTTCAGTAGATATATGTACTTACGCGAGATGTAGGTAGACGCAATTTTGCGTTTCAACCGAGTATTTTTATTCGTACGTAGGTTTCGCTACCGACATGTATGTTATATACCCACGTAATAATTTCGCGCAGGTAAGTGTAAGAGAGTATCATTTCGCGAAATCATGTCAGGCTTACCCGAGCGAAGTTGAAACGTCTGAGTGCGCGGATGTCATGAGAATCTCGATGTATATCATTAAACAGCCTGAGGCTGAAATGATTTGAATTAGATGCGCCGATGCTAGCTAGCTTTAAATGTGGTTTTAATAAGGTTGAAGACGTTACGTGGAATGTATTCCTGTAATAAGTATATATTACGTTTGCAAACGTATATCTAAAAGGTATTAATTTCGCTGGTGATTGCTGGGAAGCTTTGAATTAAAGTATTTGATTATGGAATCGTCAAGTGCTTGGGTTACTAAAAAGAACGCTTTTTTGATTTTTAAAGGATTAACATCAAATATGTAAACACTAAAGTATCGGAACACTCCATACCACACAAGTTATTTGACTAATTCGGAACAATTGTTTCGGGAATTCGTGGGTTCCCCTTATCGACCGTACATGCCTTATTATATCCCTATATTTCCTAAAACATGCGAAATATACGAAACTAAAAGGAGAGATTCTTGTCTGTAGCAAGAAAGGTAAACATTTACACCAATAAGTCAATCGGAGCTAACTGGCATAAATAGTTTTGTAAGCCTGTAATCTCTCGCGGCAAAGTTACGTTCTTAATTAATTTGAGGTTTTCTAATTTAATATTATGCCCGGTTTCGTTTATGCTTGTTGTGCTACACTTGACGATTCTATCCTTCCATAGTAGTAATGAGATATATGTTCTTTAAATCTGGTGCCTATCGCCCGCTTCGTTTGTCCAATATAGGCAGGCACAGTCCTTGCTATCAAATATGTAGATATGTATAACTAACTTCAAGGATGTCAATAATTTGATAATAGTTGCTTCTTATCCAGTATCTACGCAAGAAGCTGACAGTAGATTTAGTGAAAGAACATGTACATTACTGCAACAAAAACGTCAAAATCCATAAGATGTTACTTCAATCATTTTTTTATTGCAAATTCAATAGAAAACATGTTCGTTATTATCAAGTACAGTCAGAGAAGGCCATAATATCAAAGGCAAGGACAAGTTAATAAATGAGTCATGCTCCAAAAAAACTGATGACGGTACACAATGTACTCGGTATTGGACAAAATATTACCTCTATTGCTACCGTTTTTACGATTGGCTAAGAATGTTACACTTAAAAATAATTTTTATCAAACTAACAATACATTTTTAGCTACATCAACGAAAAGTACATTACCACAGAACTACTGTCAAGTCACTTTGTGTTATTTATTCCTTCAACAAACAACACTGTTGTTTGGTCCGTAAGTTTTCGCGATCGTCAATAATACTATTCTCTTGGTTTCCCGGTTGGAACCGCGTCGTTGTCGTAGATTTAGCCAACGTTTCGTCCATACTCATACGTGACATCTTCAGGGCTGTAACGGCACACTGACCGAGTGTGGACGAAACGTCGGCTAAAGTTACGACAACGACGCGTTTCTAACCCGGAACCCAAGAGAATAACACTGTTGTGTTTTTTTTTCAAGCTAGCGATACATTTTAGTTACATCAACAAGGAACATATTATCTCGAAACTCAACCGTTAAGTTAGATTTGTTCATTTAACAAACACATTGAAGTTTTTACATTAATTAGTTAATTTTGTTGTTTATACAATCAAAAAAATTTAAGAAAAAAGCTTTTGTTGATCTTCTCTGTGTGTAGCCACCTACTACCCGAAAGTCTATTGTAGACTTGTTGCTTTGTTTTGTCTTTTTTTAACATTCATATTGATAGTCGTTATTTCATTTTAAACAATTTAGTTTCTTGACAAAATTTTGTCTTGCTTTTAAAACATAGTCATCTTTTTTTGCTGTTGACGTTAATATGTAAATGAGGATATGTGCTGTCTTTCTGTTAGAAAGGAATTGCAGGTTTTATCTTCAGACTCCTTAATATAGTTTGTTTGTTTTAGAAAATCTAGGATAGATCAATTTTAATCTGTTGGTGTTCTCAAATAATTTCCAATATGCGAGGGACGTTCAGTAATTAACGAGACAAACTGCATTAGCGGAAAAACTACTGAATATTATTAGATTAGACCCTCTGTGGGTCAAGTTGGCAACCTTGAGGACAGATTAAGTCAACTGTTTGAAAGAAATAAAAGCAAACATAACCTATTTTGTTCATTTCAAGTATACGGTGGAAGAACAACGTTCAGTGATAAGATTTTTGTTGTCAGAACGTGTGAAACCGGCCGAAATTTACTCGAGAATTTTGAAACAGTATGGTGAAAAGTGTATAAGTGAATTGAACAGCTTAAATCGGGCAGAACAAGTGTCACCGATATTCATCGCTCCCGACGACCGGTTGAAGTGTCGACCGACGCGCTACAAAATCGCATAAATGACCTTATTCTCGATGACAGGCGTATAAAAATCGTGACAATAGCTGATTTGAGTGTCGGAAGTGTCACATCCTCCTTACAGTCCCGACCTCGCACGGATTTTCATCTGTTCGGCATGCTTAAAGAGTTTATACGCGGCACCAAGTTTGAAGACAACGAAGCGGTCAAATAAGCTGTACACAAGTGGCTCGGACACCAAGGTCAAGAATTCTTCAGCACTGGCATTAGAATGCTCACAAAGAGATGGGAGAAGTGCCTAAATGTTGGCGGAGAATACATTGAAAAGTAGTGTAAATTTCATTGTCATTGAATAAATTATTTTTTGTTTCCACAGCCATTTGTCTCGTTAATTACTGAACGTCCCTCGTATATTGCGTGATTCAGTTTGAAGCAACAACATTATGAAAAGAGAATTGAAAGACTTGGAAGTAACCTTTGTGTTGTTAAGATCAAAATTACCCATAGTGAGGTGGAGTTAACATTACAAAAAAAATGATCAGGCTTCGTATTAACTACGAATCCTACTTTTGATATTTTTCATGTTTACAGAGTATAAAGTTTTAATCAATAAACGCAATTCTCCAGTTTCAATATTTTTCCTATGCACACAAAATATATGGGATATTAATCAGAATCAATGCAGATCATCTCTAGTGAAGAACATCATTGCTGGCTACGTATTAACCTAAATGTTAAAGGAATTGTTACCATACTTTTTCTAATTCAGATTTCCTTAAAAGAATTGCAGTCCTTCTAAAAATAGTGACTAGGTTATATGGTAATTTGAAACTATTTCAAATACAGTCTGAGTTGGGTTGCGATTATGGAGATGGCATCAGTGCTTTAGCTATTAGAGTATGTTACAAGACTTTGAAACCATTCTTTGAAATTGAGAATTCAATGTTTTTCTGTAAAAAGCTCAAGTACAACTTTTATACTGAACAAAAGTTGGAAGAACGGTCTCTGTTTGTGTGTTCTTCTAATTCTAGCCCGGACTTGCATCATAGGAATAAATGATCGTTTATTCCCTCTTCATTTTTAACTGTAGGAAATTAACATCGCTGATTCTTCTGTTTGTAGGTTAGCCATGGTGTTGAAAACTAGTGATCAATGTATCCGTATTTAGCTCAAAATGTGACTTTGTAGTAAACTTGGTCTGATGAGAACTAAACTAGAGGAACGTTTTCACAGATAAAGTAAATTTCTTTTTTATAATGGGCAATTCTAAGGGAACTGGAAGAGAAGAGGCGTAATTAGGGGTAACTCGAAAACTTACAATTTTGTCTAGTTTATTTTTGAAGAAATTGATTTATTAGTTCTAAACTTAATTATAACTTATCAATAGCTGCAGTATAACTGCTGTTTATATAATTATTTTCTGAAACCTACTTGTCCTACTTTAAAACAAAATTTATATTGGCATCACGTAGTAGTAACTAGATTGATTTCCCTAATTGAATTAGGTGTTGATTGTCACCTAATTGCATATCATACCTATATTTATAATGATCCGTCATATTTTATTCATGCAACGAAATAATTTCGATTCGTATATTTGGCTCGTTATATTTAAATGAATAAAGCGATAATTGCATTCAAACTATTCTTTTAAATCTCCGTATGGGTGTGCAAACGCGATGCATTGAAAAATAATGACGGTTCAAAGTGGTGCTACGTGATTATACATACGTTAAATTATGCTTCTTTATCGAATCAGATGCAAATGCATGTTATTTTATGTATTTCAAACACCTGCACGTATGACTGAGCCCGAACAGTATCGTAACAGGTAGGCATTGAATATTAACTAATTGAAAATGTTATTTTTGGCCGGGTACAAATTGATTTTCAATTTCTACGGGTCCAACGATCGCATAATCTTTAAAGTCGTTTTTTCTTCCCGTATGTAATGCGTAATTTAGTTTTAATGATGCACACGCCTTGTAACTCGTTTTGTCCTTTTAAAGGCGAGATTAACATTAATAAATATTTATGGGGCGATGCTTATGCCGCTAATGAGATTAATTTATTTTTTATTTACTTGGTAATTAATTTTTCGAAATGTTGTCGGTTGAATCTTATAGTTTTGCATATTCAGTAGCTGGTTGATTGATACTTGAATTGCTTCTGGATTTAAGCACTTTAGAAGTTACTCAGTTTGGTATACAAGTTCCGTGATAAAAAAAAAATTATCATGACATTAAGTGTTTCCTTTGTTTAACTATTGCTTTCTATTCTTCTATTCTTTTCAAGAACGTCAGCCTTCAGTGAACTAGAGAAGGGACTAATTTCTTGTCTTTCTTTAATGTAGCTCCCCATAATGACCAAGACTTAAGAACATCAATTATTTTGACGATGATAATTTTGATAAATTAACGTGAAATTGTATACATTGACAAAATTACTAATATAATAAAAGCGAAACTCTTCTCTAGTAATTATTGGAAAGATGCAGTGAAGACCAGGGATGCACCCAACTCGCACAACTACCAGGGTAAAAATAAAATAAAATGTTGATTGTTCCCAGAGAGACCATTCAAGCTGATTTTTAATTCGAACTATTGATTGAAGAAATATATTAATGGTATAAATACAAGATGTGTTTTTAAAGTAAGAACCGTTTTGAAATTCTGCTACCGTGAGCGCTGCGGCAGCTTTCTACGCTTGTGCGTTGTGTACCTACATCTGTTGACAAGCCACAGACGCCATTACAGATAGATTCGACCATGTTTACGTTTGTCACTATTTAAAATGTTTCCGCCGATCGAGAATCCCGCCGACTGTGAAATACGCGCTGTGATTCGTTTCCTTAGTGTTAAAGGCATTCATCGTCAGATCTGTAAGGTGTATGGAGAAAACATTATGAGTGATGGAATGGTATGGAAATGGATGAGAGCTTTTAAAGATGTCCGTACGAATGTCCATGAGGAGGAACGAAGTGGACGACCTTCTGTCATTACTGAAGATTTGGTTCAGAAAGTTGACGAAAAAGTGAAAGACAACAGACGCTTTACGATTTTATCGTTTTCTGATGATTTTCCCCAAGTTTCCAGAAGTGTTCTCTATGAAGTTGTGACCAAACGCTTACAGTATCGAAAGTTGTGGTCACGCTGAGTTCCGAAAATGTTGACTGAGGTGCGTAAAACCAAACGTGTAACCAGTGCGTTGACTTTTCTTCAGCGATACAGTGAGGGGGGTGATGATTTTTTAAGCCAAATTGTCACAGGTTACGAAACGTGGGTGGCTCACGTTACACCGGAATCGAAGCAGCAATCCATGGAATGGCGGCATTCAACATCACCCAAGAAAGTGAAGTTCAAGCAAACAATTTCAGCCTGGAAAATCATGTGTACTCTGTTTTGGGACAGAAAGGGGGTGTTGCTTGTTGATTTTTTGCCTCGCGGTGACACAATAAATGCCACGACGTATTGTGAGACCTTAAAAAAACTGCGCCATGCAATCCGAAACAAACGGCGAGGCATGTCGAGTAAGGGGACCGTTTTGCTTCACGACAATGCCCGTCCACACACAGCTTCTCGAACTCAAAATCTCATCGCATCTTTTCACTGGGAACAACTTGATCACCCTCCATATAGTCCCGATCTTGCGCCCAGTGACTACCATTTATTCCTTCATTTGAAGAAGCATCTGGGTGGTCAGCGGCACGACGACGATGATGAGGTCAAAACGAATGTTGTGCATTTGTTGTTAAATCAGGCAGCAGACTTCTATGCCGATGGGATTGTAAAGCTGATTGTACGTTACGATAAATGTCTTAATATTGGTGGAAATTATGTAAAAAAATAGAATAAGGTACAAGCTTTCATGTAAAAATAAAATTGTTAAGAAAAGTTTACTTGTTTTTGTTTTATTTGAAAACGGTATTTACTTTAAAAACACGCCTCGTACTTACTAAAATTCAAATACATAGAAACTATATTAAGTAGAAATGAAGCAATTTCTATAAATATTATAACTTAATTATTAAAACTAGAGACAAAGACGTTAGATAGGGATTCGTCCTCTTACCATTCCTGCTTATAATGGTCACTAACTAGGTAATGAAGAAAACGGAGGATAGATCAGGAATAAACGAATGCATTTGAGAATCTAGTAGGTCTTCGCAGATATGTTTGTTAGCGATGAATAAAAAATAAATGCAGAAAAAGACCAACATATTAAACAGCTATGCAAAACAGGTTGGATTAAAAATAAACACAAAGATAACAAAGACACTTGCCATAGATATAATAGAAGAAAAGAAAGTTCACCTAGAAGGAAAAGAAATTGACCGAGTCAAAGAATTCTGCTTCCTCGTTAGCGTAGTAGGCCAACAAGGAGGTACCGAAAAAGGCATTATTAGAAGAATAGGTCTAGCTCAAAACGCCTTTAACTCGCTAAGGAAAATCAAGACATTATCAACGGCATAAATGTATGTTTAAAAAAATACTTATGTATAATAGATTAATCCTTATAAGGTTACACAAGGTGGTTCAGAAGGAAAAGAACATATTTTAAGCATGTCATCAGTAAGGCAAATTGCAAAATTGATCAATATTTTTTTTCTTTTAAAAAGTAGTATCTATTGAATTATTTAGCGTTGATAAATTTGTGCTGGTTGAAGCACAATGGCAATGACAATAATCCAAAAAGAAGACTGTGTCGAATCGCTGTTCGTCATGAATTCAAAGCATTTTTTATCTAGAAATGCAAAAGAGACAATATTTTATTAGTACAATATTTTATGTCAATCCTTTGAATTGTATATTTCCTAATAATTAATTTTACTTTATGTGATCAAAGTTTTGGAAAACCGTTTCTTGTAAATGGCAGTGAATATTTGCAGGATTTATCGATGCATATTTTTGTCTTTAGTTTTGTGCAGTACGTCATTCAGAAGAAGTGCTACGTCACTCACCGCTAGGGTTTATAAGCCGTTGCAGAACCTGATTCTTGAGGAGGCTTCTCCTGTCTTGAACCTATCCCTCTTATAACGCTGGCGGCGTATATCGCTATCCGAGGTGAAGTATCCCGACACTTGCAGTGCTGACGGCGTATAGCGCTGCCTGAAGCAAAATTTATCCTCGCAACCCTGACGGCGCATAACGCTGTCCGATGCTAGATAATGCACCACCGACTCTAAATTCAATTCATTTCTAAGAGAAGCTATTGTTTGATTCATTGTAAAGAAATAACAGAACTAAAGATGCCGAAACTTATACATATTATTTCTCTGTATCATATTATAAATATATTATTTCCGAGATCAGTTGTAATCATCGAATCTTACTTCATTTCATTTTCGAGAAAGGCCATTGTTTATTTGTTTCTGAACAAAATACATATTTTGAACCTGTAAACTAGTACCGGTGTGCCTGCAAACCCTAATGGTTCTGTCTAAACACAACAAGGTCACACTGGTGTGGGTGCCAGGGCACAGGGGCATAGCGGGCAATGAAATTGCAGACCAGCTAGCGAGGGAAGGCTCATAAATGAATTATATAGGCCCTGAACCGGGTCTAGGTATTACCAAGAGTGCAGTGCGTGGTGCAATTAATGAGTGGATCATAACACAACACCAATTAAATTGGAAACATGCAGCTGGACAAAAGCACAGCAAACGGATGATGGGAAGACCGTCGCAACATCTGACTGCCGACCTGCTTGAATTGAGCAAGATACAGCTTAGGGCAGCAACATGTCTATTAACAGGACATGGCTGTTTGAGAGGTCACTTGCATAAGATGGGGATCTACAAAGATGAACCATTATGTAGCGCTAGCTCAACGCAGATTCGCTATGCGAAGCACAATTGAACTACCATTGGAGGAAGATTTACTGCATAGGCTCTTAAACCTGATTGCGGGAACTAACCTGTTCAGGTAAAACAAAACCGAAGCAGGAATAATACAATAGGCTATTAAGCTTCAGTGTTAGGGATGTAAAGACCACCCCTGCTTTGGTAGGAAAATCAATCAATCAAAATCAAAAACTGAACCTGTACTCATCTTTTCTTCCCGACACGAACTCTGGATACAAATGCTACCCAATGGTAGATTGTTAGTGAACGCTAAGCATACAAACATAATACCCCGTTCTCATTAAGTTCACAAGTAATAAAAGTTAATAAAAGCGATTTTCAAACTCATTTTGAAACTGTTTACTTCAAACATCTTAAGATGTTTCTCTGTCGATAATTTGGCAACTATCCAAATTTGAGCTGTGAAGTAAAACTATTTATTTATTTGTGAATAAGTTACAAATTTTCTAAAGTAAATTAATAATAACTCCGTATTTTAAAAACGTTTAAAAATCCATCACAATTGGCTAGTTACAGAGAGGACGCATTACACAACATGTTTAATTGCTTAGGTAAAATAAATAATGAATAGGTAAAACTTGAAATAAATGCCTTTTACGGAATGTACAACCACTCAATACCCAAAAGGCATTTCGGAAAAGTGATTGACTTGTAAATAACAGCAGTAAAAACCTTCCAGACATTTAATAGTCCTAAAGGAGATTAAATTTTTCAAATCAAACATTCAAAAGACAGACATTAGCGTCATCTTATGGAAACGACATATCTACAACAACATACATACGTATTTCATAATTTACATCCCAACCTTAAGTAGCGCCATTACGATAATCGAAGTGCCTTCATAAGATTTATCTCTTATTTACGCAAACTCTCCTCGTACCTTACAATACAGTTATTTAAACCATAACGCTTATCCGGCCTAAAAACGGCACGTCGAATAATTTATCGACTACTTAGATTATGCACATAAAATACGAATCGGTCCTATATCACCGGATTTACAATCGCGACATAAACGGTTGCACAATTGAAATTAAGCAAGCAAGTTGTACAACAACGCGCTGCGTGCTTATGGGAGCGAAGTGAATTGTCGAAACGAGATCTGCAAGAATGGCAAAGACGCCCGGATAACAATTTATTCGGTAATAAAAACGTCCGGCTCTTTCAGTATCTATAAAATAAAAACATGCGCGAAGGTAGCGTAAGCATATATTTTATGCGTAACTAGAATTAAGCAATTCTTTTTTATGAAAGGTCGTAACGATCGTTGAAGTGTTAAAAGAAGTTTGATTACTTACTGGAAATGCTATTAAAATCGCGTTGGAATATGCGTCTCAGATTAACTGTTTTGTGTTGAAAGCAAAGAAAAATACACAAGGTACTAGTGTTTCTGATGTAACCTTTCTTTTCCCATGTTTTCTTTTGTAATTGAAGCGGCTGATAACCCAGGTGGTTCGCAAAATTATTTTTCATCGCTATACAGTTTGCTACATTAGAATTTAACAAGTTATTTTGGAGTTGATTAAGGGCCGGTTGTATAATGTACCGATATTCTATCCGATAACGTTATCTTGCCAATATGTCTGCCTCGGTCGTATTATAATTTACCAATATTTTTGTTAGTCGCACTATCAGGGGAAAAGTTATTGGGTACTGAAAGTCTCCGATAGTAAAATTGTCCGGCAGATTGTGCGTTTACATAACCTAGTTGTGTTGATTTTATATTTGGTTCCATCGAATTGTAGTTAAATTATTGCTTTCTTTTTTTACTGTTTCATAAAATGGAAAACGGGAATAATAGTAAGCGCACAGCTAATTACACAACGACTTAGAAAGCTATGCAAATATAATAGAAAATAAGAAAAGTGATGCACTTACATGGAAGGATAAGGTAAGTTTTGTTTATTACCTTATTAAATTATTAATAAAGCGTGAGAAACGGTTGCGCCCGCAGAGGCGCCGTGGAAGGAGCTGTGTTTACTATGTACATACAAGGAATCGAGTGGACGTTCGGTTATTATCGGTTGATCGGTGTGCGTGTACTCTTTATAATGTTCGAGAAACTAGTGGAACCGTCCGGGGCGTACCGCGCAAAAGTGGACACAGTATTAATAAAAAAAATAATAGATTGTTACCTTTTATTGACGTATCGATGACCACTGCAGTAACATAAGCAATGCTTCTATTGTCGATTCGGTCAGGCCTCGACGACGGTCTGAACACGTTCTCGTATACTTTGCAAATGATCGTTCAACATCTAGTGAAGTAAGATTTGCGAAATTCCAATACTCCTGTATCTCTTCTGTGCAGTCTTGAATTCTAGATGTAGATTGAACCTTCTCTAAATCCGGATTTTTATTCAAAACTACACGAAATTTTTGCGCGACATCTAGTCCTATAGGATCCGTCAAGCTTTCTAGAGCGGCTGCTAAATTGTTGATGTTATTTAACGAGCCTTGTATAGATAAGTGCGCATTTTCTAACTGCTAAATAGTTTGTGTCACTACTGAATAGTTTATGGAAATGTCATCTATTTCTTTTTGAACGTCCAAATCGGAAAAAAGTTGCTGACTCTCGCGAACCGCTTGAGAATTAGAAGAATTAAGTTTGAAAATGACATCTTTCACTTGGGAATAATATTTGCGATAGTAAGATACTGCCTCGATCCATGTTCCCTGTCGTATCAATACAGGCTAGGGTGGTAGCGGAATTTGCGGATACAATTGCTTGAATACGCAGATATGTTTGAGAGATTTCACAAACACTTTTTTGGTAGATGATATTAAACCATTCACCCTAGGATACTTGCTTTGAATTGTTTTTGATTTCTCAATTCGTCTTTTATACAATCTCTTACTGTACTTTGCACATGTGGTAAATTGTACCGCAGTTGTCTTTTTGTTGATAGCTTCCATGATGGAACATATTTATCCCAAAGAAGACGAAAGTTTTCATTATCTATTAGGTGTTGTGGGATGTTGCACGTGCTCAAGATGAAAATAAAGTCATACAAAAATTGCCAATACGGAATATTGTTTCTTAAATTCAATACATGACGTTTACTTTTAATATGACTTCTACATTCAAATGTCGTGCGACCTAGCAACCCTACACCGCAAAATTTGCAACGAATGTGCGAACTTGTAAATTCCAAACCAGGGAAACGCCAAATATGTTTCTTCACATGCGATGCAAGAGGTACACCAGGCTTACGTCCCATGTTTTGGAAAACAGACAATGAGAATTCGATAAATAACCGAACGATCGAACTTCTCAATGTCAATGTAAGGAATCGACGTTGGTGGAATAGACCAATAATTCTTTTCAACCTTTTCAGAACGTAATGGTGTCTGTGAAAACCCTTATTTCATGGTTTTCACTGGACCATATGCGGATGGTTTGTCTGTTAATAAAACCATTAAGGTGCAACCAAGCTTCGTTTGAAAAGTAGGATTTGTCAAGAATATCATCATTTATGTGATTTTCAAACCAATTGCAGTATTGCACTCTCACTAAGTGATCAATGGGCTTGAGTTCTTGCATAACATGGATATTTTTCGAAATCTTTTCTAAGAATATGCTGGCCAATTAGTTTCCTGTAAAAGCTTTCCAATTAACTCATTATGTCAATGATCTATACGCCTCCTCACATCCGCAAATAGTTTTAGTAGTTCTTTCCTTGAGTCTATCACTATCGGGTTTGCGATTTACTACACAAGTTTCACGAAATTTAACAAGGCAGCGAACAATTTGCTGATATAAATCAAAATATGATACTGCAAAATGTGGAAACTGAAGACGAAATTCAATGAAAACGGTTCGTAACTACAATAAAAAAGTACGTTAACGTATCAATTTTTTTTAATAAAATTGGTCCAACGAACGAGTTTATCATTTTAATGCATGTCCGTTTATTATATCGATGAACACATACTTTCCTATTTACACTACATACAATAAACGGATTTATTGATATAAAGAATACATTTATTAATGTCTAATTCACTTCTCACAAAGTAAGCTAATAAACGACTATTTATTATACTGATAAACAGGTTTTTTTGACAAACGTAGTTAATTGTTGTGATAAATTTATTAGTTAATATTTGTAATTCTTTCATTAAGATACCACACCAAGTGTCGTTCGTCGCCTGAAAACGTAAAAATTTTAAACTGGTTTGGCCGACCTACATGGCCGATACGATTGCTGGTATCATAGCGCGTTCCAACTGAAAATTAGGAGCAAATACCTGCTTTACTCATTGGATGTCGGTCCATTTCTTCCGGAAAAAGTTATTTGAAATACCATTCCCGTTACTCTTTTCTCTACGATTTCGCGTTTTTTTTTTTGCTATACGACAGAAATTATCGTAGTGTTTGTCATAGCGAAGTCCCTCCAGTTCCGCTTTCGGTTTCCCGATCGCGATTTCCCGTTGACTAGGCACATAAAAAGAACGACGCTTCGATGGTGTTTTCGCCACCGCATCGATTTACCGAACGCCGGTTAATATAGTTGCCGGCCCCCGTTTCGAACGAATTTACGCTTATTAATTGGAAAAAGTAGCCCGCTTTCTATTCGTATCGTTCCCACGGGTCCATCTTACATGGTTTTTTACGCAAATCGCCTACAATTTGCTTGTTTTCGGCCGCTTTTTTCGGCCACTCGCGCCTCTGGATCACCGCATTATAAGCGAGGATAAAAAAGAGCTTTTGTGAAGTTATCGATCAGCGTTTATTAGATTATACTAATATTTTTTTTGTTGCTTTAACGAAACGAAGTCAACGAACACGATTTATTGAATTCATTTTTTCAGTGTAGAATAAGACTATTACCTCTTATATTTCTTTTATCCATACAAAAATAGCATTCAGTGATAAATGTTTGGTAATCTGCAGTAAACATGCTTTAAAATTTACAAGATATGTCAATAAACATCAAATGTAGTTTAAATTGTCAAACTTGTCAATAAATGTCAAACGTAATTTATAGTTTCAATCTAGGATTTACCTATCAGATGTAGTTGTAACCAACTTAAAAAATAATTCAAAAAAATGTTATTTAGTTTATCTTTAATCATATTGTACATCAAATGCAATCAGATTCACAATTTTCGCGTTATCGAAATTTCTATTCAAAAAATTCCTAAAACATTTGTTTTGAAAATTTGATTAATAATTTGATCAATTTGGTCTAATGCAATCTTTTAATTATTACCAGCCCAAATTTTCCTGTTTGAAGCTTCCGAAAGAAGAAAAAGATTTAACAATCATTATCAAAGGTATTATCACAACGTCCCTCGTAAACCGTAAAACTGACTAATGCAGAAATAATAGCCGCGTCGAAGGCGAGATTCTTAAAGGCCGTTGTCACATCTCTTTGGCCGCACGTTATAAATTTAGCGATTATGGTGTGTTCGGCGTTCCACATAAATCCCGCTTTTCTGTAGATACTCGCGGCGCGCACCATACGCTCCGGTACTACGTATAGGTACACACGTGAGAACGCGTGATTAATTTCTCCTTGTTTAGTTTATGCGCGTCTCGCCATCTGCGGCCGCGACCGCTTCGTCGAGTCCCGGACACCGGTTTCCATCGCCGCGCTAACAGGTGTTCCAATCTCAATTGCATAAGTTTACGCGATTAAAGAGAGAATTAGAGACTTATATAGGCGTCGATTAACAGTGGAAATACCTATATGTACTACTATACATATACAATGTGCATACATATGTAAAAAAGACGACTGAAAAACATGTGCTGCATTTATATTTGTGGTTTTGAGGCAATCCGTACAGCTTTTCCATTCAGAATACGTAGCATTGTCTTGTCAATGAATAGAGAAAATGTTTAAAAATAACTAGCAAGTCTTCCAATTTTATTACAATAAATATTTTTAGTGTGCGGAAATCTTTCAGAACTAATCAACTATGTTTTTGTGTGAGTTCTACAAGGATCAATTCCAGAACCTTTCGTGTTTATCATTTATTCATGTGCATGAAAACGATACAGCTCTTCTGTTGTATGACGTAAGCTCTGACTTGCTACGAAAAAGATCCAAAGAAGTCTAAACAATGCTGAAAATCGGGCATCCGTAAACGAAAGATAAGCTCACAAAATTGTTTTCTTTTGAATAAGTTACTTTTTCATGGTCGTTAGATCCGGAAGTGTCCCCTAGATACAGCAAATAATAACGTTTTCCAACAACTAAATTGACAGACGAAAAAACTAACCTCAAACTTTGACGTTACGCGAACTCTCTGTGGTAACGCGTCATGCACTGAGCTGCTGCGTACTTTTGGATGATCAAAACTTGAGTTGGCTTTCTAATTGAAGTAAACTTTGTGCATCGTAACACTTGAATTTGCTTGGAAAATAAAACACTTACAATTAGCCAAGTATGTTTCGAATTAAATTGCGAAAATATCGAAAATGTGTATTTCTGCTGATTTAAGTTGAGGAATTGTTTATGGAAGGGAAGTGTTCTAAATAGTATTGACAAGTTTCAATCATTTGTATGTTTGTCTATCTTTTATTTACTTTTACTTATGGATTTGTACATTTACTTATGGTTTATTATGACCAATGCTATAAATATGTTTTATTTCGGATTTCACTTTTGATACTGATGAATCAAGCAATATAAATAATCAAAAATGTTAGTGATATTCCTTAATATGTATATGTCGTGGTCGTATGGCGAAACCCGTCATGTCATGAACATCTTAGGGAATCCGTGAAAAGTTGGATTGTGTAAATGCTCATGATTTCACTTTCTGATGAGGCTTTTGTCTTGCTAAAGTACTTTTATGTTGGTATGTAGACCTACTGTGTGCAAAAACACACGTAATAATTTGAAGCCATGGTCATCTGGAAATGAGAGTTTCGCATATTTGTTTTGTTGGTGCTACGAAGCATAAACGAAACTAATAAGAAACAGATTCGGATGAAATATTTTTTACAGTCCTTTTTTCAACACCTGTTTCGTTTGATATTTGGCGACTAGAGCAAGGTTCACTTATTTCAATGTACGAGCAAACCCTCTCCTCCCGCTCGGGATTAATTCGGCTGTTCATCCATTTGGTGGCATTTTCTGCAATACCCGACAACACAGCCAAATTTCTTAAACCCATCGACAATATTTGAAATCGTCTGTGCGCTTGGAATAGGCCGATCGATGTAGTCTACTGAGAAGAGATCGATCGTCTGCTGCCGGCTATGTCCACAGAAATACCACTGAATAATCTGAACTTTCTCTGCAGTTGTATAAATGGACATCTTGTATTCGTTAATCACGTAATTCTTACTAACATCAGCCCCACATAATGCAGTCTACCTCGTAACTAACCACATCGGTAACCGTGAGCCGTCGATTGCCGCTAACCCCTCCGCTTGTGGTGAATCACCCATTTTTCGTATAGCTAGATATTTTTTTTCCTTACGTGTATAAGTACACTACAGAAGAATTAAATTCATAACGAAGGTGAAAGGTAGAAAAGAAAGAGCCTAAAATAAATCAAAGTAATGAGCAATAAGAAATAAGAAGAGGAAAAAAGTAGCGTACCACGTGTTGAATCCTCTAACTAGTGAAGAAATACACATTTATTCATTTTAAAACAGAACTTCTCTTATATTTTGCACTTCGGCAACTAGCAATAAATGCAATCCATCAAAAAAAACAGCAGCAACGGCTATAATAAAATCCAATTATTGCAAATTAAGAGTGGAAGCTCAAACACGTGGATCTGAAGACTTGGCGACTGTCTAACCGCAAGTGAGTGCCTTCAACCAACGTAACACCGTAAGATAAAGGAAATAGCACGCAGAGAGAAGCACTTATTCAGAAGTAAAGGGAGAAAACAACTCATCATAGACGATCACGGACGGACACTAGCATGAAAATTTTACCGTCACATATTGCTAGAGAATAACATGAGATCGAAGCTACTTTGATCATTAAGATCGTGAATAACTCAAGTATTGTTTTGGTCATAATTTTTATGCAATCGCTGGTATACTTAACAACTCACCAGGCAGACTTTTCAAGACATTGAAATTAACATTATCGGATCGCCTATTAGTTCAAAAAAAGTGAACAGGACACTCTTAACTTTTTATTCAAACACTCGCTACCAATTACACACTTAAAATAATTCCGTAAGCCGCAAGAAAACCCGGATATTCGTGCGTGTACCACAAAACGATCGTCATTATAGTTCGCCGGAGCGTCTCAACCGTATAAACCTTGGCGAAGAAACGATAATTATAATGTTATAGGCTTCAGCAACGGCAAGACC
Organism: Dynastes maya; assembly: GCA_029619315.2. Lineage (NCBI taxonomy): Eukaryota > Metazoa > Arthropoda > Insecta > Coleoptera > Scarabaeidae > Dynastes > Dynastes maya. The sequence goes on from JAROYE020000005.1 coordinate 44,922,952, forward strand.
ATCACGCGCCGCATAGCATACACACGAAAGAAGAAATAACAGGCATTTTACGGAATCAAATTTCTAACAGCGCCTTAATTATCTTGTCAATAAGTGAAATTATTGCAATGAGCCGGGTATTTTTACATTAATCACGGCTGACAAAACAGGAGCTGAACCTGTTGAAGCGTGAGATGAATGAATGGGAAGAAAGCTTTTTGGTTTTGTTTCGTATATTACGCGTGGTTAATTTATTACGGTGATCCTATGGCGAACGGAGCGGCTAGATATGCAGGAAATACAATGCGGTCTGACGTTATGGGTTGAATTATTTATTAGTTAATTTCTAGCGGAACGCTCATATGCTAATTTCCTCAAGAAAAAGTCCCATTTAATTTATTGTTTCAATTATGGTAGCGATTTAGATTGGTTCGGCGCGGTTAAAATAAGATTAGACTCAAGACGATTTCTTTAGAAAGAAAAAAGGATCAAAAGAACATCATTAATAATTCAAGATATTTGCATTTGAAAGAATTAGGGATTCTACGTACTTAGGCAATGAAGACAGTTGTAGAATTAAGTATAAAACAGGAGAGAAATGGTTAGGTACATAAACTCAAACTTGCTTTTATTTTCCAGTTTTTAAGTATAGTTTAAGTTTAGACCTGGGAGCCTGGTTTATCAGGATCATAGTCATATAAACTTAAATAATTACTTTGTATTAATCTCAGTCTCGTTACAGTAACATGCGTATTCTAGTACTATTTTCAAATTTACACTGGCAAAAAATATAGAAATTGAAATTCTGAAAAGTTTACAATATATTGGCTGTAAGCTCTTTAACGAATTGCCTAACGACATCAAAACAGTAATATCTACGAATATAACCAAAAAAATGCTAATATAGCTCATAGTGAGCAAGGGAAAGCGCTCTGAAACATGTCTGTTGGCTAGTGTCAATACCAATTCCACCAATGCCATGAGCTAGCATTTATTTTAAATTTATTTTCTAATTGCTATATCGAACACTTTAAATGGAGACTTTAGCCAAAACACTAGTTAACTTGACTGAAGCTTAACCAGAATTGATGAATTTATTGGCGTTCCTCTTCTGCTTTATTTAATCGGGATAGCGATTGTTTCTTTTCACAGCAAATTTTTTCCGATTTTTACCCAAATATAAATTTTATGATGAATGTCGATGAATGAAGTTATTTATAGCAATAGCATGAGAGAATGAATGTGGTGACGCTACCACATGATTGAAATTAGACGACTCTATGATAGAGAAACCTAAAAATACGACATTTTACTGATGATTTTACTGAGACCTTCGAATTTACCTGTTGTTTGTTTTAGGAGAATTTGTCATTGATTTAGATGATTTACTTAATGGAGAAATTGCACAGAAGATGGAGTTTTGTCTACGTTACCTCACATTTGTCGTTGACTAGACTTAATTTAATTATTTTACGTCCACACTCCAAGACCAGTCGGCCTGGGGGAAAATTGTGGCTTTCGAAATTAGCTTTTTCTCCGCTAGAGGCAATTTTATTAGAATCGGATGGCTATCCTGAATACGCTATACGTCTGAGATTGACAACTGATTTCCGATGTAAATATTGAATATAACAATACATATACATGGTGTCTTAAATCTTGAAGAAATTCTCGCAGACGCCTCTACTACTCACCTAATTAAAAAGAAAAATAAAGACCTACTTTCCAGAACTATCGGCATAATCGTAAGTAACAACTTCCTCAAGTCACAGTTGAACATCCTGAAATACACCGTAAATTAAAATTGTTCAGGAATCCATTCTAGATAATTATATTTCAAATCTACATCTACCAGATGGTAAAGCGTTTACAGGCCATGGGGGCTCATTGCTGAATGCCCGTTTTCCATTTCTCTCTGTCCTTCGCGGTGGTTTTCCAATTACTGATTCCTACTTCCTTCACATCTTCCAAAATAGCTTCTCTCCATAGATAGTGCACTTGGACGCAGATTTAAAAGTTATTTCCGCCGATAAATTCACGCCACAAATAGACAACTTAATTAAAGACAAAAGATGTCAAATATCTGGCAAAAGAAGTTAATGTTTGTGTTTTTTTGTAATATCCTTTTTATTGAAAATTTAATAAATATACTTGTCTTATAATAGTACTTTTTTTGTTAAGATTTTCAGTAGTTTGTCTTCTTTAAGATTAGGTTTCGTGGCCCACCTAGTCTACGGTCTTAATGCTTTTGGCTCACCAGTGACTTTGAGTTTGACATGGCTAGTCTACATCATATACCTTTCTTGTATGTACAAATACCGGTTACTATTAATATAAACAAAACCTAAATTTATAACCACATTTCTACAAAGAAAAACAAGAAAAAGATGTATGTAGCCTTATCAATCCTTGTACAGGTTTAATAAATTCATTCACGAAATGAAAACCGTGTATAACGTATGGTAGAGATAGATAACAAATCTCTTATTAGAACCATCTGACTGCACATTCAGGACTCCCTTATTTAATAGACCAACAAATTTGTATTAAGCTGGCGGCGTTTAATCGCCATCATTAATAATACAAGATTATCTATCTATTAAACTAATATATACGGTATGCGTGGGAAGCCACGTTTCGGTGATAAGCGCTCGGCGTTCAATTCCAGCCAGCTAGATGATGGTTGTTAAGTACACATACATACATATAGATACATATGCACGTAAAGCAGAGTATCTCTCGCATATGTTTAGTCCTTCTAGGGGTTTACACGTATACTTTACGACGTTCCTAATCCAATAGAACGGCTGCGCATTCTTTCTTTTGGTCGCCTATTGTTGTGTGGTGTAATTGTATACGCAGGTACAATAACGTTGTTCGAGTTGAATCCTTTAAATTAGTTAATCTGTACTTAGAATCACGAAATCTTTGCATCTACATTTGCTTGCAGAAGTAATTGTACGTCATAGAGCAACGCAAACTGTGCTGAAAGCCAGTGGCGGACGCATAAAAGTGTACACAAAATAAACACGGCCGGGACAATTCGGTATAAGCGTCAGTATAACTGCGACTCGAAAGCCGATCTGTTGTGTATGCATCTACGCTGTCGTATACTATATCATAGTTCTACGATTGTTTTGAAAATCTTTCCTACGTCGTGAAAACGACCAAAGTTGGACACAATAAGAGAATTTATTGCAGAAATGCCTGATTTAAGGTGTGATGGCGCTAAAATTCAATGTGTAGTGTGTAAAATAGATTTAATGTGTTGGTCGAAAAGTGATTGTCTACGGTACGTAAATAGTGCAGGGCACGTTTCAAAAAAAAATTCCACACGAGATTATGACAAATTTAAATTTAATTTATGTGTTACCTTTATTGCATGTAATTTACCATTTCATTTACTAAGGAAGAAAGCATACGTCTCGTTTTGGAATGAATATTCGGACTTTAAGTTATCAAGTGAGACTATGAGAATATACATATTCTTCAAATGTGGAATTTCAAACCTCAAGGGGAGTTGTGAGGGGGTGCTAGGGGAAAATTGGATAATTAAAACCATTTTTTTATTGTCATATTCGGTTTCAGCGCCCCAAAATACTTGGTGAAAAGGAGGTTTACCCTCTGGGTTTCGACTTTTTTTTTGTGTGCCTGTGTTATTAGCAGTTACTTTCTAAAATATGCGCAAAACAATGTTTCTACTTACTTTGCAATCAGTATTTAGAACAGCACAAAATTCAACTGCCAAATCGACTTTTTTAACGAATTAATTTCGAACACGAACACACCAAATATTACGCTCAACGGTCAACAACTCATAAACATTTTAAAAATTGTCGCAGGCTTTTATATTATTCACCAATATTTCACCGAAATAAAGGTTTTTCCCTTTAAAAACAGAGAACGAGAATCGTTTAAAGCAAAATGAAAAGAAAAGCGAAGCTCCAATACCGTTGACGGCGTGACCTATTTCTTTCGGGGCTTTCCAAAAAAAAAGTGCTATATTGCAGCTGCCTTTGATGGTATTTTTTTGTAATACTCCAATTTCGTTTAAATAGGAAATTAGGGATTGATTTCTTTTTACTGTAAAAAAAGTGAAAAAGTATGAATGTTATTTACTCCTTTTGTGTCATATTTTCATTTTTGCATTTTCTTTTTGGGTTCATGTATTTTTTTCTTGTCCGTGCCGCCTACCACCCCCTAACTTTGCCGCCCCATGCAATTACACGTGTTGTCCCCCCGCACGGAACGGCCCTGTCTATGCAGTAGATAGATATGCATACATTCAATACACATGCAGTTTGTGCTTTAATAATCCAGTCCAGTCAAATCCCACGCATCCAGATTCATCCGGCTGGTTGTATAATAAAATGTAGTTTAAACTTTTAATATTTTTGTATAAATTGTGTTGGAAAATGTCTGAACATATTGTTTCTTCTTTTATACACAAATTATATACTAATAATATGATTACGAAAATCACGTAACCTCTTTTGCGTCTCCGGTTATACATCGGTCGCCCGTAGGGACGAGAAAGATGGGAAGAGGGGCCAAAAAGGAGCAAATTGTACGGGGCTTGCGAAAAAGGACGAGCGAGATGGACGCACGCGATCGACGTAGATCGAAAGGGGCTACTTTTCCTAAAAAATAGGCGTATTTTCATTCGAAAGGGGGGTACGCAGGTTTATTAACCGGTGTTCGGTAAGTCAAGGAATTCGAAGTTACCAAGATCTTACGGTTTGGATTTTTATTATTATATTACTGTGTAGCCATTGTATATTTTCTTAATTTGGTCATTCAATATCAAATATTAGATATGTAAACTTACGATCCTTGGGAATTTGATTAGATGTTGATAGGGCTGAAATAGCTAATAGATTGATAAATTATTGTTTTGTTTGAATAATGTTTGTTTTTAAATCGTTTTATTTAAGAAATCTATATATATTGGTTGTAGGGTGTTACATGGGACTTAAGTTTGGCTTTAGTAGAGTGGTATTAGCACACAACTCGATAACCTTTCCCGATCAAATTTTAAACATTTGGGTTCTCACCTAGTTACCCAATAATATTTGTGCTTTACCTACAGTTATCCATAATGAATGGAATGTTAGTATCCTTTCTAGATGTGTGAGATTTTGTGCACCTTTTGTTTACATAAATGCATGTTCATTTCTTCTAGTACCTTGAATCAATCATAGGTGGCTACAATTTTATCTGATTCAAATAACTTTACTAATTTTATAACTATGATAACTATTATAGTTATGATCTCCATCCGTGGACACACTGTATATAATCAGGTTTGAGCATAAATTCATGAATTATAACTTTGAAATTGGAAAACATTAAAATTATGGTAGTACCATAATCCAAAACTTGTGATTAAGCGGAAAGAGAAACGAAATTGACGCAAATTGGAATTCTATCAAAACTGTGGTCAAGTCTATCCTTAAAATGCCAATAAAATAAGCACAGTTTAAATTTTTCCTGTGGTCTACATCTTGCGTGTCGCTTATGTCTAATGTTTCAATATAAACAAGCAGTTAGAATTAACCTATTTCCTACCACTTAGTTTTATTTCACAGAAACATTTTTTTGGGTAGAATTTGCGCAAATCTACACAAATATAATTTTATAGGGTATACATCGATTTTTTGTTGATATTACGCATTCCTCTGTATAAAATTAATCACAAAGATGAGCATCTTTTCAACATAGGATCTGGTAAACGACGACATTAAAAGATAATCATTCAATCTAATTTTGAAAGCAGGTAGCGTTAATTTATTGTTTCAGACCGTTCTTCTCTGATATTTAGGCTGATAAATTAAGCTTCATCGCCAGCAAAAGTCGCCTTAAATCAGAAGAGAAAACCTATAATAATTAAAAAAAACTTACAACAAACACTAGATTTTGACGTTTACTACTTGTTTATCTAAGTTATACGCCCGCTTCGATCTTCACTAAACAGATTTCTTCTCTCTCGACAATTCTCGTGAAAGAACCTTAACTATCCCGTCTAAAAATATCATGACAGGACGTGTAAATTATACGAGCCAATAATGTATAGGTACCGTTCCTATTTGTATGTATTTGAGCCCGCAGATCGCCCTCTTTCTTTAAACATTACGCTGCTTATGATTAAATAGGAATTTGTGTAACTCTCTTGCTTTGATTTGTTTGCACGTTTTGTCAGAAGTCATCCATCAGGGTTTCCTTTTTGGACTGAGCGCGCTTAACTAGGTAGTGTAAACCGTTTTTAATTTTATTTTTACTTCGATGGAAAGAAAGTATAACAAGCTATAATCGTAAATTTCGGCCAAGTTTACTTTAAGATAAAGTTTGTTGAATAAGTAATTTATTTTTCTCTGTCGATGAGATCGTTTGAAGGAAGCGAATTCGAAGGAATATTTGGCAAGCGGTGATAATTAATGTTAAAAATTGGAGATTTAATTTATCGTTACCGTTACCAGAATTAATAGGAATAATATTGATCTTAGAGGATGGTTAAGAATTACAGACGGACTTCCTATTGTCAAAATATAAAACCTAATAAATTAATTAATAGACATTTACGAAGATTGTACTAGGTATAAACCGGTTTACCGAAAAATTTCGAAAATTCACCATCGGTAAATTGAAATATATCAATATAAAGGATGTCAAATTAGGAGTGACTCAGTTTTAATTTGTCGATTGCTCATAGAGTATTTTGTGTAGAACAATAATGATAGCAAGGACTGTTATATAATTATTTCGGAACAGCCGTTTCGAAGACTTGTCGGTCTCCATTTTCTAAACCATGTGATAATAAGGAGAAATAGGCGAAAAGGTTTGTCACCACGAAGCTCACGACCTGTGGCTTTCCCACCCTGATAATATAATAATAAAAATAGAGTGAGACAACGATAAGGCCCTATTCATCCGTCAAATTTGTGTTCCTTCCGCCTATACACCATAAAAATAAGACTAAACACACAGAAAAATAGATGCCCCTTGTTATTATATCACGTACCATAAACCCAAATGACCACCTTACCGTAATAAATCGAAAAGACAGGAGTAATGTAATGGTCCGTTCTCTTTATTGATTAATTTTTTGTTCCTTTTTATGTAAATAGTTTCCTAAGTGTCTAGTTCACGTGACGAAGTCACGTTCTGAATCAATTTCAGGGTCGTTTATGTGTTGTGCTACACTTGACGCTTCTATCTTCCCGTACCTGCAACACCTGATGTGTTCATTGAATATAATACCCATCGCTCGTTTCGTTTGACCAATATAGGCTTTATCATAATCACCACATGCAATTTTATAAATTCCCGACCCTTCTTTCATGTCCGGTTTATCTTTTGGATTGCCAAAGATGTTTTTGAGTGTATTTCGCGAACTGAAACGTTCATGTCTTGTCCCCTAAAAAGTTTAGTAATACCTTTCGATATTCTGTGGAAGGGAAGTTTCACTTCGCGAGTTTCTGCTGGAATTAAAGTCGTGGAATTTCTTACATAATGCCTTTGTTGTACCTACTTTTACTCAAAGGTAACTTCAAAAATCTATTAATTTAGTGTTGTCCACAGTGGCTGGAATAGGTCATAATGCATCTATCAGTGTTTCTTTTCTATAGATGTCAATTTCCAGTTTTTTATAATTTCTAATTACTAAACTATCTAGGAACTGAGTTGATTGTTCACTTCTCTTCTTCTACTGTGAATTTAATAGTTTCAAATTTTGAGTTTAGTGTCGCGAGGAAATCCGGGATAGTACCTTTCTTAGTATCAAATACCGCAAAAATATTGTCTAGATACCTAAGCCAAATTGTAGGAAAATATATGTTGTCCTTTTTCAAACTAGTCTCAAATTTACTTATGAATAAGTTGACTATGAAAGGGGACCGCGGATTGCCCATCGCCGCATCCTCTAGTTGTTCATAATACTTGCTCTCAATTTAAAAACGATTTTGGTTCATGCAGAGCAAAATTAGTCTTTTATACTCCGCAATTTTAACATCATCAATTTTAGTTTTAAGAACTCAATTAAATATTCTATGGTTTCTGAAATCGGTACGCTGGGGAAGAGTGAACCAACATCAAATGTTACTACTTTAATGTGTAACTTTTTGTATTCGTTTACTAGCCATTTTGACAAATTATACATAGGGGAGTTTATACTTGAAACTATTGGTCTCATAGATTTTACCGGTTTATGGATTTTTGGTAGACGGTACATTTTTGGAACTGTCGGGTTTGGGATTGGCAATTTTAGCTTAAGGTTCGCGTTAATAAGTTTTAGGTAATTTTTCAGAACCTCTTGTGTTTCTCTGATCATGTATGGTAACGGATTTTTTCTTAATTCTTTATGCGGTTCTGATGAAAGCAAATTGTTGACGTGCTTGAAATATTCGAGCTTGTCCAGAATTACTATTCTGTTTCCTTTATCTGCTTTTAAGTAAAAACAAATTTTGTTTTGAGGCCTTTAATAGTCCTCAGATCACCTGTGTTGTTTCTCAAACTTTTTGCATCGTGCAGGTTGTTTGAAATCGTAATTTTGCACGTGTTTCTTATACTCCAATAATTTAGTAGAGCAAAAAGGCACTGGACATTGTTGCCATACTTATAGTACTTAGTGATTGTGAGTCATTTTTTTAAATTTATCTTATTCGTGAACTCTTTGTTCAATCCTAAACTTACGAGAATACACAATTAACGTGTTTTACATCTTCACCTCCTATGATGATATCTATTGCTATATTATTGTTACTTATGACCAGGCGTTTTGTTTTTTCAGTATTTAATTTCAAATATTGCGTTGATTGATTGATTGATTTTCTACCAGAGCAGGGCTGGTCTTTACATCCCTAACACTGAAGCTTAGTAGCTTATTGTATTATTCCTGCTTCGGTTTTGTTTTACTTAAACAGGTTAGTTCCCGCAATCAGGTTTAACAGCCTATGTAGTAAATCTTTCTCCATTGGTAGTTCAATTGTGCTTCGCATAGCGAATCTGCGTTGAGCTAACGCTGCACATTCGAAAATAATATGAGGGGCTGTTTCCTCCTCCTCATTGCAAAGTCTACATAAGGGCTCATCTTTGTAGATCCCCATCTTATGCAAGTGGCCTCTCAAACAGCCATGAAAAATGTTGCGTTACCAATGTTTCAGTTCAAATCTTTAGATTTTTTTCCAACTTACTTCCTAAGCTTGCAAGGATCGCTATATCATCAGCAAAGATACAGGCGTTCATGTATATTGGTTGTAAATTGCTGTATACAATTAAACATTCTTCCATTTTTTTTTGTTGAGATTCCTTTACTGCTTCGTTGATTGCACCGATGAATAGTAGCGGGGTTAAAATACATCCTTGTCTTACTCTCTGTAATGTATTAACATTTTCCGACAGTCTGTTCCCTGTTCTTGCTTGATTTTTTTGTTTCCCGGTAGAAACTTAAAACTGTTTGTATAGTTTCTGTGTTTACCTTTTTATTTTCCAAACTTTCCCAAATTTTCTCTCTATTTATAGTGTCAAAGGCTTTTTGCATGTCCAAGAAACAGATATACACATCTTTGGCTAATTTTTTCTCTACTGGTTCGAAAAAGTGTGTTACATGTTGTTATTATAATGTTTCGGAAATATCAGAGCACCATCAGATTCATTTTTTTTTCAATATTACAAAACTTACTACCTCGGTAATCTCCTAGGAATCCTGAAAATCTCGAACGAGAGACAGGGGTAATTGTATGGTTAGGTGTTAGAAGGGTGCTAGGTATTATGACAAAAAGGGTAGGAGATAGAACAGCGGATACCTCAACGGAGTTACAAACATCACTTTTCTTTGTTGTAATACTTGTTATATCAAAAAAAGAGGAAATATACTAACAATTAGTTACAAAATATGAAAACGGAAAGATCAAAACATTATTAAATGTGTGGTGAATTGAATCGCAATTTATTTAAACTGCTAACACTGGTGTTACCGGCATTGAAAACGATATCGGCGATATTTTTGTAATTTTCGCTAATCCCTGATACAAACAGGAATTCTGATATTCACTAATCTGTGGCAACTATTTTATTATTTTTTTTGTACAGAATTTTTTGCGATAGTTATCCAATGGTAAAAATATATAAATCCATTATCCTACTTACCTATTATTTTCTTCATTTACATCTCACCCACAATTCTATAGTACTTTAAGCTTCTATTCTATCAAGTCCTTCATATTTCCTTTGTCTAATGTCAGGACAAATGAGGTATAAGAAAAATAATCTCAATTCAATACTTAGTAAATTTTTTCCATTCTTTAATATGCAATCAAAAATTAAAAGCTTGTTCGACGAAGTCAATATATTGTATGAAAACTATTTTACAAAATAACGTGCATTCATCCAAGCTAGCTTTATAACGGTTTCCCTACTCTTCTAGTATAGAGGTAGATTTTCATAAATATCTTTGACTTTTATTTTCACTAAAAATAGAAACTTTACGACCCTCCTATTACACATTTTCTTGGTTTTAGTGTTGTTGTTAGCATACTTTTATGTACGCATAAAAGAAGACATCACACGCTGCGTCTGTTTTGTTTCTATTTCAACAGATTGCCGATTTTACGGTGCATATAAGGCACCACACGCGCTTTGTACATACGATGAAACGTTTCTACTATTCGAAAAAGGAAACACCTGAGGTTCTGCGTACCGCCTTTGGTGAAAATCTGTGTTACCGGGTCGTTTTGTAGGCGGCAGATCAAGATGTTTATTGATATTCGAGCAAGATATATTTATATGCAAAAGTAATTATCCAGAAATAAATATTAAATACTAGACTACAATGTTGAATTCCTAAGTGGACCTGTATATCAAAGCAATAAGCTTAGCTTTAAATCAATACTCATTGCTGTTGCAGCTTAAGTTACTTAATATAAGCGAAGCATGAGCAATTATTGTAGGTCATGTAAGTCAAGTGCAATAATACTTTCTTTTTATACGAGAATGCTAGCAACTCAAGTTTCTGCGGTTGGTAGCAGGCAAATGAACTGACTGATATGCGCGCATAAATGTACATATGTATATTCTCCATTGCGTAAGATATTAATAATATTATTTTGACTTTTCCAATATTTTCTACCTCTTGTAAGTCCCTTAGTCTTCTTACCTTTTCATGGATTGTTAATTCATAATAAGCTATACACATTTAGACATTTATTATTAATTAACGTGAAGCTGGGTGATTAGAATTGGAGAATGTTGGATTTTAGCAATTAACGAAGTCTTTACTATGAAAAGTGTACGTATGTACGTAATTACAGCATCTCAGTACTATCGTTTTAATCATGAAAAAGTTGGTAATATCCATTAAGTACAGAAATTATTTTATTGTAATGGAACTAAAGAAAAGAATAAAGTTTGGTTACCGAATATCAAAGCTTGCTCAGAATCTATGATGCCTCTTTGCTGAAATCAATGTTCAACGTGTAAAAGTTTTAATTGTTTGCGTTACTAGAATGGTAAAATTTGATTCTTCTTTTTGAGAATTGGTAAAAAAAGATCTAAAAAAGATACTGGTTTGATTCCACCATCATTAATGAGTTAGGTAAGCAATATTGTATACGATATGAGGAAAGCAAGGATGAATTCTTGGTTAATCTCATTTGTTTATATTTGCATTATTTGGACAAATAACAAAATTCTTATTTGATCATAAGGAAATGGAAGGATCACTATAAGCTTCTAGTAACGAAAATTTGGAGAGTTTCAAGTCAGTTTATTAATGATTTTATACTTTTTCAATACATTGTAGACTTTCTGAACCAAATTCAAAGGAACCGTTTCACAAAAATGGTCTGGTTCAAAACTCTCTTCATGTATGCGTAGATGCAAAACGTAATGTCATAAATTTGGGAACAATCATCGATTCGTTAATAATTAAATTACCTACCATCTAGCCTAAGAATCTTACATTCTGCTGCACGATTTAAAAGGTAACTGAATTCTTTTTGGCAAGCGTAGAACCATATGTAATAGTTGATTTATACTAAATATTCATTTTATGTTGATACTCTTGCTGTATTTGTAACTCATTAGGAATAAAAATTTTTACTATTATTTAATTTGTCGTTAATTTTTCAAATTCAAAAGGAAAATAAAGATCTAAAAAAAATAATAAAAGAATACGATAAGGGAAACAAAAAACTTACAACTAGAGTACAAAACTTAGAAAACACTATAGAAAACGCAGAAAAGGAAAAAAACTATAAACAATATAATAATAAATGGAATAGAAAAACAATCCGAAAACGAAAACACACAAGATATAATAACCAAACTATTTCAAAAACTAGACGTAACAACAGAACATATAAAAAAATGCTACCGGAAAAAAACAACAAAAGACAGCCCAATAATAGTTGAACTACAAAATAAAGACAACAAAATTAAAATAATAATAATAAAACGAAACAAGCAAAAAATTCAGGATTAGAAACGTCGAAGACATACTACAACTAACTCAATAAAGCAAGAACGAAATAAAACCACCAATTAAAATGTATAAAATAATCTTACAAAATGCAAGAAGCATAAGAAACAAATTCGAAGAAATAGAAACCATACCAACAATACACAAAAATCCTGAAATAATAGCAATCACAGAAACTTGGCTACAACCTACAGAAGAACACCTTTACACAATCCCACACTACAAAGAAGAACACAACTCTAGAAGCACACACGGAGGTGGATCAACAATATATATAAGAGAAGACATAAAGCACAAACTACTCATGAAAAAAATTAACAAAATTGAAATAACGACAGTACTATTAGAAACACAAAATACGGCAGTGACACTGATATACAAACCACCAGAAGTAAACTTCACAACACTAGAAAATACACTAAGCAATAACGTAATACACAGAAAAAAAGAACATATAATAATAGGAGACTTCAACATAAACATATCTGAAAAACAACAGACAACAGGAAACTACATAAACCTACTAAAAGAAAAAAACTACAAGATAATGAACAAAACAGCTAAAAAATACTACACACGAAAAAATCCAAATGGAAACAATACAATATTGGATCACGTAATCACAAACGAACCAAACAGAATACAAAAAATAAAAGAATCCGACATATCAGATCACAATATAGTAGTTGTAACAATAAAACAAAAAGAAAAACGTAAACAAGACTACAAAACAACCCAAATCGTGCAGACAAACAATCAGATGATCAAAGAAAGAATAAACCAGCAAGATTACGAAAAAATAACAACCATAGAAGAACTTTCAATAAACCTGCAAAACATCATAACAGAAAACCAAGTCACTCATCAAATCAAAAGAAGAGAAGACTGTACATGGATAGACGAACACCTAATTTAGCAGATTAAACAAAGAAACAAACTTTACAAAAAGCACAGAAAACACCCACAAAACGATAAAGTACGAGATGAATACAGACAACAAGAAACATACGTATCTAAACTAATCAAAGACACAAAAAGATAATATTACCAAAAGAAATTCAGAAAACACAAAAACGACTCAACCAAAACATGGAACATAATAAACCAACAAATACGCAAACCAAAATACTATGACCAAGAAATAACTATCTTCAAAGAGGACGGTACGAAAACCAAAACACAAAAAGAAGCAGCAGACGCAATCAACAAATACTTTACCACAATAGGGAAACATTTAGCAGAAGACCAAATTCGAAAAGGCACCACTCCACGTGAACGTTCCCTAGGATGTTCTTCCATCGAATCAAAAGTAACAATAGTTGCGGCATCGTTTTCGTCATGTTTCTTATTTGCTTTCCTTCTTTACGTTAACAACGCTGCCAGTTGTAAGCAATTTCTTAACTATTCGCATGGCAGTCATACGTGTAAGGTTGGTGTCGGGAAATCTCTCGTTAAACTGCTGCACCACTTCTCTTAGTGCAATTTGTCCGAGCCCATAATACTGAACAACGTAAATTCTCTGCTGTAACGTTAACATAATCTAGCATTAATTGAAATTTGAACTAAGGGATACTACAAATTGTAATCTGACAGTACTTAAGATTAGTCAACGATTTTGTTTTCCTGGCTTCCTATAGTTTTCTTTATTTCACACGAATTCAGACATCGCAGATAACGCTGGCAGTTACTTTTAATAAATTTATTGTAGATCAATGATATTATTACGTTTTGTAAATGTAATTTGTGAGTAAATACATACAATTTATTTTGTTTAATCTAAAAAAATGACGGTTTAATATAAGTAGGTAAATCTTGAAATTTTGCATAGAGCCATAATTTCTCATTTTGAACAACTTTTCTTATTAACATTTTGACGTATCATGAACAAAAAGGGTATGTTACCTGAAAAGAAAATAGTTTTCGCTTCACTGTCACGGCCGACTTGTTTTGCAAAAACTGAAAATATTCTTAAGAGTCTATTCATACCAAGCAGAACCTAATCCCACAATCTTAGAATAACATTCAAAAAATTTTAGTCCATCGCACCTCTTGTAACATGAATCCTGGGACACACTGTATATATACTCTCACAAGCAATTATCGTCTGAGGAAATATCTAACTCTTTCGCCATAGTTTGTAAAAGCTGTTGTAACTTATTTTAATCTTTGTGAAATTTCGCTGAACCAGCCAAAAACATTTATGTGATTCTGAAAATAAAACTAATTTTTCAATGAGACCACTTATACATCTTGTCTTAATTTGATCTAAAACGTCAAAAATTTCGTATTTGAAAATTGTTTCTTGAAAGTTTGATCTGTTTTGGAATTTTTTGTTCAAGCCAGTTTAATGGGTCTACGCAATAAATCATTAATCACATCCTGTTTACACGCCGATTAACAAAAAATCACATAAAAAAAAGCTTAAGAACACTTTTACTTTCAAATGACACTTGGATTGATTGACTTAAAACAATTTCTTGATATCTTCTTCCGTTAAGCTTGTATAAACTCATATTGTTGAGCTGGAGATCTGTATGATATCATCAACGAGATTTTCTGTTCCCAGAACGAAATTCCACGAGCATTAAGAGTATTTGTGTTTAGAAAGAAGGTTATTTCTCCCAGCAATTTCCTTTCTGATACAAAAGCTCCTATACCTACCACACGCAAACGCATAGAGCCAACATAAAACGAGACTTGCTTAAATTACTATTTCCATTCCAAATCATTAAACTGTCACGACGAATGGGCAATTACCGCAGCCGAACATAATTTAATGTAAATGCGGCTAACTATTCAATACGATTCGGAGAGGTGTATACCTAATTAGGCCTACGAATTTAATTTGTGAACGAACCATGGTTGAAAGCAGAAAAAAAGAAGAAAGACAAAAAGGAAATCGAAACAGAAAAAGCGAACACTTCGCGTCATAGCAAAAGAAAAAAGATTCCAATGTAGTAGATGCGAATATGAACTTGGGACAATGAATGAAGGAGGTCTGGTGGAAGGTAAAGAAGGAGATGAACCATGGCTACGGCGTCGCCATGAGATGAATAATTCATCGCCTATTCCGTAGGAAAAAAGCCATGCACCTACCTATATAATTTGCACGCGATTTAATTTAGTAAACCGGTACTATAAATTTTTGAATGCGCGCTTTTCGCGAGTCCACCCAAGCGAGGGACGGAATTTATTATTTCGGGCTGGTAATATGCAGACACGATCGGCCAGCTCGCTCCTTTCTTTAATAAACACATTGAATAGTAATCAAATACGTTACGTTCGATTACAATGCGTGTAATATATGCGCATATCTGACACATGTGGGTATCCAGTAGCGAATGATAATTATTATTATTCCCCATAGGTGTCGATGGAGATTGTACGTATCGTGTATTTTAAATATGGAACAAGATTAATCTTTTTTTAATAAAACGAAGATGTGACGAAAATAAGATATCAAGACCGAAATATTTCAAGTGCAACGTGAAATGACTAAAAACTATCATTTCGAACAGGATGTTCAAACAGCTCGGAATTTAATTTAATGCCTTCAGCAAGTATAGTGGTGTCAAGAATTATTGAATCAGTTTTGTAAACGGTGTCCCAACAAGAGCTAAAAATTGTTGTGCCTTGACAGGAAAGCCATTATGACACTTGTAACGAACTGCTGCTCGTCACAGATTCAAAGAACTTTTACTGAAAGAACGAAACAATTTATTATTATGTAATCATTTTGTATTTGCTTCTTTTATCGATCCACATACTCTTCCTGTTTTTGGTACCGTACGTCATTCAGAAGAAGTACTACATCACCATCTACAAGGGTGTATAAACCGTTGTGAAAACTCATTCAGTAGGAATCTTCTCCAGCTTGCAACGCTGACGGTGTTTAAGCGCTGTCCTAGGCAAGTCCCACGCTCGCAACGCAGACAGTGTACAGCACTGTCCTCGGCGAAACTCACCCCCACAACCGTGATATTTTTATTTGCAAGATCGACATTTATGTAAAGTTAATTCGCGATAAAATCCGCAAGTTTAATCACCACTTGTGGATACACGCTAAGCTCACACAAACACCACGACACACAACTCACACTATTTCCATAATTAATAAAATTAGTTTACATCTTGACGACGTAATAAACCATATAAACAACATATGACAGTTACGAAAGTATTGCTTTCTGCAATCGTATTCTGTAGTAGCGTCATCTGGTGAGAAGCATAATTACAAGGAATAAGTAGCACCGGATTGATAGATACCTTATTGTTATCAGAAAATTTTATCAAAGATAATAAAGACAAAGTGGGAAATTAAACTATATTATTTGTGAACATGTTACAAATTTGCTAAGATTAATTAACGTTAATTTTCTGTATTTTCAAAAGCCTTCTAAAATTCACCAGAACCGATTCACGAATCTAAGAGTGAACAAAACGTGTTACACAGTTCGATTATAAACAGTCCGTCATTATCAAAAATGAAACGCTATTCGCAACAGTGCATTTTTGTTGTTAAATATTGTTTCAAAAATGGTGAAAGTTTGACTGCCGCGATTCGCAAATTGCGCCCAATTTTTGATAAATGAAATGTTCCAACCGCATCAACTGTGAAGAAATTAATCGAAAAATTCGAGAAGTAGTCAGACCTTCAATACGTGTTCGTCCAGGTCATTCAGTAGAAAACATCCCGACTGTTTGCGACGAGATGGCCGAGAGTCCGGGACATCCATTCAACATCGTGCTCAAAAATTGAATATTTCAAGAAGCACCATGCAGCGTATTCTCACGAAAGATTTTCGTCTTTATGCCTACGAAATTCAACTGATTCAACAAGTCAAGTCTACAGACCATGCACAGCGAATAAAGTTCATCAATTGGGTCATTAAACAAGAAAAAGCGAGCTTTCTAACAAAATCATTTTCAGCGATGAGGTCCATTTTCATGTTGATGGGTTCGTAAACAAGCAAAATTGTGGCATTTTGGAATGACGAAAACCCACATGTGAGAAGGAAATGCATTCCAAACGCGTCACTGTTTGGTGTGGATTTTGGGCTGGAGGGATCATTGGACCATTTTTCTTCGAATACGCTGCTGAGAATGCAGAAACAGTTAATAGTCATCTCGCTTTTGGGCGACCGGCCAATTTTGGTCGCCCAAACGCGTATAGATTGTGCGATTTAACGCCATTGGACTTCTTAAGTTTATGTCAATAGACCCACGACCATCCAAGCCTTGAAGGAGAAGAGTAGATGAGGTATCACTAAAATCCAGCCACAGTTATGCCAAGATATGTTATTCCATGCGTAATTCTCACTACTTTATAGTTAGCTCAAGGGCTAGAATATCGCAGCTATCGTCACAAGAAAAACAGATATACACTGAGAGAAAAGATTGATTGAGCCAACCAAAAATCGGTTGACTCAACCAATTTGTTTGTTAAACGTGCTCAACACTCCGTGTGGTTTAAAACAGCAATTAGTGTGTTCTGTTAAGTTGGAAACTGAGTTAGATGGATTCGTTAAAGTATTGAATGAACATATTTTTAGTTGAATGAACACATAAATGTGCAACACTTCGTAGTTTGTTGGATGAACCAACTCCTTTCTCTCAAACCACTGAATATTTTCAACATATTCAGCATTATGTTTAAACATGTTCATTTAGGTATTTCAGACAGTTTTAGGGTGACATACCAAAAAGCATGGTTATAACTAGTTGATGGCCAACAACCACGAATTTGACGTTCCAAAGTGAATTGCTACAAAGCCGGATTTTATTTGTTTTCTGATACAGTTAAAGGTTCTAACTAGAGGCGTGAATGGGCCGAGCCGGCCGTTTTGGTCGGGTCGGGCTGAAATATTTCTTTTTTAAATGGGACGGGTTCGGCCCGTCAAGCCCGTTTGGCCTGCCAAGACCATGCGGTCCGCCAAACCCGTTCGCTGTTAATTTTGAACAATTTTCAAGGACAAATGCTTCACATTTAAGGCAGCAGCAGATTTCCATTTCCTCTGGTTTATTATCTTTTATTATTAAGTCAACATGTTCGCTAATATCAGTTGCCGGAGATGATTGTGTCAGTACTGATACCGGTTGTAAAAGTCCACGGAATAATATTGTAATGTTTTCAAATTTTGCAATAAAAATACTGCTTTGAAAGGATCATAAAATCATTATCAATAATTTCATTACAGCTGTACTTACAGCCATGTGCAATGAACAGCTTCATTGAAAAACAAGGATTCTAAAAACTTAGGTCATCCTGACCACTTACATTTGAATTTAGGGATTATTTATCTTTAGATTTGCATTTTAGGCTTAATTATAGTATGTGCAATGAAGCGTCTCATCAAGAAACACTTAAAGTAGAAGGGTATATATATAAGTAAGATACAATTGAGGATTACTATCCTTTTTTAGATCTACATATTGCGTAATTTATTTGCTATATAAGGTTAGTTTTTCACTTAGCTTGTTAATTCAATTTTACTGCTGATGATGATAGCTTGGCTATCGAAACGTGCGTCCAAGTATTGTGGTAAAGGTTTTAGTGAACTGTTTCAGTGTTCCAGTGCCACAGATTTAGAGTACCCGATTACTTTGAAGTGGGGTTGAACGGATTTGACTACCTTCTTGCTAGACAAAACAGACTTGTCAGGCCAAACAGACTTGATCGACCGACAACTGGAGAAACTGGCGGGCCGACGGGCGGACTGGGTGGGGAAAGATAACGGGCTGAGCTGACAAACGTCTCGGGCCGGACTAATAAAGTGTCGGGCCGGGTCTACAAAAATTTCAAAATCCCCACTTCTAACTGTAACCTCATTTTTTAGTAAAAATCATTTCCAAATATGGACAATACCTACCTCTTCAAATACCTCAAGGTCAATGAATCTAAAATCAACATTAACATCTCTAGTGCAATGATCCAGAGAATTAAAAACTTTAATTGTCGATCTCCGAAGAAGAAATTTTATTACTGCACTAAAATAGTTAAATTAATATAACACCTTAAACTTCTTTCTGAATCGAAATACCAACGTATATTGGCAGTTTTACTACTTATGCTGATAAACCCGCATCAAAAACGAAAGCAAGAAAATTAATGTGTAATAATAGTCGAATACTTTTCTCTTAATTATAGCAATAAAATTTACAGCCTATATACGCACACTAACATGTGATGCGTCTACGGATAGACATCGTGAGTCGTATAACTTGGTGTATTGTGCTAAGCATCACGGCATCTTAGTGAAGACGTATTTGCAACTAATGAGGCAAGAGTTCAAGGCTATCGCGAGACAATAAAATGAATTGACGAACGTTAATTAAATAATTAAAGCCCAGCTGATATCAGATGAATGAAGTAGCCAGTTATAATGTTAGAACTTTGCCATAGAAGCGTCCTTAATGAATAACCTATCTTTCTCAAATCGTTTCGACATACAGAGCAGTAGAACCTCGTCCCAATGAGAAATGGAGCGAAACGTTCACTGCACTACGTACATACACTGCCGGCCATAATTATTTGCCTACCCAAAGAAATACGCATAAATAAAGGAAGTGTTAACTGAAAAAGAAATTGTATTTTTGCATTTAATAAAATACTCTTAAAATAAAGAAATTGATAGTCTTTATTTAACTATAAAATTTATTTGACACAAAAAAAGTTAAATCTTCGTCGAAATGTCCACCTCGACTATTAATAATTGCGGCACACACTTGCGACATTCTCTCCATCAATTTCGTCAGAGTAGCGGGTTCTATTTTAAGCCAGGCTTCTTGTAATTGTTTCCACAATGATTCCTTGGAAGTTGGAGGATTTATTTTCACCTGCATATCCAGTTCTTCCCACGAAACTATGGGATTAGCATCTGCGCTTTGCGGAGGCCATATCATTATTTTGATATTACTTTCACGTTCCACGGATTCTAAATATTCGCGGCACAGTTTAGTGATGTGTTTCGGATCACTATCATATTGAAATATAAAATAGTCACCAATTATCCTCATTCCAGATGATATACAAAATTTCTCGGTTGCGCCCTTTTCTTAAAATTCCATCTATTTTAACCAAGTCTCCTTCGAATGCGGCGCGAAAACAACTCCAAACCATTACCGAGCCGCCCCCATGCTTGACTGTAGGTACTACACATGATTCTGCTGCCTGTTCTCCTTTCGACCTTCGAACGAACGTTTTTCTCTTGGAACCGAAGAGTTCAAATTTGGACTCATCGGTCTACGAGGGTATCAAATATAAACGGGGCTGATTTTCTTAAAAATTCCGGAGGGCTTCTAGACCTGGAAGGGGTTTATCCGCAGGTAGCCTGTACCGTTAGGGAAAGGGGAGAACCGATCGCAACTCTCTCGGGTCCCTTTAGTATTAAAAGAAACCATGAGCGAGAAAGAAGTGCATGTCTCCGTGAAGCAGCGGATTAAATCTACAGTTTTTAGACATTGCTGGATGTGCGACCCAATTCGAAAAATCTGTTTAATGAATATATACAGTGATGCACAAGAAAGGCTCTAATACTCCGCTTAAAATATTTTATATTTGAAATTGATTTCAGATCGAGAGGCAAAGCGTTAAAGAGACGTATGTAATCCTAGAATTCGGGGACACATTTCTGTTAAACTTAAACAATAAGGAGGTATGTAGAAATTAAATTTAGATCTGGTATTATACTGATGAATATTGTTGTTACATAAAAAATCAAATTTATTTTTATAAACATATATAAGAAGTACGTATACATATATGGATCGCGGCAACGGGAAGAATATTCCATTTTAGGAAATAAGGTCCACATGACTGTCTATTATCAATTCCTGCCATACATCTAATAATTTTATTTTGTGCTGAAAAAACCTCCTTAACAAAAGTTGTACCGTTAGGGAGAGGGAAGTACCGACCGCAGCTCTCTCGGGTCCCTTTAGTATCAAAAGAAACCGTGAGCGAGAAAAAAGTGCATGTCTCCGTGGAGCAGCGGATTATCATTAAGTGTTTGGCCAAGGAGGGGCTGAACCCAACCGAAATTTTGCGGCGATTACAAACATAATTCGGGGGTAACACCCTGTCAAGAACCCGTGTGTTTGCATGGCACAAAAACATTTTCTGGAGGGCGTGAAAAATCGAGAACGAGAGCCATGATCGCCGCCCAAGGACAGGTGTGACCGAGGCCAACATCAAGGCAGTCCGAAATCTCATTGAGGCAAATCGGCGCATAACTCTCTTCGAAATCGTTGCGGAAGTAAACATCAGTTACGGGAGTATCCAATGGATCGTGACAGATGACTTGGGAATTCGCAAAGTGGCCGTTAAATGAGTTCCACGTCTGTTATCGGAGGATCACAAGCTACATCGATTAGAGGTTTCGCAGCGACTCTTCAATCGATACCAGCAAGAAGGTGAGGCCTTTTTGAATCGCATCATCACCTGTGACGAAACTTGGATACACCACTACATGCCCGAGTCGAAATAGGCGAGTATGGATTGGAGAAAGAGCAGCGAGTGGGCAAAGACGCGGTTGCCAGCCGGAAAGGTAATGGCAACAGTTTTTTTCTGGTCGGCAAAGTGCTTTTCACGTTGATTTTCCCCACGATCGACGCATGATTAATGCGCAATATTATTGTGAAGTACAGGATGCCGCGAAATTGTCATTTCGAAGGAAAAGGAACAAGCAATCGGCCAGAAGTGTCATTCTTCTGCGTGACAACGCCAGGCCTCATGTGGCTAACGCCACGATGCAAAAAGTGGATGCATTAGAATGGGGAAACGCTGGAACATCCACCCAATTGTCCAGACTTGTCACCTTGTGACTTCCATCTTTTTGGACCACTCAAAGAAGCGCTTGGAGGCCAGCATTTCGACGTGGCTCCAGTGACCACACGAACGTCCGAAGAGTTTTTATGATGATGGAATAAAAAAGCTCCCAATCCAATGGGAAAAGTGTACTTCTAGGGCGGGAGAGTATGTAGAAAAATAATATATATTTGTAGCTTAGTTAAATAAAGTTAGAATTTTTTAAAAAACGAATCTCGTTTATATTTGATACAGCCTCGGACAAAATATGTTTTCACTCATCAACTGTCCAATGCTCTGTAGCCCACTTCAGCCGTTTTATCCACGGTGGTTAAACTAACTCGTTTTTCATGCTCAATACTTATTTCAGCTGTTATTTCAGGTGCAGTGTTTCATCTATTCCGTTTAGTCGTCATAATTATTCGACGATCTTCCGCTGGTGTTGTCACTTTCCGTTGTCCTGTTCGTTTTCTATTTAATAATATGCCAGTCTCTTGACATTTTTTAAAGTTATAGTCAACAGTTTGGTGATTTAATTTCAATATTATTGCGCAACAATCATTGTGCGGATTTCCAAAGGCAACTTTCTTGTTTTCGGCATTTTAATATTAATTTTAGATAATTTTATTAAGGATATTCTCTGTTTAAAAAAACCACTAATCTAAATTCATAATTTTCGTTGGGGTAAATAGGGAATTGTCATCTTTATCTGTACTACACTAAATATTTATTAATGAGAGATAATAGTATTACATTTCGGGTTTTTTTATGGCCCTGCCTGGCCCCTAATTTTCGGATTAAGGAAATTCAATCGATAACTAAGTATGAGACGAGTCTTTTGATGAATTATTTAATGATATCTTTCTTTTACTTGTATGTAAATAATTATACCCCCTAAATAGCAATAAATAAATAATTTTCTAAAATCCAAGCAAAAATGTAGGTGGGCAAATAATTATGTCCGGTAGTGTATATATGCATATATATTGAAAATTGCTAAATAGTTCAAGGGGAAAGTAATGGGAAATTTAATGAGGCAAAAAATAAACTGACATGCACAGGAGAGGAATAAGGATTGTTTACATGCAAACCGCAATATTTAAAACAAGGATATTTCGTAAATGTATTCATTCGCGTCTGCGACTGATATGGCGCGTTTATACATATGAATATTTAGATGAAAAACGATTTGCTATTAAAACCTACACACTGGAAACGGTGCGCTGTTATTTGCCAGTGCTTTTGTTTTGAAATATTGTTCCTCGCAACTATCATTTGTTTCGAAAGACGAAGCTGTATGCATGCTTTTGAAAGGTAAAGGCATGGATAATGGGCATATATTTGTAAGGCTCACCCACATATATTGTGCTTTTATTTATTTTCAAACCGTTTATATCGGTACAAATGCTTGCTTGAATATTTTAGAATAACTGGAAGAAACTAGGTGCTGTAAAATTTACGTACACGTGGAAGAATTGTATTAAGAAACAATTTCATAAGTAAACTTCAGTGAATAAACAAAACTGTTTGTTTCGTAAATTCAGTTTGACCTTTTACTTCTGAGCTTTCTGGATTTAAGATTTACAAAAAGAGAAGCGCTACTGTCATACGTACTTCAACATAGTTTGCCTAGAAAAGCTATAAACTTCGCTCATTCGTGAAAAGCATCTAACGTCTTTGTTCGGAATAAGCGCTCAGCATCCCGGGCAGAATACTTCAACTGTGATCAAGTATCTATTAGAAACAGAAAAACTGTAGTAGAGATCGCAAAAAAGTAATAAGGAAGGATCTGCTTTGATGCTATAAAGCTAGGCAAATCGAGCGTAAAATTTTTAAATAAGAACAGCAAAAAGAACTTATTCACATATACAGATTGTTTCTAGTGCCGACGAAAATACCATCCTTATTTATGCATCGCTGCAACCGTACATTGTTTTCTGTAAAGGATGCCATTTAGATTAGATTAGTATTCAAGGTGGTTCTTAACCTATCCCACTGTGACCTTTTCAGATCTATTGTTCCTCTATCATTAGATCAATTACGTTACCTTTACTTTTTTCACCAGACCTAGCAGCTTTGTGAGTGATCTCTCTAGGTTTCATGCTGTTTCCTCTGTTAGACCTAGGTTGCTCATGTGTTTCTTGAGCATACAATGTCCTATTGTCCTGCTGTAAATTTAGGCCTGTGTCCAATCAGAAATTGTTTGGCTTGTCTCTGACATGGAATACTCTTCCACTAGTCTTGAGATTTCTTATCTTTCCATTGTTTAGTAGTTGCTTTAACTACCGTGGAAGCTATGCCTACAGAGTGTTTCGGGTTTTTGTCAGCAGTTGACAAGCCTTCTCGGGCTAATTCGTCTGCCATGACATTCCCTCGATGACCTTGGTGTCCTGGTACCCATACCAGAGTCACCTTAGTTCGACTACCCAGCCTGTTGATCGCATTCATCCAGTCCCACACCAGTTTCGACTTCGCCTGTGTGGAATCCTTGGAAGTAGTATGTTAAGAAATTCTGATATCTTATTATTAAGTTGTTAGATGAATAATAGATTTTAAGATAAAATTTCCACTTTTACTATTTAACGAGTTTTTAATGAAAACTAGCGGTTATAACAATTGTTAATTTCTTTACCTAAATATAATACCCAATTGCATTTAAAATTTGTTTTGCAACTTATTTAGGTTTAAGTTGGGAACCTGGATCAATGAATGCGAACAAATTGATACGAATTTCAAGTTTCAAGCAATTTTTTGTTTTTTAATAAAATATATCGACATATCCAAAAAAATGGGGTTATAATAATTTTAATCATCATGTTCGTGGTGATGTTGCAACCGTATTGAGCACGTCACTACATCATACTCACAATTGACCCCATGATTAACACTAGCGCTTCTCAGATGTTTTTTTTTTGAAAAAATTGTGTCAGGGGCAAAATTAATTTTTTTTTTAATTTGTTGATCTAAATACTCATGTCAAAACTGAATTTCGATATTTATCATCTGTCTAAATACAAACTGTGTTACAGGACAGGTGTCAATAAGAGGAAAAACTTTTTATTATGGATTTTTTGCTTGCTCGAAAACCCACAAATAGCACTAGTTTTTGAAATAAATTTCTTACTGCTGCGTAAAATAGCCCTTTTTGTAATTTTTAAACCAGAATTTTTGCACTGACCGTTATGCTATTCACATCGTGTAGGTGAACTACTTCCGCGCAGTATTTAGTTGTCAAAATGATGCTTATTAAACTGTTATAAGAATCCCAAATAAAAATGTGTTTCTTATTTTTTATGAAAGTTCCATAAATAGCATAGAAATGCTGACCGATCGCTTTGTTTCACCGACGTACACACGAACATGAAATCTGGTAGACGCCAAGAGCTTCCAGATGATTGCGGCCTTTGATGGGAAAGTAGTCTAAGAGTTTGGAAATTAACGTGAGGAGTTGCTGTTAAGAAGGATTGAATATCTTTCCTAGAATGACTATTGCGGATCAGAGTTTTGGTGATATGGCAAATTAGGTTAAAATATTGAAATAGCCCTTTGAATAAGAGAATTGATAACACCGCGTTTTTAGGCTGGATGGTGGTGCGAGAAGCTATTGAGGTATCTATCCGTGTGCGTGGGTTTTCGGTATACAGAATGTCCCAGCGCACCATCAAGATGACGGTGCCCGAGAACATCTAGGAAAGGAAGCTAATCGTTCGATTCGACTTCCATGGTGAAGCGTATGGAATTTAGAAACAACAGGAAATTATTTATGTATCAACACTTCGGCTTAAGATAATAGGACGGGTTGTTAGAACGGTTCCATAAAGGTATTAAGAACAAGAGGTGATAGAGGAGATCTCGTAGCTGCACCCGAGACTTGCTCGTTATATATGCCATGAAATTGGAAATACCTAGTGGAAAGACATGTTTTAACCAAGTCACCCAGATCATTCGGTTGGTTACTGAAGATAACGATCTCTCCAATAATGGATGCTGTATCCGCTATATCAACTTTGGAAAACTAACTAGTAAATTACTAGGATTTACCGTCAACTCTTTTAGTCGTTTGACGAAATGTTGGGAATTTTGGATAAAAGATTCGCTTTCCAGTGTAAGGTTTTAGAAGGTTAGAAAGAGTCTTGGGTAGTTTGTAAGTGGGGCTTTTGATAATACTGACAATAGGACGTAAAGGAATACTAGGTTTGTAAATTTTATGAATTTTTATCACCCTGTATAACTCATTTGGTCATGACTGTTCTTTAATACCCGCTTATTCTTGCAAAATTAACTGGTTGCGTTTTCAATTTTCAAAGTATATCTTTTGAAACAAGTGAACGATATAATAAGTAGGACATTGACGATAATCTTCAATAAATGCGTCCAACAGGAAGTATTTCCGAAGTAATTAAAAGTCGCAAAAGTCCTTCCCATTCACAAACAAGACTACATAAATTCCTGTGAAAATTATAGGCCTATAAGTATATTGCCAGCGTTTTCAAACATCTCTAAACAGGCACTAGCAATAAGACAACGCTCTATTTGGAAAGGAATCAGTTTTTATACCAACAAGAACAGGGCTATAGAAAAGGATGCTCGGTAAATACAGGAATTTTAACTATAACGAATTACATCTATCGTGCGCTTATCGTGCGATAATGTGTATGCTGACATGAATATGCTAGATTTAGGCAAAGCATTTGATTCGGTGGATCGTAGTATTCTTCTGGAGAAACTAAGGTAATTAAAATGCTACCTCTCAGATAGAATGCAAGTCACCGCTTGGAACGATACTATCTCCGAAGAATTGGCAAGTAACTATGGAGTGACACAAAGATCGATAGTAAGTCCACCCCTATTCCTACTCTATCGTCAAACATGGTTGACGCAGAAATTTCCCTCTATGCGGATGACCCATCACTTATAGAATGAGGCATAACAAATGACAAAGCTAGAAATAAAATCTGTCAGTGTTATTAAAAACTCAAAATCTAGTTTTTTCAGTCAAGAGATCTACCGCACCCTCCCAAGCAAAGTTTTTGGGACTGGTTTTGGACTCCTGTCTGAATTGGTCGCAGCATATCAGCTACCTATTAGGCGAACTGTCTTCCGCAGTATATGCAATTAGGAGGATAAAGCAAGTAGCCACACATACAACAGCCACAATGACATACATACTCCCCAGCATTCCATTCTCTACTCAACTATGGAGTGCTCTGCTAGGGATTGACAGCCGAAGCGAATCAGATATTCCTTCTTCAAAAGAAAGCGGTGCGGGCGTTGTGCAACTTCAAATACATCGCAACATGTAGAGGCAATTTTAAAGTAGAAGGAATACTTACGTTAGCCTCATTACACATACTTGTAACCGTTTGCTACATGCACAATAATATAACACAATTTGACATGAACGGTTACAAACATACCTACGATACACGCTCCCGACAACAACTTAGGACATCATACCATCGGCTGTCACGATCCCAAAATGCAATTGATTATTGGGGGCCCAAATTGAGGTCAAAACAACAAACCCTAACAAATTCCAAACTTGAGTGAAAGAAATATTGCTGGAAATGGAATGCTACACAGTAAATGAATTTTTAATAAGGAAATGAGGTACCTTCACCTCGTATCCTGGTAGTTTTATCAAGCCGATTTTAAACTATTTATTTATTTCTTTATTCTTTTAATCTGTTGTTTGTACTTAAGTATATTACATTGTTTTTTTATTTTTACACATGTATTAATACATTTTTATAACATGTACATATATATACATGAAGTGACAATTGTAGTTTTCTACATGTGTAAGGACTATTGTGACTTGTTATGTGGTGGTTTTTATCATAAAATGAGTTCCATTTGTTATTATTATTAATAATCCTGCTATTGTAAAAACAGTTTTAGATTATTTATCATCAATGATATTAATATTCCCATGACAATCTTTAACTTACTTGTCCATAAATCCTGCAAGGCATCGACTCAACTACCAACTTCCAGTTTATCGACGTTGTAGCCGTAAAATAATATAGACACTAACTTACTCTCCACCGTTGCACCGTTGTGGAACATTTACATCAGTCGAAAACTACCAAAACTACAGCGATGTCGTGCCTCGCATTTATAATTCACAAGAGATTTACACCGAAAGCAATTTACGTTTTCGACAGCATACCTACTCTCTCTCGTCGTTCGCCTTTTGAAGATTTATTTTTGCGTTTTGCACAGCGGTAACAGCAGCAGCAGCAACGTACGGTTGCCCGTTCTCTCTCTTCTATCTTGGTGGGTTGGTACAAAGTACGGTGGCTGGGCGCTTTTTCGCCGGCAGACTTATTACATTGATCCGAGGTCCCCCCGGTTGGTGGAGGAAGCCTTGATTTATCGGTAACATGAATCGAATCGTCTTGGTATATTTGTAATGCGTAGCGGGGGCATTTAATATCACGTCTCGGGCGGACTGACGGGGTACGACGGCGACCCCTCCTTATAATATGTCGTTTTGTATGTGTATGTGTTAGTATGTATATGCGGACGCGTGTTCAGCGTTGAGAGAAATTGCCTATTGAATCAACGGTTCACTAACTGTCAAAATGATCCCGTGGGCTTACTAAGTGCGCCGTTACTTGAGATGCCTTCGTTTGGGTTTACTGATTATATACAGACTGTTTAAAAAGCATCGAATATGTACTGTAACGATGTCAATATGGTTGTATCGACGGAAGTTTCAGAATCTACTTGATGCACACTACCAACTTGAAAACAAGATCGCGTTTGTCATATTCATGCTTTTGTGTTTTAGCGAAAAAGAAACAACCACACTCTTCCACATTTTTGCTCTGACAAATGTACTGACACTTGGTACAATAGATGTCTCTGAGTTTTCTTTTTAAATTGCTAATCTAAATATGTTTGTTATTTATAAAACTTTTATCAAGAACATAGCGGAATTCTGGTCTTCTTTTAATATTAAATAACGAGGATGCTATGAGAAGTATCCGTGTTTGGAGATGGCGCTTTGAATGCAGACCATGCACCTTCGATGACTAACATCAGATACTGGTTTAACAAACTTAAGCGTGGCCGAACATCTGTCTTTGATGAGGAGCGTCCAAGTCACCCCATTGAGGTGACTACGAACGATATGATCAACAACGAAACTGCTAATGTGGTAAACATCTCAATTGAATCTGTGCAAAACATCGTTCACGAAAAATTGATGCCTACTGACGATTGATCAAAAACGGAACTTCAAAGCAATGTTTGGCATGTTTAGGGGCATGTTTGGACATGTTAGTAATGGATGGAATGACACAGAAATGTTATATACTGTGTTGATGAATGAATGTTGATTTATTTGAGAATTTATTGAAAATAGTAAGCAGAAGTAGTAATAGTAAAATGGAAGCAAATCATTGGTCCGTCAAATGTTTCGGAAAACATTTGAAGCGCTGTGGACAGTATGGACTGTACTATAGCCTGTCTACTTACCAACACGAGGCTTAGTTTTATGTAATTTCCATTCTACTTTAGAAATCGCAAGAGATGAGCATCCTTTTGTATCAGAAGATCCATACCATCCTGCTCTGTGTATTAGTTTTGAAATTTTAAGTTCACCGAAGTGTACTAAATTTCCATCACATGGTAATTTGCGTTACAACTTTCGAAAAGCTAATATTGATAAACTTTACGATCACCTTCTTAATTATGATTGGACTTTGTTAAACCGTTCCGATGTCAATTTCGCGATTGGCCAGTTTTATTCCGTGCTGTACAAAATGTTTGATGAGTGTGTACCCAAGTATCCTGTCAATAACTCAGAATTTCCACCTTGGTTCTCTTTGGAAATTCGACGTAATCTGAAACTAAAAGACTACTATCGATAAAAATGGAAAATAACGAAAGACTCTACTTTTCTTCATGAATTTAGAAGACTTCGCTCGTTAACAAAAACGCAAATATCACGTGCATATGAAGCTTATATTTCTCAAACGGAAGGTGCTATCAAAGTAGAACCAAAACGCCTATGGTCTTTTGTACGAAGTAGGAAGGGAACTACACGCATACCCGGTAGATTGGTGCTCGATGGAGTAGCCCTCGACGATCCTCAACAAATTGTTGACGCTTTTGCAACAGTATTTTCTCAAGTTTATACTTTGTCCAACGTTACCGACCCTCCGCCCAATCTTCCACAACTACAATCGTTTAGTTTGGTTCCGACAACAGAAGACGAATTGGTTAAAATTATGGCTGCCTTTCCAGATAGGGCCACCGCGGGCGATGACTTGGTGCCGAGCTTCTGTGTTAGGAATTTATGTAATGCCTTTGCGATACCTTTATGCCAGATTATTAATCTTGCCATCAGGACCTCCACTTTTCCGGATAGATGGAAACGTACACGAATTGTACCTGTCTTCAAGAAGGGAGATTCTACTCAAATTCGAAATTACAGGCCCATCGCTATACTTAATAACTTTGCGAAGATTTTTGAACATATTATATATACTACGATATACAGGAATACTCGCTCACATATCGCAACTTGCCAACACGGTTTTGTGAAGGGACGCTCGACAGTAACAAACCTGGCCTGTTTCACACAATTTATAAGTGAAACTTTAGATGACTGCGGACAAGTTGACGTTATCTTTACCGACTTCTCACATGCATTTGATACTCTCAGTCATGAATTACTTCTATATAAACTGGACTCGTTTGGTTTAGCTCCCAACTTCTCCTTGTTAATTAAATCTTACTTGGTAAAAAGAACTAACTATGTATTTTATAATGGATTTAATTCGTTTGAATTTATATCTAGCAGCGGTATCTCACAAGGATCCAATCTTGGTCCATTGATGTTCATTCTATACATAAACGACCTCTTAACATCCTTATCTTGCCATGTCCTCGCTTATGCCGACGATGTTAAACTGTTTTGTAATATTAACTGCCAACAAGATATCAAGAGTCTTCAGACGAGCATTAATATACTGACCGAGTGGTCAAAATCCAATACACTGACATTAAATTCTAGTAAATGTAATTTTATGTGCTTCACGAGAAAAACAAATCCATATATCTCCACTTATCAAATCAACGATATTTCCATCGACAAGATTACCAATCTTAAAGATCTAGGTGTCACTTTTGATCCAACTTTATCGTTTAACATACATATTGAACAAATTTGTTCATCTGCCTCTAAAATGATGGGTTTTCTTATGAGAACGTCCAAATACTTCAATGACGCACTAGTGCTAAAATCCCTTTATTTTGCATTTGTACTCTCGAAATTGGAGTATGCCTCTATTGTTTGGTATCCTTTCTATATGTCCCATCAAGCTCCAATTGAACGTGTTCAGCGTCGATTCCTCAAATTCTTGTCGTTCAAAGTTAATGGCGAATATCCGCCTTGGCATACTTCTTACAACACCCTTCTCGAATCGCATCAATTTCGTTCATTGTCATCCCGTCGTGATTACCATAGCGCCCGATTTTTACACAAATTATTAAATGATAGGATCGACTGTATGCAGCTGGTCTCCCACATAGGATTCAACGTACCTCGAATAGCATCTCGTTATGCTCCAACCTTTACTATGCCGACACCGAGGACCAATCTTCGTTTGCGGTCGCCAATCTATCACATGATCAGGAACGCTGAGAAGATATTTAGTGATATTTTCACCGGAGAGTTGGCGCCATGATACACGAAACATAATAGTTTTTTGTATAGTTATGTCATGTTTTTAAATCAATATGTATTGTGTTCACAATGTGTATATTTGTCCTGTAATTGGGTTTACCTGTTGGACAATAAACATTATTATTATTATTATTATTATTATTATTATTATTATTATTATTATTATTATTATACATACATGCACATATGTATGTACAAATTGTGGTACAAATGCTAATGGTTTCTTGAATAACTAGCTCTAACTGTAATCTTTGGAAAAGTAGGAGCATCAATATGGGACCAGTATGGGAACCGAAATGTCAATGGTGAAGGATCCCCGTAGACAGCATCTAACTTCGCTTTAATCTCGGAAAACTGAATAATATTGTTCCTCTTCCATTTTATACGAAAACACCAGTTATACCAGTGCCTGTTAAATCAAAACTAACCTATGAATCTGCCTGACATTTTGTACGGCGCCGTTTGAAAGATGGCATTGCATGATAGTAATGACAAAATTCCTCAGTAACGCCACCTTCACCTTCTTCAAACACAGGTATTTATTGATCCACCTTCGTAAGTAATACTTACAATCAGTAAAATGGTTTCCCATTGGACAACATAAGCTAGAAGGTTGCAAGGGTTGACTTTTGATTTGAATTATTTTTTGAATAAAAAAATGTCAAAAAGCAAATAAATCAAAAGTCTCTTTTTAGGATACTGACAGCGTCATTAAGCGGAAAATCACATTATATTTGTGGAGGCAACAACAGGATTTTCTGAACTTTGCCTTGCGTTTGTGGTACTTCAGTTTCATTTGTTTATTTCTTTCCTTTTTATATATGTACGTCTTGTTACTGGGATGCTATAATAAAGGCATTATTGTTATTTGTATACTGTATTGGTTATTGTCGCGCTGTGAATTGTCATCATTTTAAACATGAACTCCACTTGAAATATTTTTTGAAATAAAAAAGAAGTTTCTCAGATAGATCCTTTAACACACAAAATTTACCGATCCGTAAGCGTTAGAACTCCCAAATAGGTCATTGTAGTGGGAATTAAGATAAAGGTGCGTTCACATGGAGTAGCAGTAAGATTAGCGCAAAATTATTTGCTAAAAAATTATACATGGTGAATTAGAAAGTCAGCAAAGCCCTGACGAATCGATTAATGCTGTATATGGCATTAATCGTATTGTCTAACACTTCTAAATCGTTTTCCAGAGCAAGAGTTATGTTACGAAAACATATCCCATTCAAGTTGTTTCCAATTTATATGGATGCTTTTTACGAAAAGCACCACAGCAAATTTTTAAATTTAATATCGTATACTTCTATCTTATGAAACACAACGATTCCATCTTTACTGATGCAAAACAAATTAGCCTTACTTCAACTGCCCACAATATACATGCTCGAGCTTCCTCTCTATATAGATGGATATTTAAAGTTGTATACATCATCTAAAACAATCATTCGTCTTAATGTCTTCATACTTGGTAAATGTAGTACTTTGCTTACTTACTCATATATCTTTGGTTCTAAGAAATACAGATTCAAAGCAAATACCTAACTTTACATTTTTGTGTTCTGCGTGAAAGTTTAAAGTCAATGCTAATTCACTAATTCAGGAGATAACAATGTCACATAGTTGAAATGTTTATTTTGAGCTTATATTTCCTAAGTGAATTTGAGCCCATGACATCAAATATTTTTAAATCTTCTTAATGAATTTCTGTGACCATTCTAGTTTTGGAATCAGCTTGTATCTGATATACAGGAAAAATAAAAGTTCAAAATTAATCAAGAGAATATCATAACCTCAAAAATATGAGAAATTGGCACGAACTTGATAAACTGACATGAATTAGCAATCGTTTACCGCCACATGCACTGTGATTGATCGGTTCTATTGATAGAACGCCGTGGTAGTGTCATAATTTAACGTGTGTATAGTTTTGCTATACAAAAATTACACTGGACAACCAATTTCAGTTTATTTGTTGTATTTTGTTTGAAAAGTACATTTTTTGTTAATTTTGGGGCGCCGAATACAAAAATGACAATGAAATTAAAAACTTAGATTGCAGTTTTCAATAACAAGTTTTTTTATTTTATTTTTAACAAAATAATAAAAAATCGATACTTTTACACTTTTAGAGACACTAAATGCGCCGTCTTTTTGCTATTCCTCTGTGAATTGTTTCTGGAGCATCTCTAACAAGAGTCCAAGAGTCGGCAAGCATGGAAGCATTTCAATTTCTCTGGTACCTTTTCTCCATTGTTGATATATCCTGATGGAAACGTTCGCCGTGCTCATCACTTTCAGCTCCGCAGTTTCCAGGAAAAAAGTCTAGTTGTGAGTGTAGGAAATGGATCTTTAGAGACATATTGCAACCCATTTTTTGATACGATGACAGCATATTTTCAATAAGAGTAACGTAATTGTCAGCTTTTTTATTTCCCAAGAAAGAAGTGACCACGAGGCGAAAGTTATTCCAAGCATTTTTTTCAATATCTGTTAGAGTGCAGTCAAAATCTTCGTCTTTCAGAATATTGCAAATCTGTGGTCCAACAAAAATCCCTTCTTTAATTTTTGCTTCGCCTAACCTTGGGAATTTCTGACGCAGGTACTGAAAAGCTGGCCCATCTCTATTCAGTGCCTCAACAAAGTTTTTCATTAAGCTCAATTTGATGTGCAGTGGTGGCAACAAAATCTCTTTGGAGTCTACCAATGGCATATGTTGTACATTCTTTTGACCTGGCTCTAATTATTGTCGAATAGGCCAGTTTTGTCTTTTGTAATGAAGTGCCTTTCCCCGACTGTCCCATTCACACAAAAAACAGCAAAACTTGGTATAGCCTAGCTGCAACCCAAGTAAAAGTGCAACAAGCTTTAAGTTGACACAGATCTGTCATTGGTGCTCATCGTATTTTATGCTTGTCAATAGGTACTTCATATTGTCGTATGATTCTCTCATGCGAACGGCATATCCAACAGGAATGGACGGTAGAATATTTCCAATATGTAATAGTAGTGCCTTTAAACTGAATGTTGAATTGTCTACAAACAACCTCCATTCCTTTGGCTTGTGGTTTATATTTAAAGCCGCCTATAAACCGCTAATGTTATTGCAGAAAACCAAGTTATTTTCCATGTCAAAAAATGGTACTAGGCCTTTATGGCGATTACGAAAAACACATACCGAAACATCGTCTTCTAATAGGTTCCATTGCCGCAGTCTTGATCCTAGTAACTCTGCGTTACTTTTTGGAAGTTTTAGATCTCTCACGAGATCGTTTAATTCTGACTGGGTTATTTTGTGCGGTTGGCGGTTTGACGTGCTTGATGTGAAATCAGGATCTCTTGATGTTGATGGCATATCTTCTTCATGACAAATCGCTGTATCGCTATTATCTGATTCGTAAGTGAATGTTCCTGGGGGTTCTGGAATAGGCAGTTCGTCACTATGGGGCACAGGTTTCATGGCAGATGGTATATTTGGATAGTTGATAACCGATTTTTTCTTCTTGGATATACCTATGCCTTACCCAACACGAGGTATCATGCAGAAATAGCAATCATTAACATGATTTGTAGGCTCTCTCCAGACCATTGGGACAGCAAACCGCATAGATCTTTTTTTATTGATTTAACCAGTTTCTTAGACATTACTATTACAGCAGATATGTGGCGCCCAATGTTTGTCTTGATCCCCTATTTTGCAACCGAAATAAAGCCGATATGCCTGTTTTATCAATGCAGTAATAGACCACTTCTGAGACGCAAAAGTCACCTCACCACAAACATAACAGAAGTGATCTCGATTGTTTACACACATTCGAGACATCTTACAATGTTAACTATTCTATTAGACTCACTAACTTCGACTGACTAACCTCTCCGCTTTGTAGCTGCTTATATACTCAAATACGGCTTCTAGATTTTTAGAGAATATTCGAGAAGATTCGAGAATTTTCTATTCAATTCCATAATATTCGCGATAGTGGAGTTTGTCATTTGTTTGTATACAGGGACTGTTCAGTACAAGGTTGACTTGCGGTTACAGTGTTAATATATAGGGACACATGACATCACGTATCTCTAAAGCTTGAACTAATATTAAAAAGATAAGTTTATTTTCGGTTTTAGCACACCAAAAATAGTAAGATTTAGTCAACTTTATTTTAGATACATTTTGGTTGCCCAGTGTTATTAATTCTGCCTTACGCCGCTGTGTTAACGGTCGTATTTAATTGCATTGTGCGAACATTCTTAATTCCTACCTTACCCTCGCGCTACCCTATGTGAAGGCTACTTAAGAGATAATGTCTTAAATAATATTAAATCATTGATTGTATGCAGAAGTATTGGGTAAACAAAATTCTTGTTTTTGCTAAAATTTCTATATTTTTTAAATTATATTCCATCCAAATAATCTTTACAGCATTTACGGTAATATTGACCGTACTTAAATCTTTTGCATCATAAAAACTGAGTCCAATGTTACAAAATATTACGCGTTTAACTTACAAATTCAAAACGAAATTGCTCGAATTGCTACTCTGTTTCAACATGCTTCAAATATCAGATTTATGGCGTATCAAATTTTATTTCAAGGTTTGATTTGCTTAAAGTTTGGTAACTGCGTTTACGACATCGTAAAATTTTTTTTATTCTACGATTTAAACTACTGATAAAGCATATAATTCATCGCCAATATAAATCTGTACATGGATTGGATGGCATTCTATGATGAAGTGGTAAATGTAAATGAGCTAGAGTCTAGGATATAAAATCGAAAAGCAAGAATGCTTGGATTTACGAAATAATTTAATAGCAATTCGTGATCTTATTTCCTCTTCCATTCCTATTTTTTTTTGTCATCTACAACGTTGATGCATAGCATCTATTAGCGACACTTCTACTTCACCGCACTTGCATTAATCTTAATTATCCCCACATTTCTCAGGTATGTCGTTTCCATCACGAAGAATCGGAAATGACGCCGAGATCGTCTCAAATAATAAATCAATCTTGCCTCCGTAGCGTCCAGATTCCCCGTCGAATTTCGTTACAACGGATGGGATACGTAGAAAAGGATATTGTGCTAGCTTCTGCATCATTGTATTTCTAAGTATTTGTAGGGTTCATTTTGTGCTTAATCATCGGGCCTCGTAAGCTTCTGTGTCAACAGACTCTCCTCTTAAATTTACTAGCCCTTGCGAGGGGTGTCTGCTGAGATGAGATATTTTATTTCTACGTACATAAGTTTATACTTTTAAAGGAGTCTGAATGTCTGAGCAATATTTCTAAAAGTTATATCGGTTTAATTAAACTATCGTAAACATCTCTGACGAAGAAAGAATTTTCCAGAAGATGTTAAGGAGATTTAGTATCCTTCTATTAACATTTTGAAATACAAAGAACAACTTCGAAAAAGCCATAATTAACAGATTTTTAGCTGAAAATTTGGGAATCTATGACCATCATAGATTCACGAAAGTTAAGGGAAGGTGGGCTCTATGCATGCTTGTGATTTTGGTAGAGATGTATCAACCACTTTTATTAGTGATTTGAGAAGACAAACTAGACTCAATTATTGGGCAAGTTGTCATTGAAGGTGAAACTTGGGTTCATCGTTATGATCCCGAATTGAAACAATCTGCCAAAAACATAATGGCAACCTTGTTTTCGGGTTGTTAAAAAGCGAGGAACTGTAGAAGCGTAAAACTGACAAGACGTTCCCTAAAAATACATCAGTGCACAAAATCTGAATTTAGCAGAAGCTAGTGTTGGTGATTGTGACTTCAAAGAAATTCAACGCTCGACCTATGGTCCAAATTTGGCAACTTAGGATAATTTTTTGTTTCGAGATCTCAAGCAATACTTATGTACTTACCCTCAAGTCCATCTACTCTTTTAAGGGTGACCTTTAAGACCTTAGGTGGAGGTGCACATTCTCTTAGATTTCTGCTTTAAAATTCTGCCTATTCCTTCTGGTCTTGGGTATCCTAGAGCATTCCTTCAACTTTTTCGCTTCTCTCCCTCACCTTCATGTTTTTTTAACTCCTCCCTTTACTTTCGTCTTCGCCAATCTTTCTTCGCATATCTAGCATGTTTTCTTTTCTTGTTTAACTCTTTTCACATTTCCACATCATCTCAATTAATAGTCTTCTATTATTTGTCGATTCTGTATTTTCAATCCCTATCAGTTTTATTAATATTTTGGCCTGAGTTTTTCGAACCTCACATCTGCTGCTTCTGTATTTTTTCGAGGTTTTTCATGTCTCTAAATCATACGTTAGCCTTTTAACGATGTGAGCTCATATTTGCTTGGATGTTCCATTCCCTGAGAAGACTTTCTTGATGCTATTGAAGATTCTCCCTGCGTTTGCTGTTCGTTTCAGTATTGCTTCATTCAATACTAACGAAAACAGTAGCAGAACGAAATTGTGTCCTTGTTTAATCTCTCTGTTTGTCTTGATCATTTTTGATCTCATGTTTTATTATAACGTAGGTCTTATTATTACCATACAGGTTTTTAACAGTTCTTATTACATTTTGGGAAACTTCTTTATTTTCTAGTGATGTACGTATACTCGGGTAGTGCCCTAAGTAGTTTGTCTACAGTGAGCGTTTTTGTTGGATGATTTTTTACGGGTTAATAAAGGTGTAACACAATAACAATGCCTGGAATCGCTACGTTCAACATTTGGTAATGAAGCACAGAAATGACGTTTGCAACTGGTTTGCAGAGTTTCGTCGAGGACGTGCTTCCGTCAGTGATGAATTCCGTGAAGGTCGACCAAGATCGGTTGTTGTTCCAAAAGACCTCGATGCTGTACTCAACATGATTGAAGAGGATCGTCGTGTGACTTGCCGTGAGATAGAGGCATCTTTAGGCATATCGACTACTGCAGTACATTCGATTTTGCATGAACATTTAGGTGTGGAAAAGATCTGTTCCCGATGGGTTCGGCATAATTGGATCCAAGCACAAAAGAAGGCTTGTGTCAGTTAATGTAAGGAAATGCTCAAAACATGTGACAGAGGAATTTCAAAATTATATACAAAACATCCTAACAGGTAACGAAATTTGAATATATTCAAAACGAACCCAACGAAAGTTATTCATTCACGAAACACTTCCGAGAAAATGATTGCTTGTTTCTTTCCATGTACTGAACATGTCGCAAGCTTTGCTTTGAAGGATCGAAGAACAGTTAATGCTGAATGGTATATAACAATTTGTTGGCCAGAAGTCATTGATGAAATCAGGAAAATCGACAACGTCACATCATCCTTCACCATGACAATCCCAGTTTCTACACAGCACGTCAAACAATTTATTATTTGAAGGGGAAAAGCTTCGAATTAATGCCTTATTGCTCGTATTCACCGGGTTTATCGCCTAACGATTTCTTTCTGTTCCCCAACGTAAAACACAAAATTGGTGGATAGCAATTTTTATCGCCTCAAAGGGCTATCGAAACCTTCAAAGACCATGTTTCGTTTCAGAGTGGAAGAAATGTTTCGAGAATTGGTTTGAACGCCTGCAAAAGTGTATAAGTCTTGATGGTGAATACTACTGGTTATGTCATTTGCATTATGATAAATGCTACATCGTATGTTCTTCGCTTTGGCCTGTAACCAAAATGTGTGTCTTCCATTAATTAGCTGACTGGCTTTTGTGGAATTTCCACAAAGATTTCTATCACACTGCTGCAATAAACTCATGGAAACAGAATTTAGGAGCTAGGGTGAACTTGCGGTAGCTGTGGAGAACCATTTTGTAGAGAAAACAAAAGAGTAGTTTTGCAACGCATTAATGATGGTACTGAAGTGATGTAATACTTGTACTCACATGGATACTATTTATATTGACAAATTACCTTTCACAGCTGCTCCAGTTTATTGTTTTCAAAAGTACTTTATAATCCATGAATATAACAATCCCCGTTGTATTTAAGGTTATGGCAGATTATTATGTAGAACCATTTCATTTCTTCCTACGTAGTCTGCTCTGGTACGCCAAATTTGGTCTAATGTAAATGGTATAAATAATAGAGCAGCGGTTGGCAACCTTTTTACCTTGCGATCCATAAAATACGGCTGAAAAATCACGAATTTTGAGTTTTTAAAGACGGGAAATATAATGTGGCCACTACGAATCTCTGAATAAACAAGCAACATCCGTTCGGTTTTATGAACTATTTTGCTGTCTTTATTAGTGCACCATACAGAGCCAATATATCGCACAAAAACAACTATTTTTCTTAAATTCGACACTTTCTGTACACGCAGAGAAATGGTTGCTTGCGTCAGGAAAATATTTTTATTTCAAGACTGTAAAAATGCATAATATAAGAAAAAAAATTTTTAATTTTATTTGGATAAAGTAAATATTTTGTTAGAAAAATATTTCTTCCAAGTAAATCATTTAGTTTTAAATTAAGAAAATATTCATATTGAAGGTAGGAATGGAAAAATTATCCAGATCTCACAAAGTTTTGTTGAGAACATGAAAATAAAGTCATGCAAAAATTGCCAGTACGGAATATTGTTTCTTAAATTCAATACATGACGTTTACTTTTAATACGACTTCTACATTCAAATGCCGTGCGACCTAGCAACCCTATACCGCAAAATTTGCAACGAATGTGCGAACCTGTAAATTTCAAACCAGGCTTACGTCCCATGTTTTCGAAAACACACAATGAGAATCCGATAAATAACCGAATACGAACTCCCCAATGTCTACCGCATTACTGAACTCTGCATCCACATAGGTACATACACCACCCCCCGTACAGGCGTCTCTGCGGGTGCAACCGTTGGTCATGCTTTGATAAAAAGTACTTAGCAACAACTGTAAAGTTTATATTACAGTTATTTACTCTATTAGATCAGCGTGTTA
This sequence comes from Dynastes maya, assembly GCA_029619315.2. Taxonomy (NCBI): domain Eukaryota; kingdom Metazoa; phylum Arthropoda; class Insecta; order Coleoptera; family Scarabaeidae; genus Dynastes; species Dynastes maya. The sequence goes on from JAROYE020000005.1 coordinate 44,963,811, forward strand.
AAATTCTGTTCTACATTCAAGAAATACAAACTATCTCTTTCTTTGACACAAGTAAAATTTCAAGATGTTATTCATCTCTACAGTATATCTGTTGTCATTTTGGTATTTATATTGAGGCGAGAGATTGCCGAGAGGTCTAAAAATGTTTTCAAACAATTTATTTGAAAGATAACACTATTGCCTGCAACTTTACAAACCTAACCTAAAAGTTAATTTATACTTTGCTGCATAGCAATAAATTGTAGGTCAAATTAAAGGGAAAGTTAAATAAAATACACCGTGAAGTCTTTAATATGTAAATTATACGATACAAACACATACCTACATAAACATTATATTATGATAATATTCCAGCTATTACAGCAATTTTAATTACCGGCTTTTGAATGTAATGATCGGAGCCAAGCCGCTATTTTTCGTACTCCATACGCATTAATATTAAAAATCGTTATTGTTTTGTGGCATGCAATTATAGCTACAATAGATAAAGGGTACTGACGTGCTGCGTATGCACCTTTATTAATCTCAATACAATGGACAAAGTAGGAAATTTATTCTGCCCACATTAATATTAAGGTTGATTATTGTATATGTACGCATACACAATGTCAATGGATGAATGCATATATAGGGGATTAATATAGTTGTTATTATTATCATTAGCTCTCTGGTATAGAATATGAAACGAGCACAAAGAATGGGACATCGGCTTCGTCTTCAATCGTTGAAAGCTCGTCGTTTTAACGCTACTACTATACTTAAACGAATTCGTTCTTGCATGCATAATTTCCAATATTAATTACAGTATTTCCATTTATCAGTTCATTATCGCGTACGTCGCGATTTACGACGGTTACGCTCTTTTAAATACTTCTAGCAAGGTCGTAAAATACGTGTATCGGTTTATAATTTCGAATGCTTCATTTGAAACGTCGCTAAATGGCGATCTTGTGAAGGAGCTTTGACGTAAAACGGAAATTACGTTTTGTAGATTGAAGACATTGATTTAATTAACTGATGCTGAGATGTTACAGCCTCTTTTTGTCTTTATATGAATGAATATGACAATTTGATGGCCCCTTAGATCATAACGATATAAATATAATAAATTACCATTTATAGATAACTTAACTAATCGTATTGTGCAGATTTTCAAACTTTTCAATCACATCTGTATGGCCAAATATGACACCATGAAAGTTAGAAATCTATTCACTCTTATTAAGGATAAAATTCCTTTTCAATTTAGTAATTACGTCATTTATAATGTGCCGTGCTTGGGTTGTCAAGGCTGTTATACAGGTCAAACATTACAATGTCTTAAACATCGCATAAATCAATGCAGGAGTGAGTGTCGTTTGAACGAAAGGTCTTGTGCTTTGGCCAATCACATAGAGGAGAACGATCACCATTTTGATGTTGATAACGTTGAAATTTTAGATTTTGAGAGTAACTACAAGAATAGACTTTTCCTTGAAATGTATCACATCCAAAAAGATCATAGAAATCGGACACTAATCAATTAATATACGAGGGTGTATCAAATATAAACGGGACTGATTTTCTTGAAAATTTCGAAGGGCTTCTAGACCTGATGCGCAGGTAGCCTGTACCGTTAGGGAGAGGGGAGAACCAACGGCAACTCTCTCGGGTCCCTTTAGTATCAAAAGAAACCACGAGCGAGAAAGAAGTGCATGTCTCCGTGGAGCAACGGATTATCATCAAGTTTTTGGCCAAGGAGGGGGTGAACCCAACCGAAATTTTGCGGCGATTACGGACACAGTTCGGGAACAATACCCTGTCAAGAACCCGTGAGTTTGCATAGCACAAAAAATTTTCTGAAGGGCGTGAAAAGGTCGAGAACGAGAGCCATGATCGCCGCCCTAGGACAAGTGTGACCGAGGCCAACATCACGTTGATTTTCTCCGATCGAGGCACAATTAATGCGCAATATTATTCGAAGGAAAAGGAAGAAGCAATCGGCCAGAAGTGTCATTCTTCTGCATGACAACGCCAGGCCTCATGTGGCTAACGCCACGATGCAAAAAGTGGATACATTAGAATGGGAAACGCTGGAACATTCACCCTATAGTCTAGACTTGTCACCTTGTGACTTCCATCTTTTTGGACCTCTCAAAGAAGCGCTTAGAGGCCAGCGTTTCGACGACAACGAAGCGGTGGAAGCGTTTGCGCTCCAATGGCTACACGAACGTCCGAAGAGTTTTTACGATGATGGAATAAAAAAGCTCTCAATCCAATGGGAAAAAATGTATTTCTAGGGCGGGAGAGTACGTAGAAAAATAATATATATTTGTAAAAACGGGTCCCGTTTATATTTGATGCACCCTCATACTGTAGTGATATAATTTACATCTTCGAACGCAACTGTCATTAGCGGCACATATAGTTCAATGTTAAATTTCCTCTGGCCGATATTAACTCTTTTTCCTACTCTTTTCTAGCTAAACTTATTATAAGTGTAGCCAACGACAAACATGTCTTCATATCGTAAATCCTCAAAATTATTGGAATATCTTCCTACAACAAATAATAGCATCAATTCGGAGATATTTCTAGCATTATTTCGAATATTAAATATCCTTCGTCGTGTTGTTAGTAAAATTTATTATTTCAAAGTTGTTAGTTCTATTCTATATTATAGAATAGTACAATTTCAGTCGCTATTATGCTACTTTTATAAATAGGTTTATTCATCGAAAATTCATCCTCAAATTGTATTTGAAAGAGATTTATCAAAATTTGCTGTGGATGAAACAATCGCCATCGCGATTAAAATAAAGCAGTAGAGGGACGCCAATGAATTTCTGACTTTGAGTCAAGTTTCATCGAGGTAACACGTATCTGGTTCTGTTCCAAGCTTCAAAGGGTTTAGTATTTCAAGTCGTAGTACAAATTCAAGGCAGAAGTGAAGGTTGACGGTTCAGAGTAGGCAGGTTCCCTGTAAGTGTTGCATGAACATAGAGTTTTGATGACATCGTCATAAAATCCAGGCTAGTTTTTAATTTTCAGTTTTAATTTTCATTAAATTCCATCAATTATTATTAAAGTCCATTTAAATTGTCAAAAAAACGTTTTGGAACAGTTCCGAACCCTTAGTTTGTATAACTAATTAACTGATTTGCGAAAAATTAATTTTGTTCAATGATTTCCCACATTTAGAACATTTCAGTATATTTCAATATCTTACAGCACAATAATCTTTTGGAAAACCCTTTTCTGATCAGCTGTTTTCAGTATTTTATTTATTTTCAGTTTGCTTTTACAATAGTTCCTTGAGGAACTCGCTACTGGTTTAAAATCACCCAGTGGTCTTGGTCCTCGTTTTGCATTAGCTCATGCAGGTTGCGAGAAAGGTTTTATTACTGGTACTGAACTTACATTTCATTCTAAGAAAAATACTGCAGATGCCTATCAAGAAATGGATGCGGATAAGTATGAAGAGTGGTTCATTAAGCAATTGCTTCCAAATTTACCACAAAATTCGATAATTGTGCTCGATAATGCTTCGTACCATACCAGAAAGGTGAAATAGATACAAACAACAGCATGGCGAAAGGAACAAATCATTGAGTGGCTTAACGCGAAGCAGCTACCAATCGAAGATGTCATGTTAAAAAGAGATTTGCTGGTTTGTGTGTCACAACTTAAACCCCACTATGATAAAAATTAAATTAACGAAATTGCAAAGGAAAAGGGTCATGAAGTCTTCATTGAAATGGTGTGGGCAAGTCAAGCACTACATTAAAATTAACAATACGACATTTAAAGTGAAAGATATGTCTGAATTAATTGCGCAGCCCTACAATAAAATTACAGTTCACAATTGGAAAAATTATATCAAGTATGTGAAAAATATTGAAAAAGATATGTGGACAGTGGATAATTTGCAAAATGATATCGAGCAATTTATAATTCATGTTATGTATTCATCATCATCGGAAGAAGAAAGTGATAATTTTTCGAATAATTGAAAATAATATGTTTTCATTATTCTTTTCTTCTCATAAATACATATAATTTTTTATTTTTTGATTTAATTCATGTTCTTAACATATATTAAAAGGATGCATTGATGTTCAATAAAATATAAAACCAAACACTCTATTATTTTTCATTAAGTAATAAAATAATATAATAGTCCAAGTTTGTGTATCAATTTCAGTAATAAGAAAGCATTTTCGCTTATCAGAGCGACGAAACGACTTTAAACAACGTCTATATGAACTGTCAAATAATAACCGGAAATAACCTAAATTTAATGTGGTCTAACAAATTGGCAACAATGTACAGTATGTTTATAAAACCTGTACTATATAATAAGGTTGAGACGGACTATAGATGTCTTTTTTAGTTCACAATGAGTTTGTTGTCACAGAACATAGACAATTTAAAATTTATTTTAGAATGGATGAAGACGTGTTCAATAAGTTATCGAATATGACATCACTAAAAATATAAAAAGAGAATACTGATATGGGAGAGGTTATATCAGCAAGAGAGTTCACTCTAAGATTCTTGGAAACTGGAGAAACACGCTAAAGTTATTACTATTTATATTCATGATCTTGATTTGCAACATTTACAAATACTTGGAAAGTAGATGCCACACCAATGGTCGAAACCAAACCTCAAACGTCAAAAAGGTTTTAGATGGAATGAAGTAATGTTGGTATTTCTATATATATACATTCGACCAGTTTATTGATTAATGTAATACGAATCCCCAATTTTCAATTTGCTGATCCATTTCTTGAGTGATTAATTGGTCAGTGTAATACTGCTCCTATGAAAATTGACATTTTAGTACATTTTCTTATAAAACCCAGCTTCAAAGTCGAAATGAGTTTCAGGAACTAGGAAAAGATATTACGTAGATTAAAATAAATTAGTAGTCGTTATCATCATCATGGGCCTTAATACTTTCAAGGATCTTACTTAATGAAAGTATTATCTATAGCTTATTTAGCAATTTCTCCATGTTATACGCTAACAATGGTAATTAATGACTAAACATGTTACTTATCTATTCCAATTACTAGAAAGTTGAAAAGGAAACCTATTGAAATTAGCAGGTGATAGTAAAAGTACATATATACAGTGGCATTATCTAATTAACGGAAACAGGCATCATTCGTTAAATAAACCAAGCATTTCTAGGAAACAAAGTGCCGGCCATCGCCAGACGTATTGCCTCTCCGATTGATTTATTTCCTCCTTAACGGATCGCTGCCCTTCTCTCTCTCTCTCTGAAATTAATCCAAATGAAGTCCAATCAATCACCATCAGAATCAAATAGAAGCGGAGTACAATATATATACAGCGAGAAGAAGCGGATAGGAGGGAGTCATCGGATGTACATCTTATATAATCTATATTATCTGCCACTCCCTCGTTCTGATACTTTTCACTATAGATCGCAGAACAATCACTGGCTCCCCTTCTTTCTTCTTCTATACTTCTGCTTACTTCGTCTTCCTTGCCTTGCTTCAAATTAAACGTCCGCGCCACACAGGACGTGCATGTAATTGCTTGTTTCTTCTCTCTACCATTTGATACGCTTCGAGAAAGGTATTTGTCATGCCACGCGTAAATCATATATAATACGTTTCCGTCATGTTCGACTTTATTTATACTGCAGGACGAGATAAATTATATCGGCCATGGTTTTCACGTTTGCGATTGAAAATATGCGCCGTAGATCTGTTGCATACAATGCTGTGTCACTTTTAATCTTCCTTTATGAATGCGCTTACGGAGGATGTCTTTGAATCTATGCTATTGTTCGCGAATTTTTGGCCTTCTTCCTTGTGTTATGCAATGTAGTCTGTCTGGTGAATGTGTAACAGACAATAGAGTAAATTTTGAATGGTTAGATGCAGAACTAAAGTAGGAATATAGGCCTAACAAAAATGCTCTGAGTATTTATTATGAATTATTCATGATACGTTTGATTTAAACTGCAAACACTAAAAGTAACACGAAATAAACAAGAATAGGAAATCTGTTGAAGGATTTGTTATTACTTAACCCTGGATGTACTCACTGGAGTCCTGGAGTCTAATTCTTAAGGATGCTAAGATAAGTGTGACTAGCGATAAGAAGGGATAATTAAACGCTATATAAAACCTTTTTTCCATAACCATGGCATATGTAGTTAAAACTAGTTAAAAGTGATCCTCTCAATTCAAATAATCCTCAAAACTTCTGAGTTACGTATGTTAGTAGCAGTGGCGACTATGAGAGGTCAAGAATAATTCTTCGATTCTCTCGTGTATTTTCGTTGCATATCGTGTACGTTGAACTTGACAATAAAATACACGAGGAAATCGAAGCGTTGTTATTGACCTCCCATTTACATCCTCACCAGCCGCCACTGTTTAGTATTACAATTTTAATTCAGGAATATAAACGATACAATCTGCGGACGTGATTATATACAGGGTGTTTCATCGTGAAATGTAACTAGGCATATTTGGAAAAGTATGTATTGAAGAAATTTGAAAATTGTGTAGATTTCTAACGCCAAAGGGGTCTACTCACTTACAATATTTTTTTCTCTTGCCTCTAGTTTTAGCGGAAGTCGATACCAACTTGTCTATTTTAAATAAAACATGTATTGTAATGTTTTCAAATGTGGAAAATTATATAAAAAAAAAATTTCCAAATTAATTAGTTGTGCGGTCTAAAGGTCCGGGAGTGTCCTAAATACACTCTCTTGGCAATTTAAATCAAACTAGATATCAATTAATGAAATCTTACGAGTATTAACACTGGAAAAGATAAAACTAACCTGAAATTATGACGATCAATAAAACAAATAAACTTTATGTTTATATGTTACCTACTGAAAACCTGCCTATTCTTAAACCACTAATCTCGACTTCTGCTTCGTATTTACGGCACGAATCGGAACACAGTCAACCACGTGCTACCTGGTTGAATGTTTTGACTAAAAGTGAGAAATTCATTAGCCTCCCTCTACTTCTTTATTTTAATTGCGATAGCAATTTGAATACAGCAAATTTGATAATGAATTTTCAACAAATTCTTATTTTTAAAAGTAGCATAATGCATGCCATGCAGGGTCGCAACTGGAAGACTGAGTCTATGCTACTTTATGACATACATATAACACCACCGACAACTGTACAATAATAAAGTTTATTGACGAATAAGACGATTATTTGATGAACGCTATTTAATTTTCTAAATTATGCTAAAGAATTTATTGAATTTATGTTGTCACTTGTCGAGGGAAAATATTCCATTAAATTTGAAGATTCGTCTTTGATTCCAACTCATTCTTTTCCAGATATTGACAATTACAATTGACGGTGAGACAACTTGTATTTTATTTGCTTTTAAATATTCAGTTACATGTAAGTTATTTAAAACTCAAGAAAACAATGTTACAAAAATAAGACACTTCTAATACCACGATATGGTTTGAAGAATTCGAAATTCAGAACGTTTTGATTATTATGAAATCTCAAATCATATTTGTGGTCATATTGAGTTTATTAAGCAAATATCTTCATTTTAGTGTAGAAGCAATATACTGTTCAAAAAGCTTGGTAACACCCAACTCAAAAGAATAGATAATGAAACGTAAATAATAAAAAGTGAAGTTAATAACCTTTATCACCCTGTTCATAAGCTTTATTACAATTATGTTACCTTCTCATATCTGCTACATGCTTTTTAATGTATTATTATACCTCCTATTAAACAATCTGGTTATCCTTAGATAATAGAAGGTATAATAAATCATATTAGGTATGATATTTCTCATTATTTATTTTTTGAATGTGAAATAAAAATTGAATTAATGATTTTTAGACGTAGTGGTAAAATAAGTCTATAATTTTTTTAAAAACAGCTATCTTTAGTGACACAAATGTGTTTCTTCCAGTAAGCTTGATTGTGCTAACAAATTTTCAATAGTCTGCAGTTCTGGAATATCTTGGCAGATCCTTAAATCCATAATTTCTGCAGTTATTCCCTCTTCCTCTCTTCCCGTCTTATTTCGATGTTTTCGACGTATTGGACGGACATTTGCATAGATAACCTAAAACTTACATTGGTGATTAAATGCAGGAACAACACAATTTATTCTCGCATCCTTTTGACAACGTATGAAATTTGTGTTTGAGACAGATAGTACTGAATGTTATTAAATAAAAGTACATAATAGAATAATGAGGATATGCCTCAATTTAGTAGACTGCTGGCGGTATGACAATATATTATGATGTAAAAACTACAACGTCGAACATCAATGTCATTAGCGCCATGTGGTCTGACGTTCACCCAAGTGCGGTTCCAGACCGTACGTTCGAGCCATGTCAGAGTCTTCCTGTTTCTGGCCCATTTTCAATTCTACGTAGTTTCATGTTCTCTTCTCCCTGTCCCTGGCATTTTACTAGGTAAAGTTATCTCCAGTCAACGATAACCTCGGAGGAATGGCAATATTACTCGTGTTCACTTCGTTTACTTCACGTCGTAAATATTCATTTTCAATGTAAGATTTTCCTACAAACAGGTACAGAATAGATTCTATGTTGTCTTTAGAATAATTTCTCAAATTAAATACCACTCGCTAAGAAGTCGTCAAGTCCGGCAGTAAATGTCCACGTTGAACGGTTGCCATTAAGCAATAGGTCGCGAACTCCAATGACATAATACAGGCTGTAATATGGTGTTTTTAAGTATTGAAATAACACCCTTCATCATTAAAATAGATGATATCAAAAAATCTACAAAATATATAACCAAATATATTTTGTCGGGAAATGTTTGAGAGGCCTGCCAAAACTAAAACAAAAATATTACTTCTTATATTGTCATTTGTTGAAATATGTGCTAACTTTTTAGTATTTTTCTAAAACAAGAGCTTATTCGTCGTGAAATTGAAAGTAGTATCTTTAATACACAATGAAAACAAAATGTGGTTATTTAAATTTTCAAAACACCAGAAAGAAATTCCTCAAATTAGCGAAAATCGTTTATAGTCTCTTTCTCGAAAGTATAGTTAGTGTATCCTTTCTGCAACAGATTATTCCAAGTATACTTTTTAGAGTGCGGAATTAGTGCTGGAATAATATGTATTGAAACAATTTGGGTGATAAATGCTTACTTTTTTGTAGTGCACTAATATCTTTTATATTTTAGTGAAAGGGGAGATGGAGACATATAATGATAATATGACAATCATTGAAATACTAATTGATAATCAAAACAATATTTCTTCAAATTTTAATGGCATTGAATGAATGTCATGAGTTTTCCCTCATTTCCTAGTCTCTCATTGTAAAAAAAAAATATATGTGTATAATTTTCTTCTATGTCTATCTCGATTTAAAACCATAACGAAAGACTCGTCTCTACGATGTTTATACCCCGCCTAATAGATAATCTTTTATTCATACCATCGTAAAATATGGATATCTGAAAGGTATAATCACATAGGGAGACATCACGTGCACCTACAGCAACAGGTTACACTTCTCACTTGATTCCACCCAACAAAAAACAAACTAACGCTACCTATTCCTCTAATACACCAGATGAGGCAGCTCGAATCGAAACGAATTGCCGAAGGGTTGTATCAATATCGTATGAAACCCTTTCTTGTTATTCATTTATTCAACGGTGGATTCACCTACATCTACATGTGATGCCTTTGTGCGTAGTGTCCCTGCGCTGTGGGAGAGAGGACCTTATCGTTGGGGCAGATAAAAATAAGGCCCAAATTAGCCTGCGAACATTAAGATAGGGATCAAGAGCAGCACACACCTACATCTAGATCGTGGGGATGGATAGACGATTTGGATGACCTTTATTGTATCATAGGCACCATACCAGATACCGTATCTGTAAGGTGTGAAAAATGTGCGCTTTGGCCTTAATAGTGTTACCGGGTTTCTTAACCGACCCATACGATCTTTACCTGTCTGTGATCCAGTGGCGTAGGTAATATTTATAAGTTATCACATTCCACAATGTTTTTTTTTTATTCAATCACATCCTCAGCAGAGTTGCTTAAATTATTGTCAAGCCCCAGCAAAACGTACAGGACGATTCATACGCAGCCGGTAAATATGAATGAGATACGTTATTTTTCCCACTTCCATAGACGTGCAATGCAATAGGTTTTATCGTTTTGGTTTTAGAATCCGTGGGTACTTATTTGCAATATTAATTAAAAGCGTTTTTAAATAAATGTCATTATCCATGATTACATGGTATTACGCTTTGCAAATATGGTTGTCCTACGTAAAACAATATTAACATTTTTAATGTATAGAAGTAAGGATTGAATTAACCTTTGCTAGAAGCGACTGTTCCAAGTTTTCAACTGTAAAGCTGGTTCTTCTTGATGCCGGCATTTCTTTAAATGCAGGAAATGTTTTTTCAACGTCGTAACTAGTTAGTAGAGCAAAAATAAAATGTGGTATAAAAGTATGGTGTTTTGTAAGTACATCGGTATTTAGATTTTCATTAATACACAGTTCATTTGGTACACATAAATATGTGTTTCTGTTGAATACTGTCATGATTTTCTGATTTAACTTGTTTCAAAATGCCCGGGGAATAACTTTTAATATTGATCTATTACATCATTTAAGATATTTGGAGCTTCCACTAATGTTATGCTTCTCTTCTCGAAATATTATATTGTTGTTATTATGTTTTTAAGGTGATTATTTATAAGTTGTAATTCGTTTAGTAAGTTGTTATTTTCTAAAATTAATTTACATTCAACAATACTACTGGCGTCGTCGGGAGAATAAAAAGCAAACTCTTGGACTGTTATGTTCTTCTGGTTTGAAGAACAGTGCCACTAGTCGTCTGCTTCGGCGTATCTTCCTTACGAAGAGGGAGGGCCAATTGCTTATGTTTAAATGTAAATAATACTTATATATTTGTTCGCTTACTCGCTTGCTCTCTAAATTAAACACAGTACTTAAGTATAAAAAATAAATTTATTAAATAAACAGTTCCCTCGTTATATAGAAAACAAAATAGAAGCATGTGCTATTTCTCATAAAAAAGTATGTATTTGTATGTATCGCGACGTTCAAATGTGTAATACTAGGGCCACCACAAAACCCTACCGGAGCCTGAGTGTCTGGTCGCGAGACAGTGGCAAATAGCCTATGACTATAGCATAAAATGCCATACCATGCACGGCTACCCAGACGCTCTCATTATTTCATGTATATTGATATTTTTAATATGTGCGTTAACGAATTTAATGTATTTACGTACATTATAAGAAATTAAATCAGTTTCTACATTAAATGCGTGCACGTTAAAGTTTTAATGAATATAATATGAAATATATGAATTTATACAAAACAAAACAAATTAAATATTGAATTTATAAGAAGATAAAACAAACGAAAGGTTGAGTTTTACAAAATAAGACAAAATATTTAACTTATGAAATGAGGCAAAAAGCAAAACATTGAATTTACAAAATAAAAATAAGATGTTAAGTGTTCTTAACAGAGACAGAAAAACTAAATGCAGATGTGTTTGAAACTATACATCTATTATGTATATGAAAGACAAGCAGCAAATATATATAACAAGGAAGCTTCATGTGTGTAGAAATAGAATTCGATATCAGAGCGATGTGCTATCTTCTACTATTTGCGCAATACTGAATTGTGTACAGTGTGCTACTTTCATTTCCTACCGTTTAGCACGAACGAACGGCTGTGCTAGCAATGACGTGTTCCCGTACAACTTGCCGAGCCCTAATTATTATATTCTTTCCTTTACCAATAGTCCTATTAGTATTTCATAATGTGCATATAAAATATCGTCCGGTTATTTTGTAACCCGTTATTTTATAACTTCACACAACCTACAGAGCCTTTTTTTACTGTCTATATCGACGAAACGTTAAAGTTGTATTTATAAATATGCTTAAAACGTACTTGTTGTATTGCTGATATGGCCTTTGACAGGTGAATATTTTACAATTTGTTGTAAACGGAAATTTGGAATTTTGCGAACAAAAGAAATTCGTTCTGTCTAATAGATCATTATTACCTGACTCGTTTGAAAAAGAAGGTGGCACAAGCTCGTATGAAACTTATATTTGTACTTTTAAAGTTACTTCGCTTTGATCGAGAGTTCGTTTTAACCAGGTTCGTTATAAGTGAACACTATTGCTATCTAAATGAAACATCATGTCTATAGTAGAAGAAATAAGTTAAGACATCGTAAAATATATTTTTCTGTTTTTTTTTTTTTAGTTAGTCCTTGATCACAAAGTAGGGAGAATCCAGGGGTCTCTTTACTCTTACATATGGATATAATTTAGATCTGCTAGTGCATTTGGTCATATACCTACCCATAAAATATTGTTTACAACAAAACTCTATCAAATTTTTGTTGAGAAAGGCAAAATTTGCTAAAATTTATTTTGTTCAATTACCTACCTTATGAACACTATTGAATCATACGTAAAAACATCAAATTACCATTTTTCTTGTAAAGAGAAGTCTCCCAATCCTTACATTTTACGCCTCACCACCTTTTTCGAAATTTCCTCCAGTCCAAAGGATTTCAAAACAAAAAAGATCAAATAAATTCATTTCCATACCCTTACGGTCCTCAACTTACGCCACTGTAACCCAGCGGCAGGTTCAAGAAGTCATATATTTAAAAAATGGTAACGAAAAGCAGTCGAAATAGGAAGGAAAAAAGAAGAATAAATTAAATTCAAAAGGTCCCGGCTTCGGTTATTCGGTCCATTGTGAAATTCAATTGATTCCGTAAGCCTTCCTTACAGAGGATCAATCTCCGGTCAGTCGAACGGGCAGACGGTCCGGACCGTGATATAATGATGCGTAAAGATTAATAGCGGTACTCGGAATTGATTTATTTACGTGCCCAGGTTTTTCTGTTAAAGCGAAAATATACGCTTTATAAGCGGCCGGCCAGCACCTTGATTTTTTCTTGTGAACGGGCATCAATGAGATCAGAGAATGCCCCGAAAACAGAAGTTAAAGCAATTGATAAATGGTCGTAAAATCAGACGACAGTCGTTGTGGAAAGTATGTCGTTGGTAGTTTGAGTTCTTATTGGGTAAAAATTGACAATATCAGAAACAAAACAAGCTCAGCATACAGTTTGTGTTTATAGAATATGGAATACAATTACCGTAAAAGATTAAATTCAGTTTAGCCAACAGAAAAAAGGAATCGATCTTATATAATAATTTACACAAAAAAGAAAGGCAAGCGTTACTGCGTCTTAATTCTAAAGATGCTGCAGAAAAGGTGTTTAATAAAGTATCATGCGGAAAACTTCTGCAGGGATAAGTATTATTTATCTTGAACCAAAAGTACTTTAGAAAACGTCTTTACACACTTTCAATTTCGTTCTTATGCACTTTACAATAAGGACATCATATTGGTTATTGTTTCCAGGTACTTTTTCTATGTGTACCTCTATATTAAGTTCACTTTTGTTTGGACATTATTCTGTAGATAAACCTCTACTTTCAGCTCTTTTAAAATCGCAAGCAATGTGAATAATTTACTGCATTATGTACGGATATCTCGTACTGTTTTAAACAAGGTGAGCGCAATTTTAATAATGTGCATATAAATAATATGCATTTCAAGAATTCTAAGTAAAAAATGCCTTATTTTAAGAAAATGATACTATTGATTTATGAACAAACACTTTCTGGAATTAAGAAAACTATTTACCATCGTTAAGAAAATATTGTTTGTATTATAATGGCCATATACTTAAACTAAGAATCGTTTTCTTCAAATTTTCTGCAAGATTTTCTTAAATCAAGTTAACAAATCTCTTCAACAAAGATATACAATTATTTCATTTCAAGTATATACTTCTCTTAAGCGGTGAAAGAAACGCTAAGAAAATATTTCCTTTGATTTAACACAGTTATTGTATTGCGGATAATTGAAATAGTAATTATCTTGAATTAAGGCGGACAGCTTTGATACAAGTAAACGTTTCTCTGCGTGCATTTGAGGATGGAATCGTTTCAGATCAAACCCTCTAACATATTTCCTTCCATAGTATTCTATTTTTCGTTTTCTCTTACCAACTCCCAACTTGTGCCCTTTGTAAATCTGTTGTTACTACTCAGCTACTTTGACCAGGCTCTGCTTCTTCTTCTACTTGGTTTCCATAGCAAACATGATTTTCATTTACTTTTTTTTTTATTTTTTCGTCATTGTTAGTGTTTTCGGTGCGTATATGATCACTGGTTTTATAATAGTCTTATGTACTGAAATATTTTTCTCAGGGGATTTTGGGAAAATTGTTAAATTTTCTAACTTAAACTAAATTTTTCAAATCTGAGTGGATTCGGGAGTATCCCTGAATACCCTTTTGGCAATTTCGAAATTAATAAAACGAAATTAAGGAATTTTAAAATTATAAATGTAACTATCCTCGAAATTTGAACGATGTCAATGTTATATAAACTCTCTGTTCATATAACCTCTGCAGGAAACTGCCTATTCTGGAAATTTAATCCTTTTTCTCTTCGAATAAATACTTTGATTTCACAATCGAACACCTTGAATTGGGATCAGAGTTAAGAAACACTTTAATTCAACGAAGGCTGAATAAAGATTGATGAAAAATTAATGGCGTCGCTCATCTTTCTTTTATTTTAAATCGCGAAAGACCGGCGATTGTTTTATTCCACAGCAAATTTTGATAATTTAACCTAAATAGAAACTTGATTTGTCCATGTTACCCTATGATCGTCGTTATCTGGACTTATATTTTTAATATAATGTCTTCGCTCCACAGCCAGTTTGCTGGAGGGTAGATGGTGACTGGGAAATTCCCATTTTTCCCCGCAAGAGGGATATTTAATTACCAACGAGTGGCTAACCTGACCTTTCTCGTTCAGAGAGAGAGAGGACCTACTCGTTCAGAGGTTGACAGCGGAGGCTGTAGTTGTCGTAAATATTGAACATTACAGTACATTACTTTTTGTTTTCTTCGTGAGGCTTTTTACACTTTAGAAACTTTTTATTATTTAGCGTAAAATACTAGATTCCCTGCCATAATTTTCTTTCATTTCTATCTCCCTGTTTCGATTACTAGATATCATCATTATCTAGATATTATTATTGTTATCTCTAATGTATTTGAATATTTCGACTCTTCTAATCTACATTCTCTCATTGAAAAAATTTATTAATTTCGAACACTTCCCTTTCACTGTTTTTATAATCATTTTTATTCATTTCATCGCCATTATTGTGGCTTGTAGAACACTTTCTATTCAAGACTTGCTGAAAATGAACAAATAACATTTCCATCTCGGCTATATGTTCGTGTTTATTTTTTATTAATTGTTTTACGCTATGAATAGCATCTGTTGTTGGTTTACCTTGAACGAAGTCACATTGATATTGACCTATTGTGGCAAACCAAAGAATGGCAAAATCTGGAACAAAATTAGACACTCAACCACTGCGGCACTGGAATATGGAAACCGCACTATTACCCTTATTACAGTACTTTACTGCATTCTGCGCCAAGGTAAAGCTACACTAGCCTATTGATCAAAAAGTAAACACCAATTTGGTTTTCTAAATTTCCATTACTTCATGACTAATATTGTTTACGTTTTTAATTAATTGTATATTATTATGGCTCTTTTCAAGCACATATAGGGTGGCATTAGATTTGTTAAACCTTCTAAATTTAAGATGAATCAAACTCTCTTAAATTTATCTTTTTGTTTGGCCAAGTGTTCTACAAAAACTAGTATATTAGAATACTATTCTGGATGACATCTCATGTGCCACATAGTTATTTAGATTACTGTTCTTCTTACACACAGGTTCACAGCGAAAACTGATTTAATAACTATGAATCTAACAGAGAAAATAATATTATAGTAGGGACGTACTACCTCCTACTTCCTGTTAGACGCCTACGCAGTTATTCAATCAGATTTGACTGTCGTGTATAAAGAATAAGCCAGTATTTTGTTCGTGGATAATAAGTGAAAAGTAGTAATCATCAAACAAATTATCAAGTTTTGTATCGTTCCCGTGTTGTCATTTCTTTTGTTATTCCATGAACAGAAAAAAATTGTTGTACCCTAGAAATGTACTGTCAGAAAGCGAAAGCAATTTCGCCGAAAGAAAAAATGAATAAAAAAATGATAGCTTTTTTAATATTCCTATATATGTATGTAGAAGACTGCTCGGCAAACACCGAAGTTGTTGACAAAGCCGAGATATGATCTCCGTCGCTGCGGGGTAGCAGCGCATTCTCCATTTAAATAAGACCGTAAAGAATTCTTACTGTAAGGTCAAATATTTGACTAGGACGTGGAAACAAATGAAAATTAATACGAGCTTATGCATGTATATATATATACCGTATGCGTATGTAGATGGCGAGGGATACGCGTTATGAATATGTTGACTTTCTTTTTTTCTCATTTTATTTCTATCTTAACTAACGGTTTTGTAGTACGGGGTGTGTTAGAAAAGTTTTTAGGTAAAATCTACACTTTACTAAAGACGGTTGTATATATAATGTATGTCAACGATTTAGCTAAGAAATAGATAATATTGGTCTTACAAATTTAAATAAATAAATACAAATATAATAACTATTGTTACTATATATTAATAATAACTGAAGGATAACTTTACGTCTTCGCTTTTTCATCCTCGCTTATAGAGCCGTTTTCCGTAGGTGGGAGAGAGACGCGAGAGCATAGTATAAAATAAAATATGAATTTTAGGTTTTCTCCAAATCACGGCCATCCATTTCCCATCCATCTTTTTGACAATCTAAGATATTACAAAGGTAGTCTGAAACGTTTGAAGCCTTAACATGAAGATGGCACTACTTGTTAAAAATATTCTGGAAATATATAATTGCGCACGCGTTGAAAGATACTTTAGAAAATTTTAGCCATGTTGGACGCTCAATTGTTGTTTAACAGTTGTTTGTGTCAGTCGATGTTAGTGTTTCTGTAATGTCTTCATCGCTGTCGGTCTGTTGGTATGTCAAAAATTTGTAGGATTTCTTGACAAAAAGGGGTAACATGTTATCCGTTCTAGCCTCCAGGATCGACAATAGTGTTTTAACGACATCTGAATCCGTGAAGTGTTTGGTCGAATTATATAGGAAACCCAGAGTTTTGTTCGCTGTGAAGCGAAGTTCTTTGATGTGGCTAACAAAGCTATGGATAGTTGATAATCGCCAACATAATAGTATGTCAGAGTTGGTGATGTGCTTCTATAAAATGATGCAGTGTAAAACTTGCATAAATTTAGCTTTAATTTGTTTGTTTCACACGAATCCGTAATTGGGAGCAGTTATTAATTCCACTAATTGTAACTTGATATCTTCACATCATTCGCGTATGCCAAAACTGGAAGAGCAAAGCTCTCAAGCAGATCGTCTATGAAGATGTTGAATAAAAGGTGTCCCAATTTTGAACCCTGCGTAATACTTGACAAAAACACTAATTCGTATGACTGATATCCATTGTAACAAGACATAACTAATCCTTCCATCCAAATAAGAACGCGTTAGCATCAACAGGTTGGGTGAGAATCCAAAACAGCTTAATTTTGGAAGTAAAATATTGTAACAAAGATATGACATCTATAAAAATCAGAAAAGAAAAGTTAAGGAAATAATCAAAAAGGAGAAAGAGAAAAGCTGGGACAAATTCGGCAGAAAAATGGAGGAAAACAGCAAAGAAAATACAAAACTATTCTACAGAACATTGAGAAACCTGAAGAGTAACAGAGAAATAAACCTACAATATATTATGAACAAAGAAGGCGAAATGCTAACAGCCAAAAGGGAAATAATGGAAAGAGCATTCCACGATACTACTAAATGGAGAGACAGGAAGTACAACAATAGACGGAGAAGAAGAAACAAGAAATGTAGACGGAAAGCCAGAGGTCATAAAGGAGGAAGAACTAGACGAAGCGTTAAGAAAAATAAAGATAGGGAAAGCTCCGGGATGTGACGAGATAAACCCAGAGATGATGAAATGCATAGGAAGAAAAGTTAAAGAAAAATTATTACAAATCCTTAACCAGATATGGAAAGAAAAGAAAATACCGAAGGAGTGGGCGGGCGCAACAATAGTACCCATACATAAACACGGAAATAAACGGGAGTGCCAAAACTATAAGGGTACATTATTACTATGCCTGGGAAAAATATACGAAATAATAATAGAGAAAAAAATAAATTCGGAAATAGAACACAAGCTAGGGGATATACAGAGCGGCTCCAGGAAAGGATATAATACACAGGATCATATATTGACGATGCAACAAATAATTGAGAAAGCAGTAAGGAAGGATAAAGAGATATACTTAAGCTACATAGACAAGAAAGAAACAATTGAAGCACCAAAATATATATATAGAAATACATTAAACCAAGTAAGAATGTGCAATATGACATCGGAAAAATTTGAAACAACAAAAGGAGTAAGTCAAGGAGGAAGCTTATGCCCAATACTTTTTATAAATACCATGAAATAGAAAAGCATTGAAAAAATACTACATCGGATGGAACAGAATGCAATCGGTGAACGCAGAGATGTGCATATTTGCAGATGACATAGTTATGATAGCAGATACCAAATAAAAACTTAAACACAATCTAGAGGTGTGGAACGAGGAAGCAAAGAAGTACAACCTAAACGTGAATAAAGAAAAACCCAGATCATGAACATTACAAGAAGGAAGGAAGAACCAAAAAACACCAAAAACAGAAGTAGAATTAGAACACCAAAAGATAACACAAACAAACAAGTACAAATACCTGGGAATAGTAATAAACAGCAGAGGAGACACAGAAGATGACATGAATAACAGATTGGCAAACACGGGGAGATTATACTAGGTACTGAACAGATGATCCTTAATAATAAGGAAGTTTCGACCAGGACAAAAATGACCATATACAAAACCATATACTTACCAACACTCACATACTGAGCAGAAGAGCTTTAAGCAAGAAAACAACAAGGTAGACTACAGGTGGCAGAGGTGAGGTCCTTGAGAAGAACTATGGGAGTGAAAAGAATAGACAAAGTCAGAAACTCAGAAATAATAGAAAGACTGCAAAGTAGACCCCTACTCGAAGTAATAAAAGAAAAGAAAATGGCATGATTTGGATACTTAGTGAGAATGTACCAAGGGAGGCAAGTGAAAAGAGTTTGAGAGGCAGATCGGTTAAAACATGGAACCAGGACATCACGCAAATACTAAGGGGAAAAGAAAAGACTTGGCGGGGTTTAGCAGAAATGACACTGGACAGGAAGGAGTGGAAAAGGTTTACAAAGAAACAAGGCATACGCCAACCTCAACACTTCACCATACAAGAGCAACGATTATGTTATGTTATGTAATATTGTGATCAAGAGAGTCAATTGCTTTGGAAAGATCAGCATAAATTACGTCGACTTGAATCTTCCTATTCATGTTTTCACAGATGAATTGAGGAATTGTCGCTACGTTAGTGATGGTAGAACTTCTAGCCACGAAACCGTGATGGAGGTGAAAGGTGTATATAAGCCTATGCTCTTGCTTCTTTCCAAGCTGTAGAGAAGACACTGGAAGCTAGAGCCAAATTGAAGATGAGTGGTTTAACCAAAACGAATTTGCAGTCCTTGATTAGATCGTTTCCAGTAGTTGGCTTATTTGGAAGAGCCGATATGCTCTCTAAAACATCAATCCTCTTTTTTACTCGGAAAAAGATATTTCATACTGTTAATAGTAATAAAATACGCAGATAACAAATTCAATGAAATTGTAAAACGTTATAGTAAATAATCCTTTTTTATGCCTTCATTTGCTCAAATTTATATACTATTGTATGAAAATTATCGTTATCAAAGTCACTTAACTATACAAGTCGGTTCAAAATATTAAAAATGTCAAACAAGTTTATAGGTTTCCTATCCGAACATCGTATAATATATACATACGCCGTAAGGTACGCACAACATACGTATGTATATCGGATCTGGATCGATGGCCATCGATACGCACCGAATGAATGGAAACAAGGGCAGGCGAATGGACGAACTTGCACCGGCGGAGCAATAAACCACCATTTACGGTTACTAAAACTTGAACTTGTATAATCTGTCGGCCCGTAATAGCTTTGACATGCCGTAAAATACGCCCACCAAATTCGAACGCTTTTTTTTCTTATACGGTTTCCGTATGGTGCTCGGTAAATACACATAACCACAAGTTACTTGACTATTCGGTGATAAAATGTGTACAGTGCCAGGTAATCGAGTTTGCCCTATTATTGAAATTCTGTTGAATTCGAAATAATTGAGAATATTTTATTATTTCTTTATATATAGTCAATATGCTTTTCTTAAGTTATTATTGCTCAAAAATGCTTTAGATTTGAAAACGTATGAAGCACATTAAAATTCTTTAGAAAATCTCAAGAGAATTACTTCCAAAAACTAATTTTATAATAAAAACCCAATAAGACATTTGTAGCATCTAATACAAAGAAATTTTACACAATGAATTATATATGTACGATGACGTGGGACAGAGATGTTAGATTAGAATTTTTTAACTTACTTGTTTTGGAAATTATGTAACCAAAAATAATGCTAATGTATCCCCTCGTGGTATTGATGGAATCACTCCCGGTAAAAGCAATGTAAGGAGAGAAAACATTAGTTTTCGGAGATGTTTCAGCCTGCCCGGCGTCATCAGCGTCCAGCAGCTTCCTTGTTAGCTAGTAAAAGGATTGAAAGAACTGATGCCGAAACCGTTGTAAACATAATAAGAAATATGTTGAGAGAATTTTGTATCGTAGGAGCCCAAATCACCATGTTACTTTCTGACGGAGCCGCAACAATGCTGAAAGCTGGTAGGATGTTAAAAGTATGCTTTCCGACTCTTCTTCGCATAACATGCCTCATACACGCATGTCATCTCGTAGCAGAAACCATTCGAAGCAAGAATCCTAGGGTGAATGATTTAATATCATCTACCAAAAAAGTGTTTGTGAAATCTCCCAAACATATCCGCGTATTCAAGCAATTGTATCCGCAAATTCCGCTACCACCTCAGCCTGTATTCACGCGATAAGGAACATGGATCGAGGCCGTATCTTACCATCGCAAATATTATTCCCAAGTGAAAGATGTCATTTTCAAACTTAATTCTTCTAATTCTCAAGCGATTCGCGAGAGTCAGCAACTTTTTTCCGATTCGGACGTTCAAAAAGAAATAGATGACATTTCCATAAACTATTCTACAGTGACATAAACTATTTCGTAGTTAGAAAATACTCACTTATCTATACAAGACTCATTAAATAACATCAACAATTTAGCAGCCGCTCTAGAACGCTTGACGGATCCTGTAGGACTAGATGTCGCGCAAAAATGTCGTGCAGTTTTAAATAAAAATCCGGATTTAGAAAAGGTTCGATCTACATCTGGAATTCAAGACTGCACAGAAGTGATACAGGAGTATTTGAATTTCGCAAATCTTACTCCATTAGATGTCAAACGATCATTTGCAAAGTATACGAGAACGTTTTCAGACCGTCGTCGAGGCCTGACCGAATCGACAATGGAAGCATTGCTTATGTTGCAGTACTACGCGGCGTACCATGGCAGTCGCATATATTATTAATACTTTTGCGCGGTACGCTCCGGACGGTTCCACTTGTTTCTCGAATATTATAAATAGTACACGCACACCGATCAACCGATAATAACCGAACGTCCACTCGATTCCTTGTATGTACATAGTAAACACAGCTCCTTCCACCCCGCCTCTGTGGGTGCAACCGTTTGTCACGCTTTAATTATCATTAATGTGATTTTCAAACCAATTGCAGTATTGCACTCTCACTACGTGATCAACAGGCTTGAGCTCTTGAATTTTATACGGATATTTTTTGAAATCTTTGTAACGTACTCTGCTTGTCAGACCCTGGGTTAGGATGCTAATGTGATAACTCGCGCCGACGCCCGCCCACCTTTAGCAAGTAACGGAAAAATTATTCGTACCAACCTCTAATCGGAAGAACCGGTCGAATGTAACACAGATGTTCCCTCTCAGGAGAGATTCGGCAACTTCGGTAACTAGTAAAGCGTGAATAAATGATTCACCTTAAAATTCTGTTTGTTTTATCTTATGCCTATGATTCAGAGCAAAAGGATAAAACGCTCTTTTAAATTACCTTATACGTCGTCAATTTCTTACGGGAAAATATGATTGCGGGCTTAGCAAGTTAACAGACGCATCCGCTCATAGATGTCGCCTTACCGTATCAATGTCGAAACACCTGACTTGCGCATGAAGATTTTGAAGTTCGGAAAAACAATGTCAAGATCATAGTGAAGAATTCAGACGTCTGCAAACGTTACTTCATTTGTCCATCGACCAGGATAGCTTTTTTCGAAGACCAAGGTACGTTCTAATGATTGAAAAAAGTAGAAAATATGTACAGTTTCTTTATTATCTGAAGTTTCTGAACGACACATTCAAAACAAGATTGATTGCTGTTAACGACAATTAAAACGAAATAAATTCCAAGAATAGCACAACATAACATTCAATACGAATTACAAACTGTTTCCAGTGAGGTGGAAATATTTACATTATCGATACAAAGTTGACGGTTATTAGAGGGTTGTGAAATGGTGTAAATTTTAGGTGACTTTTACTCCTTTGAACAGCTAAGTGACTGTATCGGTATCGCGATATTAAAGTTTTCTCAACCAAAATAATCTAAGTTACTACGGTATGTCATAATTCAAGGGCTTAAAAAAAACAGTCTCGCGGCGGTAACAGCTGGTGGCTGTATTTACAGGGGTGCTGGAGGTAAAATATTCCGGAATTGTCTGCTGACGCCGACTACTTCCGGGATACCTTCGGACTTACAAAAATAAGTCCCGGTTATCGGCACAAGTCCTACTGCCCCAGGAATATTTCCCCAGACCCGATTTAGCCGCGATCTGCCTAAAACACCGACCACAACCTCGCAGAATCGAAACTGTTGTAGCCTATGATCAGTAGGCGATGACCTAGCATATCTCAGTTCCTTAGAGTCACGATAAGAGCGACTGGCGTGAAAGGCGAATTCGGGATCACTATATACCGTTTGAGAATATTACGTCACACGTTCTTGTCCCATGACGTTCGTTGGCCTTGTACATGACGCGTACAAGCTACCATACATCATCTTACAGTTCCAATCGATTTTAATGAAAAATGCACAGGTTTTCCAAAAAGTAGTATAGGTACAGGGTTTTTGTCAAAAATGAATTTACAAGACAATTAAAATTACTAATTAGAAATTAATTTGATCACACTAGAATTGAATAAAATAGTGAAATAATTTAAAGGGTCTACAGAAAAGTCGGTTATATTAATTTTAACACTCTTTTTCTTAACCTAGATGTCTTTAAAGTAGTGCGAACGGTTAACGGTACCATATGATAAATTAGTTTTCTGTGAAAGCTTTATAATTGACTTTTTAGGTCTCCTCACATCCGCAATAGTTTCAGCAGTTCTTTTCTTGAATTTATCACTACTGGGTTTGCGACTTATTGTACCAGTTTCACGAAATTTGGTATCGCAGCGAACAATTTGTTGATATAAATCAAGATGTGATACTGCAAAATGTGGAAACTGAAGACGAAATTCATCCATACATAGCTGCATATAATAAGACCGTTCCCTATTCTGCTGTTTTTGTTCATTACGAAAATAACTTTCAATGGTAAATGTTTGGTGATCTGTAGTAAACATGCTTTAAAATTTATAAGATACCTCAATAAACATCAAATGAAATTTGAATTGTCAAAGTTATCAATAAATGTCAAACGTAATTTGAAGTTTTGGGGGCTTTTAAAATAAATTCCTGTATATAGTAAATATATTTTTTTTTTTCTAAATGCACTTCGAAAAGCGTTAGACTAATTATGTGTATTAAGGCATTGGGTAATAATTTTTTTAAGTGTCTCATACTATTAGGAATTACTCTTTACAGAATTCACAAAATAAAATAACTCTCTGCTACCCTAATTACGATATTGATCATCCACATAGACAGCTTTGTTCTTTGGAAAGAGCATATGGAAGCTTATTCCATTGCTAGGCACTGTATACTTGATAACGTTTATGCAAGTAGCCGATGCAACGTTACGTAATCTGGATTTGAAGCTTATTAACATATACCTCTTCCTCACTTTGCGCCACACGTTGTGTTCACATGCATCATAGCTTTGTGCATCTGTCGGTACGTGCATACATACGTGGGCTAGCTCGTGCCGGGTTCGATGTCAAAGCTCGCTACACACATCTTGTCGATGCTCAACTCAAATATTTGCGGTGCACTAACAGAAAGTAGCATGTTTGAAGTGGCGAACGTACAAATAAAATTATTGTTTCGACATGCGGAGTGTATTTGCCGGTAGTAGTATGTACACACATTCATACATACAATGTATATTTATACGGACATATCTTCTAACTTATTTGCATTATTAAAAGTGTATTTTTTTATCTTTCATCCATGGTATGTCGAATGGAAAAGATTAATATTTAGTGGTAATGTTAGAAGAAAGGCAAAAATAAGTTTCTTTTTTTTAACAAGTAAAACAGGCACCAGGAAATCCAAAAATGCGGCCCCGATTATTGGAGGACTGATCCAGCAACATTTGCACTCCTGGAGGACCAACTTCGGACTATCCAACCACTTTTAGGAGACCAACCTAATTCCCGCCAAATAGCATGCAAATTTTTGGATACCTGGTGAGGTGCATCCTTATTTAGTCGCCGGATCACCACTAATATCTTTACAATTATTTTGATTTTTTTTATTGTTTACCTTCCCACGCCATTTATACATTATTATTAATACACATTTGTTTTGAAAGAGCTGCTTTTATCTTTGATCAAGGATGGCAAGCCTTGGGGACGGTTTGGTGTTTTTGCTAAAAAGTACCTGGCGCATTCATTCTCTTGATGGTGACCTCCGATCTCCATATCTGGCGTTTTACAAGCGTTTAGATACTCAAGGATTCCTGCGCTATTCTGCTCAACATTGTTCTCCACCCTGAGGTCATCTCTTGCTCCCCGGAAACTTACAAGGTTATAATGTAGAGCCAACTTGTATTGTCAGAATTTAGTGCTGTTTACACAAATATCTCTGTTTATCTATATATTTATTTATTTTGACTGCTGTGGATGTAGAATAAGTAAAGCTGAATCCTTAGTACTTTCTCTTGCACCTATTTTCACCCTTTTTATCATTATTCTTTTGTCTTATTTGATTCAACACTACTCTATTGTTTATTTAGGTACCTCTTATTTTATTTGTCCATTTCTTTGTAAGTCTACTTTTTTGTTTCTTTTTCCCACCATGGTTTCTTTTGAAATATCTTTTATGTCCATTAAGTGCTCTAATCACCGTAATTGTGCTTTCTCCATTCTTGCTTGTATCGGCGTCAATTTCAAGTTTTCTCTGTACGTATTATTTCATATTCTATCTAATATTGTTTTTCCCCAATATTTCTAAAATATTTTACTGTTTTGTATTTTATTCCTTTGGGTTTTTGCTGTGGTCCATGTTTCAGAACTAAATTTTAGAATTGATGTAATTATTGTAATTACCGGATGATCTAGCTGGCTTGTTTGAAACTTGTCTTTCTTGTACCTATTTCCAGTTTCATGGTAAGTACTAGGAGCAAGTCTCAGGCGCAGCTGTTGGATCTCCTCTGTCTCCTGTCGTCACCAACATCTTTATGGAAGCGTTCAAAGACCAAGTCCTATTATCTTACAACCTTAAGCCAAAGTGTTGGTATAGATACGTTGATGACACCTTTGTCATCTGGCCTCATGGACACGAATCTTTAAACAATTTCCTATCGTTTCCGAATTCCTGACATAATTCCATACGCTCCACCATGAAGACCAAATCGGACGGTCTCCTTCCTTTCCTAGATGTTCCCGTACACCGGCGTCCTGACGGTGTGCTGGGGTATTCCGTTTACTGAAAACTCATGCACACGAAACACGCTTTTGTGTGACATACAACTCATCTGTGCCGTTTGTACCGTTGGGAAACCTCTCGAGTTCACCAAATTTGCCCTATGTGCTCCGTGTGAGCTGTGAATAACATTGGTGCATCTAATGCATGCCGGCGATAGCTACGCGCAGAAGCGTGCTAGGAACACGTTTTCGTGTCACATGCACCCCGTCTATACCGTTTGTGCCGTTGGGAAACCTCCCGAGTTCACCGAATTTGTCCTATGTCCTCCGCTGGGAATAACATTGATGCACTGAAAACTCGCGCACACGGATGGATATCTCAATAGCCTCTCACGCCATCAACCAGCCCAGAAACGCGGTGTCTTCAATCCTCTTATCCAAAGGGCCATTTCCCTATCTGATCTCAATTCGCTTCCTCAAGAACTGAACCACATCACTGAAACTCTGATCCGCAATAATTATTCTAGGAAAGATATTCAAACAACCATTAACCGCTACTCTAACCCTTCTCCACAGCAACTCCCCTCATCTAACCCTAGTTTCCGTAAGAAAACGTATCTACCCTAGGCATTCATGGTGTCACCAATCGTATCAGCAAGATTCTCTTCAGGAACAATATAAAAACCATCTTCAAACCCAGTTTCAAGCTCTCAGACTACTTTCCCATCAAAGGCCGCAATCATCTGGAGGGCCCTAGTGTCTACTAGATTCCATGTTAATGCGGTAGTATGTACATCGGTGAAACAAACCGATCGGTCAGTACTCGTGTTACTCAGAACGAACGTTGTTTACTGGCTGAGCATAGACTGGAAACTTGCCACCAAATCCAATTTAACTCTACCCGCATCTTATCTCGCAACGCCCACTATTACAGTAGAAAAATCCATGAATCAATAAAGATTTTCAAACATCCTAACAATTTAAATCGAGAAGATGGCTATCCCTTACGTCACACGTGGAAATTCCAATTGATCAAACCTCCTAGTAACGTTTCCTTGATCACATTTCCACTCCGTTGATCCGAATCAAGCTCTATATAAACCCCTCCGGAAAGAGTAGTCCCCAGTTAGTGTGCAATTACAGCCCTGAAGATGTCCCATAAGAGTGTGGACGAAACGTCAGCAAAAGCTACGACAATGTCGCGGTTCCAACCCGGCGACCAAGAGTATATATTATTCTTTCTAAAATCTATTCATATGTCTATTAGCAAGCGAGTTACTGCAACTAGTTTAGAACTCATCATAATATTACAGAATATGTCACTCTATAACACCAAGACCTCTAAAATGCTTCGATTTATGGAACCATTTGCCAAGATTAACACATCAATCTCTTGGTTTAATATTGCGGTTAGTATATTATAAACTACTGCAACGTTAATGGGGTTTGAAGAGTATAATAACGATAAACTTTAGACGAATGCCTGAAAGTTAAAATCCACAAATCGCTCTTTACAAATTCTCTTCTGTAAACCTGAGAAATGCCAATTTACATACGTGATTACAGAGTTGCGTTAAATTAGCTATAATACCAATTCAATTAACCTTTAAACAAAACCTTATTATTTGTATTTACGACCGTAATACTCATATTATGTAACGCGATACCGCATTATTAATGCGGTGAACAAATTATACACACAGGTGAAAAGAAAATCAAAGCGGTGGGTGTAAATTTATGTATATATGGATGCGTGCGGCGTTCAATAAACGCGAACGACAAGGATAAAAGAGAGAGATAGTACAACAAAGTCATAAGACTGTTCCAAGCTGCTCGGCAAACTGTTACGGCAGCAAATATCAATAACAGTTTCGATATTCGTGTAATCGTTGGATGTACACTCCAAGACAATGAAAGACCTTCAAATGAATATCCTAATTTTCGGATTTTAATCAGACGTATACCTTGAATCAGGGATTGTTTGAGACACTTTTCGAACAGTTTTGTTTGTAATTTTTAAACAAATACTTATAATTACGAGGATGGTATCATAAATATCTGTGTTAATTCTTGACTTAATCTCCTTGTAGCTCTCTGCACTTAGTCCGGCGTCACTTAACTTTTTTAAGCTATCCAAATAATAGGATTTGTCGAACTCTGCAAAATAGGTCTCTGTTTCGGCAATGACCACTTCATTTGATGTGAACAGCCTTCCACAAGGCCATTTTTTTAAGTTTGGAAAAGGAAAGAAGTCACAGGGGGCCAGATCTGCTGAATATGGTGGACGAGGCACGAATTCGTATCTGGACTAGTTTTTCCGTCGCAATTGCTGATAGGTGGGGCCTTTTTCTCTTCAGTTCAAGGTCGAATCGGTCCAGTAAATCAGAATAGTACTATTCCGTGATTGTTCTTTCCTTCTCTAAATAATCACTTGAGATTATCCCTTGCGAAATCCAAAAATATCGTTGCCATAAGCTTTTCCGACTGATGGAATCGTCTTCGCCTTCTTTGGTGCACCAGGAGAAACCCATTTTGCCGACTGGCCTCTGGTTTCTGGCGTGTAGTGATGTATCCATGTCTCATCTGCAGTCACATAACGCTGCGGAAACTCACTCGTATTGCGCTTAAACATGTCCAAACATTGCTTTGAAGTTATCACGTGATTCCGTTTTTGATCAATCAGCAGACGTGACACCCATCTCGCCAATAGCTTTCTCGTACTCAACAAGAACAAAGAAATACACATCTGTTTTATAGACTTAGAAAAAACGTTTGATCGAGTAAGAAGGGATGACATATGGAATACCTTTGAAAAAAGGAAAGTAGATAAAAGAACAATCGAAATAATAAAAGAAATGTATAGAAATAACACAAATATAGTAAAAACCAACAACGAAGAATCGAAAGAGTTTACATCAAAGATAGGGGTAAAACAAGGATGTGTGCTAAGTCCACTGCTATTCTCGATTGTACTAGATGAAGCCATAAAAACAGCGAAGAAATGAATGAAACCACTAAAAATGGGACACTGGAAAATGAAAAAGACCTACTTGTGTGAAATGATGTTTGCAAATAATATGGCAATACTAGCGGAATCAGAAGATGAACTTCAAAGCAACCTAGAAATTGAGGAAATCACAAAGATAAACATGAAAATAAACATAGAAAAGACCAAGTCAATGATAATCGCAGGAGTAAAGAAAGGGCATAACATCAAGATACAAGGAAAAACAATAGAACAGGTGGACAATTACAAATATTTAGGAACAATAATACAAAGTGATGGAAAAATAGAGCAAGAAATAAATGAGAGAATGAAAAAAGCGGGAAAAATGTTCCAAATGATGAAAACAACATTCCTGGGAAAAAAGGAGATACCAAAACAGATAAAAGTTGAAATAGTGAAGAAAGTGATAAAACTTACAATAATATACAGTAGTGAGACCTGGACAAAGACAGAAAAGATCAAATCACGAGTGAATGCCGTGGATATGAGATTCTTAAGAAGGATAGAAAATAAGACAAAACGAGACAAAATAAGGAACGAGACATACTGGGAAAACTTAGGGATCAAACCTATATGGCAAATAATAGAGAAAGGCCAGTTGAGATGGTTCGGGCATATGTGTCGTATGAGTGACGAAAGATTGGCAAAAAAAGTGTATGAGGCGCGAGTGGCAGGAAAAAAAACAAAAAAGGTAGACCAAGAAAAAAGTGGTCAGACGACA
This sequence comes from Dynastes maya, assembly GCA_029619315.2. NCBI lineage: Eukaryota > Metazoa > Arthropoda > Insecta > Coleoptera > Scarabaeidae > Dynastes > Dynastes maya. Next base: position 44,993,566 of record JAROYE020000005.1, read on the forward strand.
TCAGAGAAGCAGCGGCAAGAAGGGGAATAAAGTGGGAAGAAATTATGCAGCAGGCCAGAGACAGAAAACAATGAAGGAAATTACACGGAAAAGAAGAAACTTGACTCCAAACCAAGCCTTACACCGAAATGTAGAAAGGCATAGGATTAAACAAACAAACAATGTTGCACTACAGCTTTTTGGAACGAGGTTCATCGCGTCACCGCCATTCCATCGATTCCTTTTTGGATAGAGGGTCATAATACAGAACCATCTCCTGTGACAATAGACTCCAAAATCGGTTTTGAGTGGGCTCCACACATATTTAAAACGAGCGCGCACATTCGACTCGACGTTCCCGTTGGAAAGTGGGCGAATACTTGTTCCTGAAATATTAGATATCACTGCTAATTCCTTCACTTTCAAACGGCGATCTGCTAATACAATTTCTTCAATAATTGAAATGTTTTGAGACGTTATCAGTTGGATTGGCCGACCGGGGCGCTCATTATCTTCAAGGGATTCTAGTCTCAAACGAAAACATATTGCCCACTTTTTACAGTGGAATATGAAGGAGATAAATCACCATAAACGCCGTCTAAACGATGTTTAATGTGATTAGGCGTGTACCCCTCTTTTGTTAAAAATTTAATGGCAGCGCGGTACTCAATTTTCGTTACCGGAGACATTTTGATGCACTAGTCACGTTGTCTGGCTGGCTATTAAAACTACTACTCTTCGAGCTGTAATATATATAGTGTAGGCCTCGCACATATGCAACTATGGCGCAACTGAGTTTGAATACGCTCATACCTGTATAAGTCTATCAGGCCGAGAATATGGCGCCTACTTCGTAGTCTTATTTCGGAGTGTACATAAAATGTGCTTCCTTTGATTTACTCAAGCTCGACATAATAATAATAAAACTCACTACGCTTATAAAATCCTTCTTAATTCAATTCCATTTCGATTAATTCTGGCGCATATCGAACGGTTGCGTGCATAAACATTGAGTAATGAGCTTCAATTCGTTTTACGGCGAAATAATAATAAAGGGTAAACGAACCTCCGCCACTACATGCCATTCTGCCAGCGAAGACCGCGCTGAAGCAGCGATATGCGCACCGGAGTACACATCGGTTGTATTGAGACGAACGCATTTCAAATAAAATAAAACAGCAAGCAACGGCGGGGACCACACGTGAATCTTTGATGTCGATTTGCCCATCATTTATCTTTATAATTCTGGGATCGCACGTTGAATTAGATTCACTTTATTTAAATTATAGGGCCTGTTTTGACTTCTCATTTATTCCATTGCTATTTTCAACTGTGCGAGTGCACGAGATAAAATGTGTGTGTGTGTTTGCATGTACTATGTCTTATAAATAGCGAAAGCAATCTATTTCGACCTATTTGAATTAATGCGAATTTATGACTGTTTTATGAGAACGTATTGTTAATAAACATGCGGGATGGTGAGTATTGATTACTAAGGAGTCGTTTATGAGTAATAATTTTTAAATTATAAACGTAATTAAGTTTAAATATTGCTTTTGATGATTTGTTTTAACGTGCGTTGAAAATAGAATCTTGAAATTTATTATACACAAACGTAAACTCTTTCCTTTTGACGCATTCAATTATTTTCCACGTGAATTAGTGAAAATATTATATTAATTCTTCCTAACAAATTACAGGGAGAAATGCTGCAAAAAATTTAACATTGTTCCGAAGAGCATTATATTCCATCCTAATAACTAGAGTTGGCAACGCACGCCAACAGGCAGCTGCGTTGTATCTATACGGTTACATACAAGCCTCAGTGTAGCTTCGACCTTCTATTAGCGCGGCACGTGTTGCTTAGAAATGTTGCGTACGTCGCGCAAACGACCCAAGGCGGAGCAACGTAGAGAATTTTTAGCCGAAATTCCTGACTTAACGTATGATGGCGCTAAAATTGAATGTGTAGTATGTAATGTCCCGTTGATGACTTGGTCCAAAAGGGACTGTCTACGGCACGTAAACAGTGAACGGCATGCTTCAAAAAAAAACTTGCACTCAAGACTATGACAAATTTATATTTAATTTGTGTTACTTTTATTGTATGTAATATTCCGTTTAATTTACTAGACAAGGAAGCGTTTGTCTTGTTTTGGAATAACTATTCGGAGTACAAATTACCAAGTCGGACATCGTTACGAAGGATAGTGCCATCTGCTCATGAATATGTTGAAGAGAGAATTAAATCGGAGTTGAAAGAAAAAAAAATGTGGTTATGTGTGGACGAAACGACAGATCGTAAAAAACATTCGGTCCTTAATATAATGGCACGTAAAATGGAACTGCATCAATCGTCACCTTCAATTCTATTAGCTTCCAGACAAATACAACAATGTACTGCCGAAGTAATTGTAAAGTTCATGTTAAATACATTGGAAAAGTTTGAACTTTCAACAAACCAACTGTTGATGTTTATGAGTGGTGGTGGCGCAAACATGATTTCTGTAGGCCGATCTCTTAAAAAGCATTCTGTTAACTTGTTACACATTACGTGTAAAATTAATGCTCTCAATCTTGTGGTAGATGGTATCAGAAAATGTTATCCTGAGGTAGACGCTTTAATATCGCATACAAAAACAGTGTTTGTCAAATCCCGAAACGTATTCGCGAATTTCACAGACTGTGCCCCCGTATACCTAAGCCATCAGAACCTATTCCTACACGTTGAGAAACTTGGTTAAATGCTGCGTTTTATTATCATAAATATTATGAGAATATTAAGAACGTGGTTTTACAATTCGATCCAAAGGTAGCTGCCGCTATCAAGAAAAGCCAGTCGAAATTTCAAGATAGTCGGATTAAAACGGATTTAAAAATTATTCGCAACAATTACTTCGGACTAGCGGAGGCAATGGAAAAGTTACAAGATCCTTCGGTGTCGTTAGTGGAATCTGTGCAAATAGTGAAACATGTTCACGCGCAGCTATGCGCGATAGAAGACGCAAAAAATGCTTGTGTTCTAGAAAAATTGGAAAATGTTTTAGAGAAAGATTCTGATTTTGGCACATTAAGACACATTTGTGAAGGTGCGTCAACAGAACCGTTAAGTTGTTTCAAAGAATATTTTAATTACGCAAATATAACGTCACTAGATGTAGAACGTTTGTTCCTTGCATATAAACACATTTTTTCCTCGCGCCGCACTCGGTCTGTCGAAACAACTGTTGAAACATATCTAATGTTGCAGATATTTAACAGAATTATTCACTATGCGATTTCACGGAGGACTCTTAAAATGGCAAGTGTTTGAGCACGCATTATTTTATTTTTATTTAACAACTACGCGAAAGTATTTACGACAGCAAACACCTACACACAATAGCTCTAGTGGAACCCGAGGCCTAGTCGAAACAACGCCGCTGCCCGTTGGCGCGCGTAGCCAACTCTACTAATAACACTTTGCATAGAAGACTTCCAGGAAAACAAAATTGACAAAATGTGGACTCAAGTTGTTGCAAAACCATTAGGACTTTCCTTAGTAATAACGAGTTGAATGCTGATGGACGATAACCAAAATAATGTTAATATAGCTCATGGTATTGGTGAAATCACCGTCGGCAAAAACAATATGAGAAGAGAAAACACTAGTCAACCGACCTGTTTCTGCCTACCTGACGTCATCAGCGCTGCTCCGAGTGCTTTCCCTTGCTCATCATTGTTGTTCGTCTCTCAGTTTATGCCACTAATCTCCACAAACAGCACCAAAATATTACCTGGCGCCACCTAGTGCCAAGAGACATAGTCACGCCGTCTAGAAAGTAGCCATAGAAACCGAAGTACAGATGCCAAACCACGAGCAGTTTTTGGACTGCTTAACGCAAGATGGCGTTGCGCCTAAGTGCTACGGTGTCTGCATATGTAAATGATTCCTCAGGCTTACCATGATGTATTAAATGACTCTTGGCGCCAAGAAATATTTTAGTGCTGCTTGTGGAGATTAGCGGCGTAAACTGAGAGGTGACTGGGAATGGTGAGCAAGAGAAAACGTTCGGGGCAACGCTGATGACGGTAGGCAGAAGCATGTCCGCTGGCTAATGCTTTTCTCTTTTCACATTGTTTTTGCCGGGAGTGCTTCCACCAATACCATGAGCTATATTAGCATTACTTTTTCCAGTGTATTACTGATGGACGAATTAATGTGTTGGTATCGACTAAATTCATCATTATGAAAATATTATATAAGATCAAATGCTTTGCTATTCAGTGTATAGAAAGAATGTTATGAACATGAAAATAAAAAAAGTATTGCACTTTCTCATGTTCTCCATTTCAGATCTCACTTCCTGCCGAATTATTCTTTTTAAATAAGAAAATTGGATATACCTCTTACAGAATGCAAACCATTATTTGTATATTGAGGAGAAGTCTAAGGAGTGCATTGAACCTGGAAAATTCTAGGCTAAAACACCCTGTTCAGAAGAACAAGTCAAAAAAAGCTTAATGACGAATTATTAGGAATTTTCCAACAAAAAACAAGATATGTAGATTTTCCAGTATTGAATATATTGCGCAAATGAATAATTTATAGGCTGTCTGAGAATAAAATAATGAAATATTGTTATCTTTACTGAAGCATGATATTGTAGTTAAGTTTAGCAAAAGTTAAAATCTCATTCAAGCAACGATATTTTCAATTATGAATGAATATGGTTGATGCATTTTTAAATACTTGGAAAAGCTATGATGTAGAAAGTTTTCTCCTCTTTTCTTTCTCTTTTATGCTCTCGCACCTAGAGAATTTTGTGAAAAAAGCTTTAAAATATTTTTACAGGTAAGTATGATCCTGAAAATCTAGCAATAAGAGATACAGATGTATTTAAAACACTCGAATATTTTAATAATGTGGTAATTGGTGCATTCTAAGCGAATAGTGATAATATCGATAATAGTGATGGTAGTGATAGGAGTAATGGTAATGATAGTATTGATGGCAGTGATACTAGTGGTAATAGTGATAGTAGTGATTGTAGTGATCGTAGTGATGATAGTGCTAATAGTGATAATAATGAACAAATCCAAATGAATTCGTGAAGCTTCTACTATGTGATAGTTTAAGATTATGAAAATTGTAATGAAACACATTACTATGTATTTTATCATTATATTTAAATGTAACAAGACACTGCAGTATCGACACTTGAGCGTGTCTTTTAAACGTAATTACAAGTTTTCACTTGTACTTACAAAGTACAAGTATTTACACTCAAGTGTCGATACTGCAGTGACGTCTTGCTACATGTATACATATATAGTGATAAAATACATTGTAAAGTACGTAGGCTTCAGCGGTTGTCAATAATACTATACTCTTGGTTTCCGGGTTGGAACGGCGTCCTTGTCGTAGCTCAGTCAGTCTGCAGTAATAGCCCTGAAGATGTCCCATAAGAGTGTGGATGAAACGTCGGCCAAAGGTATGGCAACGACGCGGTCCCAACCCGGAAACCAAGAGTATAGTACATAGTAAAGTGTTTCATTACAATTTCCATCAAATCCAAAAGGACTTCATTACTATATAAACAAATCATATAGAACTAAAATAATTCCTAGCTGACTCCTTGAGTTCGTTCATTGTTTAAAGGTGAATTCATTAAAAAGTTAGTGTTCGGTATTTTATATAAGAACATTTTAGAATTCCTGGAATTAAAGGGAATAATATATTATAGCAGCAATTTTTTCGCCATAGCACAAAAATCGCTTTTGCACAGATTCACGTAAATGAATATATTTGCAGTACATCAGAAACCATACTACACTACAGTACACCAATCTGGTTCGTATTAAAGGGTTATATAACAATACTACAGTGTCTTAGCTTTCAAATCGTTACATGATTTAAATTCAAATTTACATTGAACAGGTGTACTTGCTATTCTAAAATTAATAATAATAATAATGGTTTCTATAAGACAGGTTAAAACAAAAAACATACAACAGAAGCAAAGTTTAAGAACAAAACAAAAACAAAAGTGCAAATAAATCTTGGACTACATATACATCATCACTAGAGAAAACAAAAAATCATTACATGAAAAAAGGATTCAAAATTCCTGTCCAGTATAAAACGCGTTATCGAGCAAGTAACTCTTGAGCTTTCTTTCAAAGGTCCGTACATCGACGGCAGTTTTTTTAGATAAGAGTGTACTATTGTAAAGCTTGATACCCATGTAAAGTGGTGATCTCTCATACGTACGTAGTCAATGTGTGGGTATACATAAACTATCATTATTTCTAGTATCGTAATCATGATAATTTTTTATTGACACAAAGTTTTACATATAACAGAACCTTCAGAATGTAAACGCTAACTAAAGTTAGTATCTTGAACTTCTCAAAATATGATTTACAAGACACAAGTATATTGACACTCGCTACATTGCGTATTGCCTTTCTTTGTTGGAAAAATATTCGGTTGCAGAAGCTGGATGGCCCCCAAAAAATGATCCCATAAGTTATTCTGGAGTAGAAGTTAGCATAATAGTAAGCAAGCATAATAGTAAGCAAGCAAAAATTAATCAAATTTGCTTGCAAGTAACTCTGTTACCAGTTTTATCAGCGCAAATAATATTACATTTATTACTTTTTTATTTCGATTAGTAAAGGGAATCATATTTTTTTTGTAAAAAAAGCACAACAGCGTAATAGCAAAGAATATATTGCTTTTATTTTGCGAATTTTGTTCAGAATTTCCCAAAGCTTTTCTAAATGTATGAAAGCAGTACTTCATTTAATTTTTTTATCCCTAAAGAATTTCAATAATAACCGTTTGGTAAATCGTCCAGGTCTAGACACGACGCATATATTAAATTCCAAAGTCAACAGCTTCATTTAATCTAACAAAGAGGCAAAAAACATCATTTTATAGTAAACGTTTGTCCATAAAATGATTCTGCCTTTATACCCTGTAAGCTCCTCTCGACCAAGGGCGCAATCAACTTGATAGAACAAAAAAAAATCACGAGCAAAAACATCTATTTACGATCTATTTGACGGATGCCAACATAAAGACAGATTTTATTCGACTACCGACCAAATCCGTCATCATCGTTTCGATTCCGCTTGTCTCCGCCGACCCCTTCTCCTCAAGGGCGAAGATAATTAACCCCCATGGAGGGTCAAATCAAGCTACCCCGGCTTTCGTTTGGAACGGAAAAAAATCGACTCCCACGCGCTGAGACCAAGCCGACTACGATCATTGAAACTGAAGAGATTTCGTGCCGTGCGACGGAGGAGAGATGTTGGCGTCGGGGTGCTTTGGAGTTCGCGGAATCGGAAAGGGGACGCGGTAAAGCCGGAGATTTGCATACAATTATTCGCGTGGCAGTTTATCTTTAAAGCGCTGCTCCCCTTTCGGCTTTCGTGTATTAGGTCGGCTAACACGGTAGATTTAGAAAATCGAGTGAATTTATTGGAATAATAGCTGTGAAATTATTGTTGGATCCCTTCTACCTTTTTTGTTTCCTTTGCTGATCGCTTTCCCTCTATTCGTTATTCTTTACTGTTTTTCTTCCATTTGGATGAATTTAATTCTGTTAGAAATTTATCATCGAATTAACTTACAAAATTCATACAAAAAATTGTTTAAATACAAAGGAAATACATTGCACACTATGATTAAAAAAATTATGGACTACTTATCACTTTTTCAATAATATTTTTTATATACCTGGGTACCTTTAAGCAAACTGGAATATGCCCGTGTTTGGTCAGCGCACTACATCTACCTACAGCTGTAGATTGGGAAGATTCAACGAAGATTTCTTTCATTTTTATAGTTTAAACTTAATGGAATCTACTTAGTGTGGAACATAGATTGTAGTGCAGTTTTGGTGTGGTCGTTGATTTTCCTGTCTTCTTTCTTTAGACTTTCTGGCACCTTTCATCTCTTCACGTTCTAGGGTGGCGCGAATTTTTTCTTTCAAGTTACTGTATTCCCTATATAACTTTGCATTTTGATGCCGTTAAACTCTTTGCAAAAGTTCAAAGAAATACGATTTTCTCTTATATTTTAAAATTACCAATTATTGTAACAAATTTTCGTCGTCTGTGAAAACATGATGTCACAATAAGTTATTACTAACCTGGGCAAATATGCGGTAACAGCCAGAGGCGGGGCGAGCGCATAAAAGTTTACACATAAAATAGAAGGTAAGAAATAAATTATAAAACGTGCTGAAACACTTACTGTTTTAAAAGTCTTCCGTGAAATCACAAACTGGGTAACATCTGTTAAATATTTGAATCATTAGATATGTTTCCACAGCTGTTTCAATCAAGCGAGTACGACGTGCGGAATAAATGTTTTTTAATGCCGAAAACGACCGTTCGACATCTAGCGATGTTATATTTGCATATTTAAAATAATCTTCGAAACATCGTCACACGCACCTTCGCAAATTTGCCTTAATATAAGAAAATCGGAGTCTTTTTCTAAAATACTTTCAAATTTTCGTATTACACACCAATTTGTTTCGCCTTCTACAGCGCATAACTGTGCGTGAACATCATTCACAATTTGAACAGAATCCACTAGTGACATCGAAACATTTTGTAATTTTTCTATTCCCTCCGCTAGTCCGAAGTAATTGTTGTGAATAGTTTGTAAATCTCTTTTAGCCTGACTATCTTGAAATATTTCCTGGCTTTTTTTGATTACTGCAGCTTCTGTCGGGTTGAATTTTAAAACTACCTTCTTTACTCGATCAAAATATTTGTTGTAGTAAAACGCAGCCTGCAACCATGTTCCCCAACGTGTAACAATCGGCTGTGGTGGTTCAGGTAAATCAGGACACAGTTTGTGAAATAGTCGGGTACGTTTCGGGGACTTAGAAACACTGCCTTTGTACTAGCAATCAATACATTTACTAGTGGAAAATATGTAGGAATCGTTTGTGCCGCAAGATTTAGAGTATGGATTTTACACGTTACATGTAAGAAGTTACCACTGTGTTCTTTAAGAGATCGGCCTAAAGTACGCATGTTTGCGGCACCATCACTCATAAACAGTAAAAGTTGCTTAGCTGAAACTTCAAATTTGCTCAATGAGTTCAACACCACCTTTAAAATCTCATCGACAGTACAATTTATAACTCTTTTGGAAGCAAGTAAGAAGGAGGATGACGGTTGATGTGGTTCCATTGTACGTACCATTACATTAACCACAATGTTTTTGACGATCTGTTGTTTCGTCCACACACAACCACAGTTTTTTATCTTTCAATCCCGTTTTCATTCTTTTTTCTATATGTTCAGGAGCAAATGGCACTACATTTCGTATCGATGTCCGACTAGGTAATTTACAGTCCGCATATTTATTCTAGAAGGAGACAAATGCTTCTTTGTCTAGTAAACGAAACGATAGATTACATAAAATAAGAGTAACACATAAATCAAATGTAAATTTTTCTTGGTCTCGTATGCCACTTTTTGCAGAAGAATGCTGTTTGTTTTCGATGTGACATTGACAATGGCTTCTGGACCAACACATTAAAGGGATTTTACAAACTAGACATTGAATTTTAGCGCCATCAAAAATTAAGTCCGGCATGTCCATTATAAGGTTTTTAACTGTGTCTGCCATTGGTCGTTTTCGTGACGTACCTAACTGCAACATTTTTAAATGAAATATAAGCGTACAATTACGAAATAAGTTACGACAGCCTACATATACACAGAACTACTCGCATACAGCATCGATTTAGTACTGACGCTGTGAACGCGTGAAATAAATAATCGCTGACTACGCACCACATATCTACTACACTCACTGTTACCGCTGTTTGCCCAGACTAGTCATGACTAACTTAGATATACGGAGCATTTTAAAAAACTACGTGAGCTACATTCTTACACCGTACATACATTGATGGGTACTTTTTTAGAAAAAAATTGTGCTATAATATAAATTTCCCTAAATATGTTGAAAAGTATCAATTTTAGATGTGTAATGAATATGACATTTTTTTTGTAGTTTTGTAAGAGCAATTTGATAAGACGGATAAAAATAGGTAGTTGTATTTAAAGAAATTGTGTTTTGACACATTTTCCATTTGAAATTTTAATCGAAATTGTCGGGCACGCTGTATAATGTTTTCGAAAAATTGATCTTGATTGTAATACTACCTTATACGGTCAATAGTTCTGCAAAATTTCAATTTTCCAAGCTAAACACTTTCACAGTTGTAATAGCTCACATGCACTCGTCCATCTGTCAAAAATTTTCAAAAAATGCAAATATTTAAAATATGGTTAGAAATGGCAATATAGTCGTTTTATCAAATAAACCTTAAAATTGAATGAATAATTCAAAAATGTAATAATATATAGGGCGTTCCGTTTCAAATAACAAAGATTACAAGTATTTCCGGTATAACCGGATGTGTCAGATTATTAGAAATATTTTAGTCTAATAATACATGTGGGCTGTAGTATATTACCAAGTTTTCAGAATTTCCCAATTCTTTCATATATCGATCGATGCAGTTTCCATTGAAACAGCCTATATAATATAGCGTACAAGTACTTAAAAGAATTTGAATCACCATTCTAGCATTGATGGTATTTAAAATGTTTTTTGAACTCCATTTCACAAAAATCTAAAATTATCTCAATTACTTTTACAACTGAGCTTGGTAGTTTTAGGGAATACTAAATATGTTTGTAATATATTAAAGAAGAGATTTCAAAAATGCATAGGATGCTTCCATACAAAAATAATTTTGTATAACGAATATATTGACTAGTGTCTGAATAATTTTAGTCTGAAAACATTTTCTCTATTATTGTTATCACCAAATTGTTACTGCCACTTATGCGAGGTTAAGTACACAGCCTTTGTAGCTTGGCAATGGATATTGGCGTGAACAACTTTTATTGTAGTTTACAAGACCGCCAAGTTTCATTCAAATCAGTATCGAGTAAACACTTAGCTAGGTTTTCTGATAAGAATTTATCAAAATAACACCTTATATGCAGCCTATAAAGTATCTTCAATAAACCGATTCATTCTAATCTATCTATTGCTATTTCTTGTAGGAAAAAAAAATTGAAAATTTAATACCAAGTTGCTTCGTTTATTTCGCATTAAGAGCAAGCAAAGATCTGACATATCGCCGCGCTGCTGGACAACGCTAATAAATTTCAATCACTTCGCGACGGGAACGTGAAGAACATGCAACGACGTACTACCTGTGCGCCGTGATTGGTGAAAATTCTTCTCCCGTCAGATAAGAAGATTGTTTACTGTTACACGTTTTCACGACGAGAGCAGAGTGTAGCGAAGTAAATATAAAAATATTTATTTACGAGACGGTCGCGCTTTATCAAGTAGGTACCGTAATATGCGATGGTGTAGCCTCTTCCCCTCGCGAAGCCAAGAGCCCGGTAGTTCAACGGCGAAAAAATGAATGACTCGTAGAGAAGAGAGGAGCTACTGACAGGAAACGTCAACTTTAGATATATAGTAAAAGCCATTCTCATTCTAATACCAACATATACATGCATAAGTAAATGTATACACACGATGAGAAATGTGTTTTCCGTATTGTCCGATGGTCTATGAAAAGAAATGTGTATACGGATTTTATAAGCGTCCGTTAGCTTCTAGAATAATAACTATTATTAAGTATTCAGTTTCGGTCGTAATTACGTATGCATGTGCGCAATGGATACTCTCAAACCAGATGCATCCGCGTTAAAGAGTATTAATTAACGTTGTATTGATAATTTTCTATTTTGCATGTGCTTTACTTCGTTAAGAACAATGAACAACTGTTATTGTTCATGTACAGTACATACTCCATAATCTTATAAAATAGACGCAAATGTACTTCTAGAGCAGGTATGGGCAACCTTTGCTTAGCTGAGGGCGTAATTTCGGGACAGGTCGCAAGCCGTAGGTAAGAAATAAGTAGGTAGCAGTGAATAAAAAAGCGATAAAAATTCACACATTTTTTTAATTATTAGAATTATAATAGCATAGTCAAACATATAAAAAGCAAATTAACAAAAAAAGATAGAAAAATCAAATGAAAATCAATGAGAGACTTGAGTTTGAAGCTGAGAAACAAGATGATCAATATTGGGGTCAATATCACTAGTACATAGGCGCAAAGTGTTTTCTAAATTAACATCTGTAAGCCGAGTACGATGCTTATTTTTATTAATTTTTGTGATTGAAAAAAACTGCTCACATTTATACGTGCTTCCGAATGTGCAAATTATTTTTCTTGCGAAAACTCTCAGCTGTGAATACTTTTCTTCGGAAAGGTATGTTCTGTAAAATTCGCTTAGTTTCACACCATCAAATTTAGACTTCCACATTACACTTACACGGATTTGCAAAAATATTGAAAGTGCTATCCATTTTCCTAAAATGAAATTTGTTTTATTCTAATGCACAACCTTACTACAATATTGAAAGGAATTTCTAGTAATTGCTATTGTTGTCTAACTTTTGAGTGCCAGCGTAACTAATCACTAACTAATGTAAATGGAAATAGCACATAAAATTTCAACTAAACTGTACGGGACGTGTGTATTAGTATAGTTTATGCGGGGATATGTTTAATTCACGCGAAATAAACACCATTTTATGGCGCGAAAATGCAATACTCATGTTAGCACGAGGTGTTTATCTATGTAAAAAAAGAGTACGCACCATCCATTCAAAGGTAATATACGTAATGGGCAGAGTGTAGTGTAGGTATACGCAGATAGTGTATGCTAGTTACTATTGACACGAAACGTGTTTCATATCTAAATGCCGAATGTATAAATATTTAGAACTAACCTGGTTGGAATTTATATGGATCTGTTATTTATTAATTACCATTGAGAAGAGAATGACTCGTAAAGATCGTATTCGATTATAGCAAGTCGAAATGAGTAGATTGTCGTTATAGGTAGAAATCTTAGTAATTTAGAATTTAGACGCTGGTATGAAAGAATATATTTAGTAGATTAAGTTCGGCAAATAACACTAAAGCAGCGGCACACTCCGCACCACACAAGTTATTAATTAATTAGTCCGGAATAGCTGTTTCGAGGTTGCGTGGATCCCCATTATCAATCGTATGACTGAATGTTGTGAGAAAAAATTTCTAATTCTAACATGCCTGTTCTACCCCTACTCCTTAACCCCGATTCCTTAACCCCTACTCCGTAACCCCTACTATACTTGAGTAGGACAGCAGTCCGTTATCTTTATCCATCAAATTTGTGTTCCTTTTTATTTAAATAGTTTCGCAAGCGTCTAATTCCCCCGACGAAATTACGTTCGTAATCAATTTCCGGTTTTCTAATTTAATATTATCCCCAATCACCTAACAGGGTTATTTAAAGGAGGTGGCGCCTTGAAAATTATCTGTTACTTCTGCTGGTGAGTAGTACCGATCCACTACCTCGCCGACGAGCAGGCTGGCACCCTGGATGAAGGTGTCGCTTTTGAAAGAAATTCGGGGAATAGTGACTTGCGCGGAGCTTGGTTATTTTTGGTGTATTTTTTTTTACCTTCTTCAAGGTGTTAAGACGCAAGAGACTAAGGCTTTGTGTTTGCTGATGAACTAACAAGATCATTGCTCTTTAAACTAGTTTATTGTAATTTAAGTAACTGCTGAGGAATTTAGTTTAGATTTAGTTGTGTTTCCCTTAAAGCACAGTGAGACTGCATTATTTAAGCTCAGCAATGTTATATTTATTGTTTTTCGACACTCATATCTTTAAAAAAAATTTGCGTATGGTCCAAAGATTCCTTTTTCTGAATTAGGTACAGAATTGTTTGTTTTATTATTTACAAATCGAAATGTTTTAGAAATTTTATATTTATTATATTAAATAATCTTTAAATTTTTAGATAATTGGCCAAAGAGAGCATTCGATTTTGAGTTTTCTCTCTGTCGAAAATTTCAAATTCTCCTTATTTCACTTGTTTTAACTTAAATCCAATATCTACTTCACAATTAAATAAGGTAACCATAACGTTCTTAGTTCGTTCCCGAAAGGATTGCGTATCATAGCTTACTTTTTGATTGGGAGTCCACGTAATGCGTGTGAGTAGAAATACTTCAACAAACACTAATCTAATAAATTTTATAGAGTGGAGTATAATATTACATAATATTGCGCCATCAGTGTGTCGGTGGAGTTTAGCGTGGAAACTACCAAAGAGGGAGAAATGAGACTTATTGCACGTATATAACGGAATGTCAATGTAGAGATGCAAACGCTGATCTAAATCACTTAATTGGATGCAGTACGTACAGTCAACAAAGAGAAAAACTGAAAAAGAGTTGTGAGATCTACATATTGAGCAACCGACAAATGTTGTACAGATTTTAAGAGTTTATCGATCGCTCCAGGAATATTTCAGGAAGGTTAAACTGATAATATAACACCTGTGCTTAGTTATCCCTCGTTTTTCTCTTATGTGGGTTTTCTTTTTTTTCCGTTGACCCACCTTATGTATGTGTTGAATAAAGTGAGTAAAGATGGGCTCCGAGACGTGAAGTTTTATCTTTGTTAAACCCAAGGTTATAGGTAGTCTTGTATATAAATATGTAAAATTTAAATAAAACAGTTCTCGATAGCTGATGGGCTCAGTCCCGAAAAAAAATTCAACAGGACATCTATGGGCTGCTCCTTAAACAAACTAAGAAGCTTTCAATCAAGTATCTTTATTTGGTTTTTCTGGAAAACATACAACCATAGTGCATTTAGATCAAATTTTTGGACTTAACTTGCAAGATATTTTTATAAAAAACAAAGACATTGTTGCTTCTAAGAAGTTCATTTAAATATCTTTCCCAACTTCTGTTCATTAGTCAAGACTTTATCCAAACTAAACATCTCCGAATTTACCTGCTACCACGTAGCGATGTCATCTTCATCCGTGCTCTTTTTCCCATTTGCGTGTTACGTGCTTCTGTACGTCAACTTATCTTCATTTGCGGACGTCGAAACGCAAGCATTCGTCGGGTTTAAAAGTACCGGCCCGCTTTTGTGATCTCCGCAAGATCGTAACTCCATATTCTCTACGGCATCGTGGTGTACGCGGCCGGCTTTCATTAAAAAAAATTAAACACGCCTGGACGGACGGCGCGTAAAAAATGGCCGCGATAATTCATCTTTTTTTCTTATATGGGCAGTACCTGATGCATGTTCTACGTACATATGCCTAATGTGCGTAGGAACTGGCGTTTTGTCTACCTCCACCGGGCCTACGTTAATTCATTAAGAGAGTCGACATAAAAATATGTCTATATACGGACCTTATGTCGGGTTTATATGAGTGCATGTGAAGTACAATGGTACGAAAAAGTTTCGCAATTTTAAAAAAGGTGTTTGAACTTAAATGGAAGTTTGGAATTGGGCAGAAGTGTGCAGACTTTCTCCTTGAAATCTGCCAAAATTGAAAGAAGCAATTCCTTATATTGATAATTAATAAGGCTCTGAAATTTATAATAATAATAATAATAATAATAATAATAATAATAATATTTATTTGTGCCCAACAGTAAAACACCAAAATAGACACATATACATACAAATTATCTTAAGTGTAGCAAAAGTACAAAATGAAAAAAATTAAACTTCTTAGAGATACACATAAGACTATAACGATGAATACATACATACATACGTTGCATAATATACACGTAACACTAAACAAGTTGACCCAGAAAAATGTCTTTATATAACATATCAGCGCAACGACAGATGCGGTTTATTGGCGCTAGGTGCATTACATTAGTTCTCACAGGTTTCAAGTAAAATGAAGACACATTTCGCGATTCCCTAGCGGGAACATGAAAAGGTACCCCACACAGTAACTCTGGACAATCAATTTTATTATTAATGAGCCTGTAGAGAAACACCGCACTAGTGCGTTCATAACGTTCATGGAGTGATGAAACACTGTGCGACAAAAGAAGCTGGCCATGATCGTAGTTCCTTTGCGGATAATTACCAGTCTCCTTGAATGTTAAATATTTTAAAAACCGGCGTTGCACTCGCTCAAGTCGAAGTTGGTGACATGTGTAATAAGGGTACCATATAATCGCTGCGTATTTCAACTTACTTCGAATCAACCCGTAGTAAAGAGTCTTTAGAGCAGCGTAATCAGTAAATGTGCGTGTGTTACGAAGAACGAAACCAAGAACTCTGCAAGCACTGTTGCACACCGACATCACCTGCTGGTCAAAGCAAAGTCGATCATCAAATAACACTCCAAGGTCTTTCACAGTGTCCGATGAAGGTAGCTTCAGACCGTGTATATTATAATCGAAAACGATTTTGGACACCTTTCGAGTGTATCTAACTACGCAACATTTCTCCACATTAAGATGCAGTTTGTTATCAACACACCAATTACTTATAGTTATCAGATTCTCTTGTAGAAGTCTGGCATCATAAAGTGAATCAATTCGGTGAAATATCTTTAAGTCGTCAGCAAACGCTAAAAAGCGGCACGTTAGTGATTGTAAGAGGTCATCTATAAATATTAAAAACAGCAGGGGTCCCAAGTTGGAACCCTGCGACACTCCAGATGTTGTTAGATAACGCCTAGAAGAAAAACCATTGTACACTACACAATTGACTCTGCCAGTGAGATAGGATGTCATCAATTTCAGCAACGAAGTGCAAAAGCCGATAGTACCCAACTTCCGAAGCAATAACGAGAAATCAATAGAATCAAAGGCTCTTGTGAGATCTGTGTAGACCACATCTAACTGTGAGCGTTGATCAAGAGTTTCACTAATGCTTTGTGTTACACAGGCCAGGTTAGTAACTGTTGATTTACCTCTCACATAACCGTGTTGGTGCCAAGACAACCTGATTTTGATGTTACCGTAGATAGCATCGTATAAAATTTGCTCAAACACCTTAGAAAAATTACGTAGTATAGAAATAGGTCGATAGTTCGTGATTAATTCCGGTTTACCTTTTTTAAAAACTGGTGTGATTCTAACGATCTTCCAAACTGTAGGGTACACGCAAGTTTTCATACATAAATTGTAGATAGCACATAGCGGAACAGCTAAAACCATCCGACAATCCTTTAGGAAGAAATAGAATGATATCAAATTTTAAAAGTATATGTAATGTTAAAGTGTAAAAAATTTAATGTTGTTTTGATATTAAGCCAATTGTTGAATGGAATAAACTGAAACGAATCTGATTGAAACAATGTTTGTTTAATTTGGTTATATATGGAAAAACCGAGAGTTAATATCTTTTGGCATAAACTATTGTCAAAACTCGAAAAGGTAATGAAGAAAAAATAAAAATAATGATAAGTGCAAAGAGGAAGCAAAACACTAAAATTATAAATACATAAGCAGATGGATCCCTTTAGGAGTATACTACGATAGAAACGGATGTCAAGAAATAAACATTAACAACAGAATAGAATGTACATAAATACTGAGCGGCAAAATTTGTTTTTCGAGGAAATGTTCGATGAAGTCAATTTTATTTTCTTTAAATTAAACAATTTTGCATCAATTTTAAGTTTTCCCCGCTTCTGGTTATGTAGTAATGACATCAGCGACCATTTTTTTAAATGTCTCCCGATTTTTTTATTTTGATGGATCATTGAATTGTCTAAATGGTACCATCAAAATTTTAATACCTCACCTAACAACATTTTCAAATAAAAGTAATTTAAAGAGTGGAAAGCAGTTTTACTAATAATAAAAAAGCAAAGACAAATGCTGTTATGCAAGAAGTGAAATAACCACTTTTATACACCACCGTATGCCAAATACTTATTATTCTTAATAAAAATAATTTTTGAAAGTTAACTTTGAAAATACGGATCATTTAAACAGTTCACTAAAACCCTTACCACAACACTTAATTCGTACTGGACGCACAGTCTTGCTGCTGATGATGATAGCTTGGCTATCGAAACGTGCGTCCAGTACGAATTAAGTGTTGTGGTAAGGGTTTTAGTGAACTGTTTCAGTGTTCCATTGCCATAGTTTTAGAGTATCCGTTTAACGGATCATTTAAATGAAACTCAAAGCATAGAAATTTTATTTCTTGCTGTATGCAGCGATAAAACCACAACTCGGCAAGAAGAAAAATCGAGAAAGAATTTAGAAAAATTTAGCATGTAAAACACATTTCAAATGCTGAGCGTTATAAGAAAATGAAAGAAGTTGTGAAACTTGATATTTTGTTGTATGGAGAGAATGGTGAGAATCCTCATGGTGTATCTGGATCAATTGCCGCATACAATGAAGTTCCTCAGCGATCAGTATACATGTATTAAAAACAAAAAATGCAATTTTTACAAAATACAACTACTGCAAGAACTCAATTAAGATGACCCTGATCGCCAAATGCAGATTTGCCATATAATGTAGCATTTACGCAATCTTAATCCATGCTTCATTCGCCAAATTCTCTTTTCAGATGAAACCTCATTTTGCCTACATGGAACAGCAAATCGACAAAATTGCTCAACACCCTCGTGTGGGTGGGTATAGTTGATTGGTGTGTCAACTTTGACAAAACTCTTACGGGGCACCGATATCTGGATTTTTTGAGAGATGCATTTACACTTGCTCTTGCAGACATTTTTCCAAATAGAGATAATCCTGACTCACCAAATGGCGATATTTGGTTTCAGCAAGATGATGCACCTCGGAAAACTCTTGTTTTGGCATCGTTTACAGAATTGCTGCCACACGTTCTTGAGCCTCCTTGGCGTCCGCAAACCGTGATCCCTTGAAGGTCTCCTTAAGACGAGGGAACAAAAAAGTGTAAGCAGGAGCAAGATCTGGATAGTAGGGTGGGTGTTCCAAAACAGTTACGCCACTTTAAGTCAAATATTGGCGTATAATGATGCTCGTATATGGTGCATTGTCGTGCAGTAACATCCACTTTTCGGTCTGGATCATCTGTGGCCTAACGTGCCGGATGCGCTGCAACAAACGTTTGAGAACCTCCAAGTATAATGTGGCATTCACCGTTTGACCAGCAGGGACGAATTCCTTATGGATGATTCCCTCTTTGTATACCGATATATTACACCATTCACTAAATTTTTTAGGCACACAACGTATATTACAAAGTCTAAAAGATTTGAAAAAAAAACTAGGTATGGAATGAGTGGAATTAGTCCTGACGTCATTCGCAATGTTATGAATGGATTTGCTTATTGTCAAGAGGCTGGTGCGTGAAATTTCAGACATTTGATTTAAAGGAAACAATAATGTAATTACTTGAATAACAGCATTTATCTTTGCTTTATTAATAACATTTATTTATTTTCCACACCCTAAATGACATTTTTTTAGAAA
Organism: Dynastes maya; assembly: GCA_029619315.2. NCBI lineage: Eukaryota > Metazoa > Arthropoda > Insecta > Coleoptera > Scarabaeidae > Dynastes > Dynastes maya. Next base: position 45,012,912 of record JAROYE020000005.1, read on the forward strand.
ATTTCGTCATGTGAGGGATTAAAATTTTGGTAGTACCATTTAGACAGTTTAAGCTATCAAAATAAAACAAAAGGATTGGGAGTTTTTATTTAAACAAATTGTTAATTGCGTCATTACTTGAAAACCAAAATGGGGAGAAACTTAAAATTTATGCAGAAATCTTTATTTTATAAAGTAAAATTGACCTGTCCGACCTTTTTACAAATTGCTTCAAATTTAATCAATTTATTCCATAATTTTACTGCTCACGTGCCTGCCACTCTCACTAGAATCACCACTGTTAACAGAAATGATAAAAGGCTTAACATCGTTAATTGGATCCTTCTAATTCACATATTCTTTATTCTTCCTTAATAACATACTTAGCACACTTTTTTTCCAACTGGCAGCGCTTCTGCCAGTTTGAACGTTGTGTTTTTAGCTGCTGCTACATTTTTTATTCGACCTTATAATAATTCAATAAGATTGAGTTTACAATGGTATGGCCACAATCTCAAAATAGTTATTCTTGACCATTTCATCAGTATAAATTAAAAATTGAGTTTTATAAACTTACCTTTTGATGTCCTCTTCCCATAATATCAATACTTGCCTGTCTTATTACTTTCTTTATGGACTTAAATGCAAAGCAGTAAAATAGTGTAACGTGTTTTGTGAAGATTTTATGACGGATAGCAGAATTGGTCATTGCAGTGGAAATATTTCTGATCGAACGCAAGTTTCCGTTAAATATTAAATCACATGAAAAATATTGCTGAAAATCGTTTGCAGTCAATTACCTGTCAGGAAATTTCTCCAATAGTTATTAACTTTTATATCCAGCATTAATCTAGCAATCTTTGCCTTATCTACATATCAAAAGGCATCATTTCACAATCTCTATATCTTAGAGACGCGTATAAATGTTGTTTTACAGGCATGAATACTTATTTATAAGTGACACTGTATTATAATTTATAGCCTACTGTAAATCATACGGTTGTTAGTCGGCTGGACGCTAGACACTCTATAACGTTGACAGTGTACAGCTCTCTTTGAACAGGGATTTGAGGGACTTTTTCGTATCATAGTACGCGCGCTGAAAATAATAACTACCTGTGGCCGGAATGAAACAATGAAATCACTGGTGATCTAATGCGTATAATAGCATCAAGTATGTCGTATATCATTTAATCAATTGTTGCAGTTGTTGTACTTACTATGTATGCAGCATCTTAGATTAGCTCTCGCATGCTACGTTTCAAACTTAAATGGATAATAAATTACTTTAATGATGGACGTGTGATGAAATCTGACGCAAGCCAATAAGTATTCCTGGGTATAGCCTATATTATGACTCTGGGGTGGCGCTTTTTTATTGTCTATGCTTTGTTTAGAAATTATTATCTTCTCTAGAAGTATGTGAAAATAAAGACTTGCTTATGAAATAGTTAACGAAGTTTGTAGGTGAAAGGAAACAAGTGCTGCTAGTTGTCTGCTTCGGTGTATCTTCCTTATGAAGAGGGATGACCAATTGCTTCCGCAAAAAAATTCCTCTGATACTTAATTATGGATTGAATTTCCTTAATCTGATAATTAGGGGCCCAGGTACGGCCATAAAAACCCGAAATGTAATACAATTATCCTTCACTAATAAATAACGCTGGCCACGAGCGGTACCGCGCATCGGCGTAGAATCAGTTCGGACCGAGAGGAACGGTAGTATTACTTCGGCTGCGGAGCAGTACGGACATTTTCGCTGCCGGTCATTTGCGCAATTGTTTATCTGTCCTAGAAAAATTATGATTTCGTCAGCAAAACGACTGCGGTCGGACAAACTTCGAAAATTTATTCCAGAAATTCCAGACTTAATATATGAAGGTGCTAAAATTAAATGTGTAATCTGTAAAATCCCGTTAATGTGTTGGTCCAGACAACATTGTCTACGACACGTAAATAGTGAAAAGCATGTCTCAAAAAGAAATTGCGCACGAGACAATGAAAAATTTATATTTAATTTATGCGTTACGTTTATCGCATGTAATATACCGTTTAATTCACTAGACAAGGAACCATTTATCTGCTTTTGGAATAACTATTCGGAGTGCAAATTACCAAGTCAAACATCGTTACGAAGAATTGTGCCAGCTGCGCGCGAACATATTGAATAAAAAATAAAATCGGAGTTGAAAGATCAAAAATTGTGGTTATGTGTCGACGAAACAACAGATCGGAAGAAACATTCTGTTCTTAATGTAATGGCACGCAAATTGGAACCTCATCAATCGGCACCTTCAATTCTATTAGTCTCCAAACGAATACAACAGTGTACTGCCGAAGTAATTTCAAAGTTAGTGTTAAATACATTGGACAAGTTTGAACTTTCAACAAACCAACTCTTGATGTTAGTGAGTGATGGTGCTGCAAACATGCTTTCTGTAGGCCGATCTCTTAAAAAGCATTCTGCTAATTTGTTACACATTACGTGTAAAATTCATGCTCTCAATCTTGTGGCGGATAGTATCAGAAAATGTTATCCTGAGGTAGACGCTTTAATAGCGCATACCAAAGCAGTATTTGTCAAATCACCGAAACGTATTCGCGAATTTCACAGACTGTGCCCCCGTATACCAGAGCCACCAGAACCTATTCTAACCCGTTGAGGAACATGGTTGCAGGCCGCGTTTTATTATAAATATTTTGACAATATTAAGAACGTGGTTTTACAATTCGATACAAAGGAAGCTGCCGCTAGTCAGGTTAAAATGGATTTAAAAATCATTGACGACAATTACTTCGGGCTAGCAGATGCAATAGAAAAATTACAAAATCCTGCGGTGCCGTTAGAAGAATCTCTACAAATAGTGCAACATGTTCACGCACAGCTATGCGCGATTTTGGCACATTAAGACACATTTGTGAAGGTGCGTCAACAGAATCGTTAAGTTATTTGAAAGATTATTTTACTTACGCAAATATTACGTCACTAGATGTAGAACGTTCGTTCTCTGGATATAAACGCATTTTTTCCTCATGCCGTACTAGTTTTGCCGAAACAACAGATGAAACATATCTAATGTTGCAGATATTTTACAGACATTATTCACTTTGTGATTTCACGGAGGACTCTTAAAATGGTAAGTGTTTGAGCACGTGTTATTTAATTTTTATTTAAAAGATGAGCGAAATTATTTGCGGCAGCAAACATCTCTATTAGCAGAATAACTCTAGTGGAACGCGAGGCCTGATCGACTCTACGCTACTGCGCGGTACCGCTCGTGGCCAGCTTTACTAATAAATATTTAATGTAGTGCAGGTAAAGATAACAATTCCCTATTTACCCGAACTACAATTAGGAATTTTTCGATTTAGTAGTTATTGTTCTTTTAAACAGTGAAATCGTTAATAAAATTATCTCAAATTAGTATAAAAATGCCGAAAACAACAGAGTTGCCTTTAGAAATCCGCACAGTGATTGTTGCTTTACATAATCTTAGCCGAAATAATAGAGATATTGCAAGCACATTGATATTAAGTCGCCGAACTGTTGTCTATAACGTTAAAAAGATATCAAGAGAGTACTTGATTAGGCTGGCACATTATCAAATAGAAAACGAGCAGGACGACGGAAAATGGCAACACCAGCGGAAGATCGTCGAATAATTATGACGAGTAAACGGAATAGACGAAAAACTGCATCTGAAATAACGGCTGAAATAAATATAACTCTTCGGTTCCAAGAGAAGAACGTTCGTTCGAAGGTCGAAAGGAGAACGAGCAGCAGAATCATGTGTAATACTTACAGTCAAGTATGGAGGCGGATCGGAAATGCTATGGGTTTTTTTTGACGCCGCATCCGTAGTAGGCTATTAAAATAAATGAAATTTTAAGAAAAGAGCCGGAAATTTTGGAAACAGATGCTACACCATCTGGAATGAGAATAATCGGTGACCATTTTATATTTCAACATGATAATTTTGCAATATTTGCGTACATTACAAGAAATTAAATGCGTATAAGTCACAATTTTAATGAATATAAATATGAAATATGAATTGAAAATAGGACAAATGAAATGTTGAATTTACAAGATAAAATACACGAAATGTTGGATTTTGTAAAATAAGGAAAAAACAAAACGTTGAACTTACAAAATAACAATAAAATGTTAAGTGTTATTGGAAGTATCTTTTATCAACATAACAAACGTAAGGCAATTTACATGAAATTAAACCGATATGAGGAAAGTATTCTCGCAATATTTTTGTAAATGTTACTACGTTAAAAACGCGGAGTGTTTCATATTTTACGTAATAGCAAGCAGTGCTAATTCTACTAGAATTCTACACAACTGTAAACGTTTGTTTTTCTAAACGCGATCCATGATATATATGATTGCAAAAATATTACCTTGTCATTTCTATTAAGAGAAAAGATCATCAATTTCTTGGAGATATCGGCATGGTTTCAATATTACCGTTAGCTAACTCGTCAAAAAAAAGCCATACATTCCGCCAAATGGTCTTCTACCGCCCATATTTGGACTGTTAATTTTATGTTTTAGCTCCACAACAAAAATTTACATCTCAAAACGTTATAACGGTGGCATTACCGAGACAATATACATACATTACCTCTAGAAGAAAGCAATCACGCTGGTTTTTTCTTCGATTATCTTTCAACGTTACCTGCTCTATTATATCCGTTTAAGGAAACAAGATAATGATTTAAATGTATGTTTTTTTTATCGCAAGTTGTGTTGCGATATAAAAAATATGTTATCTTGTAGTACATATGTATGTATATGTTTTCATAATGGAGTTGGTTGATATATAGCGTGACATTTAAATAAGATACTTTTGGGCACTCGTTGAACAACTATAATGACGGCGAATTCAAGTTTTTGTCTTAGAAAGCAAGCTATTGTCTCTGCCAAATAAACAATGAGAAATTTTGTAATTTTTCAGGGTTTAAGATGGTACAAAATGTAGAAGAAAACGTATTTTGGAAAGGAATTAAACGTAATGGGTGAGCATATAACTATTAGGTAAAACCACCTTCATTGATTCGGCGATGGAAGCCAATATATTCATTAATTAGTGTACACTTGGCACATAAGGGTACATCTGTCAAGATGTTGCAATATATCTGCAGGCATCTAAGATGTACGTACTAAAAGGATTCGTTCCTACAGAGACTCACTCTGTGATCTAGTTGGTAGTGCGCCTGTTCGGCAAACGGAAATTATAGTTTCGAATCTCACCGATGTCATGAAATTTTATTGCATTAATATAATTTAATTACGCCAGTAAAATCAAGGGAAAACCGATTTTTTAGTATTCGCCGATGGACGCCAATACGTTCACTAAAATGTCATATATTAAAGTCACGTTTTCTTAAATGGAACGTCCTGTATATTAGTAAGTATTTGGTTTCTACTGTAGATTCTAGAGTCGATTGTTTTCGAAATATTTCTGAATTACAATGATTTTTGCAATGATGTCGCGTGTCGTAATGGTATGTCAAATATACAGTGTGTTCACTTAAGTTGGTTGCATATGGAAAACTTTTTTATTATTAATTTTAGGGAAAAAAGTGACTCCTTCTAAGAAGTTCTGCTTTCTAAGGAAATAATATTAACACATTTAAATTTGAGGTAGCATGTACAGGGTAGTCAAAAATAGGTACGTCGATACGCTGGCAAAAATTTTTGAATTTTGCAATGTTGACTTCAGTTTCTTAAAAATCATAATAAAGTAATTCTGTAAAGTGGTGTTCGCTTTTCGATATGTCTAGTAGTTTTCGAGATATTCGACTCCGAATTTAGGTCGGGAGGAAGATTCGGAATTCGTGTAGGTACTTTATAAAATCATATTTTTAACAGTAGATAGATACGACTAGATATTTGAACCTAGTTTTTAAATCTATACAACTTTTTTATAAACAATTTTTGAAATTTACAAAAATAAAGGTACTTTGTCATTGTGCAAAATCCATATTTTATGACAAACCTCGTAATTTTAATGTATGATTGTTCCATTATGCGTTTTAGGCCATGCAGAATTTAAAGATATATAAAAATTAAGCCTAAACATAACTAATTTCTAGTTTGTCAAGAGTAAGATTTAATCATAAAATATAACTTAGATTAAAAGGAAATTGTATTCATTGGCCTCTTATTTACAGAAAAGAAATAAAAATTACATTTAACTTTATACATCTTACTAAGAAACAGTTATCTGTTATATTCATAAAAAATTTGATAACCTGTTTGTTGTACACACAGGTTATAATCAAAGATGAAAGTCAGTTAGGATCGAGGCGTGATTTAACAATGCGTCAGCATTAGAAGGGGTAGAGAGGCGGCAACGCATTCTATCGTTATCTAAGACAATGATAGAATGATGTATAGTTTATTTCAAATTATAAGAATATAACTGTAGACTTACAAGGCCTTTAATACTTTTATTGCACCTTCTGTGACGATAATAACCTGCCAATGCATATTGAATCTAGGGGCCGTATTGACTATAAATTACGGCCCTATAAGATAATTATATGTTTATGTATATATATTTTGCAAACAGTATAAATTTACATAGTAAGCAATTCGATGTTACAAGTAATTAAAAAATTTACATATTAAATGAGATTTAAATGTACAAACAGGTAGTTACGCATATCGCAAATCATAATTCCATTTCTATTCAATTCACTTAAATTTTGTCATTACGGTCCTCAGCAGTTTGTTTGCGTATCCAGGTAGTTATTACCGCAGGTGGTGCAATAACAGCATTTAAGCCGTTCAAAGTTATATTCTTATAATTTGAAATAAACTATAAGTGACCTAGCAATGCATATGCGATCCGGCCGCTCTGTCCCTACTAATGCTGACGTATTGCTGTGACTCAGTCACGCCTTGTTCCCAAATGACTTTCGTATTTGGCTATAATATACATGTTTTATTTTTGGTTATTATTACTAGGCATTTTTACATCACGGTAAGCCTGAGGAATCATTTATATGTGTAGATACCATAGCTCCCGACTACCTGAAAGGGCATAAGGAGGACGAGAAGAAGAAACTACCATAGCGCTTAAGCACTACGCTATCTTGCGCTAAGGAGGCCATAAGGCCACTCCGGTTTCTGTCGTTTTCTGCCGTTTTCTAGACGACAAGACTATATCTCTTGACACTAGGTGGCGCCGTGAGATATATTTTCCACCAATACAATGAGCTATTTCAGCATTAGTTTTGGTTATGGTAACATTGATTAAAAAAATATAGTATGTATGTATTAGCTTTTCCCTCACTCCCTAACATTTCAACATAACCACCTCCCCTTTCAATACAGGTAACCATTTTAAGAGAAAATTCTCAATACATTTGTAATCATATTGAGACTTATACCCCACAGCGTTTCTGTATTGATCCTTTCCAAATGTTCGAGGTCTGCAAACGACCTTTGATGGTGTACCTTCTGCTTCAAGTAACCCCACAAAAAGAAATCTATGGGATTAAAATCTGGCGGCCTAGCTGGCCAGAAAATCTCCGAAAATCTTTGCATTACATTTTCATAAAAAATATTTATATTATGGCATGTTGCACCGTTTTGTTGGTACCGTACCTGTTGGGGTTCATGTACGGGTAGGTCATTGAGAAAATCATTCAACTGATTTTGTAAAAAATTTAAATAACGTTGTGAATTCATGGGTTGTCGAAAAAAGGGCCCGATTATTTTATTCTTGTAAATGCCACACCAGACGTTAGTTTTAAAATAATACTGATCGCGAGCCTTAATCGTGAAATTAGGATTGATGTCACTATCGACAATTGTAGCTCCGTCAGAAAAAAATATTTTTCTTACCATAAAAAGATCTTTTAGCTCTCCATGGATAAGAGAACAAAATTCCTAGCCTCAATCATAAATATCATAATCTGTTTTATAATTTTTGCAATTGTATGTTTTCAATTTTTAATAAACATAACAAATAACTGTTTATTAGTAAGATGTACAAAGTTAAATGTAATTTTTATTTCTTTTCTGTAAATAGGAGGCAATGAATACAATTTTCTTTTTATCTAAGTTACATTTTATGATCAAATCTTGCTCTAAAAAAACTAGAAATTAGTTATGTTTTGGCTTAATTGGGTTTTTCTTTTTTTAATTCTGTATGATCTAAAACGCATAATAGAGTAATCATACATTAAAATTCATATACGAAAACCATTTTACAGTACTACCTTAGTATGGTTTTTAAGAATATGAAGTCGAAATTTAAAAAATCGACAATTTTTAACTGTCATATACACGCTACCTCAAATTTGAATGTGTTAATATTATTTCCACAGAAAGCAGGATTTTTTATAAAGAGTGTCTTTTTTCCCTAAAATCAATAAAAAAAGTTTCACTTGTGCACCGCTTTTCGCCATCATAATACTCAGTTGTTTGAATGCGCTTTTACGAGAGTGTCATGATTTCAGCTCAGCAATTATTCTTTTGGCCGGTTTTTCAATTAAAGTATTAGCTGAATATCTACCTGAAATTGTGTGTTCATAACATTCATTAGAAAGAAAGACACAATCTCATTTGGTAACCAAAACTGTTTGCATAATGAACTGAGACTACGTGGTTTAGTAAACGATTTTGCAATCAAAATCCAGATTTTTTTTCTAAACCATACATAAAGGATTATTAGACTCTCATATTAAACATGTTTCTTTTGATTGCTTCTGTATGAGGCACAGTAAACCATCAAACTAGCCATATAGTTTGAAACAAAGACCTATATTATAGCCCACATTGAGGCGAACCTGATGAAAGTCTACCAAACGTTTCCAGTGTGCTCTTAACAATTACAGGCGTAAAAATTTGATTATAAAACGCTTTTGGGGTTGAAACTGGACTTGATGGAACGGTTTCCACTCAAAACCGTATACATAGAGACTGCCAGTCTCTGTACAGTACAAAATACGTAGCTATTTACCTCTACGCGTGTGTAGCGTTGAGCTAAAGAGGCATAATGCAATGTCAGAGACAGAATGGGTTGTTTGCCGTGTGCTGTAGGCCCGCGGCCAACATCTACGATATATAGTAACGAGAGTTGAGTTCGTGCCTGCGGGCTCTGTCAGCCCCATATGATATCCATTTCGCATTAATTTCGCTTGCATTTCTTCTCTGTCGAGAGCGAGCAGCCCCGTGCTGGTGGGCACACAACATATAACACACATACATATGCACACGTACATTAACATAGACGCACATGGCTATGTATTCGTTTTGAAAGATTTTTCGATTTGTCCAAGGGTTTATTATCGGCTCGTGCGTATCTCCACCAGATATTTTCATGTTGTATACATTGCCGAGGGCAATTTCTGTGTGCGCTTCGAAATGAAATAAAATCGTACGCAAAGAATATGTATTGTGCGCTGTACGTATTTCTGAGTGGTACATTTGGGTCGATAATTCCTAAAGAAGATGCAAAATACCTATCTATTTATGAATTGTGTGGATGGAGCGTTGTTGTTGTATTATTGGGTGAAGTGTTAGGTTACGGAATACGAGGTGTGGCAATTAAATAGCGAGAATTTGTTTATTAAAGCTTTATTATAAAAAACTGAACATAATCACGCATTCATTCCTTCACAGTAACCCCCCTGGAGTGCCATGCACTGATTCCATCTCTCTTCCCACTTCTGGAAACACCTCTGAAAGTCGCCCGAAGTTAGACCTTGCAAAGCCGTCGTCGTCTCCTTCTGGATATTTTCTATGGTGTCGAACCGTTGTCCTTTCATGGGACTTTTAATTTTTGGGAACAGCCAGAAGTCCAGTGGTACCAGATCTGGGCTGTACGGGGGGCGAGGCAGCGTTGGAATTATTTTTTTCGCTAAAAGCTGTCTAACAAGATGTAACGAATGGGCGGGCGTGTTGTCGTGATGAAGGATTCATTCAGATTTCTTCAGTTCAGGCCTTACTCGCGCAACCCTGTCACACAGCCGTTTCAAAACTTCAACATAGAAGGCCGAATTAACAGTTTGGCCTTGCAGACGAATTCTTTGTGGACAATGCCATTGATGTCGAAGAAACAAATGAGCATTGTCTTCATTTGTGACCGTGACATTCTTGCTTTTTGAGGACGCTCTCCTCCAATCTCAACCCACTATTTACTTTGCCGATGAGTCTCAGGGTCATACTGGAAGACCCAGCTTTCATCCCTGTAAAATTTGATCACAATTCTCTGTTCGAATTTTTTATCGCACATTTTTTCGATATACAACACTTCAACACCAACCTTTCAAACCTACTACTTCACACACACAGCACTCGACCGTGTTGAAACTTATTAGGCATTCAATAAAACTGTGGAAGTTTATGCCTACGTCGTTGAATACCCGCCGGTGTTGTCAGTTCGAGCGTTCGAAACAATTTCTCGTTATTTAATTGCCATACCTCGTACACCTCGGACTTCTAAGCATCGATTACTGTGATGATTAGCTAACCCTACCAGAATTTTGCCGAATCCAGAGGTGTATTAAAGTAATTACATGCTTTCAATCAAACTTAGAGCTAGTCTAGAATCCTTGTACTTTAGCTCAGTAGGTATTAAATACGTACTGGTGAGAAACTGATATAATTTACAATCGATGGCAAGTTATCTAAATAGTATATGTTGTGTCGTTTTGAGATCTTCCTAACATGGATGGCTTTTTGGCGTTTTTTCCAGTTTATAAAAGTGACTTTGAAAAATAATGCTAACAAAATTTGTTGTTCTCAGTCGAATGCTTCGCCTAGCTTTGTCCTTTTGTGTTCTTCCATTACGATGCCTTTATTTGCCCATGCCATCTCTTAATCTCACCTTAGGAGTGTTAAGTTCTTATAGGCAGAGGTGCAAAGAATATGCCAAAGTTCGCATTCTGAACTCGCGTTCAGAATCCTAGTTTCAAAACGTGAGAACTGTAGTCGTATGTTTTGGTGAAAGTGTTTAGAATATCTGAGCATTTCCACTAAAACCTGCTGGGCATGGATCAAAGGCATTAAACAAAGTAGCGTCTTGCAGTGCTAGCAAACCAATGCTGGATAGTAAGGGGTGCTTAAGCAGAATATTAAAAAGGACATTTATCCGTCTATTTTGAAAAGTAATTAATGTCCTTAGCAGCGAAACACAGCTTGTTATTCAAATTCGTGTCAAATTTGAGCTAACTAAAGAATGAGATCAGCATTAAAATAAGTGTTTATAAATGCCCTTTCATAAATAGTATCCCATATCATGGGTGTGAAAGGTGATAATTTCTTGACTACTATTACTACCAAACATCGTATTGCAACCGGCAACTTAAAGCAACTCGAATCAGTGTGTTTAAAATGTCGAGCAGCATAAACACAACTTCAACAAAGAGTTACTGTTTGAGTTAGTGAGATTGGAGAACAATAGAAAGAAGGTGAGGATTGTTGACATTCATTGTAAAACCCAAAAATGTTTCAAATGAAGTCCTTAATTGAAGGCTTCTAAATAATTTTTAGAGTCATTTAGACGTCAGAACAATTAACAAGAAAGGGGACTTGGCACAAGTTGCAGAAAATTCCATCTGACGTCATCGTCGAAACATGACACTGAACGCAATCTTTTGAAGGCTTCATAGCCAAGAATATATACATATGATTATGTAACTATTCCCACACTCTTAAAGATTTTCTGTCTTGCTCTCATAAGAAAGCCGTCCATTCTTTCTCATGGTATTGCATCATCGACAACCATAGGTGTTCCAAGTTACTGCAATATTATTTATGGCTATTCAAGCGAATGAGAGCACGTAACATAATTACCTACAATATTTCTATTATAATGATTTCCGATACCTTTACAATTACACATAACAAGCGATCCAAACAGATACCATAAATGTTGACCGATCTATTAAGTGTCATTTAGACCCAATAATCAGGTAATACTACAAATTAGCGTATGCTAATTAATTGAGTTATTATGTTGAAGAGGCAGAGGAAGAAGAAGACGGCGTCTAGATGAAAGCGAAAGCAAGAGGAATGAGAAGTGAATGAGGAGAAGGTATCCGAGCTACCGTCCATCGAAGATCGTATCGCTTATTTTAAAATTCCAACCGGGAACTAATTACGCGCGTAATGAAAGGCGCGCATAAACAGAACAGAAGAAGTCCAATTTGTTGGACAAGTTAATAACTAGGCGTATGACTGCGTGTGTGCGTATGCCTGTGTGTGCGTACATCTGTTGGTTGGTTTTGTGTCAAGTTCAGAGCGAAACAAACTTGTAACAACCTTACAGCACCAATAACAGCATGTCAATATCATCGATTAAGAATTTGATATACAGAATGAGCCATTTAACTGGAAATAATTGTAATTATATTTTGAAAGCTACGTTCTTTAGCAAAAAATGTGTCAAATAAACGCTGTTTCCTGTTGAGACGAAACCAAAGTGTTTTTAAATTTATCTTTTCATTTTTTAAGTGGAAATCGAGTTATTTTCTTGGCCTCTGATGTAACCATTCTAACCAGACAGGTTTCCAATATCCATTTGCACTATTGCGGAACAACAGGATTAAAGATAATGCTGATATAGCTCATGGTATTCATTGTAATCACTCCCGGAAAAAAAACCATGTGAGAACAGAAAATCACTAACCGATGGACATGTTTCTGCCTACCCGGCGTAATCAGCGTTGTTCCAGCCCAAGAACTGCTCCAGAGGTTGTTTGGCGTCTGTATTTCGGTTTATGTTGCTACTTTCTAGGACGGTATAGCTATATCTCTTGGCTCTAGGTGGCATCAGGAAATATTTCAGTGCTATTTTTGGAGATTAGTGGCATAAACTGAGAGGCGAACAGCAATGTGGACAGGAGAAAAAACCGCCAGGTAGGCAGAAACATGTCCGTTAGTTAGTGCCTTCTTCTTATCACATTGTTTTTGCCGGGAGTGATTCCATCAATAGCAAGAGCTCAGCATTATCTTGGTTATTGTTTCTATGCACTTTTTTCATGTATATTTTTGACAGGGCTAAAGTCTACAATTTTCTGCCTTTCTAAACAAGTCCATAGTACACGAGATATTTGTAGGAATTATCTTTCTTAACGTGGACACCATATCTAAAAGTGAAATTACAGTAGCACTAACAAGACTTTTGGAAAGAGGTAGATTGTAGGTAGAAGTGTACTACTTCACCACATGAGCACTTTTGCGAGATTTAGATTTCGTTTGGTGCAAATGACAAGAAGTAGGCAGTGATTAAACGTTGGTAATACACCACCTTGATAAGGTTAAATTTCAAGATCATAATAATTTCCTTTCAAATTTTTATGTCTACGTCTAACGGTCCATAATTTAACGGAGTCGCATTTTTGACAAATTGATCCGCAATCTCCATAAATAAGTTTCAGCCGAGGTAAGCAACAAATCCTTTTTACCTTAGATTAAAAGAATCTCGTTATACAATAGTGTAGTATAGTAGTAGTAAAAGAAGAAGACCAGGTGTCCCTATAGTTGGGACAATATCTAATGTAATTCTTTGTATTAATACAACAAAATACATCGGACCAAATTAAATATTTTTGGCGGTTTTCTACGATAACAATTATTTATTTGAGTTATTAATTAAAAAGTATAACTTACTGTATAAAACCCTAAGAGAGCATTAAAAAGAAGTTGATGTATTTTATTCTTTGTTGCCGTAATTCAAAGAACCTTAGATATTGTAACGCAGCAGCTATTATTTACCAACCCTCCATAATACTTTTAGAGGAAATGTGATTAATTTTAGAAAGAAAGCTCTAAGGATCAGACAAAACCAAGAAAGCGGGAGTACAATGATTAATCTACCTTTAGCGATGTATGGTGTATTTCCAGCATGTTTCAAAGTGTCAGAAGTTGTCCCGGTCTTTAAAAATGATAATAGAGCTGATATACGCAACTACAGACCAATCTCGCTAATATCAAATTGAGCAAAGATATTTGAGTATTGTATGCTGACACGATCAACATCATTTATTGATAAGTATAGCATTTTACATACAAATCACCATGGATTTAGGAAGAACAAGTCCACTACCACCACCCTATTGTCATTCTACGATATCATACTAGAACAGATTGATAAAAGAAATTCTCCGTTGGCAATCTTTTGTGATTTTAGCAAGCACTTGGAAAAAATTATACAATAAACTACCTCGCGAAATAAGAGTTAGCGTCAGATTTAAGCAGTCTACTAAGAGGTATTTAATAGAGCAAAGCTACTACAGTGTAGAAGAGTTTCTCAACCCTAGCAACTAATCTATAGGGATAAGCCACCCCATCGCTACGTTTCTTATTTATCCTCATGTTTAGTTTAGTTTAGCATTATTCTTTATTTTGTTTTTGTTTCCTTCCTTTTGTTTGGTTAGTTGATCTTTTCTTGCTTTTTTGTTTGTTAGAATTTTTGTATTCGACCATTGATTTGACTATCCTTTCGGATACTTTTAATCAATAAAGTATTATTATTTATTTATTATTATGTTAATTATGGTGTGTAATTGGCATTCAAATTTCAAGTATGAATTGTTTATAAAGATTTCGATGCCAAGTGGTATGGATGGAAGCTTACTCTATGCAACAAAACATTTTTATATGGCCATAACATTGCAAGATATATTTTGTGATTAGTTTTTTTTCCCAGATAGCTTTAAAAAACGATTAAGAAAAAATCTAGCATAATACCCTCTTATGAAACTCAAATTTGGGGTGAGTAAAAGGATCACTTCAATCAGCGTTGAAAATGATGACTTCGTCAGCTTCTGCGAACATTTGTATTCCTTGATGTACTTTGTTTTTAAGGACGCCTCATTGAAATAACTTCAACCGTATTAAATCAGGTCTCCTAGCAGGCCAGGCAACTGGACCAATTCTAATATGCATACTTAAATAAGAGTCATACTTGAACCATGTGTTTAGTCTTTCCTGAACGTTTAGATCTTCAACCAGTAATTGTAGTTGCTTTTAAGGGCAATTTCTCCCAAAAAATACTAATAAGTTTGCTTCTTTTTCTCAAAAAAACTTATATTGGAAATATTGGGAAAAAATTGGAAATATTGAATTTTGGCACTACCATGTGTTAATCTCATTATTAGTCCTATTCTTAGTCAATAATTGAAAGATTCTTGTTCCTACTTGAAAAAATAAATTCACTACGAAATCAATATGAAAACGTGGCCATGCTCAACTTATATCACCATTTTGTTTGTCTCTCGACATCAAATCTTTGAGACATTTTTTTCAATATTGCTTCTTTTGGATATACTAAGTATCGTCAAGTTAATTGATTCATACTGTAGATATTCGAGATCGCAGAGAGGAAGCCCTAAGCGTTCAAGAACACAAAAATTAATCATTCTAGCTCGATCCGTTGTTTCGTAACTCAAAACGAATGGATTAAGAGATCTAATTATGTCCTTTTGGGAGTGGTTTTTATTTATACCGTATTGACTTAGATTTATTACGACTATGAGTTGTCGTTGCGGATGCGAAAAAAGCATAGCCACGAAATCTATTACGATTTATCTCTTCTAATAAGGCAGGTATTTAAGTCCGTTTTTTGTGTTGTTTCGTTTCGTCGTGACTAGCGAAATAATGGTGTAATGGATAAATGGTTTATTACGACCTCGATTGTTCGCTTGCTTTTATACTATTGCGTAACGTAAATCCGCGTAAATTTTAATTGGGAAATTCTCTTAAAAATACTCAGACATTTCTGTTATAAATTATTGACATCGCTTAGTTACTGTTTGTTCAAGCATGAAAACGTTTTTAAAATTTCTTTTTGTTAATTATAATAGTAGATTGTTTATATACCAAGTGGTCCACTAGAAACGAAACAGTCATTGTCATATTTGTATTAGTGTACATCGTTTGGTGGTATGTCCATAAGATACGTGTCATATGCAATAAATGCGGTTGGTATGAAGATATCGTGGCACCCTTATTGAAATCCACACCTAAACCTAAATCTAAAATATTGGCGCAGTCACTAGGATTCAAGCCCACGTTTTCAAAGGAAATCTAATTTCTACTCAGAATCAGACATCACAGGTACCATTAGCGAAGAGTTCATTTTGTCACCGGTTTAGGGCTGAGATTTTGAATTTGTTCTTCTCGCTGTCCTTTAGAACTTCTTTATTTAATCTTCTTTCCTGAATTTTTATTATTATTTGCCACTCTTGATTCTCAAACAAGTTAAACAAAGCATTCCACAATACTAGGATAAATGTTACTTTGCATTGATATACTAGGGTACGAAAGGATTCATTTATAGTCGCGAGTCCTATACATATATCGAATAGTGTTGGCGCTTGTGCTGTAGCGTCCTTGATTCGCTTCGCGCGCTCCCCACCTTATACATTCCTAGTGGGCAAACGTTGTAACACTGTCCATATATTTTAGCGGTTCACTTTACTACGGAACTTAGGAACGTGGTATGTATCCTCCAGTATTTCTGTTGCTTTCAATCTTTGCAATGAAATATTATCCCACCTAAGATTTGACTTTACTAATACGTGTCTTATATGGGTATCATATATGAATTTTCATCTGCCTGCACGCCTTTTATGTAATGGAGTCGAAAGTATGAACAAACCTCTTTCGTTAGGTATTACACAACAGTGCAAACAAAACTTTTCATTTTTTTGTTACCTTTTCATTCTTAATTTTTAATTCACAACAATAGTCTTTGAAATCTAATAAAATCTAATAAACCATTTTTTTTAAGTTTTTCACAAAGTTTTTTGGAAACAAATGAGGATAGAGTTTTATGTACTTAAAATGGGTGTAGTGTATATGAATTGCTAAAACAAACAGTTTTTTCCAAATTTCTTCTGTAGAACAAAGTCGCTTCAACAACAAACAAGATTTGCAGTTGTTCGTAACTTCAGAGTTTCTTTTTGTAATTTGAACTTATAGTTTATCTTGAGACACTTCTCTAGTATCCTTACCACAACACTCAATAACACATGGGCTGAAAAGTCCCGGGCCTAACACATAGATGGCGCTAGTTTTATTGCATTCACCTGTTTTGCAGTTAGTACTAACCTTAAAAAGACAGCTGTTAAAATTTCATGATATTCTATTCATTAGTTTGTGAGTTATTGTGCTAAGAGTGACGCTACTTTTGTTATTTCCAAAACAATGGATCAAAAACAATTTCGTGTTTTAATTTTACACTGCTTCTTGATGGGAAAAAATACCGTTCAAGCGAAGCAATGGCTTGAAAAGTGTTATGGGGACTCCGCTCCATCAGAAACAACAATAAAACGTTGGTTTGCTGACTTCAAACGTGGTCGAAGAGACACCGATGATGCAGAACGCAGTGGACGTCCAAATGAGGCGGTAACACCAGAAAACATCAAAAAAATCCACAAAATCGTTTTGAATGATCGAAAAGTGAAGTTGCGTGAGTTAGCTGACATCGTAAAGATATCAAAAGAACGTGTTGGCTTTATATTGCATGAGTATTTGACTATGAGAAAGCTCTGTTCAAAATGGGTGCCGCGTTTGCTCAGTGTTGACCAAAAACAAGAACGTGTTGATGCTTCTGAGCAGTGTTTGGCCATGTTTAAACGTAACAAATCGGAATTTTTGCGTCGATATGTGACAACGGATGAAACATGGATCCATCACTTCACTCCGGAATTAAAACGATCGTCATCTGGGTGGACAGCAACTGGTGAACCTCGTCCAAAGCGCCCGAAAGCACAACAATCGGCTGGAAAGGTTATGGCCTCGGTATTTTGGGATGTGCGTGGTGTAATATGCATCGACTATCTTGAGAAGAGAAATACCATCAACAGTGAATATTATATAGCGTTACTGGAGCGTCTGAAGGCCGAAATTGCAAAGCAACGTCCGCATATGGCGAAGAAAAAAATTTTGTTTCATCAAGACAACGCACCGTGTCACAAGTCAATCAAAACAATGGCAAAACTACATGAATTGAACGTCGAATTACTCCCACATCCACCGTATTCGCCAGATTTGGCTCCCAGCGACTACTGGCTGTTCGCAGACCTAAAAAAAATGCTCGCCGGTAAGAAATTTCGCTCGAATGAAGAGATTATCGCTGAAACTGAGGCATATTTTGAGGCAAAAGATAAATCGTTTTACAAAAGTGGTATTGAAATGTTAGAGCGGCGCTGGAATGACTGCGTTGTTCTTGATGGAAATTACGTTGATGAATAAAGCTAGTTTTGAACAAAAAAAAACGTGTTTTCTTTGTCAGGCCCGGGACTTTTCAGCTCATGTGTTAGCTAAGCTGTCATCAGGTTGTTATCCATTACCGTTCCGTCAGTTTGTTGGTAAAAGTTGTTTATTAATTTCGAAAACACTTTATTTCATACCATGTCCTGCCAAAGAGACTAACAATCAGCTATCAATAAGCTGAACAGGTAGAATAGCTATGGAGGTTCTGGACCAAAATCCTCAACACTCCTACCACTAGTATCCAACTAGTATGCAACCTATCTAATTATAAAAGTGAATGGCCCCCTATTATAATTAAACGGTTACGTGTTATAATTGAACAGCTAACTGTTAGAATTGAACCGCTTCGATGCTAGCGGTAGGAGTGCTGGTCATAAAAAGTAAATTTGAACCTCCATAAGAAAATACATGACATTTTGATCAGAACTCCACACCTAACTTATATTTCAATGTTCTTAATTTTCTAAATGAACATGTATGAATTTAACAACCAAATCAAGGATCTATATTAGTAATAGTTACATTTGTCAGACAACCATTTGTTCCATTAACATTTCCTATAATAATTATTTTGCTAAAATTTAGAAAATTAAATCTATAAAATCTTTTGAACCTGAAAATACTTTGGTATAACTTTTTTTTGTTGCTTTATCTTGTCATCTAACAACAACATTTGAGAAAAATATCTGGGACATCCGCTATAATATCTCCGGTAGTTTTTCCTACTCTTTTATCATGTCGACAATCTATCTTCTACTTCTACAAACACTATCATTTACAGGACAATTTTACAAATTTGCCGCCTGAGCGTATAGTACACAAATTACAGCCATACAAACTTACACATGTGGCGTTTGCTATTGTAGAAAGGCTTTTTTCGGCCACGGCGTACCGTTACTTATAGTAAATAATAATAGTTAATAATAAGCCTAACAGTATTCTAATATACGACTTTCTAATCCATCTAATGTCTCGAGAAAATCTCTTTATGGTAATTCTATATATTTTATTGAACGATAGCATAGGAATGCCGCGTCTGAATGTCTTCTCGCATCGCGGCGTACAGCAGACTCGTACAATTACAATTATATTATGTAGAGATGCTGACGGATAAAAATTTACAAAGAGTTGAAATGGAGAAGTGATACTTATCTTGATGTGTATATGTGTAAGCACTAGTTAGCTTTGGATATACGTACAATTACCTGCAAAAGTGATCGGGCAAGGAAGAATGCTTCTTATTTACGTATTGTTTGCATTCTAAAAAGATGGTTGGAAGGTTTGTTTACGTAGAAAATGTATCTGCTGTTAAATAGGTAAATTTTGTTTGTAACTTGTTTGTGCTTCAAAATTAAATGAAATGATGTGTACCCACAATTTTTGAGAAATTCATTTTCAACCATATTATAAAAATTTGTTCTCATTTTTTTTTTATATAATAATTCATTGTTGAATTATTTCAGATACGACAATAAACCCGTATAAAACTATTTCCTTATAAAAAAGTTACCATTTAAATGTAATTATGTTACTAAATGTTTTCTTAGGTAGGTGCTCTTAAGTAAAAAAAAAATAGGCTAATGAAACCGCTTGAATTTATTGCAAAGTTGATTTAGTACGACAAATAAGATTGCAATACACATTTCACTACGATTTTTCAAAAAGTAATCAGATACATGATTGGAATTATAAAGAAATATTAACAAAAGACGCCTTTAATCAAATTTGAGTGCATATTCAAGCATTACGTTCTTGTTTTCCAGTCAATAATTGAAAAACGAGGAATTTTTTCCTTTGATATTTCACAAAAATTTGAACAATAATGCCATATTTTGTAATTTTCCGGAAAAAAATTATGATTATTTCTAGGCGTATCATTTGATACCATTTTTTAAGCACAAACAAATGGAGAAGTCAAAATTTAGCTGTAATGATCAATAAAATAATATCTTCAATCCAGCAAAAATTTCCCCAAAAATACAATTGTTAACTATAATGTTCAAATTTTGACGTAAAGAACTGCTACTGAAGCAAATATGAATTTGTTTTTTCTGCTTTCAATGAAAGAAAAAGCATGGAACTAATGACAGAACCTTGGAGAATCCCAACGTAGCCAACACCAAAGTGTCACATTAATTGGTTACGTTAGATCACCGTTACGATAACATTGCCACCATTACCTTCTTTAGAGATTGTATATTTTGAGGTCCTTTATTTAATAAAGATATATTCAACTCCGCTGGAATACTTCTAATAATATATACAACAACGCAAATGTATTTATCCTATAATATGTCATTGATCCCTTTAGCAAGATTCTCTTCAGAAATGACTTAAAAACAATCTTCAGACTCCATTCCAAACTCTCAGACTACTTTCCCATCAAAGACCGCAATCACCTGGAAGCCCCTGGCGTCTACCAGATTCCATGTTCGTGTGGGAACGTTGTACGCGGTTGTTGCGTGCAGCCGGGTCCTGGTTGAACAGAGCCTGAAAATTGACCACTAAACTTACTACTGCAGTAAGAAAAACATGAATCTATAGAGATCTTCAAACACCCCAACGATCATACGTGGAAATCTTAACTGATTATATCTTTTAGCAATCGCCATTTCCGCTCCATTGACACAAATACCACCCAGCAGTAGCAACAAAAGCCCTTAGGAATACCTATAAGAACCCGTAAGAATTTGCACGAAACGTCGGTAGAAACAATCACAACGATGCGGTTCCAACCCAGAAACCAAGAAAATAATGCAATTTTCAAGTATAATTCACTAAGAGTCTGTGCTTGACATAGCTGAATACTCTGCTGCGAACAAAACTTATTGGTGATTGTCTACATTTATTAAATCAGAGCATTTTCAATGTGGACAGCTTATAATATAGCTTGGACTTATGAACATCTTAAAAAATATATCCTTGAGAAACAATAGACCACCGAAGAAACCAGAGGTTCTACCAGTTGAATAGTATGGACATTTAATTCCAACCAGTAGTACGTGTATAGGATAGAAGAATACTAATTGTATTTTCAATACCAGGAAAGGCTTTTTTCGGAGGATCCGAAGTTTCCAAGAGAAAGTCAATCAGGAATAGACAATTTGTAACAACGCTTCGATTAATAGAAAATAGAAATTAAAAAAAAATAAGAATAAAATGCAACAGCTTGATGAGCAACTATTTTCTGTTTCATGTGTCGCATGTGTCTCACGTGTCACGAAAAAACTGGTTTAATCCCAGAATCATTGGAGAAGAAATTGTCTTTAACTTCAGGCAATGAATCGTTGGAACGTTAGAAGGTGTCCACATCACACTATAAACATCAACGCACGGTCCGAAGTAAATGAAGCTGAAGGAAGATGTACTGGTGGTTCAGGAAGTCCATCTGAACTAAGTAGGGTGGAGATGGGCCGCACACTTCATTAAACTTCGACCAGACAAAAAGCTTCCACGTACCAAGAAAGGAGTATGTCTGGCTCGGGAACTCCTTCTGAACTGAGTAGGTCTTCGTGTCGTCTTCGTCTTCGCGTCGCTTACATGCAGTTTTCGTAGTGGGCAACTTCAACTCGGAGCTGTATTTACACCAAAAGTTCTAAAACGGTTCTTTTTCGAGTAATCGAAGTGACAAATTAGAGGTTGTCATCATGACAAGTAAATCGAAAATAAAGGCAGTTCTCGTTGGCACGCCCTTTTTTCTATGTCTGTGTTCTTTGGTATTTACATGTTTGTTACAGTCCGCCTTATCCCAGCACATCAAATGTTTCTCGCACACTTTACGAACTATTTTAGCATCGTCGTAAAACAAATCCGGAAAGTCATAGATAAACTTATTTACTGTGCCAGTAAAGGGTCGTTTTTTAATCTTGTTAACATTACACATTTTAAATTAATAATTATATGTTTATAACGAGTAACACGTAACACTAAACACAACGCACTCTCTCGTTTCCTAAACCGAACGAAAAATAAACAAGCGGACGCTGACAAAGCGAGAATCGATTTTTGCACACAGCCTACTACTCCGGTGAAACGCCTATCTATCGCAGTGACGATTACCTCGCTCTATTAATAAATAAAACTTTTCCTATAAGATCATATATGTTAATTGTCTTTGTCCATAAATCTGTTATTCTAATTTTTTTACATAAACTCAAACCAAACATTTTTAATTTGACTTCTTTTTATTTCTTCTTGTCCTGTGTAGTCCTTTCTAGACGCTTGCTTTTCGTTAAGATAAATTTAAACTTTGAAAAAATAAGAGAGTATGGTTAAAACGAGGTGCTACAATAAATTGGAGTATAAATATTACACCAGATGCTACAGGAAGCATTTATTATGTATCTAATGTATTGTATTTGTATCTGGTACATGTCATTGACAGTAAATATTTGTTGGTGACGTCAGTATTAACGCTTAACGTTTAAACCTTATTCCAGATCAAAACGTAGGAAATACCTAGATATTGCCAAGTTATTATTTCAGTTAGTTGCCGGCCAAAATAAATATAAATAAAAATAAAAATCAACGTCATTGAAAATTCAGTTAATTTTAGAATCTCTATAACGTTTAGCCGTTACCCAAGACTTATTTTTACGGTGAACGTCCTATCCTCCATAAAAATCCATTTAAATCTCCGTAACTCTTTTAAAACTTTATCGGTTAATGTCACGGTGGGTAAGTGTTAACTACCCATACGTCTACCTGCATATATCTATGTACTATATGGTTCCAGTTTACTTTTCGTGGAAGATGTGAGGTCTATGTATGTTTCATTCCTCTAGCTCTTCCTTTTTCTTTACGCGAACTTCCCTAAAATCTACGATTTCGTAAATCGGTTTCGGTTGAATTTATTGCCTCCGGAAATGCGAAGAAAGTAATTTTACGATCGGTGAATCGACGTTCGCTTTATTGCCTCGCGACCATTGGTACGAGCTGGAGGATAAACTACCTTGGTATACGTTAGGTATACGAGGATGGTATGATAAATGCCTGTGTTAAGGATGTTTCGCATTTAGTACACTTAGTCCAACTCTTTTAACCCATCAAAATAATAGAATTTGTCGAACTTGCAAAATAGGCCTCTGTCTCGGCAACGACGTGAACCGCTTTCCGCCAAGCCATTTTTTTTCAAGTTTGAAAAAAGAAAGAAGTCACAGGGGGCCAAATCTGGCAAACATGATGGGTGAGACACCGATTCGTGTCGTAACTGGATGCAGTTGCCAATGAGTGGACCGGGGCGTTATCATTAACGCTGGCCACGAGCGGTACCGCGCATCGGCGTAGAATCAGTTCGGACCGAGAGGAACGGTAGTATTACTTCGTCTGCGGAGCAGTACGGACATTTTCGCTGCCGGTCATTTGCGCAATTGTTTATCTGTCCTAGAAAAATTATGATTTCGTCAGCAAAACGATCGCGGTCGGACAAACTTCGAAAATTTATTGCAGAAATTCCAGACCTAATATATGAAGGTGCTAAAATTAAATGTGTAATCTGTAAAATCCCGTTAATGTGTTGGTCCAGACAACATTGTCTACGACACGTAAATAGTGAAAAGCATGTCTCAAAAAGAAATTGCGCACAAGACAATGAAAAATGTATATTTAATTTATGCGTTACGTTTATCGCATGTAATATACCGTTTAATTTACTAGACAAGGAACCATTTATCTGCTTTTGGAATAACTATTCGGAGTGCAAATTACCAAGTCGAACATCGTTACGAAGAATTGTGCCATCTGCGCGCGAACATATTGAACAAAAATAAAATCGGAGTTGAAAGATCAAAAATTGTGGTTATGTGTCGACGAAACAACAGATCGGAAGAAACATTCTGTTCTTAATGTAATGGCACGCAAATTGAAACCTCATCAATCGGCACCTTCAATTCTATTAGTCTCCAAACGAATACAACAGTGTACTGCCGAAGTAATTTCAAAGTTAGTGTTAAATACATTGACAAGTTTGAACTTTCAACAAACCAACTCTTGATGTTAGTGAGTGATGGTGCTGCAAACATGCTTTCTGTAGGCCGGTCTCTTAAAAAGCATTCTGCTAATTTGTTACACATTACGTGTAAAATTCATGCTCTCAATCTTGTGGCGGATAGTATCAGAAAGTGTTATCCTGAGGTAGACGCTTTAATAGGGCATACCAAAGCAGTATTTGTCAAATCACCGAAACGTATTCGCGAATTTCACAGATTGTGCCCCCGTATACCAGAGCCACCAGAACCTATTCTAACTCGTTGGGGAACATGGTTATACATATTTATTATCATAAATATTTTGACAATATTAAGAACGTGGTTTTACAATTCGATACAAAGGAAGCTGCCGCTATCCAGAAAAGCCAGTCGAAATTTCAAGATAGTCAGGTTAAAATGGATTTAAAAATCATTCACGACAATTACTTCGGACTAGCAGATGCAATAGAAAAATTACAAAATCCTGCGGTGCCGTTAGAAGAATCTCTACAAATAGTGCAAAAAAATGTTTCTGTTCTAGAAAAATTTGAAAGTGTTTTTGAGAAAAATTCTGATTTTGGCACATTAAGACACATTTGTGAAGGTGCGTCAACAGAATCGTTAAGTTATTTAAAAGATTATTTTACTTACGCAAATGTTACGTCACTAGATGTAGAACGTTCGTTCTCTGCATATAAACGCATTTTTTCCTCATGCCGTACTAGTTTTGCCGAAACAACAGTTGAAACATATCTAATGTTGCAGATATTTAACAGACATTATTCACTTTGTGATTTCACGGAGGACTCTTAAAATGGTAAGTGTTTGAGCACGTGTTATTTAATTTTTATTTAAAAGATGAGCGAAATTATTTGCGGCAGTAAACATCTCTATTAGCAGAATAACTCTAGTGGAACGCGAGGCCTGGTCGACTCTACGCTACTGCGCGGTACCGCTCGTGGCCAGCTTTAGTTATCATGATAGAGAATTTTCTTCTTCACTAGGTGGGCCCTTTTTCTCTCTAGAGTTCAGCGTCAAATCGGTTCAATAAATCATCATAATACTATCCCGTGATTGTCCTTCCCTTCTCCAAATAATCAATTAAGATTATGACTTGCAAATCCCAAAACATCATCACCATAACTTTTTCGGCTGATGGAATCGTCTTCGCCTCCTTTGGTGCACGTTCGCCGGGAAAAAAACATTTTGCCGACTGAACTTTGGTTTCAGGCGAGTAGTGATGATCCATGCCTCACCTGCAGTCACATAGGGCCGCAGAAACTCACTCGTATTGCGTTTAAATGTGTCCAAATATTGCTTCGAAGTTATCACGCGATTCCGCTTTTAATCAATCGACAGCAGACGCGGGACCCATTTCGTCGATAGTTTTCTCATACTCAATTTTTCATGAAGAATGTTTTGCACGCATTAAATTGAGATGTTTACCGTATTAGCAATCTCGCTAATCTTCACCCGGCGGTCTGCTAACACATTGTCATGAACATTATTGATCATAAATGGTAGATATAATTTTGTACAATACTTACAATTTATAAGTAGCGCCTTTTAAATTAATATTAAACACGTACCCTTCAACATGCAACACTTTTGCTTTATTTTTTGCATGCAAATAAATATGTATACCTAAAAATATGTCCCGCGAAGTACACCGAAATATCTCGTTGCCCAATTACCATGTAGCGGCGAGCTTCTTAATTATAAACGGTCGGTTTTTCGGCAGTTTAATGGTGAAGAATGATGGGTGTTTTGCTTAGCGCCGGGCGAAGAAACCACAAAACAGTGTCGTATAATTGAATTAGCGGTACCGGCCGTGTTGATTTTATCAATTATATGTAATTTTGGGCGCGATTATGGAAATTTAAGGTTATACCCGTTGTGTTAAGTATACGCTTACCGCGGCTTAAAGAGGTCGCCTTGAATGATTTTTTCAAATCGTCGACGAGGCACCGTTCACTTACAGCTATCTTTTGTTTGTTACGTACGATTGTGGGTAGAAATATTTTGACCAATTACGTAATTTTAGTGCTGTGTATTAGGTATTTCCCAAACACATTCTTAATTTTAGAATTCTGGTGATAGAAATGGGGTTTTAACAACATTTCTTGCAGTTTAAATATGTAGATATTTTTGATGTAATTGCTCAGGAACTCTTGTTCGCTATTGTATATTAAAAAAGTAACATTTTCTTTCTAAATTTGTATTTCCAAAGGTTTCTAGTAGTAAATTTTGTTGCTAATACAGTCTAAGCTGGATGGGAGTTTTTTTGTCTGGCATCAGCGTTATATATACATAATTGGCTTACTCGATTATGAAGCTGAGGCATAATTTTAAGATTGAAATTCCCTGGAAAACGTATTATTATTTCTGTTATAAAGTTTTTACTATAAACGATTCGATTACTTGCATTCCATTTTAACATGAGGTATACTTTAAAGACATTAAATATTATTGGCAGTATAAATACATCATCTTAAAAGCGCTAGAAAATCTTGGCGTTATTTGCGATGAAATTATTTCTTTGCTAAGTAAAAATCACAAACGTTGAATGGGTGAAGTATTTGCAAAATAGTATAAGTAGCGTCTTTTTCTCGCATAATCGTATAACAATCATTTTGTGCATTATTTATTTCATAGTTCTTTGCTGATTCTTATTATCCTCATTTTTATCATCCGTATTATTGGTTTTTGTTCTCGAATATTTGCTTTTGCATCTTTTGATTCAAGATGGTCCTCGTTGTTGATCCTTTTCTTCTTTAATTGAAGAATTTTTTCCGAAATCTAATTCTTTGAACTTTGTAATGAACAGCTTTCCGTTCTTGTTCTCTTGTATGTTTTGTTGGCATAGATATGACATGATAAATTGGTTTCTCAATTTCTCTGGTAGATCGTTTTTTTATTTTCATGGCCGCCACGCTTATCTTGTTGTTAATGCAGTTCTTTAATACGTGGATTCCAAGTTATTGAGTATTTTTACACCGATTTTTTATTTAATTTTATGAAAATACGAGCTTCCTGTTTCCTTCAGATGGCTGTCATTTGTTGTAAAGTATTTTTATTCCTATTGGAGAGAAAACACATCAGGATAGTTTGCAGTTTAGTCGACAACAAATTTCCTTTTTGTAGGATAGTGTGTTCTTCCGTGTCCATAGTATTTGCCCTTGTTATTTTTGGTCCATCTTGTAGGTACACCCTTATTTATTTGGGAAATTTATTTCTAAATCCTATTGTGTCCATTTTGGTTGTGTTCTATCAAATTCTTTCTTCATATCCACAAATGTTAACATTTTAGGCTATACACAGCTTTTATCACCACCGCTTTAGTAATGTTTACTCTTTTTCTTAATTGGAATTTCTTCGAATGTGAATTTTACAAAAAAGGAATTTGCGTTAGACAACTGTGTCTTTGTTTATTGAAATTGAATTGTTGATAAAATTGACGAGAAAATTGTACTTCAAAAAGCAACGAATTGTCAATGATGATCAAGGAATCGTCACGATGGTTTTCCTTTAGTCTGTAAGCACTTTAAGTGGCAGAGCTCCATATACAGGATCTATCCGAAAATCACTATAAAACAGGGATGGCATAAAATTATCAAATATAAAATTAAGATGTATGTTTCTTAATATTTTTCTTTCAAAAAGTATCTCAAATAACTACAAGAAAGGTTAAAATCTTTCATTTCGGATTCTTGAATTGTGCTACTAGAAATTCACGTCTGTTAACGAGATTGCATAAGTAAGTTACTACTACGTTTGCTTCAAAATTAACCATTAAAAGGAATTAGGAAGAATGGAGGAATGGAGAGGGTAGAAAACCGAAAACACTAGTCTGGTACACAGATAGGTTCAAAACGGGCACTATCCACCATCGGATACTTCTTTCGAATGGTTTCTGCTACGAGGTGACATGCGTGTATGAGGCATGTTATGTGAAAAAGAGTCGGAAAGCATATTTTCAACATCCTTCCAACTCTCAGCATTGTTGCGGCTCCGTCAGTAACGAACATTGCGACTTGGGTTCCTGTGATGCAAAATTCTCTCAACGAATCTTTTATCTTGACAACGGTTTCTGCATTAGTTTTCTGAATCCTTTTACTGGATAACAACAATGAAGCTGGTGGACTAACATTTTTTAAAGGACGCGCTACAACGTGAATGACGCTGTGTTTCTGAGCATCAGTTGTTTCATCCACACGTAGACAGATTTTCTTATTTCTCAACTCGTCTTTTATACATTCCTTTACTATACCTTGCACACGTGGCAAATTGTATCGTAATTGCATAGATGTTGGCAGCTTCCATGAGGGAACGTACTTAGCCCAAAAAAGACGAAAGTGTTCATTAGATACTAGATGTTGTGGGATGTTGCACACACTTAACATAAAAATAAAATCATACAAAAATTGCCAGTATGGAATACTGTTTCTTAAATTCAATACATGACGTTTACTTTTACAATGTTTTCTACATTCAAACCTATCGCGACTTAGCAATCCGCTATTGCATGTTGTGCAATAAATATGCGGACTTCTATATTCTAATCCGGGGAAATGCCTGAGATATTTATTCACATTCAAAGGGTACGTTACACCCTTTGGGCGTCCCATCTCCACGTACTTATGTGGCGTGCAGCGTGCAACGTACTGTCGCTTTGAACGCTCTCGCGGTACTGTCGAGATCGACTACAAATTGAAAAGTACCCCTACCCACGCCGCTACCGCTACGCTATTGCCATCCGGTACCACATTTTTAACAAACTCTACTATTCACTGCTTGCAATATGAGAACTGAACGTAAACTAAACTTTTCCTTACATTGAAATGCTTGTTGTGTCGTCTATTATCATCGTAATAAACATTTTCGAGAAAGCGCTCATTACGTACGCACAGAATATTACAGAGGAGCTATAATCTATCTCGTATTTACAGTTTAATAATACAAACATTTTCATAGCGATAAAATATCGTTTATTTGAATAATCGCCAATTATGCAGGTGGGTAAAGACTTATAGCCGGTAGTGTAGGTGCTATTTTATTAGAGGAAAGTTAAAAATTAATCAATCTGAGGAACACCGCTCTGTGAACGGTCGTATTTAATTACATTGTACGAACTTTCCTTAATTCCTACCTTAATTTCGCGCTACCCTATGTGAATGCGCCTTAAATAAGAAACCATTCATTCGAGTCTTTTCTTACTCGTTGTACAATCACATCTCGATACGCATTTTTAGCTCGAGAAATGGTCCCCCTACAACGCGAGAAAAAGACGACATTTATATCGATAAGAACGCGTATCATTCCAGCCGAGCGCGTCCATTATTTCTCCATTAAATTCATTTTTCTTCCTTTTGTTGCAGCCTGTGAATGCAACCAACACGCTCGAAGGTGCCGATTCAACATGGACCTGTATAAATTGTCCGGAAGAGTATCTGGAGGCGTCTGTATAAATTGTCGCCACAATACAGCCGGTAGGCACTGCCACTATTGTATGGAAGGATTCTACCGTGACGAGCATAGGCACATGTCGCACAAGCGTGCTTGCAGACGTAAGTAATGTAACTTTAATAGCCTTTCCAAGTTTCTGTTAGTTCAATTTTATTTATTACAAACTTTTTCATTTTCAATGTCGGTGATTTGAGCTGGAAATTGCGTAAACATTGCGTACTGAATCGAGATCGTTCCATTGCATAGCTCGTAAATTACAATTTCAAGAAAAACACTAATTTTGTTTATAGTTATTTTCTGGATTTGTCACAGGTAAGGTTTTGTTCTCGGTAATGGCTTGAATTATTCGATTATTTGGTGAAAGTATCTACGCATACGCATGAAATACCATTTCCAAATGGAAGTGAGCATCTGCGAGATGCATAGTTTTATTTCCGTTATACACATGCGTGTACCTAATAAGTAGGTACATAACTTCATTTGTGTAGGTATAGCTTTATTTCTTGGAGGTGTTATAAAGCCAATTAGTGGTAAAATTGTTACACCAATCGCAGATGAAGAACATTGTCATTGGTGATAGTTTAGAATTCATGGATTGGATAGAGGAAAACTAAATAAAGATATACAGAGTGTTTCAAAAGATATATTTTAAACTAGATCGTATTTTGGGACGCTAAAAGAGGTTTAAAATCGTGTTCTCCCAATGTGAATTATTATCTACTTATATACTTTATGTCTTTCAGTTCTTTTCAGTAGTTAACGTCTATTTTCCTATAAAGGAGCATACACTACTTTATTGCCGACATCCGGTGTTCTTCTGGGAAATAATTTGGCCCCCATTATATTTTCAATACCTTTAAACGATAATTCAAGTTCAAATATCAAAATACAGTGTGGGCCAAAATATACAGTGCTGAAACGTTTATTTAGTTTACTATGCATAATGTAAGTGTTCGAAATGTGTACTGCCCCGCTATAGACAGAGTCTACCTATACCGTTTACAAAGGTTACAGATCTGCCATTGGTGCTCATTGTATTTTATGCTAGTCAATAGATACTTCATATTGTCGTATGATTTTCTCATGCGAACGGCATATCCAACAGGAATCGACGGTAGAATATTTCCAATATGCAATAGTACTGCCTTTAAACTGAATGTTGAACTGTCTATAAACAATCTCCATTCCTCTGGCTTGTAGTTTATATTTAAAGCCGCCTATAAACCGCTAATGTTATTGCAGAAAACCAAGTTATTTTCCATGTCAAAAAATTGTATTAGGCCTTTATGGCGATTACGAAAAACACATACCGAAACATCGTCTTCTAATAGGTTCCACTGCCGCAGTCTTGATCTTAGTAACTCTGCCTTACTTTTTGGAAGTTTTAGATCTCTCACGAGATCGTTTAATTCTGACTGGGTTATTTTGTGCGGTTGGCGGTTTGACGTGCTTGGTGTGAAATCAGGATCTCTTGATGTTGATGGCATATCTTCTTCATGACAAATCGCTATATCGCTATTATCTGATTCGTAAGTGAATGTTCCTGGGGGTTCTGGAATGGGAAGTTCGTCATTATGAGGCACAGGTCTCATTGTAGATGGTATATTTGGATAGTTGATAAGCTATTTTTTCCTCTTGCATATACCTGTGCCTTGCCGAACATGAGATATCATGCAGAAATAGCAATCATTAACATGATTTGTAGGCTCTCTCCAGACCATTGGGACAGCAAACCGCATAGATCGTTTTTTATGATTTAACAAGTTTCTCAGACTTGAAGCGCGTGTATTACAGCAGATATGTGGCGCCTAATGTTTGTCTTGATCCCCTATTTTGCAACCGAAATAAAGCCGATATGCCTGTTTTATCAATGGAGTAATAGACGCAAAAGTCACCTCACCACAAACGTAACAGAAGTGATCTGGATTGTTTACACATTTTCGAGACATCTTACAATGTCAACTACTCGATTAGACTCACTAACTTCGACTGACTAACCTCTCCGCTTTGTAGCTGCTTATATACCCAAATACTAGATTTTTAGAGAATATTCGAGAAGATACGAGAATTTTCTATTCAATTCCATAATATTCGCGATAGTGGCGTTTGTCATTTGTTTGTACACAGGGGCTGTTCAGTACAAGGCGGACTTGCGGCTACAGTGTTAATATATAGGGACACATGACATCACGTATCTTCAAAACTTGAACTAATATTAAAAAGATAAGTTTATTTTCGGTTTTAGCACACCAAAAATAGTAAGATTTAGTCGATTTTATTTTAGATACATTTTGGTTGTTGTCCACTGTAATAAGTAACATATCTTGACTTGAACCTACAGAAATTCTCCACAGATACAGCAAGCAGCAAACAGACGTACCTCCGCAGATATCCCACTGATGCGTTTAAACAGTAGAAGTTGGTTTAAGTCATTCAGTGCACAAAATTTCATCAAAATCCGTAATGGTGATATGACAGGCCCTA
Organism: Dynastes maya; assembly: GCA_029619315.2. Classification (NCBI taxonomy): domain Eukaryota; kingdom Metazoa; phylum Arthropoda; class Insecta; order Coleoptera; family Scarabaeidae; genus Dynastes; species Dynastes maya. Next base: position 45,045,060 of record JAROYE020000005.1, read on the forward strand.
GATCATTGCATCATTTGATTAACTATCATTGGAGCACTCTTTTAAAGTCGTAAGTGTGGCAAGTATTATTAAAGCTAAAACTGAAAGAGATTAAATTGCAAATACATAAAAAAAGGATCGAAAAGTTCAACGATATTAGAAGAAATAATATGGAACCAATCGCACCAAACCATTATTTTAATGAACGATATCTGTATAAATATGTCTATTTTTAAAACGACTGTAGGGTTATTTAAATAATTAAAAGATTTTCTGTTGTAGTTTCAAAGGAAAAAAGGACTAGCATATTGACATTATCTAAAACCCTTTGATACAGACTCTAAAGAATATAACACATTATTGCCTAATAATTAATTCTGAAAGAATGCTCATATAAAATCTCAGATAAAGCTCCTTCCGTCCGAAATATAAATCTAGACGTATAATTAAAAGTACTCTTCGTAATTTTCAAATACCAAAAAAAAACGAATTATCTCCGTTATTTATTAAAGCACAATCGCGGTATTAATGAGACGGTATCAACAACTACTAAAAGCAATTATAAACGTCATTATCTGGCCCCGGCATGGAGTAGCATCATCCTAATAACGCTCAAAGTCGTATGATTTATTAAAATTCACTTCCAATTCCAGCGATACGGTAGTCGTAATGTAGCTTTTATCTGCGGACCATAACGTTAAACTTTTCTCCTGACATACATACGTAGATACCGGATATTTATTACGCTATACATCGTAATTTTACTTTAAAACGATACTTTGGCAAGAACGTATGTGGGTAAACAACCTATAGAGGCAACAGCGACAAGACTCCTTTGACTTCCAAATAAAGTATCTATCTGTGCGATTTCTCTTTGACACAGGCGCAACCTTGCGTACCTATACGGTTTAAATGTTTAGATAAACGCATTTTATGAGATTGCAAAATAGGTAGCAGTCGGCTTTTGTACAAACGCGAACTGGCAATATGGAAATTGGTAATCGTCTATAACGTTCAACAAGCAATGTTTTTTGATGTCGTGTACTTGTCAAATCTAATGTAATTATCGAGAAATACGACATGAGTTATGGTACAGCTTTGAGGAGAGTATAAAGGTATAAAAAGTAAAAGCTCCAAAGAATATAAGAGAATATAAAATGTGCCAAAAAAGATACACAGTCTGTCTCAGTTAGAATATCTTTATCCAAATTTGTGATTAAATATTTTTTTTAATGTTATTCTACCTACTGTTATGTTCAACGTTGTATCTACGACAACAACAACTTCTCTCAGTTGTCACTTCGGAATAACTAAATGTCAGGCTGGCCACTCGTTGGTAACTAAATATCCCTCTTGCGGGGAAAATTGGAAATTTATTCGTTACCATCTCCCCTCAGCCAACTGGCCTTGGAGCGAGGACATTATATTTAAAATATAAGTCCAGATAACGACGAGTGTGGGGTAGCATGGACAAATCTACTCGTCAGTTAAGTTTCCTATTCCCTTATTTCGTCCAAATTAATGTAGAAATCGTCTGGAATAAGCAACAGCGTAAATTGAAAGGTACAACAAATAATATTTTATCAATTAAATCTTTATCTGAAAGGTTTCTGTACATTAGCAGTGGATTTTCACGTTTAAAGCTTGTTGGTGACATTTTGGATCACAGAATCATCAGCATACAATCTCCTGGTTAAGTCACTGCATTCGTTCTCGTATGCTGTTTGCAGCAATAATCTCATTGTATCGAAATTCATCGTAAAAGTTTCTATTTGAGTTAAACTATCAAAATTGGCTGTGAAATAAAACAATCGCCGGTCTTTCGCGATTTAAAATAAAAAAAAGATGAACGACGCCATAATTTTTCATCAATCTTTACTCGGCCTTAGTTGAATCAAAGTGTGTCTTAACTCCGATCCCCATATAAAGTGCACGATTGTGAAATCAAAGTCTTTATTGAAGAGAAAAGGGTCAAATTTCCAGAACAGACAGTTTCTTGTGATGGTTATGTGAACAAAGAGTTTATATACATTGGCATCGTTCAAAAATTCAAGGTTAGTTACTATTAAAATCTTAAAATTCGTTAATTTTATTTTACTGAGTTGGAAATTCATTCTAAAATTGGCGTAAGGGTATCCAGGGATACCCCCGAACCTACAAGAATCGTTAATTTAATTTAAAATTAGAAAATTTAACAATTTTCCCAAAAAAAACTCTATCAAGTTTTATCATAATCGGAATAGTTAACGAATAGCAAAGCCCATTTATTCTCCAAATAAAGATAAAATTACGATTTCTCATAAATAGAATTGTATGTAGGGTTACCAAATGCCCGGATTTCTCCGGATATGCCCGGATTTTCAACATGTCCACGAATATTCAGCCGGGAATGATGCGACAGTCTAAAAAACTCCATCTGGTTTGTAAAAGAAAATGAGTTCGCTTGGGTTATGAAAGAAAAGCTTGCAACATAAAATAACCAGGTAATAATTATGGGTAAATAGAATTGAATCGAGCAAAATTTTTTTTTAGTCTGCCTACTGTTACTAATATTTATTCATTTAAATTTTTACTAGAATTTTACAAGTTTACTTTATTTTTGTACAATGTTACTTATTACGCTACTTTCTCAAATACGTAAATATGAATCTGTAGCCTTAAAGGAATACAGTTTTTGAAGGGAAAACTAAATCAATATGAAAATATCATAGGGTCTGGATTTTGTCTGCATTTTTTAAGGGAAATGTCTGGGGATGGATAAAATTCATTGATATTGTAAAGTCTCATTGACATTTTAAAGTACAAAAGAACAATATTGTCAGTAATGATGGTTTTACATTTTTAATATGACAGTACACGAAAGTGTTGCCATAATAAAGTTTAATTTATTTTTGAATCCTTCCAAAGTTGCAAAATCTAATGGGAGTACAAATGTATTCGGTCCGTTTTTTTGGTGTAAAAATGCATTTATTTCAAAACAATATAAATAAACAGATTAATCGAAGTATTGTCCATTGCTGGCTACTACATTTTCCCACCTCTCAGGCAATTTTTGAATTCCATCTCGAAAAAATATCTCGTCTTTTGAGGCGATCCACGTTTGGAGCCAATTTTCGATTTCTTCGAAAGAAGTGAACCGGTGACCTGCCAAATCGTGCTGCATCCATCGGAACAACCAGTAATCGGAAGGAGCAATGTCCGGCGAATACGACTTGTGCGACATGAGGCCGAGCGTTATCATGTAAAAGAATAACTTCGTGTCTTTCCTCGTATTCTAGCCTTTTTTCTCGTTATGCCCGGCTTAAACGAATCAATTGCAGTCTATACCGATCGCCCTTAATGGAATCACCAGGTTTTAGCAGTTCATAATATACAACACCCCTTTGGTCCCACCAGATACACAACATGACCTTCGAACCATGAATATTCGGCTTTGGTGTTGATGTTGAGGTCAATGGCAACGATTGACCGGGCTTAGCGTAGTATTTTTTCTTCTGGGGATTATCATAGAATATCCACTTCTCATCCCCAGTCAGAATCCGATGCAAAAAAATCCTTTCTTTTTTGCCTTTGAAGCAGCTACTCGCAAGTGAAAAATCGCCTTTCAGTGTCTCTCGGTTTCAGTTCATAAGGCACCTAATTGGCTTGCTTGAAACTACTTGTTGTGTCACTCCCAATGACTCTGCAAGCTCATCTTGCGTTTGACTCGGTTCTTCATCGAATAATGCCTCCAATTCTTTGTCTTCGAATTTTTTTGGCTGTCCAGGGCGAGGCTTGTCTTCAACACTAAAATCATCATCCTTGAAACGTCGAAACCATTCCCGACATGATTTATCAGTTGGAGCATTGTCACCGTAAACTTCGACAAGCATTCTATGCGCTTCAGCTGCACTTTTTTTCCAATTAAAACAGAAAAGTAACACCTCCCGCAAATGCTGCTTAGTTACCACAAATTTTGACATTTTTAACACAATAAAAAATAGGTGTTTTGTATCAAACTCAAAGCAATATGAACTGTATATTATTCACAGATGTATAACCTCTCTGAAACCACCGCAATCAGCTGTCACTATGAAACATTCATAACAGCCAGAGCCATCTTTTGAAAACGGACCGAATTAATTTGTACTCCCAATATAAATAACAATCAGTAGACTTTAAAAATAATTGTCTGCTTAGGACAAAATTTAGTAGCTTTGTCAACTTTATCATACTAACCGAGATTATGGCATTGTCATTGTTGACTTAAGCATTCTTGCTTTTTTGTAGCTAATACATAGTTAGAACGTGGAATTTGTAACCAATCTAACAAAATTTAATATGATCATGACTTTTTTCTCAAGGTGTTCTTTTTAATCTGTACATCCATTTGCTTCAGATATATCTTTGTGTACTAGATATACCTTTGTGTACTAAATATATATTTGTGTATTAAATGTATCTTTGTTCATAGAAAATCCTATGCAAGGATTAGTATTGATGGTACTGTAATGTCAATTAGTCTAGGTTAGATATAATGTTTTTGTACTTGCTGCATCTGCCATTCGGACTGCTCTTTTGTAAAACAGTGGTATCTCGATTTGCGACAGTGCCTTGTTACGGAATTTCCGGATTACGAAAGAAAATGAATGAATTTTTATTTCCGAAACCGAAAAACGCTCCCAGGTATGGAGCGCGTTACAAAATATACAGATTCGGCAAAATTTTCCCGCAACTCGTGTACTTGCTAGAAAGAGATAGTTGTAAACAACGTAATGCGATCATTTGTACGCTTAGTCTCCCACTATTCCACCGTTTCGCATCTGACTTGGATTCATAATTAATATTCTTATTTTATTTGAAAATCCTTTTATCTGTGTAGGATATTTTTCAAATAATAAAGCCGGAAGTTCTACAATTACTATTCAAACAGTTTCTTATTTGTCGCGTCGCTAATATTATAATATAAATGGAAAATGTCATAAACCAATCCCTCTCCTCCTCCCCCTTCACACCATCTTCCATACGCTAAAAAGAGTTCTTATTGAAGGTAGTGTATCTAAGCGAAGTTATTTTTATTTAATTTTAATCACACAAGTTATTGTTGATTTCTCTATGCAACATTCTTATAGTGACAAGTCGAAGATTTTTAGCTTCTAAGGCTAGAAATTGACTTTTACTACCTTTTAGTGCAGGTATCACAGTATTCAAGATCCGCTTTTCTAACTCTGAAAAAACATCAGGGAATCGAGTTTAGGTATACTATTGGGCAGAGTTTACATTATTCTAATAGATTTCGGTCTGCTTGCAATAGTGTGCCTTAGCTTCAGAAGTATACTATGTAGTGTATCCAAATTTCATCTACAGTTATTAACCGACGCCAAAACTTCGACATATTTCACTTGAACTGCTTCAATATGGTTTTTGAAAATATTTATTCGAATGCGTTTTTGGTCCTGAGTGAGTACGACACGGCTAGATTTTTCATGCCCAAATCTTCAGTCAATATATGAGAAACACTTTCTTTCGAGATGTCCACAGCCTCTGCTATTTCTCTAACATTAACTCGATGGTCATCTAGCACCATTGAGTGAATTTTTCTGATGTTATCGGTTGTGGTTGCGGATTTTGACCGTCCCGAAGACCTTCATCGTCAACCAAGCTGGTATGACCACATTTACATTCAGTTGCCCAAAATGTCACTGTAGCAAATAATGATGCAGAGCGCTCGTCTCGGATTTAGAGGATCGTGCAGGGGTCACTAAAGTATATAAATACACATTTTAACGATTATAACCGCAATGGAACACGTGTGTAGCACCCGTGGACGTAATAACTTGACTATTCCTGAGCACGAATTAGCGATTGAATCAAGACAACCTGCACCACAGGGGTATCAAGTTGTATAACCATTTGCTGAAACAATTTAGACAGCTGATGGTTAGCAAATTTGCTACGATAACCCGGGACTTGAAGGATTGCTGGTAGAGGTTTATTTCTCGTACGACTTATTTACTAATTGATTTGTCCTTTGTTGTTTTATTTAATGTTTAATTGTTTATACATTGTCTTTGTTGTTTACTTTCATTGTGTACATTATTTATTTCTTTAGATTTTAAGTTTTTACTCTTAAAATTTGAACCTTGATTTTTATAATCATTTACCAGTACCTGCTTTTTTATTAACAACAATTTGTGTTGATAAATACATCAATAAGGAAACAATAAGAATAACTGAACCTTCAACACGACTAAAACTTTCAAAAGTATCTTTCAACGCATGCGCAACTATATCACCAGAATATTTTTGACGAGTAACGCCACCTTCGTATTGAAGCTTGAAACTTCTACTAGATGCCCGGTTGGACAATTTCTTTAAAACTACTTTCGGTTCCTGAAAATGCTGTAGGATCTGAATCCAAATGTTAACATGTCTCAATTTACTTTTTGGAGTACTTTGTTAAGCAAAGATGGAAACTGATCGGTACATGTACCGCCGAACTGCATTTACGGTCCAAGTGGCATACAATATTTTTCCTACTACCGGCCCAAAATTTCGAAAAAATCGGCATCTTACGAAAATATTTAACATTTGCTTATAAAATTATATAATTGTCAAAGTTGATGTATTAATACCTATTGCTGTATTAATTTTTAATTACTTTACGTCCCTAGGTACGTAAAATTCCACTACACCCTATGCCTATGTGAAGGGCAACCAAGTTAGATACTATTATTTCTGGGACAAGCTATACCATTATGACACTACCCATTTTAAATATGTCTTTTGTAAAACATGAAAAAAATTACTGTCAAATTGTCTGTCAGTGTCAATTGTAAATCGATGTCATCGTCACAAGATTGAAAGAAATGTTAAAATGAGCTCATATGACTATTCTGGTAGTTATCGCGAAGAAACAAGAGATACTGGTTTTCCAAACCACCTGCACCTAAACAACTATTCCTCAGCGACGAAGATACTACATACTCGCAGCAATAAGCTTAAATATACACATAATACTCACTTACGCGATAATGCGATTTACTCCACCATTTTCTACCGTTTTAACGGAAAGAAATATGACCTTTGCGGCTTAAATATCTCAGTGCCAACGGCAGCGCGGCGGCATTGTGACGAGAATTTATTTCCGCACACAACTCAGGATTAACGCTCCCAAATTTAAAAGACTGTATGTGGAAAAATTGTTTTTTTTTGCGCAAACATCGGAAAATAAGGCATTAGCGACGACGGGCGAACGGGGCGGCCAGCTTTTAATGCAGTACCAGGTAGTAACAATTTTATTGCGACCATAAATCATGTGGGAAGGTTTAGAAGAGCGAACGAAAGCTCGTAGAATCGTAGTGGAGTGTTAATACGTTTTCAATTCACGAGGAATAAGTTCCACCGGGGACAAACAAGTACGAGGAAGGGACGATAATAATGTTAAGCTGGAACGATTAATTTGTACCTAAGCATGGAAGAACAAATCTAGAGCATTTGTATTGTTAGTTCAAATAAAAGAAATTAAGAAGTAAACTTCAGACGAAGTTTCAGCATAACCGACAGGACTTAAGAGTTCAATTGAAGAATCAACAAATTTATTAGGTTTACATTTGTTGGGCCAAATCAACCAATGACGGGCCAGCCGTATAGAAGTAGGACTCCAAATAAAGAATGCTTATCGCATCTGGATCACTGAGAATAGCATCATGGGGTTTGTAAGTCCGCACGATCAACAGCCCATCAGATACTGAAGTTTTCGTAGCGAGTGCCATCAAGTCCTGAGAAGAGCTAAACTAGCTAACGTAATAAAAAATAATGTAGTTCCTCATGGTATTAATGGAATCACTCCCGGCAAAAACAATGTGAGAAGAGAAAAGCATTAGCCAACGGACATGTTTCTGCCTATCCGGCATCATCGGGGTTGCTCTGAGCGTTTTTTCTCCACCTACCACCGCTATCTGCCTCTCGGCTTATGTCACTATCCTTCGAAACGACGCAGGTATTTCTTGGCGCCATCTAGTGCCAAGAGATACACGTCTGCCGTCTAGGAAGCATCGACCAAAACCGAGTACTGTTCCTCAAGCCAACTATCGAGCACTTCTTGAACTGCTTAACACAAGAGGGCGTACGCAAGAGTGCTTTGGGTACCTATACATGTAAATGATTCCTACGCGAATGATTCCATCAATATTATGATGATTACTGAATAAATCTGACTGAAAACCAAATCTAATTCTACCATGCTTGTTTATCCCCACTCTCGAGGAAGATATATATAATATATATTTACAGGTACCTATATTTTTTGCCGCTTAGCACTAACATGCGAAGTTTATACGGAACGAGAAGGTGCCTTGTTATTATATAAAATAGAGCAAAGACAAACGATAAGGTTCCTTCTCTTTAAATCTGTTTTCTTCCGTCTATACATTTTAAATGTAAACCATTCAATATGTACAGGGCACGACGACAAAGTCTTTTGTCAATGTAGCACATTATTTAAACCATATGTTCGTTTCACCATAGTAAATCAAAAAGACAAGAGTACTAAAGAGGCGGGTTATCTTTGTTTAATAAATTGCGTTCCTTCGTTATATAGATGGTTTCAAGTACGTCTAATTCACGAGGTGAGGTTACGCTCTAAATCAACTTCAGGTTTTCTAATCCGATACTGTGCCCGGTATCGTTTATGTGTTGTGCTTCATTGAATCTAGTATCTATCGCTCGTTTTGTTTGATCAATACAGGCCTTCTCACAGTCATTACACGCAATTTTATAAATTCCCGACCTTTCTTTCATGTCCGGTTTATCTTTCGGATTGCCAAGAAGGTTTTTGAGTGTATTACGTGAAGTGAAACATACGTTCATATTTTGTCCCCCAAAAACTTTACCAATACTTTTCGATATTCTGTGGAAGGGAAGTTTCACAAATTTCTTGTCGCAGGTTTCTACCGGGATCAAGGTCGTGGAATTTCTTACATAATGCCTATGTTGGACTTTCTTAAGACTGCGGTCGACATCTATAGAAGAGTAACCATTGTAAATAGCTAAATTTTTTATGAATTTAAGCTCTTTATTATACCTAATTTTGTTCAAAGGGAATTTCACCAGTCTATTAAAAAAGAAAGATATATAGGTGTTTATTTCCAGTTTTTTGTTGTTTCTAATTACTAAGCTATCCAGGAACGGTAGAAGAAGAAGTGGGCAATCCTTCTTTTTCTACTGGAAATTTAATAGTTTCGAATTTTGAATTAAGAGTCGCGAGGAAAGTTAAAAGGGGACAGCGGATTGCCCATTTGCCGTACTTTTTAGTTGTTCATATTATTTGCCCCCTATTTGAAAACGATTTTGGTTCATGCCAAGCAAACAGTAACGGACTTTTTCTTAATTCTTTATAAGGTCCTGATGATAGCAAATTATTGACGCGATTGAAACTTTACGTCATGGTAAGCTTGTGGGAATTACGACAATTTCAATTGAAGCTACCACCTTCTACAAGGAACGCTGACGAACTATAAATTGTTCAATGCTCACTTCTCCGGAGGGTGATATAGCAATTAATTTCGACATTTCAGTAATAGTTTGCGAACTGTAAGACGTTACTAATATGGCTGGCTTGTTGGTCTTTCACAAAAGCTTGCACAAGAATATTGATGATATGCAAGAATGCGTGTCAATTTATTTGCTTTGTCTCTTGTTTCTTTAAATAACTAAAATATGACGTATGCAGGATATAATAACAATAAATAACAAGAATAATTTACGCTTTTAGCATTGAAATTTGACAGTTTGTCAATTGTTATGGTTACGTTGCCTAGCTACGAGCTCTTTGGAATAACCTCGCGTCATAGGAGTAAACTTAGCGCTTGTTCTTAGCCAATTTCGCTTAACAACAAAAACAGATTACCAAAACCTTTATTGCCGCATATCCTAATATTTCTTAAGCTAAAGTATAACCTAGGTGATATTATTAGATTTGTCTTTCGTTTGCCTTTCCAAATACGTAAAAGTACATAGGATGTTTTATTTAAAAGTAAGAAGGTCGATGTCACTTTAGGTTATACCGGAAAAAAAACGCCAAAAGTTACTTCGTACAAATAGAAATCGACCTATTGTTTCTAAAACACTGACTCTGTTCAAAAGTGAGTATGGGGTGAGGCAGGACCTCACTGTATATTTATATAAGAGCACACGTCGTGGTCAAAACGAAGGCAATCAGCATAAATTATGAAATTGTATTCAATTTATGTATTCATAAATAAAATGTTTATAATACTAGAACATGTAGTGGAGATTGCATATGCCAGCAATTTTTGCTGTTGTATAAATGCTGCGGATCGTGGACTCTCCAAACGTGTTCCATCTATGATGATCCTTTCTTCAGTTCCTATAGCTACGCTACCGTAGAAGTTGACGTATCTCCGTAGCGATTCTACTTCGTTGATCTCTTCGTATTTTATCCCTAGAGATTCGTTTACAAACATATAGAAGCCCAGACCACCCTCTCCAATAAATCGGTTTGTAATTATGTTGTAAACGCCATCATCATCGAGTGGAAAATATTCCGGTATTGCGCAATCTTGACAACGAGTTTCCACCCAGACGATTCGTTGGAACGGCGGTCGTTCAATATTGTATTCCATTTGAATTCCGGATACCTGTAAAAATTTTCCCGCTGCCATGACAAGGTCGCTTGCCGCAACCTCTAGTACTTTTCTTAAAGATTTGCCTTTCATCTTCACCGTGACAAGTTGTTGCACAAATGGTAACACATTGTATATATCCGCAAGGGTGAATGTGTTATTTTGTTTAGGATTCGGTACAATATTACCAAGTATGGCGTTGCTATTCAACATACCTATCGCAACATCGCTCCAGTATTTGCCTTTGTATATTGAAGCACGATACTCGACGAAAGAATCGACAATAAGGTTGCCTAAGTTGCATTCTAATCCGAAGCAACTGCCATTAAGAACGACCCTACTCTCGCCCACTACGGTGGTTTCCGCTTCGTGTACTGCTTTCATGTACTTTTCGAGAATATTTACTGCTGTTTGATCCTCTTCTATGGTCTCGTCCATGTGTACTGGGTTTCCGGTGTAATTTGCTAAAGTTTTGTTTTCGGCGAAAGTCAATTCGAGTTTACCAACGTACATACCGTAGCCTCCAGAATAAACTAACATTACATCCTCGCCATGCAAACTTTTGACGAGGGTAGGATATTCTCCTTGGACCATCATTGGGCTTGGAGGTTCACCATTATAAAAGAACTCTAAGCTGTGGCCTCCAATTACCAAATCAATTCCGTACAGCTGGGATATAAGTTTTTGGTCTAACAGAAGTTGACCAGCGTGGCTTAGGATCACGATGAAGTCAACGCCCTGACCTCTTAAATCGTTGACCTCTTTTTGGATTTCTACAATCTCGTTCTTAAATCTCAGCTTTGTGTCTAAGTAAATGTTCGCAAACGAGTTCATGAAACCAATGACTCCTATTGTGACACCGGCTAGTTCAAATATCTTCGACCTTACGAATAGTCCTTCAAAGAGTGGCTGGTTTGTTAAGTCATGGTTAACAATGTTGACAGTTTTATTCGCTGCAAGAAGGAAGTCCCTGTAATTTAGTTCTCGTACATCTCTAGGGCCGTCGAGTAGATCAAAGCAGCCTAGCGACAAGGCGTCAACTGGCATTATCTCTAGGAAGTCGGCGCATATTTTCCAACGATGTATGCTGAACCAGATGCTGCCGCCGAACCAATCCATGGTATCGAAAAACAGTGTCGGTACGTCAGACGCTTTTTCCTGCTTCACGTAATGGATAACGCGCGCTATGCCATAGCGCGAACTATTTTGGTATGGTTGGGCGGGAAATTTAGAATGAAAGCGTTGTTGGTGCAATATATTTATTCTGACATCTTGGATCGTCATGTTAACGAAAAGTAAAAAGATTAGGAAAGATTTTATATTACTATTCATATTACAAAGTTGAATATAAAAATACTTGTGAGAATTGACAACTGACGCGTAAATAATTAAACGTCAATTCGTATCATAGGCAGCACTCTACAACCTCTGGAATTAATATAGAGTTTGCGGTAGTCCATTTTCCCTTATAAAAATTGCTGTTGTGATCCATAACGTGAAATGTTTGTAAAATTTATATCGTATACTGAATTAAATTACGTTATTTCTAGAAGTAACGGACCCTATCAGAATTTAGTTCTTATAACTCCGCGTGCGTACAACTAATTGCGTACAGCTGTCTGCCGTTTATCCGTTACATTTTACATGCACAGTGTGAGGTTAGAACACAGACGATATAGAATTCGTTGCAAAATTTCATGAAAATAACATCATTTGACCCTGATGTTCAAAAGTCGTGTAATATTTTCGTTAATGACTAGAATTGCTTACTAGCGCCAACGGGCTTTGACGGAGGTTCGATACAACCCTCAGTATAACTGCAAGTCTCAACCAGATCTGTTGTCTATACATGTACGCTGCCGTAAATACTATTTCGTAGTTCTACGTTTGTTTTAAAAATGTTGCCTACGTAGCGAAAATGACCAACGTTGGACAAAGTTACAGAATTTATAGCAGAAATGCCTGACCTAAATTATGTTTAGATGGTAAAATGACAAAACAGAAAAAAATGGCTGGGGGCCAAATCTGGGGAATAGTCACCTGATTTGGCCCCCAGCGACTTTTTTCTGTTTCCTAATTTCAACGTTTCACTCGGAGGACAGAGATTTTCATTGAATGAGGAGGCCATCACATACACAAACGCTTATTTTGCAAAATAAAATGCCAACTACTATTTGGACGGATTAAGGAAATGGTAGCATCGCTGGGAAAAGTGTATAGACTTACAATGAGACTATGTTGAGAAATAAAACTGAATTTGACAAGAAAATACTTGTTTCTGTGTTAGGCCGGAAACTTTTCAAACTACCCTCGTATATTCCCAAACGTCCGCAATGTTGCCGAACGTGCGCGCCTATTAGATCTCGGCTTAAGTGGATTAGTTTTTCAGTGCACGGGGAAAACTAGCTCATCGGTAATATGGACATCGGCACGGGGGAGTGGAATAACGGTAGTAGTATGTAGGTACGTACATAGCCGATACGAAGGCCTGTCTCTCTTGGGCGATCGGTACCGGACGCTGTGCGCGCAAATTTGTCGAATACGTTTCTGCTAATGGACATATCGATTAACTGTAAGTACTTCTACGATATCGGATTATCCTCTTGTTCATGCAGCGGTAATTATTGGAACATTATCTATCCTTCAACCGCTTAACGATGTGCTTTTACCGGTCGGCATAATAGAGCACTCGTATATGAAACGTTTCGGATATCGATATGTTTGGAAATTCTGAAAATTCATGCCTAAACTTTGTAAAGCTCGACCCAGTAACAACAAAGATGAATCTACGTCAAATAGAAATAATTAATTTAATTAATTAATACCACCTTAATTACCTACCATTTTTAATACCTGGCATTTCATTCAAGAAATATTTTTTATAAAATGATCATATCAATCCTTGATTGATTGATTTTCTACCAGAGCAGGGCTGGTCTTTACATCCCTAACACTGAAGCTTAATAGCTTATTGTATTATTCCTGCTTCGGTTTTGTTTTACTTAAACAGGTTAGTTCCTCAATCCTTACAAAAAGTTAAACAAACATTAAATGCATTAATAATTCATAAAACTAGTCACTTACAGATATTGTTCAAAATAACCACCATTCAACGCAACACACGCTTCAAATCGACCGACTAATTCCCTGGAAGTTGCTATTGTGATCATATTCATTGTAACGGAATTACATGCAAGCCGAAGCTTTAGTTACCCCAACAAAAAGAAGTCCGGTGAGCCTAAGTTTGGCGAGCGAGGTGGCCATTGAATAGGACCGTTATTACCAATCCACCTATTGGGATATATGTACGTTATTGGTAAATCCGGCTATCTGAGCCCAGTAACGGAACTAGAATTTATCAGTTTAATCAACAAAATGAAATCGAAAGACACGAAAGATCCTTATGGAATATCCACAAAATTTTTGAATGATATCTATTATAAATAGATGTATGACGGAGGGTGTTTTTCCAAATGAAATGAATATGGCCAGAGTGATTCCAATACATAACAAAGGGGATACCAACAACCCTGAAAACTACAGGCCTATATCCTATATTCTACCAGCTCTCTCCAAAGTATTCGAACAGGCAATCGCTAATAAATTGGTCGACTTTTTTGACAAAAACAACATTATAACCACATCACAACATAGATTTCGTAAAAATAAATCAACTTCAACAGGCCTGTCTGAAGTAATTGGATGCGTAATGGACGCACTAGATCGGCAAGAACAGGTGCAACTGACCTGCTGTGATTTGAGTCAAGCTTTTGATTCTGTGGATAATAGTTTGCTGAGGAGTAGGCTGTACTTTTATGGAATACGCGGCAGTGTACATAATTTGTTGTCATCATATTTAACGCACAGACGGCAATATGTGGAAATGAATTCGAAGAGGTCGGGCATAAGGACTGTGGAGCGCGGTGTTTCTCAGGGATCTGTGTTGAGGCCTCTTCTATTTGTTATATATATCAACGATCTGGATGTGAACTTGTTTGCAGATAAGGCGTGTTTATATGCGGACGATACGTCATTAGTAATACAATGAAAAACAAAAGAGTGCAAAGCCACAAAGAGTGAACTGGTTATGGAACAAGCGGGGAAGTGGTTTGAGTCCAATAAACTAAGACTGAATATGAATAAAATCCAACACTTTGCTATGAATAGGAGAGAGGAGAGCACCAGCATTAAGGTCCTCGGACTGCGAGTAGACGGTAGACTTAATTGGTCTGCACATATCGAGGAATTAGCCAAAAAACTATCGGCTGCCATCTATAGCATAAGAATTAAAATTATCTCGAATCATCACGCAACTAGATTGACCTACTTTGCGAATTTCCACAGCATCCTTGCGTATAGACTGCAATTCTGGGGAATGGCTTCAGAGGCGGATCGTGTTTTTCGGCTCCAAAAGAGGGCGTTGGGAGCGTTGACGGGTCTAAAAAATGAGCAGTCGTGTAAACAAGGATTTATAAGGAGAGTATACCAACATTACCATGCATGTGCATACTTACCACCGTCAAATGCATTCTCCGAGAAAGGGATCATTTAGCAGGTCGAGAAATGATATCAAACTGCCGTATCACCGACTGCATACCGCCCAAAGCGGCGCTGAATTCTGGGGCGTCAAAATATATAATAAACTGCCCGAAAGCTTAAAACGACTCTCCACTGAACAACTGTCCAAAAGCCTAATGCGTTCTAATCGGTGCAGGAGTTCCTCAACGGTGATCATGTATTTAATTGTTAGTTTGTCTCCCGTGTATTTACAATGTCCATTGTTATATATTTATTCTACTGCTTTTTAACGTTTTTTTACATATTTACCATTTTATTTATATTGTATAATTTTTTTTTCCTTTTGACTTTTATTGTAATTTTCTATTACAGTAAATAAAATATATTATTATTATTATTATTATTATTATTATTATTATTATTATTATTATTATTATAAATACAACCAACGACGAGTTATTAGGCGGATCCCCATCCTGTTGCTACCACATATTATTGCGCTTAAAGGTTATATCATTGCATGGATAAGTATGCCATCTATATTCCGGTTTCTATATTCGCTGACCATAACTACTGGCACTACGTGGCGCCAGGAAATATTTCAGTTGCTGTTTTTGAAGATTAGTGGCATAAACTGAGAGATGTAAGAGCAATGCGGCCGAACAAGAAGCTTTTAATGCTTTTTCTCTTCTCATGTTGTTTTTACCGGTAATGATTTCATCAATACCAGAAGCTATTTATTAGCATTCTCTATCTTGGTTATTATTTCTAGGCGCTTTTTCATGTGGACTTCTACATTAAGTTCACTTTTGTTTGAACATTATGCTACGTTCTAGCGCCGAAATTGCAAAAGGAAACAAATAAAAAAAATAGAAATCAAAATAACAAAAGGATACAACAACTTTCCCCTGTAATTTAATAATTTAATAAATTGCGAATCTTTCATTCAGGGTGCCAGCCTGCTCGTCGGTGAGGGAATGAGTCAAAACACTCGCCAAGACAATTTGACTTTATGAAAGCGCCACCTGCTTGAAATAACCCTGATAATTGAAACAGTCATTTTCTTGAATGAAGGCGGACAGCTTTGATACAAGTAAACGTTTCTCTGCGTGTGGTTTTCAATAATTTTATTCCACAGTGAAGGAATGAACTGCAATTTTTTTATTAATTCTATTGCTGGAAATTTTATCGGTATCGACAGGAGGAGGATCAGAGTGAGGATCCACCAAGGTATTCATATTCGGTTTATTCGTGTGTATGTTAGATGCTTTCCTTATAAAATACTCTGAAGAAGATGCGAGTAAAGGTCCTATCCATGAATTTCGCACTATTGCCCCGCCTATGTATGCGTTCGATAAAAGAATTAGAACAGAAACTGTTTATAAACCAATAAAAGAAGCGGACATAAACAGAAATATATACTCATGAATGTTTTAGTAATATAAGTAAAACAAAAAACCATAAAATTAAATACTCGAAAACGATACAAGAAGAAAATTAGATAAGAGATCAGAAAAATTCGTAACAAAGAATATAAACAAACATGCGAAAAGAAAAATAAAAGTCCTCATTATGAGAATATAAGAAAATTAGCTAAAAGTGACCGGAATTTTGAATCATGCTCGTTCAAAAAATACCATTAAAATCAAATTACTGTTTCAAAGAATCAAGAGAAGGCAAGAGCTGAATGGAAATATAACACTTCTACTATTTGAGTTTTTCCTGTTCTTCGCGTAGATGTAGCTAAGGCAGTAAACGTTAAGCGACATGCTATTCAAGTAATGAAATTTACGCAACGTAGGCATTCCGCCTTTAATCTTTGACCTTTCCCCAGCCATACCTCTTTTTGGTTAGACGTCGCCTGGATCGGCATCCAGCGTACTTTAATGAACTCCTTTAATGGAACAAACTATATATGCACTTCATATTCGATGTCATCCTCATCTGTTACATTGTAAACCCGAGCACACACACGCGCGTTCAACGTTAATCGGGATGCAGATAGCAGATTCCCTATGCAATCTATGCGACGAGGTAGAGCTGATAACCGGCTATTAGTAATGGATCTTGGTTATTAGATAGACTATAAATATTTGCCGGTGAAGGCGATTTGCAAGTAAAATACGAATTTCGACGGCGTACACACATGCGATTAATTATTTGACTCTTGTTCATTGAAAATTTAAATAAAGCATAAATAATATGAACGACGATAAATCAATTTTGCCCATATACGAGTATAGGTAACTTGAGTGTAAGTAAACAACACATCCGGAAGTGATTTATCATACGGCGAAATGTATGCGAGAAATGCTTAAGTGTTTGGTAGGTTTATAAATTTATCGCCTTTCGAAAAAAAAGTTGGGTGGATATTTCAAATTTACGTGTGTATACATTTTACACTCAAAAGATAGATTGCCCAGCCAAGATATCGAAACTAGCAGCTACACTCTGCTAGTTGTAAAATGCAACAACCTGGGCACCCGAGTACGCTGAATCCAATGGTGCCTACCGTTTTTAAAAGTTAGCTCGCGTTTTCGAGCAATTTCAATTTAACAATTTTAGACCCAAAGAACCTGGAACATTTTGGAATTTTCTGGAAAATCTGTTCAATAGCCAAAGAGCTTTCTGGAACCTTCGAGAACCTTCCATGAACTGTTCATGGACTACTCGTGAACCTTCTGGAAATTTCCATCCCCGCCACTACCACTTGGTCAAATGGGTATATAAGCGGCGCTGTTAACCAATGAGAGCTCAGTCTGTTTTCAGAAGTCAAAGTCTTAACATCCAAATATTAAAGCAAATAACTCAAACCGAAGTGAATATTGAAAAGTTCGAGATTGTTCATTGTATTGGCTTGTAAAATCAATTAATTTGATATATCAAAAATGGATAAATGTTCTAAATTGAATACCTTTTGCTACGTGTGTGGAAAATTTGTAATTAACACCACTCGGCGTAAAATAAGTGCTGAAACCACTGATTTGTATCAACGATATTTCTCACAAAATGTTTTTACTGATGTATGTTGGACGCCATCTATTGTTTCTACAACATGCGTTTTGAATTTGAATAAATGGACAAAAACCGGAGCCGCTATGCTATTTGGTGTTCCGATGATTTGGATAGAACCAACAGAACATGGTTCAGCTGCATGTTATGTATGCGTGGCAAAGTGGTTCTTTGAAATACATTCCAGAAACATATACTTAATTACCGCTGCCGCATTTTCATCAAGTGATGGCGAGACTCGAACATTGGTACAGCGGCAAAAAGCTACATGCTTTTTTGGGTGACATTTGTTGAAATTTACAAGAAAAAGATGACGATACAGAAGAATCAGGGCAGTCAGAGAATTAAAAATGAAAAAAATGATGAAAAATCGACTGAATCGATTCAATTTTTTTCAAATAGTTTCTATTCGATGTGTATACGTCGATACGATGTCTATTAAATCGATTTCCATCGATTTAAATACAGTAAATGGTCAAAAAATGATAAAAATTAGGTTTTTTTTAGGTCTTTGGCCCTAAAGTTTTTAAATTGAAATTGCTCGAAAACGCCAGCTAACTTTTAAAAACGGTTAGCACCATTGGATTCAGCATACTCGAATTAGGTTCACCCCCCGGGTGCCTAGCTTGTTGCAAAAAAGGTCTCCACAGTGATTAATGAATGGCGCTTTAAGAAGTTGCATGGTTACGTTTCAGAATTTATATTGCTCTACCTTAGATTAAAATGAAGAATTATTAAAAGTGGATCGATCATTTAAACCCGATATATCTTTCGTCGATATTTGTTGAAAGATCAAAGGAAAGGTAGGAAAACATTTTTTTAAGGAGGTCCATTGTTGTAACTTCTAAACAATAACCTATACCAACAATTCCCAACGACAAACGTGAAAGTGAATTATTGTTTCGTAATTTTATTATGGACCGATTGTTAAACCCAAGTAGTTTTGTCAAATTTGACAAAAAGCTGGACAATTAATTACTTCATCTACTTCAGACCTCAATTTGGAACCACAGGGTAGCGACACTGAAAGCTGCGGTGAGGTACTGTCTACCCAAACTGAAAGTGATGAAAAAGTAGGCGAACATAGTGAGAAAAAAGGAAAGAAAAGAAATAATAATTTTGCACTACACAGAGAAAAAAAAGTTCTTAACTCGAACAAATATGCATTCAGTCAACCAAATCGTAATTTTAAATAGCAGCAAGGATATATTTTTTAATTGAAAGAAATAATTTTTTTGACGTTATTTGATTCAAACATATGATCTCTAAAGTATGTTCCCATTTTGGCAACGTTCACCATTAAAAGGTTAGATAAATATGTATTTGCTTAACAAAATATTTTTGCGGTTTAAAGTATGTTGTTGATTTGACAAATATATTATTCTGTTGGTATTATTACTCCACTGAAGTACGATAGATACCTTCTACCTTTTAGAGAAGAAAGCATAGGGATAACTGTATGGTTAGATGCTAGAAGGGTGCTAGTTATTATGACAAGAGGGGTAGGAGATAGAACAGCAGATATCTCAACGGACTCATGCGTGTAAGCATGTCTTATCACTTGCCTTTGCTGAAATACCTGTTATATTAAAAAAGAAGGAAATATACTAGCAATTAGTTACAAAATATGAAAACGGAAAGATCAATAAACTAGGGCTACGATTGCGATTGCCCTGCGCTCACACAACGGAAATTGCCGACGACGCGCGAAGCGCACGATTCTAACATATATTTGTTTGACTCAACAAAATTATGTCAAATAAAAACGTTTGTACATTCAAATAAATTCAGTCTGTTGCTCTTAAAAAATGTGCTTTCATTCAAATGAACCTGGTTGAATTAAATAAATAATTTCAAAGATATATATTTGTTTGATTCAAGAACTTTATTTCTCTATGTATTTCAGTAACATTTTCTTAACACGTTTGTTTACTATTCTTTACTACTCTCATGGCAGAGTTTTGACCCGTATGCTTGAAGTCTGAAGTTCAAGCATTTTTTCTTGAACATCCATTTCATTTGTCATCTTGTATATTCGATATTTTTTGGCTCCAAAAGCTTGTATACTTAGCGGACATGTTTTTTAAATCGAAGGATTTAAATCTGTCTTAGCAAGGCCGAGGTGCCACCATTTTCAATGTACATAATAGAATAGAAGCCATGCTAAAGAAATTTAACTTTTGGATTGAATGTCTGGAGATGAATGAGAATAAATGTTTTGATTCTTATATTACAAGTTTTCGATCTGGGAAGCCCAACATAACTTTGTAAAAAATCCAGAAAACAGCGAAATTGTCTACCTTCTTTCAGTTTTTGTCGATTTTTACCTTAAAGGACTGTCTTTTCGATAATAACCTTGTATTAAAATAGATTAAATTTGCTGCAAATTGAGACAAAAATGGTCTCAGTAAACCCAACAGTTTCCGGGATACGGCTATCTAAAGTTTCCAAAGGGGCCTCCGAGTCGTCTTTATTACTTCGCTTTAGACAGCTGCGGGTTGACAGCAATAACAGTTTTGATGATAATTGAAAGCTACTATACATTTGGATTTGTTAATTTCTGCTGTACATATTCTCAAAGAAACTTCAAATTTGACGGTAGTTTAAAAACCATGAAAACAATAATCGCTCTGAGATGGAACTTTTATGTTCACATGTACACATGTACACATGTATTAGTAAGAACTTTTATTTTGGCAATAATCGTAACCATTTGCTGATTTTCCAAAACTTTTCGAATTTCAAGCGAACCCAGGTGAATAAAATTGCAAACTTTAAGCTCTTACAAGGAAATATATGTACATAGGTATATATTGAGATCCTTTTTTCTTCATCTGAGAGAGGCCATAAAACGTTTGCAAACTAAAAGTTCCTCCGAACGACAACCCCACAACCTCAGTTTAGTTTATACGCTACACACATATACATACAAACGTACTAGTGGAGAGAACTCGGGGTGGTATTGAAGTAGGGTCAAAACCGAGCAAGGCAATAAGGCGTAACCAAACATTGCGACGAGAGCAGACTACCCCCGAGGGTTTACAGGGTGCTGAGTGGTCACTGATAGGGGTTACTTGATGGCCGGGTACCCTCGAACTCCGGTGCGACTCGTGTAATGGCACAACACCCCCGAGATACGGAACAATCCGACTATATTGGTTGCATTTATCTTCTGTAATTACGGCCAGTTATCAGGTCCGCCGGTAAAACTACCCGTCCGCTTTAAAATCTGCGCTTGATGTGTTGCTGAAACGTGTTTGTTCGCAAGTTTGAACCGACATTAAAATGGATCGCTATTGCTGTTAGCCGAATGTAGTTGGTAGGTTTATGGGAAGCGGTAAGGCTGTTAGTAAAGTTTTTAATCGAGGGAATAGATATACGAGATGCCTAAAGTTGTTTATTATCAATCCTTTTGTTGACGTAGCCAATATCCAAGATAGCATTTGTCTTCTTCCCATTGCATTGACGTAACTGGGGAAGAAGTTACATCTTTTCTTATAGAATGCAGTTGTGAATGATCATACAAGATATCTGTAATATTGTGCGATTATCTTATGGTACATGTTAGTGGATTTTGTTGGAAGAATTGAACACGAAAAGGATAGCAGCAAAGCTCGTTCCAAGGCACAGTGTAGTAAATACGCGATTTAGTGAAGGGGCGAAGATTGGACACATATAGAGGAGAACAAAACAAGACTTCCAGAATGCATTCCTTTCGTAGCAGTGGCGCTGGATTGGTGTTTGTATTCCCAAAGGGGTGACGTAGATGACTGAAATTCTGATATTCTTCAGTCTTATTTATCGCTATCACAGTCGATGATAACCAAACATTAAACATTAATATGTGACCTCCATTTGTAAAGCACAAAAAGTATCGAATTTTAAGATTTGAAAATTAACGAACCTTGAAACTTTTGAACGATGCCAACGTATATAAACCCTCTGTTTATATACCCACTACAGGAACTGCCTGCTCTAGATATTCAACCCTTTTCTCTTTTCTAATAATGACTTTGAATACACAACGAACACTTATCTTTGGATTGGATTTAAAACAAACTTTGATTCAACCAAGGCCGAATAAAGATTGATGAAAATTTAGGGCGTCGTTCATCTTTCTTTTATTATAAATCGCGAGAGACCGGCGATTGTTTTCTTTCACAGCCAATTTTGATATTTTACCCAAATAGAAACTAACTTTTCGATGACTTTCAATCAAATGATATTAGCATACGAGAACGAATGCATTGACTTAACCAGGAGGTTGTTTGTTGATGATTCTGTGGTCCAAACTGTCACCAACAAGGTTTAAAAGAGAAAATCCACTGCTAATTTATAGAAACCTTTCAGATAAAGATTTAATTGATGAAATATTATCTGTTGTGCTTTGCAATTTATGCTGTTGCTTGTTCCAGACGATTTTTACATTAATTTGGACGAAATAAGTGAATAGACAAATTAATAAACGAGTAGATTTGTCCATGATACCCCACACTCGTCATTATCTGGACTTATAATTAAATTATAACGTCCTCGCCCCAAGGACGGTTGGCTGAGGGGGGATAGTCACGAAGAAATCTCCAATTATCCCCGCAAGAGGGATATTTTATTACCAACGAGTGGCCAGCCTGACATTTGGTCAGTACCGAAGTGACAACCGAGAGAAGTTGTTGTCGTAGATACAACGTTGAACATAACATAACAATATATATGGTAACATAAACCATCTAGTTAAAAATAGAACTAAACATGCGTAGCTCTTTCCGTTGTTTTACTTTTGTTTCGAATGTGATATAACCAGTACCCTTATACCGGCTGTCCCATTTTAATGTTAAAAGAGGAATATCTCGAGATATATGAATCCTACGAAAAAGTTCGTTATACCATTGTTTGTTTGTCTCATTGGGGGCCACAAGATGATCTGCTGTGGCCTCCACGCAAATTTAAAAGATTTACACAGTTACCACAATTGAGTACTGTGAGTGGTTCTAGTTCGTTTTTTTTTTTTTAATAACCATTACCGATATTGTCGGATATACTTAAATTTTTTTACGACGGCACGCCAGTCTTAGTAATCTTCGATCATCGGCTAGCAAACACTCCATTCAACCGAGGATTCTTTTTTTATTGGGTTATCGTTAAGCCCATTTGCCGAAATCCACTGAAGGGTAGAGCTTTTGCTACGAGGGTTTGTTCACATGTCCTATTCAACCCGGGCACAGGACTAGCGCCGATTTACCGCCGTTCCACCAGGACAGCACAGTAAGCTTCAGTTGAGCATAGCCTAATTTACTTTGACAAATATTATTTTCTTTTTTATTTGCACATTTTATGTGAGTAATCCTCCACCTCGCATTCCCGTTTTTCCCGAGTAGTTCTCCCTAATTCAAACGGGTGGCACATATACTTTTTTTGGTAACCGCGAACTCACCCCTGTTCATGCTAAGATCAGCTAGATCTGCAATTTCTTAGATTGTTGTTGTTCTTTTCCCCTCTATTTTATTTATTTGGCGCTACACTACGTTGAAACTAAAATCGTAATTTTGTAGCTCCCGATGAGATGAACAAACAACGGAATGACGAACTTTTTCGTAGAATTCATATTTCTCGAGATATTCCTCTGTTAGCATTAAAATGGGACATCCGGTATATGTGTTTTAGTGAGACGGCTTCAGGAAGCACTTGACAACTTAGTGGAGTGGCTGACGAAGTGGAAGCTCGTAATTAACAGTAGCAAGAGTGTATCGGTTAGGTTTATAAATCTTATTTAAGGCCCATTATCGCATATGGTCCATATCATGGGTGACAGTTGCGCTGAGTATTATACGCAAATTAGAGGTCCTTCAAAACAAGATCGTAATGCTTATCGCAAACGCGCCTTGAGTTGTTAGAATCACACAACTCTGCTAGGACCTCCAAATAACGTCGTTATTAGTTATATAGGAGCGCGTTTAAAAGAGCGGGGAACTCCTCCAATCCACGTCTGACCCGCATCGTAGAGGAGCCCAAAGCCCGCCTCACACCCCAATATAGAGTAGTCGGAATTCGAGATGTCATCTGCTAGAATAACGGCACTTTTAACATCAAAAATAATACTTAGAATTTCGGGCAGAGGGAATTACCCTGCCTCTAAGTGATTAGAGGGCTTAAGGGCTAACTTCCTAACTTTGGAAAAAGGAGAAGAAATCGTGGAAATCATTGATGTCGTTGGTTTGGCATTTACCCATTCATAATATTCTCATTTAGTTTACTGTGCATCCTTCCATACTCACCTTCACTTCTTTTTGCTGGAAAACGAAAATTTCCAGTCTTGCTTCTTCTCTCTCTCTTGGTTGCAGGTGGTTATGTCACCACTGGTCTTGTGGTTGATTTACCTGTTTTTGGCGTTAATTTCTGAGGAATTCTCCCATTTTGTGCACACATTCACATCTTCAATTCTTTTTTATCTCCGTTATTTGCCACACACTTCTTAAAATTTAAAAGAATGGTATTTACTTTTTTATGTTTTCACGATCTTCCCTATTCACTCTAATGTATCCTATCTTTTCTTGAACTATTTGTAATCTTCTTCTTCTTCGAAATACCCCATGTGTATAGAAGAAATATTTAAGCAAATGATATTTGTTAAAATTAGAACACAGTACTGACAGTAATTATAATCAAATGAAATTAAAAGGAAAATGAAGAAACCAATCAAGATAAATTCAAATCCTCAAAATGGTGCTTTAAAACCAGATCTCGCGGTCTACCAACCTACTCACGACTACAATTTATTCATCTAACAAACGACTACAATTATTGTAGTCAAATGATTCCATCCACACAACCTTAGTTGTGAATTAAAATCAATTGTAATTGATTATAAACGTAATTATGCTACGTTCTGATTGAAATGAATTCTTTTGATCCTACTGTCCCTACATAATACACATATTCTTTAGATAAATCTAATTTACAACTAAATGTAGTAAATTCCAGTGTAGGCGACCGCTAATTATAGATTAAACTGACATATTGGAGGCAAAATACCTCCGTTCAGGCTTCGAAATGTCAATCATCGATTGCGTACAATGCTCTTTTACATATGTGTGTTTCTCTGTCGGTCCAGAGGACTAACCGCACCTCGTCCTCAAGAATTAACTCAACTTTAGAAGCGATAAAAGTGCGATACGCGAGGAGGAGTATCTACCGGTGCTCGAGGCGTTGATACTATTGACAGGCGAGTGACGATGACGTCATTTCCGGTAGGAGTGCAGTATGCGCTCTTAACTTGTACACTACAGGAGATGTGGAGGGTCTCGCGCGATCCTTGAACGGTTAAACTATAGGTTGGCTAACTGTGTCATGAGCTCATGAGTAATTGGTAATCACATTGCAGATTACGCAATTTTTTTGCATATTACGGTAATGCTAGGAACGCTTCGCGCAATGGAACGTTGAAAACTGTCAGAAGTTTGTATTTTTCGTTGTAAAATGAAAATTAACTCTTTGACTAATGGTAAGAAATAGAAAAAATTAATTAAAATTATAGTAGCAGCAATAATATTAAGAACGTTTATTGATGCATGAAAGATACAATTAATAACAAACAAACGTAAACTGCAAAATGCATATCTACAAAATTAGTAAGGAATTCCCTTGTGTTGTAAAATACCTTATAAATTAGGTATTTCTACAACACAAACATTCAGCAGCGTAATATCTGCTTAATCTAGTAAAGTTCACTCTTACACTATAATTATTAAAGCGCGGCATATGTATAAGTAATAAGTCGAATAATAATAATAGAACCAATCAAGAATTATAACATCTGAAAAGTTGTGAAACACTCACCCTCTTAAGCAGCGTCATGTAGGTTGGCGGGCTGCATCGGAATTACTGAACAATAAAAGTAGAAGCACCATTATCAGTATTGTCACCCATTGGATAAAAATCGTACAAAGTTGACAGCATTAGATATGTTTCCACAGTTGTCTCGTTGAACGATGTACGCCGTGGTGAAAGAATGTGTTTATATTTTGAAAAAGATCGTTCGACATCTAAGGATGTAATACATGCATGATTAAAACACTGTTTGAATTTAGTTAATGGATTAGTCGATGCACCATCACAAATTTTTTTTAATGTGATAAAATCGGAATCTTTCTTTAACAAACTCTCAAACTTTTCCAAAACGCGATTATATTTTGCGTCATGTATAGAGCATAGCAGTGTATGTATTTGCAGTGACTCCACTAACGATAACGCTCTATTTTGTCATGTAATCCTTTATAGTTGTTACGAATAGTTTGTAACTCTGCTTCAATGGAAATATCTTGAAATTTTGTTTGGCTCTCCTTAATAGCTGCAGCTTCGGCAGGATTGAATATTCAGCATAATAAAGAGCTGCCTGCAACTATGTTCTCCAACGTGTCAAAATCGGCGGTGGTGGTTCACGAATACCAGGACACTGTGCGTGAAATGATCGAAGACGTTTGGGAGATTTGAGAAACATTTTTTTGTACTTGCAATTAATGCATCTACCTCGAGTGGCATTGTCGAATAGTTTCTGCCAGAAGATGCAAAGCATGCACTTTGCATGAAACATTTAAACATTTGCAACCGTGTTCAAGAAGAGAACGACCTACCGAACGCATTATCGCGGCACCATCGCTCATGAACATCAACACTTGACGTGGTGAGACTTGAAAGTTTTCTAACGTACTAAATATCACCCTTACAATTACTGCATTGGTACACTTTTTCAGTCTTTTGCTAGCTAGTAACAATGGAAATGTCGGTTTATGAGGGTACAGTACACGTACTATAACATTTAGAACAGAATTTCTTTGACAATCTGTTGTCACGTCAACACATAACCAAAGCAACTGACTTTCACACGTAGATTTGAATTTCTTTTCTATGTCTTCGCGTACAAATAAAACATGCTTACTTGCCGTTTTCGTAGTGGGCAACTTCAACTCGGGGTTGTACTTATACCAAAAGTTCTGAAACGGTTCTTTTTCAAGTAAGCGAAGTGGCAAATTACAGGTTATCATCATGACAAGTAAATTGAAAATAAAGATAGATCTCGTTGACACGCCCTTATTTCTATTGCGGTGTTATTCGGTATTTACATGTTTGTTACAGTCCGCCTTGTCTCAGCACATCAATTGTTTCTCGCACACTTTACAAACTATTTTAGCACCGTTGTAGAACAAATCCGGAAAGTTACTGATAAACTTATTTACTGTGTCAGCAAATGGTCGTTTTTTAGCCTTGTTCACATTACACATTTTAAATTAATAAATATATATTTATAACGAATAACATGTAATCCAAAACACAACGCACGCCCTCGTTTGCTAAACTAAACGAAAAATAAACAAGCGGATGCTGACAAAGCAAGAATCGATTTTTGCACACAGCTCGCTACTCCGGTGAAACGCCTATTTATCGCAGAGACGATTACCTCGCTCTAATCATTATGACTAGTAGGATCGCCAACCATATATCACTGTTTATGTGTATTCAGTGGAGTTCTGATGTAGTGAACTCGCTCATACTGAACTTTCGGTTATAGTGAATACTTCAAGTCCCGAAATATTTTTTCATGTTATCTAAATCAGGATAATTTGATATTTTATAATACGTCCCAAAATTTTAGTTTACTGTTGTTTTTGAGGAGACGTTCGTTTTTGCCAACTAAGTAAAATGCTTTTGCACTTGTTTATTCCGTTTTGACCCTATTGCGAATGCTGTACACTAAAAAATTTCTTTTCCAGATATTGGAAACAAGCTGTTGTTACTCCCATACCGAAAAAAAGTAACCCTCAAAAAATACGATCTACGTAACTACTTGCTTACGAAGTTACGGAGAAAATAACCCTGCAACCATTAAAAATTTTCAGTCCGCTCCATTTTTTTAAAAAAAGAAGATGAGGTTTTTGAGAGCGCATTTTAAAAAAGTTACCGATTACAAAATTACGTAAACGATATAAACTACTGGTTTTCTGCTTTTGGGGGTTTGACCTTCGCGAGAACTATGACAGTAAATACGTTTTTACAAACTCCCCCCAGATGAAACATGAAATTCAAGGAGAGAGCTGTTTGGGGGAAAAGAATGTTTAATGTGAGAATTATCTTTTTGGTATGGGCAAACATGTCAGAATTGAAAACGTAGGTTAATTTTATGTAACAGAAAACGGGAGCTCGAAATTTATTAACAGAAAATTTACTTAAATGGGATTGGTTTAAAAACAAAATAAAAAAAAAAATTACTACTAGCTGATAATTGCCCCACGTCCTGTTTTTCCAAAAACCAAATTAAATTTGGTTTCTTGCCCTCTGATACCAGTAAAAGCCCAATCCAGTTTTAAAAAGGGGGTAATCCCATTTTTAAAAAAGCCTTAAAAAAAAAATTTGTGATGGAGATTTTAGAAGAAATTGTTTTGGAAAAAAACTTTTTTCAGGGTAATTTTAAATGCTGCTCTTTTTGGGCTTGACAGGAGGTGGTAAAAAAACTATGGCAAATTATTTAAACGCAGAATTTTTTGAAAATGAAATTTTATTTGTGATGAAAACTATTTTGCATACAGAAAATCATGAAATATGAAATTCAAACATATTGGGCGAAAAATTTTACTCTTTGAGGAAAACAACTGTTTTACAAATGCTTTTCTTTTTTGATTACTACGCTTTTAAATTACTTTTATCCATAGGTACCAAGAGAAAAAAACGGAAAAATAAAAGAGCTAAGGAGGGGCCACGGGAAATTATATGAAAAAATTATATTAACAAGCAAGTCTTCACAGATGGGGCGCAACGTGTTGTAATACGGAAATTGTTTTCCGTGTAAAATACAGACAAAACCCGTGTCTCAAAACGTGGCCCATTTTCAAATTAAAAATAAAGTTTTAAATGTCAAAAATTTAACGTACAAAAGATACCTGACTTTTTAACAAAAAATTTTAAATTTTTAAGAAGGAAAAAATTTTTTTTACAAAACGATTACAATTGTTCGGAACACGCACGGGAACTCGAAAGAATAGATACCATACGTAAAGATGTTTTCCTAATAAACCGTTCGATATGAAAGTTTGGGCAATATCTCTCGTCTCAGGGAGCGCTGTGGAATTTTTTTCTCCAAATACGGACAGCGAAAATTTTAAAATTAACTTTATGTTTTTTTGTTTAAGTAGTTTTTTTCGTAATTTATTACTATTAATTATTCATTTATAAATAGGAGCGTAGGGGAGTACAATTTTATGTACACCGACAAAAAACGTTATATTTGCTTAGACCTAGCTGCACTTATACTTAATCAACGCAACGGATATATGGTGTAACTTTAGAAATTACGATTTTTTGTTTATTTTTTTCCCTTTGGGAAATAAAATTTAGACTTAATTTACATCTGTATTTTTTTTGGGGGAAATAGCTAGATTATCTGCGTTTAAAACAGCGTTATTTGATTCAGAATTTTCCTATTTACCCATTTTTAATGCATTTAAATGTTGTTTGAGGGGAAAAAATATTTTTGCTGTTATGGGGATGATATCGACACTCCATGAGAGTGGGTAAAAAGTCTTTAAAAGTTTTGCAGTTTTAAATTTTTATTTTTTTAACCCCCGTTTTTTTTCTTTCTACGAGAACAAAAATACAACATTAACTAGGGGGGTATTCAATGGGTACTCGAAATTAGTGTAAGCATTTGACAAGTGACCAATGATTTGCTTTTTTATTTACCCTAAATTTGCCTGTTGATATTAAAATTTTAAGACAACCCCGGTGCAAAAAAGGGGCAACCCCAGTTTTTGATTTTTTCATTTTTTTTGCGGTACTATAAAAAAAAAAAGTTGCTCGCTGGGGCAAAAAAGGATAGCTCCGTTACTTTTAAACACGTTTTTAAATTGAAAACTGCGGTTATCCAAGTTCAATTTGGGCAAAAAAGGAGACGCTCCGGAGCTGCCTGTTTTTTTCACCGGTTGACTTTTCATTTTTGCCCCCTTTCCCCATGCGCACCGCAAGTCTTAACCGCGTATGTAGCAAAAGGAATTTTTCCCAAAGTAGCGTTGGAATAAGTCGTTTTTTTTGTGTATTATATTATTCCTGCATTTTTGGGGTTCTTTGCCGATTTCTAAAATATTTTTTAAATAAATGGCTAGATAAATATTAAGTAAGTACGTTAAGGGCTGAAACTTTATTTTAGATTTGCAAGATGCCCAAGATACCCCAAACGAACCGTTTGATGATTGTGACAAAGACCCGTTTTTTGCCCTGACGACCCTTTTACCTATGTTAAACTTTTTTTTGTTTTTACTTCAAGTGCCAAAATTTAAACATTAATGAAAGCGATTCAGAAAGTGAAAATGGTCGAAGGAAGAAAAAAAAAACAAAAAAAAAGTTAAAAAAAAACGTACTACAAACGAAGTTAATGTAAACGAAATGTAGAAAAAAAAAAGAAGGGCTAAGGGGAAACCTTAACAGGGATCAAAAAAAAAAACAAATGTTGAAATAAAAAAAAATGGGCAAGCTGTAAGTGCAAATTTTAATGTTTTAAAAATTTTGACGATCCTGCTAAACTACAACTTTTAACAAAATTTAATATTATGGGACAAAGAAAACAGGAAATTTTTATTTGGGGACAAAAACTGTAAAAAGAGTTTCAAGAGAGAGACCTAAAGGGCGGTGGAGGGCACTTTCCCCTTGTACTTGCAAAAAAAAAGTGGCTCAAACCCAAATAAAAGTTTGAAAAAGGTTTCTGTTTATTATAGGGGTGAGAAGGAAGAGTCAAGCTTATTATCAAACATTGCAAGATAAGTTCCTGCCCCCAAAGACTGCAGGAAACCAGAAATCGCCCCATAGGATAAATGAAAGGCATAACCATCAAAAATTTACTCTCATATTCAAACTTTTTTCCAAAAAGATTTCCACTCAGCCGCAAAAAAAAAACCCATAATAAATATTTTTTTCCCCGAATTAAATATGCAAAAAATGCATAAAATGTACCTTTAAAAAAACGAACCCCGATTTTTACTTTGCAAATGCAACCTCAACTAACATATGACTTTTTCTGTCGCCATTTATTACAAAATACAACTTTTTCTTTTGAAAACCGAGAAGTGACACGTGCCAAACATGCAATAGACTTGACAATCTTGTATTTTGCAGAAAAAGATCCGGAAGTAAAGAAAAATTTTTTAAAACCGAAAAGGCAGTTCATGAAAAGAAGGCCAACCACATTTACACCAAAATGGAAGAAGACATTGCAGAAGTTAAGGCAAGTGACAATCAAACAGAACTGTTGGCTTTTGATCATCAACAAAACATGCCCCTTTCACACATACCAAGTGGAGATTTTGTGTTTCAAACGTCAACTTTGGGAATACAATTTTTGTATCTTTGCACCCTAGCTCTGGTAATCATACTTCTTTATGTATGACGAAACCAAGCAAAAAAAGGGACAAAATGATATAGTGAGTTTTTTTGCATTATTTTATAGAAAACTTTGTTTCAGAAACTGTTAACAAAACTATATCTGTATTCTGACAACTGCAGCTCGCAAAACAAAAATAGCACTATAGCTCGTATTTTTATACCCTGGCCAATAGCAACAAGTTTTCAAAAATCATACAAAATATCCAGAACCTGACTAGTTTCCTGCCTTGCGATAGAAGTTTTGGGTTAATAGAGAAAGGAAAAAAAAAAAACGAGAGAAGATTGTGTTGCCAGAGGAATGGGTGCCCTTGTAAAAAAACACATGCCGGAAGTTTGTAATAAATGCCAGTTACTCAAAATGATTCTTAATTTTAGTGGGGGCATTTCAGGGACCCTTTTTAAAAAAAGACAGTATTTAACAAAAAAAAACAAAAGTTTGTTATCTCGTTTTACGCGTAATGGAGTTACACAAAGTCTTTGAAAGCAGCAGCTCTGCCAGTGCGTTTCTCAAGGATGAATTTACTCTTTAAAAACCTGGTGTAAATCTGACTTTACCTAATCCTGACTCATACCTTTACTCGGGATCTTTACCGCTTAAAACGCCCCAAATATCTGCACGTAAGGAGCTAGCAACAAAATACGTGCCAGCCACTGTAAAGTGGTTTTACCACCAACTAACATGCCAAGGAGAAGAAAAAGCGCCACATTCAGAAGATGCTTCACCGACGCCGAGGTCTAGTATCTATAAATTTAAGTTATAAGTGTTGATGTTACTTTTTTTCTAATAAAAGTCTTTTAAAATAAGAGTATTCTTATTAATTATGGGCTTATTTTAAAACCTGATGCATTTAATCCACTTCCGGGTGCAAAAACGAGGCAGCTCCTTAAGACTTTTTAATTCTGGTCTTTAACTAAACGACTTAAATCAAAAAATATATAGAAAAAGTTGTATTTTGCACTCAACAATAACATAAAATTTAAATAAAAAATATTTAAAACCCAAATCTCTAGCAAAAAAACATTTTTTTTCCCTACTCCTAAAAAATTTGTAAAAATGGAGCTGTTTTCCCTTTTTGCCCCGGTGTCTTCAATTACTTTTGTAATGCACGGATTGCACAAAAACGTTACGAGGTAGGCCGGGGAAATTCTCGCCCTGACAGGCTTATACAGGTTCGAGCTTGTCCAAACTCCGTTGCATCATAATAGCACATGTGCGAGGCCTACACTATATATATTACGCTCGAAGAATAGTAGTTTTTAGCAACCAACCAGACTAATGCATAAAAATGTCTCAGGTAACGAAAATTGAGTACCGCGCGGTTATTATATTTTTGACAAAAGAAGGGCAGACGCCCAATCACATTCAACAACGTTTTTTGGGCGGCGTTATGGTTTGTTTATCTCCTTCACATTCCACTGTAAAAAAGTAACCCAAAAAGTTTCCGTTTGGAACAAGGGTCCCTTGATGATAAAGAGCGCCCGGGCGGCCAATTGAACTGTTAACGCCTCAATACATTTCAATTATTGAAGAAATGGTATTAGCAAGATCGCCCTTTGTAATACAACATTTTGAGGGAGAACTTTTTTACAGGGGTATAGAATTACTAATTGATCGTTGTAATAAATGTATTGCAGCTAGGGGAGATTATATTGAAAAATAAAAATTGTTATATTTTACCAAGTTTATTTTTTCTATATCAGGACGAGAATTTTTGGCGCCTACCTCGTACATGCTATGTTTATTAGCAGTTTCTGCAGTAATCATGTATGCAAAGTCAAAAACGTATGCAGAAAATAATGTTAAAGTTTGATGCATGCATAGTTTCGCGAAGATTCTGATTTTTTGAACTCAATATCTCTATTTCACATAGGGAAAAAAGAATCAGGATTGAAAAATTTGTTTGTATAACAATTGCTAATTATAGTAATGAGAAATTTAGAAGACACCCCTTTCCCCTTGACAAAACCATTGCAGATTTTATATAGGTATTGATCAGTGAATGAACTCAACTTCAAAAATGAAAGCAAAATAGTAACACTTTAAAAACGAAACCTACAACTCTATCTGCATGACATCCTAAAACTATAATCGTAATCTTGATAAGGACACCATCTACAGTTTTATCTTAAATTGAAAACTATAAAATCATTAAGTAACTTTAGACCGTGTGCTTTGAGTTTGAACTTTCTGCGAAATAAGATGCAATTTTCGTTTTCGTTTAATGTAAAATTAAGCGATTAGCTTGAATTTGTCTTTGTACCACTCCAAAAAGTAGTAATCCTCGATAAAAGTACCAACAGTAAGAAAATTTGACCCATTGGATGGCAAATCTCGTTCGAAAACGATCTGTCTGTAAATTAAAAGTTTTAAATGTGATAACGTAAGTCAAGAAGATGGCCCTGAACCTTCAAAACTGATAATTTCCGAAATATTTGGCAAAGTAGGTTATGTTGGTCGATTGAAGAACGTCAGTAGAACATCACATCTTATTATCCAGACGTTTGCCATCATTGGGCAAAGCTTGGCTCAAATACGATATTCCACAATTAAAAATAAAAATCCCATTCCTTTGCCAAAAACAGCCATCAATCATTTTCATCGACTTACAAGAGTTGAGTTGATTAAGAAGGTAGCTGGATGAATTACGGTTCTAAATTGTCCCACAACCACCACTTTACCAGGCTTGGCTTTAAGTAATTTTCTTCTCATATTAAATACAGGGTGAGTCGGGAGAAACAGACCAAACTCTAGCAGTGATTTTCATTTCAATAATTTTGTTGTTCTGATATGTATCAGTGTCAGTTTATTGTGACAGTGATTTAACGTTTATTTTCAAGCTTTTGCATTATTAGACTATGCAAATATGGTATTTATTTATGGTTTTTGTAATGGGAATGCTACATCTGATGTTGAAGAATGTCGTCAACGATTTCCACATCAGAGAAATCCTGGTAAGAACGTATTTATCAGAGTTTTGAACAAGCTCTACGAAACCGAAATGCTTCCCAGTGCTAAAATAACATCTGAGCGAGCTACTCGACAAGGTTTAGAAGAAGTAGAAAATATTCTGGATTTAGTAGAAGAAGATGTAACGATCAGCTCACGAAGAATTGGTACTCAATTGGGCACACCACAAAAAAGAGCAAATAAACACACGTCATGAGCAAGGCTTTTATTCGTATCATATTCAGCGTATACAGCACATACAACCGGAAGATGATGCTAAGCGTATTGAATGTTGTCTGTAGATAAATAATAATTGTCCTGATGTATCGCGCATAATTTTTGCGGATGAAGCAACATTCACCCGTGACGGGGTTAATACTCGGAACTATCATCTATGGTCAGACGAAAATCCCCACGCAATAGTCGAAAGTAATTTTCAACGCAAGTTTTCGGTAAACGTGTGGTACGGTATGGTCCATAGTTATTTAATTGGCGCTTTCATTTTCGAGAATCACAAAATAAATTACAAAGACTGCCGGAGAATGTTCCTCTAAACATCAGAATGCAAATGCATTATCAGCATGATGGAACTCCTGCACATTTCACTCGTCAGGTCAAGCAACATTTGGACTGTAGTTTTCCAAGGCTTTTGGATTGGTTGCGGTGGCCCTATTACTTGGCCTTCAAGATCTTCAAACCTCATACCACTAGACTATTATTTATGGAGGTGGTTCAAAACTGAAGTTTACCAGGTAAAAGTCGATATTGAAGAAAGACATGAAGCAATCAGGAGAGCAACAAGCGCCCTTCGTAGACGACGCATAAAATGTTTAGAGGTCAATGGCAGTATTTTTGAACATTTATTAGAAGAACCCTTTGATTAAAGAAATGTTAACGTATGAAAATTTGTTTATTTGTGATTACGCTATAACTTGAACGTGTACGGTACACTCTTGGAGTTTGGTCCGTTCCTCCCGACCCAGCGTGTATAATTTTAATAAATGTTAACTGCCTAGATATACTTGTCCCCAGTTTACAGCCCTTGGCCATCAAATTAGGACCACTTACAAATATTATGATTTTGGGGTAAAATTTAAAAGCACAGTTGGTAATCTTGGCAATATTATTATTTAATTACATATAACATGCAAGTAAGTATAATTTGAACATATATTTATGAATATTTCCTTGTTCCTCCTCTGTGTTTCATTATTTCCTGAATCCTTTTTGGCATACTGCCAATGCAGCTTTTTACTTTTTTTTTAATTTCGGCGCCATTATGCCATACATCTTCAATATGTTGTTGTAATTCTTCCATTATAGTTGAGTTTCGTGTACTTACGATGTTTTTCAAGACATCCCACAAATTTTCAATTATATTTAAAGGAGTTTCAGTTTTATTTATGTGCGTCTATTTTCGCGGTCAATTAGTATCATAATGGGAAAGAAGAAGGATATAACCACAGCGAAAAAAGTACGAATTTCCGCTTTTCTAGAGACGGGAGAGTTCTCTAAATCGCAAAGTTAATTAATGGGAATATTCCTAGTACAGGTAGCGGCAGAACGTAAGAACATACTGCGCTGGCAAATGCAGAACAACTGACAAGAGATGATCGTCGTATAGTAAAAGTGGCTACAGAACATCGTCTTTTGTCCGCTAAAGGTGTTCATACAATTCTTAGTGGAGGAGGTATACAAATATCAGCCCGAGCATAGACGTCTTCATGAAGCAGACTTGAAATGCAGACATCGGGCAAAGAAGCCAAGATTAACATCTAAAATGAAAGTGACACGATTTCAATGGGCTAAAGAATATAAAAAATATACAGTTGAAGATTGGGGAAAGGTAAGTTTCATTTATCATCTGTATTTTTGATCAAATTCATCGTCATAGTTCGTTTAATGGTTCTCTACGTATTTTACTTTTTCGTAGATTATTTGTAGCGACGAATCACGGCTAGAAATGCTAACAGAGAGAAGCCAATTTGTTCGTCGACGTCCTTCAGAGCGTTATAAAGAAGCATATACGATCAAATTTATTAAACACCCCCCATCTCTAATAGTTTGGTCGTGTACTATGACAGAAGAATCGGGACCACTCGTTAACGGAACAATGGAACAAAAATAATATAAAAAAGTTTTACAAAACAATTTAATACCTTCTATTGGTTCATTGGATCCGACTCAAGGACCATATACTTACGTGCAAGACAATGCACATTGAGGATGTATGGCATAAAGCGACGAAATAAAAAAAAACAGTAAGCTGCATTGGCAGTATGCCAAAAAGGGTCGAGGAAATAATAAAAGGGAGGAAGAACAAGCAAATATTGCATGTTATATGTAATTAAATCATAATATTGCCAACATTACCAATTTAAATCTTACCCCAAAATCATAATATTTTTAAGTGATCCTAATTCGATGGCCAAAGACTGTAGTTGAGCCTGTTAGATCCTATTTGGCAATATAACTTAAGAAATGGTTGCTAGGTTTGATGAGACACATTCGACAGTTATTGCATTTTATAGATGTACGATTAATACAAGCAAGATAATCAAAATAAACAAAGAAGGTAATCGACAATCCTATTGATCGTATATTTTCCATGTCTATTCCACAAGTAGTAACTTTAATTTCCCAAGATGCTCCGATAAAAGCAGAAATCCAAACACCGCTTCATAATAGCATTTTTTTTCAGCCATTCATCTGAACGTAAAATGCATTAATTATGTTATTTAAGGAGGTGAAAAATGTTTCTAAACATTAAACTGTTCAAGAATATAGCCCGTAACAATCGTATTCTACGCGCTTCTCGACTTAAAATAATGAAAATTACCCTCCAGTATAAATATCTCATCCATAGTCACCCTATCTGAGTACATCTTTAGTTTATTGTAGTTAGGACATAGAAACGCGTCTGTTGGAGGAGAATCGGGAATGGAATAGCTTGAGAACGTGTTAACTTCCACGTCCAAGGGCGATTCAACCGAAAATTATGTCGTAATTAGGAAATTCCACACAAGAATGCCGTGATTAAACAACCTTACCATCGACGGCTTTCGCATACCTTTAGGTTTCTATCGCCTTCGGTGTTTAGATATGATTTCATTCAATTTTATTTTTATTAATTCCTCGGATGTCTCTCGATGCGCGGAGTTCAAAAGCTGTTTACTGGATGAACGCTGATTTGTTTACAGATACGAATTGGAACTAATGGCTTTCAGAGATTGCTGAAAAACCTTGTTTATAAATTTTTCTCGGTAATTGCGTATTTAACGTTAGGTATACGTAGGTATACTTAAAGAAGAGTAAAAAATATTTAGCTACATTTGCAAATAGCACTTGTTTCTAATCAACACCGCCGTAAGAAAATGTATATACGTTCAGGTATTTGTTTTAGTGTGGAAGCGAATGATCATTTGCTATTAAATATTTGACCTACTTTTCAAGCAATTTTTCTAATTAATGTTTTGAATTTCTGACCTATTTTCGCTATTGGAGCTTAAATTATGTTACTTTAATTAAAAGAAGGAATAAACTTGAGCATTTCTTGAATAAAAATGTTTAACTAAATGATTAATATTTGCCTGTTCCAGCACTGTAATCATTAAATGTTTTGGAATTTGCAGATATTGGCGTCAATGACTTTGGAAATAATATTTTATTCATAGTTTTATAAATAGCAGATAGTGCAAGTAATATCGAAATCTTGTGCAGCATAAGAAATCACAAACGAGAAAATTTCTAGGATATTCCAGCAGTGAACTTCGTAAAGCTGCAAATGTTGACACTTCGAAGGAAATGAATTAAACAACTGTGGAAACATATCTAATGCTGTCAACTTTTTACGACACTTATCCAGTGTGTGATAGGGGAATGGAAGGCAAAATGGTGCCATTAGTAAAAATACTGTACTTATAGAAACATTATCTTTATTGATGACATAAAATGTATTACATGAACCTAAATGCGTCCTTTTACATAATAATTGTTCTAACATAGCAAAAGTTAACAACAGATATGGTTTAGAGAGTGTTATATAAATTACAATTCTCGGTCCATGCTGCCCGCATGTGAAGGTATAATGGCACCACAAAGAAGACAAAACAGACCGCGATGAAAATGAATCAAAATAAAAAAAAAATATCTAGCCTTATCGTCTTCATTTTCAATGCCAGCGCATGAACAATGTGCCCAATTTTTACATTTAGTGCATTGTATCCAACCTTCTGTCGATTCTGAATATAAATGATCACAATACAAACAATTGGCATCATCTTCCTCTCCGGAGGAATCACGCTTTTGTTTGGATTTTTTCGTCACTTTCAGTTTTTTTGGTGGGATTGCTCAAATTAAGCTCATTTTTAGCTCTTTGTATTATTTTGCATGATTTCTAATTCTTTCCGATATAGTGATGATGTTAGAATAGCAGTTTTGCCTCTCTTACCTGCAATTCTTTTAAGTTGTTGTGTTTAGTCGTACAAGTGGTTCATCGTCAGAGTCGCTGTCTTTATTTGTAGGATCATCTAGATTTGCGTTGTCTGAGAAAACCGATTTTGAAGAGCATTGCTGAGGTGCTTCTATAATATCTTCTCCGTTTTTTTGATCATATTGTATGTTTGTTGTACCTGCTGCTATAAAATCAGCTTCTGTAAATATGTTAGGATCTGGTGAGCATATTCCTGTTGTACGGAAAGCATTGTGTGCAGTAATAATGCTTGCCGATTTCTCAAAAGCCTTGCCAACCAGCTCCGTAATTTGGAATTGTGTAATTACTCGTCCGGAATTAGTTCTTAGCCACTGCTTTGCAGCATCTGAGTAGTAAGTGGATAACGGTTTGATAAAACCTACATCCAGAGGTTGTAGCCGGTGTGTATAATGTGGTGGAAATGAAATAATATGCATGTCATGCTCTCGAGCTAGGTTAATAAGATCTAAATTTTTGGTGTGACTTGTGTGGCCATGTAATAGTAGTAACTCTGGAGTATCTATAGAAGCTCTAGAAATAGAAAACGTAATAAATTTTTGAAACCATTTTGTGAAAATGTCCTTTTGAATCCACCCACTCGCATGACACTCTGCTCAAGATCCTCGAGGAGCATTATTCATTAGCTCCGGTTTAAATCGTTGACGCGAGAATACAAACATTGAAGGGATGTACGACCCATCAGCGCTCATACAGAAAACAGTAGTCACTAACTGTCCTCGTTCCGCAGATGTTACAAACCAACTTGTCTTTTCCCTTTTGTAGCTATTATTTTTGGTAGACTCTTGGGAACAGTGGTCATGCCAGTCTCATCAACACTGTAGATCTTATCAGATGTTAATTTATATTTATCAATAACAACTAACAACAGCCAACAAAATGTTTAACTGCAACTTGATTGAATCCGCTTGCTCTCGCAGCGGAGGTAAGTTCAGGTATTCGCAGGCTAAGACTAGAATTACGTTTCATAAACACATCGAGCCAATATCTACCTGCGATGAAAATTATGATTAATTCTTTGCGCTAGATCATATTGTTAAGGATCTCAAATCACTGGTTGTGAAACCAAAAAAACCAAACTCCATGTTTTTAACATAACCAGCTAGCTGTTCTTCCTACTCTTTAGTAAATACCGTAACGAATCGCCCCATTTTATTGTCTGTTGCTACATTAATATCTTGGTTTTGCCTGTATATCTCAACTCTTCGTTTCAATGTAGTCTTTGGTATGTTATATGTTTCACTTGCCTTTCTAAATCCCATAACCTTCGTAAAAACCTTTACCAGAGCCAGCCTCATCGATCCTTCGCACTAGAAGGCAAAACGGTTGAAGTGGTCTTTTTTGCCCGGTTCATTTCGCCTTTCTGTTATGTCAACTAAAGCGAGGTTATAGTGAGGTTATGTCAGTGCTTAATAAAACAGAAACATAACCTTTTACTGTTTAAGTAGATTAAATCGCTTATTCTTGATATTTGTAATTAAAAACGACTTACCTTGCCAAGAAAGTATGTGTCAACCGCGTAGATTATTTATATATTTTCTGATAGTGTACATTTTAGGTAACATTGGTCATCATCGGATGGCGTTGCGGAAATATGAAATTATTAAATGGGCCGTTTTGCCTGCAGGAACCGTTTTACCTTCTCTTCCCTTAATACTGATAATGATGTAACTTCGAACGCTTTAGAATAG
This sequence comes from Dynastes maya, assembly GCA_029619315.2. Classification (NCBI taxonomy): domain Eukaryota; kingdom Metazoa; phylum Arthropoda; class Insecta; order Coleoptera; family Scarabaeidae; genus Dynastes; species Dynastes maya. The sequence goes on from JAROYE020000005.1 coordinate 45,085,740, forward strand.
TCAAGGCAAACTAGTACTATTATTTTATTATTGTCAATTGAACTAAATACATCATCTGTTATGTGCATTAATGCTATGACGTAACTGTAACCAGACCTGAACCTAGATTGATAGGGAGGCAGGATCGAGTAAGCTTTCAAATGTTGACGTATTTGAATAGCAACTAATCTATCAAAAGTCATTGACCTTTGACGGGCAAAATACTTATAGGCCTTAGATGCTTGTATTCCTTAGGATTTTCTTTCTTTGGCACTGGGACTACAATAGCCTTTTTCCAATCGTTAGGAAATACTTCCTTCGCAAACAGCAATTTAAAGGGTGTTTCAATAAGAGCGCAAGATTTGAATTGCGGGCCAGCTTGGCTGTGGTGATGTCACATGATTATGACATGCCAAATCGATAGGAAACAGATGGGAGTTAGTAAACATGGAGCATTACATGACATAACAACGCGTCCTGATTGTTAAACATTATTATCAAAATGGTGAAAGTTTGATTGCCACGATTCGTAAAATTCGTCCAATTTTCGGTCGAAATAATGTTCCTAAGTCATCTACTGTGAAAAGAATAATCGCAAAATTCAAAAGTACTGGTTCGGTTAATGATGTGAAACATACGACACGAGCTCGCAGAGATCGTTCAGAACAATACATTATTATTATTATTTATTAAACTTTTGAAAAACACACTTAATTATTTTTGGTAAAATAGAAGTGAAGCCTGGAATAGATTACTATCTTTTTTGTTACAAAATTTGATTATAAAATGATATAATTGGTATTTAATCGTTGGTTTATTGAATTGTATTACCGTTTTTATTTTTGGAAACATCATAGAAACATAGCTTTTTGTCTGCATTTATTAAAAACAAAAAAAATAATCTTATTGCTATTATAATAATAATAGCAATAATAATAATAATTATTATTATTATTATTATTGTTATTATTATTTTGGTCCCAAATTCAAACTTTATGCATTCTCGCCTTCTTTCTTATTACCAGAGATCAATCTCCAGTTCGCACTCTGACACATGGTGTAGCCACAATAAAGACAATTCGTCCATATTTTATTTAATTTTGTGCATTGCATTTAGCACTTTTAGTGCAGTCACAACTCCAAGTAAAGAGTGCACTATTGCAGCAAGTACTCTGTAAAACAAGTCAACGTATATAAACACTTAATAACGTTTGCCTATTTCTGGTGTGGTCTTCCCACGTTCACAAAACGTTTACCTACAATAAATCGCGTTCTCCGACTAATATTTCCAATGGATAAACATCTAACTTTCTATGCATACATACATACAAACACTCATACCATATACACCTGCGCCGCGAAGAACACCAAACCGAAATGAAACAAATTTCCACCCACCCAGACACGGTAAATCGGTTTCTGTTGTCGACGACGTCCTCGTGGTCGTGTTTCCGTAATTTTTTCCTCGCGCTGGCGAGGGCTAGCTCTTTTTTGTTTCCTCCCAGAACCTCCTCCACCTTCGCAGCGCCCGAGTTAATGGTTTATGTGAAATTAAATTAGCCTTCCGTTATTTATGGTCGGGTCTAAAAATATTCCGAGTTGATTCCGAAATTGCCAAACGGAGATTACGGTTGGATGATAAATTTATGAAAAAAGTTTCTCGCAGAGCAATATATCTCGTTTGATGGGCACACAAATAATTAGAAGCAAATAAGGTGTGTATAATTTATGCTAAATTATAGCAGACAACGAAATGAAAGTTAGACACCATAATTTACGAACGAGAAGTACGAAAGAGCTCGAAGCAGGTAGGTTTGCAAGTTAATAATGGGTATTAGAGTTTTTAAAATAGTAAAGAACGGCGCAACACATAATGCCTAAACGATACAGTGAGGTATTACACATTTAAACCACTTTGCCCTGCAAGTGGGTTATGTACGGTATTGTAGTTAACTTTAACACTAAAACCGCCGAGAATTCCTCATACCTCGAACCGCCGCCGCGGTCAAATTGACCGGTGATTAAAACTCAATTTTGTTTTGACTGTTTTTATTAATTAACATAATTTGTTTGCATAAAAGTGTATATTTATCCACAAAATATAAAAATAACTTCTAACAACTTTGGTATTTTAAATATCGTTACAATTTTTGCAATAAGTTACTGTAAATCCACATTTTCCACATATGATCTTGTTACAGTTCTTACATCTATCGGAAGTCATATTTTCACACCGACCAGGCCCCCTGCGACTTTTTTTTATTTCCTAAGGTAAAATCGGAGCTTAAGGGGACAAGATCTGACAGTGTGGAAGCGGTGAAAACGAAAGCGCGGAGGTTTTCAACAAGCTGACAGAAACGGACTTCCAGCACTACTTTCGTCAGCGGAAAATTCGTATGGAGCGTTGTAGGGATCGGCAAGGAGAGTATATTGAAGGGGATAAACTTTGTAATGTAATTGGTGATCAATAAAATGTTTTGTAGCACCAGTCCGGTTATTTAATTGCCACACCTCGTATTTACGGGACAGAAAGATTCGTTTCGAAAATAACAAAAACCATAATTTTGCGCAGTATTTACTTAATCTAGTGCTATTTGGGAGTTGTAAAACAACAATTTTTAGAATTTGTTTTTTTCGTAAATCCATAATAAAGTGTTGCCACAGTGTATGTGCGTACAAACTTCGTTTTCGAATTTGTTTACCGAAGGAATTAGATGTATTGAATTCTAAAAACCTAGAAATTAGAAAATTCGAATTTTATAAACAGGTTCAATTACATTCTTTCTGTATTATTGCAAAGTAAAAAATAAATTCGCAAAGAAATCTACAAGGCACAATAGTCTAATCTTTAAAACAGAAAAAAAAAAAATAAAAAATATCCGAACAAATAGTAACATTCTATTCTGAACGAAGCTTCCCTAGTTGCACACAATTTAATTGCAGTAGGTAATATAACAAAGGATTTTTGATACGTAGTACCAAACTGAATAGAAAGCCAGCGCCTGGCTCGTTTCGAGGATTCGGGGGAAAATAACTTCCCGGACTCGTCAAGAATATACTCTTCATACAAAGGATTTCCAGCCGGGGGAGATCCATTTCAAAACGTAACATGAAATCATTAGTCCTGACAGATATCGACAAATTGTATCCTGCGTTGCGCCGTTAGGGTTTGCAGACTCTTCATGCAAGCTGGACGCAGCAATATGGGGATAGGGCTTTGTTTCATGTTCTTGCTTAGTTCACTATACGGTTACGCGATGTACAAAAGCAAAACTAGGTCGTGTTGCACAATTTTATATACTTTATATGAATACCTTTAAATATATTGTAATTTATAAATTTTACATCTCCCGTCTTGTATTGTTTTGCTTCTATTTCGCATTATTTTCCATGAAAATATTCTTGCTTGTATAAGCGGACAAGAATTACAATGTCGAATAATCTGTCCCGCATCATTTAACAATAGCTTGGCAATGGTTACTGCTGTAATAACTTTAGGAATATTGGTTTCCGGTTCAACTCAAATTTCTTTCAGCGTAATTCTTTATGATGTATATGATGATAAAGTGATAAGAAATTAATAAGAAATGGTGTGTAATATCTACATATATGGAAATAAAGATGCGCTGTGCTATAAAAGAATTATGGGTTTTAGTTTCGAAGAATTAATTTGGAAATATGTATGTATATTCCAAATCTCATTTTATTTTCTTTTAGTAGACTTTCATAATGACTTGATTTCTTACGTTATTAACTTTTATATAAATTTTATTTTAGACAAAAAAATTGACAAAAAGGAATTTCTTGAAGAACTACGATGGAGTAATCTTAAACCTTCCATTTCCTTTTCAAACATTTCTGTAATTACCTTTGATTGGGTTCTTCATTTACAGGAGAAACATTTTGTCTATCTCTCCATAATTTATGCGTTTGGTTCTGATTTTAGAGAATTGTGACAAAAATAGGTTAAAATTAGAACATTTAAAATAAGGTAAATTTTAAATAAGAAAAGTTACTTGATGGTTTTGTTTCATGTTTAATACAAAACCAGACATATTTATCTTATACACCCAAGTTTTTCCATAACAATGACATTGGAACTTTAGAAGTTTTCTTAGTTTTCACCAACTTTTCACTCTATAATTTCCTTACCATCTGCATGAACTAAATCATGTTCTTTTTTATGCCAAAACCAAATTGCATGGTATTTGTGTGTATTATAGTGTAGTAAGTATTATAAGTAGTTATTAGAGTAAAAGATGCATATATGGAGTATGTTGGTAATATGGAATACCACGGTTTCTCAATAATATGCGTCGCTACATCTATCAAACAAGTCGTGAACCTTTAGCCAAGACCTACTATTTACAATGTGGGTTATTTGGAATATGGAATACCACCATTGCACCGTTTCTTCACATATATTTTCTATGAAAGCATTCGTTTTTCCGTCTTAGAAAGCCAGGAAGAAGTCAACGTCGAGTTTGTAAAAAAAAAGAAAGCAGTGGAGCGAAGAAAAAACGAGTCGGGCAATTGCAACAGTCAGAGAAAAAAGGATGTGACTGGTTCAAATAATTATGCTATTATTGCAATCTGTAGGCTTTATCAATAAATAAATGTTATGTAGCAAACCTCCAGTGTATTCCATATTTGCACCCCAGTTCCTCATGTCATTTTTTTCAAGAAATTTTTTTCAAGAATGTGTAGGACCACAAGAAATCTAAGTAAAGATCTTGGTCCGTAACTGTTTTGAGTATATTTTAGTAAGATTGAACCTTAAAGAACTTGATTTGCATCTTCTGCTCTATCAAGAAAGTTGAATAGAGAAACATGTAAATTAATCTTAGTACATAGAAACATCACAAAACAAATGAAAGAAATAAATGAAAGAGAACTTAAACGTGAAACGGTTTTACGTATTAGTTGTATATTTTCAAGTTTACCTTTAAGAGCATACAACTATGATTTTTATTTTATACTGTTATTGATGTTAATATAATAATAAAGGAATTTATTAGTCATTAATAATTATTACATAAAATGTAATACAAAATGTTATGCAATTGCGTAAACCAATAAGACTACATCGCCGCTGCAAATTTACAAGAATGCATGCCTCTGAAACAGCATACGTGCTGATAATTCGGATAATATTCTCGTGGCTGCCTGTAAATTGGAAAGCTGTTGGAGATACGAATACATATGAATGGTTATTGTTGTTGCGTTTTACTTGTTCTTTCAACAATTACAATTATAAAAACACTGCACAATCTTTAGAACATGCATTTTTTTACAACGTGTGTAACTAAAGCTTGTTCACGATTGTAGCAACCTTTGTAACAGATCATTGACTAAATTTTTACAACAATAATGTATTTAAATAGAATTGAAGGTGACAATTGATGCGGTTCCATTTTACGTGCCATTATATTAACGACCGAATGTTTTTTACGATCTGTCGTTTCGTCTACACATAACCACATTTTTTTTTCTTTCAACTCCGATTTAATTCTTTTTTTAACATATTCACGAGCAGATAGCACTATCCTTCGTAACGATGTCCGACTTGATAATTTGTACTCCGAATAGTTATTCCAAAACAAGACAAACGCTTCCTTGTCTAGTAAATTAAACGGTATATTACATACAATAAAAGTAATACATGAATTAAATATAAATTTGTTATAGTCTTGTGTGCAAGTTTTTTTTTGAAGCATGCCGTTCGCTGTTTACGTGCCGTAGACAGTCCCTTTTGGACCAACTCATCAACGGGACATTACATATTACACATTTAATTTTAGCGCCATCATACGTTAAGTCAGGAATTTCGGCTAAAAATTCTCTAACTTGGTCCGCCTTGGGTCGTTTGCGCGACGTACGCAACATTTCTAAACAACACGTACCGCGCTAATGGAAGATCGAAACTACACTGAGGCTTGTATGTAACCGTATAGATACGACGCAGCTGCCTGTTGGCGTGCGTGGCCAACTCTAATAATAAGCATACAGTAGGAATTAATATGTCTCTAGAGACAAAAAGAAGTTCGATTAAATATTTAAACTATTACCTACCACAACATACACGTCATTTCCTTAAGGGAAAGAATCTCTCCTTAGTATATTACAGAGAAGAATTATAAGCACAAGAAAAGATATTAACATTACTTAACTTAGTTTACATTGAAAAACTCTTTTCAATCACTGCACGTAATGATAGAACTTTATTCTTTTACCATTAGGTAATCGATTACGCTGATAGGACTTTACTTGTTGGATCTGCTGCATCAGGGCAACCTTTATGCTGGAATGGATTTCAATTAAACCTTAATAAATTCGCGGTCAGATTAAAATTTTATGGATCGCGAATCGTTTATATTTGATAATGAATTGTAAAGACATATATAGTTGATTTCAATATAGATATATGATATAATTAAAATCCCTGGGAAAATAGGGAAAAATCCATTAAATACCATTGGTTGTTTTGTGGTCGTAAAATGTGTTTAATCAACATTCGTTAATTACGTCGATTATTTCTTGTAGTCGTTGAAACAAACGGTAGGTAATTTCTTGTACGTAACTAGTATACGGTGATTAATTTAATGTTAAGAAATACAAAACTCTTCCTGTAGTAGTTGAGAAATAAGCGGAAGTAAATTAGAACAAATAGACATTTAATACATCCAACAAATCTAAAATTCATCCACAGCGCATACACATTTCCAAAATTTAAACTTAAAATTACCCGACCAATTAAACGCCGTTTCGCATTCATAGCTACACAGTAAACACGAGCAATTTATGCGGAATTATATGCTTTAATAATTAGATTACCATTTTCCCATTAAACCGTAAACGGCGTAATTTTAAACGCGCCCAGCAAGCGCAGCGCTCCGAAGCTATATCGGACATCGCAATAAAACAAAACAGATTACAACACCTAGAACTATTCGGAGCGATCCTAAACGAGGACGGTACGAAGTCTGCGAAGGAACGAAATAAAACAAAAGAGTTCTCTCTCGTAAGTAGTATCTCGTAAAACTTTAGGGTCACAGTCGGTAAATTATTCGAGTCTGAACGAAGTCTAACAATCTGGATAAGCTTCCGCTGTATTTTACGATTCGGACGTCGCCAACTGTGATTACGTTTCTGTAAATTTAAAATTTCAAGTCTTAAACTAGACTCGCCTGATATATTGTGGGTCTTATGCAGTCTAGGAGGGCTGGGTATTTTTCTTCCGTCTCAAATATCTCTTGGGGGTGAATTTTTCTGTTTGTTTTCTGCTTGTGTTTAACACTTCATGTTTTATTATCATTTTGTCGTTGGAAATATGATTCAAGTATATTGGAGGACGTAAGAAGATATTGTACTACCTTTTATTCAAAACTAAAATTTATATTTATTAATCTGTTGAATATCTAAAAGTTAAACAAAATATTTGTTTTAAAGTTAAGTGGTTTTGAACAAAATTCATGTCAATCAAACCATATGAAAATGCAATATAAATGAGTTTCTGAGTTGGAAATACGTCATATTTTAATTACTCTGCTAATCGACTTGGGCTGTTGCGTCTTATATTGCATGATCACGTATAGAAACCATCCCTCTTATTTTATTATAGAAGACAGAGTCAACAAATAAGTTCGTTTGATAATACAAAGCTGCTCAATTTAAATATAGAAGTTGGTCGGGTCATATCAAGCGCAATAGGAAGCTACTGGTAGGAATGTTGACGGTAGATTCTGGTGATTTACTTGTCAACTTTGATGTTGAACCCTTATTCACCAAAGTTGCTATATCGGATACAGTATATTATTAGAATGTTTCTCATCTCCAATGACCAATGGGATGATCTGGCTGACTTGGTTGAAGCTTGTCTTTCTTCTACCTGTTCCCAGTTTTGTGATAAATACTACGAGCAAGTCTTAGACGCAGCTATGAGATCTCCTCTGTCTCCTGCCGTGGCCAACAATCTTTATGGAAGCGTTCGAACAACAAGCCCTATTATCTTACAGCCTTAAGCCAAAGTGTTGATACAGGTATGTTGATAACACCATTGTCATCTGGCAGAATCTTTAAACAATTTCCTATCGTTTCTAAATTCCCATGATTCCATACGCTTCACCATGGGGGTCGAACAGGACGATTGCCTTCCTTTCTTAGATGTTCTCGTATTTCGGCGTATTCCTGACGGTGCACCATTCCGCTTACCAAACACCCATGCACACGGGTAAATATCTCAATGGCCACTTACACCATCATCCAGCCCAAAAACGCGGTCTTATCAATTCTCTTATCCAAAGAGCCATTTCCATATCTGAACCCAATTCGCTTCCTCAAGAACTGAACCACATTACTAAAATTCTGATGCGCAATAATTATTCTAGGAATGATATTCAAACTACCATTAACCGCTGCACAAACCCTTCTCCACAGCAAGTCCCCTCATCTAACCCTAATTTCCGTAAGCAAGAGTATCTACCCTACATTCAAGGTGTTCCCGATCGAATCAGCAAAATTCTCTTCAGGAACAACATAAAGAGCCATCTTCAAGCCCAATTACAAACTCTCAGGCTACTTTCCCATCAAAGACCGCAATCATCTGGAAGCCCCTGGTGTCTACCAGATTCCATGTTCGTACGGTAGTGTGTAACATCGGTGAAACAAAGCGATGGGTCAGCACTCGTGTTACTTATGTAACAGTTTAAATCGCGAAGATGGCTACCCCTTACATCGCGCATGCACCAATTCGAATATTATTCCCATCAATAGTCAAAACCACCTCATTACAAATGTGTTATAAGGTATTTCGGAGAAGAACATTTCTGCTTAAAATTACAAAACAGCCACTTTATCTAATTTTATTTATGAGTCTCAGAATAAGCAAATACTTTAATGAAGAATATTTTTTTCATTAATCCATAATGAAAAAAGGTTTTCCGCCTGTGACACTTATCACGCGTAAAAAATCCTTACCAAAGGTTTGAACACCTGGATTCGGCAAAATTCTAGTGGTGTCGGCTAATGGTCGTAGTAATCGATGCTTAGAAGTGCGGGGTGTATTCCGTAACCCGACCGACGCTTCGCCCAATACAACAACAACAAATAAGCTTTCAATCTTCCAAATTTGACAATATGGAATTATCACAAAGTAAGCGATATACTTTAAGTTCATATATAGTTTTAGGAAATTGAAATAATTGCAAGTAGGAATTGGATCCTAGTTGCTACAATAATGGGATTTCAATGTACTATTGCTTTCATAAAAATATGGGACAAGCTATACCATTATGATATTACTCATTTTACTTTTTTGTAAAGACCGTCTCGGTGGTCGAATGGTTAGCATACTTGTCTTTCGATCCGAACGGCGCGGGTTCATATCCCGGTCGAGACGGTTGTTTTTTAATTACGGGTAAAAATCAAGGTATGCTTTCTTCTCGGATAAGGAAGTGAAACCGTAGGCCCCGTGTCAATACGATGTTTGGCACGTTAAAAATCGCTACCAAAGGTTGGAATACCTCTCGATTCGGCAAAAATCTAGTGGGGTTGGCTAATGATCATAGTAATCACTAGAGGCCACGCGCGCCAACGGACAGCGGCGTTGTTTCGATTAGCCTCGGGTTCCACTAGAGCTATTGTGCGTAGATGTTTGCTGTCGCAAATACTTTCGCGTAGTTGTTAAATAAAAATAAAATAATGCGTGTTCACACACTTACACTTACACTTACAATTAGTAATCACCACAACAACAATTCCTTTGTAAAATATGAAAAAATATGTCAAATTGTCTGTCAGTGGTCAATCGTAAATGGACAAGTCATTGTCACAAGATTGAAAAAATGTCAAAAAAAGCTCATAAAACAAAGCGATTGCAATTTAGTGATTTATTTTCAAAATAAAACTAATCTTGACATAATCTCAAACGAGTTAAAGTTAAAAAGTGTATTTGCAAACAAGAGCAAGTTTAGTACAATGTTATGAATATGGTAGAAATTACACTGTTGGTTTACGAAGATTTCGTAGGAGAATGGGTTTGAGAGTAGCCCCTGTAAAATGAAGGCGTACCATAATTTGATTAGCAAATTTGAAAGAACCTGTAATTGATTTCCCGAGCTTAGGAAGACCAAGGATTAATGATGTCCAAGTTGCAGAAGTTTTTCTGGAAAATCAAAACATTGCCAATACTAATCCGCTAGAAATCAGTAGTGTTATTGCAATATCAAAACGACTGCAAAATTCTAAAAATGTATCTTTATAAACTGCAACGATTGTTTGATTTGATGCAGACAAATTTGGCAATTAAATACGACTTTTTTGCAAATAATGGGTCAGATTGAAATTGAACCCGAATTGTTATCTCGTATTTTATGGATAGATGGAACCCATTTTTCTCTTAATGGTGGATTCAATACTCAAAACTGTCGAATATGGTCAACAGAAAATCCATAGGCAATCAGAAAGGTCTTAATGACAAGAAAGTCACTGTTTGGTGCGGTTTCACAGCTAATTTCATTATTGGTCCGTTTTTTTTTTTTTCGAGGAAATACAGAATGAAATAGTCGCAACTGCAACTTTTACTGGTAAACGATACCTGCAAATGTTAAGAGATTATGCAATTCCACATTTGCAAAACGAGAACGCGATTGAAAACATAATTTTTACGCATATTTACCGACTAGTATAAAGAGCAAGTCCTAATCACAATAAATTTGAGTAATTTCCTGTTTAAAAACATTTATTTGAATTAATGAAACTAAGCTAACTTTTTTTTATTTTCACCGCGTCTAAACAATCGACGCAAACATTTACCGTTTACATAATATTTCATTATTGAAACTGCCACAGCTGAATGATTCCGCTTGCATGTGCTACAGTTTATATTTACTTCGAGTTAATCTTACAACGTGTTTAATGATCTACGAACGAGCATTAAAACATCCATAATAGCAATACAATTAATCAACATCAAAACAATTAGAAGCGATAAAATCGGCGGAAATTTATAAAACACCTTGTCACAGGCGCAATTCCCTGCTATCGAATATCAACAATTAATAATCCAATTAAGCACAACACCTCACCTATTGTGCATACTTGACAGCTAACACTTGTTATAACAATGTTATCCTATAAATATAAACGTTGGTATTGTGAAATATCAACGCGACCCTAGATTGGTTGTTATATTAAGGCGTGGGTTTATATTATTGATATTCTTGTTTATATTTAATTTATTGTTATATTTATAGATCGATTATTTTTATGTAACTGAAACGCAAACAGTCTCTTCATGGGATGTAGATGATCTAATATTTGGAAACTATACATTTTTTGGCATGAAAGCAGCGTTCTTTTGAAATGTTGTGATTAGAATGCTGTCCTGGACAATGAAAGTTCATACCATAAGGTGGTCCGCTACAATCCTCAGAGAAGCATGCGAAAGATTGCCAAGGATATCAAGATAAGCGCCAGTTTCGTAAGAAGGATTGCCCACTCTGACCTCAAACTATCCTCCTACAGCTTATTGAGAAGAATAAGTTTTTACTGACGAGAAGCATGTAACAGGCCATCAATTCCCAGAACGATCGTATTCTTCCTCCAGATACCCCAACAGCTATTCAGCGTGGTCGAACCGTGAATCCGTTGGATCACCCGGCTTCTCCCATGGTTTGGGCTGGAGTTTACGCTGACGGCCTCATCTTCATCAATCCTGGAGACAAGATGAATGCAGATTACTACCAGAAGGAGATTCTGGAGAAGTAGGTGACCCGCTTTGCCAATTCCCACTACAAGAATTTTAATTGCACTTTCCAGCAAGAGTGCACTCGCCCATAAGGCGAGGTCCCCTTATTCATATTTACCTCGGAGTGACCCTCGTATTCGCCAGACCTGAACCTCATGGATTATTCTGTCTGGCAGTATTAGAGGCAGAAGCTTGTGCTACATCTCATTCAAATTAAGAGTCACTTAAGGTATCCCTTCTCAAGGCATGGTCCGATATTGATTAAAGTTATCTCTTCACCGTTGTGTCCTCATACCCCAACCGTCTCAAAGCTGTCATTGCTGCCAAGAGCGATCGTATTGCAAATCTTTGATTGTATCACATTGTGAAATTATTGAATAAACTATCTGTTAAAGAAACTTCGCTTGTGTTGATCGAGAAGAGTTGTCTCCGTCGTGGGACCACAATTTTGCTCCACAGGCTGATCCAAAATTAATGAGTCACACTGCCACATCCGTTGTTGTTATTATTGTTGTATTGTTGGGCAAAACGTCGGGTTTCGGAATACACCTCGTACTTATTGACATCGATAAATATGATCATTACCCTACTAGAATTTTACCGAATCCCGAAGTGTTCCAAGTTCCGGTAGGAATTCTTGACGTGTCAAATATCGTATTGATACGGTTTAACTTCCTTTTCCGAGATACTCCGACTTTATCCGTAAATAAAACCAATACACCCAGCCGGGTCTTAAACCTGCGTCGTTCGGATGGAAAGGAAAGTACGCTAACCGTTTGACCACCGAGGCGGTCTCTGTGTTTTTGCTACTGATTAACATGCAGTTAATAGAAAAACTATGGAATAACATATTTTTGTAAAAGATCAATATTTAACTGATCTCATAGGACCAATAACAACCGAGATAACAACAATGGCCCGTTAATATGGACTAGCCTGTATACTTATCAAATCATCTACGGGAGAAATTTATAATTTATTGCATAATTTTTCTCCTCTGGTGTAACATTTGAAATAATTAGCAATATGCTCATTATTTTCATGGGATTCTTGATAATAATGTATTGTATATATTGGGATTCTTGATAATAATGTATTGTATATATTATCCAGATGAGCAATTTCTATTGTGTGGCAGGTATTGCTCATTAATATGTCAGTTTATTCTATGTATTCCTCTATCTCTTCCAATTTAAAGTTTCTGGTTCTAACTGCGGCAGGATTCGTAGCTGTGCATTTTAATCCTTCCAAGATTCGCATGGTAGGGAACAATTAACTGTGCTACATTCTTTACGTCAAGAGGGTGAAGGTAGCAAAGCCGTGGATCATTTTACATACAACATTTATGCACTAAAGGCTTCCATGGTTACGGCAAGCGTAATACGTTAATTGCCACCATACAAACTTTTTCGGGTTCCTGGAGCCAAATTCTAATTTCCACTAAAAATTTTAAAACGTTAATTAAAATGATTTTATATATTTTCCGAGAATTGTGTCTCACGGACTACAAGCAAAAATTTTTGAACCCATGCCACGAGTACCAAATATTGTGCCTGCAATATGTAAGTTTGAACTTGTTCGTAATGGAACTTACAACTTAGTTTAGTACGATATACAGAAAAGCTCAGCTTATTGTGTTCTGTCGTTGAAAATGAATCCAATCGATTGAAACCTCCGATGAATTTAGTCCTCCTGAAAAAAAGAAAGCGGTGATTGAGATTCAGAATCAGTTTGCAAACAGTCAAGGAAAATGTCTTGTAAAGCTAGAATATCAAGTAGAAAAGTAAGTATGAGAACACTTATTTTTTATTAGCACTATTTGTTATTATTATTGTTATTATCAGAGCCGGGACAAGGGTGAGACATAAATGTACACTTTTTGATATAATTTAGGGGAAATATGAAAAATTCTCGCCCTGAAAACACGTACGGTTCTACCATTTCTTCAATAATTGAAGTGTTTTGAGGCGTTATCAGTTCAATTGGCCGATCGGGGCGCTCATCATCTTCAAGGGATTCTTGCCCCAAACGGAAACGTCTTGCCCAGTTTTTTACAGTGGAATATGAAGGAGATAAATCACCATAAACGCCGTTTAACCGCGCGGCATTCAATTTTCGTTACCTACGACATTTTCATGCATTAGTCACGTTGTCTGGCTGGCTACTAAAAACTACTATTCTTCAACTATGACGCAACGGAGTTTGAACACGCTCGAACCTTTATGTCAAGCCGAGAATTTGTGGCGCCTACCTCGCAATTCTAACTAGGCCTTTATTTGAAAATATAACGGTGCGAAAACATCAATTCTAAGAGATGAAAATCAAAACCATGAATAATGCTTCAAAAATGCAAATACAACTCTAAATATAGTTGATGGTATCTTAAAATAGATACCACGTCCAATTGCTTTTTTTGCAATTGGACGTGGTATTTTACATTTCTGGAAAGACGCTTAAAAAAAAGAATTCTTGAAACGGCGTAATAACTATTTCACTGTCGATGGGAGATTTACCGGAATATAAATAGCCGCAATTACACATTTCGCTGGCAGTCGATCAGATCCTTTCCTTGATATTGAGACGTTCCACGGATCGTTAAAGCGGCTATCTGAGGTGCGTGCGAAGACGGAGAAGGCTCTAATTCGACCGCGTGACAGGCCAGGACGTGTAGATGCAAATCAGGCTGACAGACTCATTTAGAACAGTTTAGGCCGAATGAATTGATCGACAAATATCGCCCGTACCGATCGGCTCCGGGTCGTTAGATAATGATTAAAAACAAAAGAGAGTCAAATATAAATCACACTAAACGACTAAAGCGGGAATCGTTGATTAGATCGTAGCCGTTGATTTATTCTTTAATAAATAAATGGATTGAGACGGTGTCTATAAATCGGATAAATCGTATACACACCCAAAGGATTGAAATGTATAGAAAGCTATGTCAAGAAATATTTCATTAAGGTGATTACCATCTAAGTAGTTATTCAGTTCCTTAGATAGGGAATCTTTCAGTTAAAATATTAATTATAGATTACAACATAATGTTATTGGGGGGAAGTTTAGCCGGTACATTGTCTTGCAAAACCAACACACCCTTTGCCCATTTTCTTCGCCTTATTTCTTTGGTGGCTTCTTTTAATTGATTCAGTAAGCTTCAATAAGTCTCCAGATATGTTGACGTCCTTTTCTTTGTAATCTATCAACAAAATTCCTTTGGTATGCCAAAAAATTGTAGCCATGGATTTTCAGGCCGACTCTGACATCTTCTTGGTAACCGGTGTACCCTTCTTATGCCATTACATCGACTGCTGTTTCGATTGGTGTTCTAAGTGGTGAACCCAAAAGTCTCATCTCCCGTCACAATTCGTTTCAAAATATAGGTAGGTTCATCGCCACACAAATCTGAAAATTGGCTTGACGCTTCGGCACGTTGGAAAGGCGTGGCAATTCTTGGCACCCATCTTCCGCTGACTTTAGTCATGCCAAGATGATCATGTAAGATCCTCAAAATGGTGGTTTCTGATACTCCTACTAATGCAGAAGACCCTCTTCTTCTTCTAATATTAACTATTCGACTTTTTCAACTATATTCGTTGTGGTGATCTCAACTAATCGTCCTGAGCGGGTATCGTCTTCAAACGACTCTCTGCCTGGTAAATCATAGTTTTACAACAGTATTGATTCCTATAAACGGATTCTATTTCGGTCAGTATAATTTGCGAAGTGTTTCCTTGTAATGTAAGGAAGTTGATAACAGCAGGAATTTGCTGCATGGTTGCACCTTCCTTCAAGATTAACATGTTTATAATGTGATATTTCGTAAGCGACTGATGTAGGCAAGTTGCTATTTAAAAGAAATACCAAGTTACCTGAGTTAATAAGATCGTAAGCAAATACACGTATTTTTTCCCATCCCTCCTATTCTGCGAAATGTCGGCCCACCGTTCGTATCTCCTCAATTATGTCAACATCGATATTTTTAAATGGCACCCGCCACTTTTTTCCAATTTTCAAAAAGCCTTTTCTTACTATAAATGATGCATAAATAATATTGGTGATTTACACAATAATCTCTCTTTGAAAAGTACATTTACTCAAAAAAAAATAAAATCCAGTTCTAGGCTACCCTTATCTAACGGGCCAGTAGGTCGTCCCGTGACCAGTGCTGCAAGTTTTGATTGTGGGAAAATTCTCATTGGATTCAAGTTTACAATCAACACTAAGGCAAGTAAACTGCATAGGTGGGTCTACTCGCAGGTTAAGGATTGACTTAACACTGTTGGACTTGCGTCTTAAAAGGACTAATCAAAAGATCCATAATATAGGGTATCAAAGTTGTGCTACATAGTTGGTTAAATCAAAGAATTCCTGCGGTTTGTTAGAGATAAAAATAAACATTTATTTCTAAAAATGTGTTTCTAAACGGAATAGCCTGTATATTTTACATACTTTGAAATAAAATTTAATTTTGAATAAATGCTTTTTAATACACTACCAACTAATACTAAAAATAGCAAACAATAAAAGTAAAAGTAAAGGTATTTTTGGTTGAATAGATCCTTATTCATAATCCTACTTAAACAAAATTGAAACTGGTTACTTTCATTCATATCTTTTATTTTAAAGTTACATAAACAACCAGAATATGTGAAACAACAGCTACACTTCTCGATAACATCTTCGTCAAATCCAGCGTAAACTATAATAGCAAAATATGCAACATGCGTTATCCGACCATTATGCGCAAGAAAGTTTCTTCGAAACTCCATTAGAAAAACCTAGAACTATGAAGTTTTTAGTTAGAATTCTGGCGAACGATCAAATTAACGAAATAAGAACATAGCTACGACAAGTCGACTGGCACGCGTTACAACAAGAACACCGTCCAAACAAGTACAGTTACTTATTAATTTCCATTATAGTTAAGATTTACCAAAGCATTTGTCCCCAAAAAACTAAAATAAAAAACACAGATAAACGAAAATTACCGTGGATAAATGACGAGATCAGAAATAAATGCCAGATTAAACGTCAATTATACGAAGCAATGGTAAATAAACGAATTAGAAGGACTACTGCAACCATTTAGACTTTGTCATGCACAAAGCCAAAAAAGATCACAATACAAATCGCATTCTTCAATTCTAAAACAAGATGAAAACGACTTGGAATCTAGTTAATGATATCACTGGTAAAGGTAAGCGGAAACAGACAGATACCGACAAATTCTGTAAACATCACAACACAACAGCTAGTGAAATAGTAAATTAATTTAATTCCTACTATATCAACTTAGCTAAATCCAATACCCACAGCAATGGCAGCATGGAGTACGTCTGTCGAAATAATAGATCCATGTTCCTATACGAGACAGAACCAGCAGAAATCTTCAACTTAATAATTTCTTTGAAAAACACCTCAGTTGCGGGATCGGACGAACTACCAACAAAATTAATAAAGAGCTGCGCTGACATTTTATACACACCATTAGCAACGTTAATAAATCTCTGTTTCCAAGCTGGTATATTCCCTGACAACCTCAAAGCAACTACGATAAAGCCTATCTATAAAAGTAGAGAGGAACATCAAATTAATAATTACAGGCCTATTGCCTTAATTTCAATAGTTGCAAAAATAGTAGAAAAGGCACTTCTAGTACGTTTAATAAAATTCGGTGAAATCTGCAACATTATAACACCGCTTATATGCAAGGACGTTCTACTACCAGAGCTACTTATATGTCAATGAGTAAAATAACACAAGCAATATCCGGAAAACAGGCCATAGCAGGTGTGTTTTTAGATCTCAAAAGCTTTCGGCAGTGTAGATCATGAAATTCTGCTACAGAAACTTGAACTAATGGGTTTTAGAGGAATTGTACATAATTTAATAAAATCGTACCTAACAAACCGGATGGAATGTCTACGCATAAGCACAAATGGTGAAGTACTACAGTCTCAATGGTTGAAGGCTGAGACAGGCGTAGCACATGGCTCAATATTAGGAGCATTTCTGTTCCTAATATACACAAATGATCTACCTCGATCAACAAACCATTTCATCAAAATGTACGCCGATGATACGTCGGTGATTATTTCGAAACAAAATGACAACGAACTTGAAGATGAAATCGTCAATGTTATGATGGCAATGGATAATTGGTTTGCTCAAAATAACTTGCTACTGCAACTAAATGTAAACAAAGCAAATATAATCAAATTTGCCTTACGATAAACTGACCCTTTAAGCCTAAACTATAAAAATCAACAATTAAAAAGTGCTAACCATGTGAAGTTTTTAGGACTTCAACTCGATAGTGCCCTGAACTGGAAGGAACACGTAAGTGCACTGACAAAGAGAATTTCAGGAATGATGTACGCGTTAAGAGTTATATCTACTCAAGTTTATGTAGAAGCTGCATTTTCTGCATATCACGCCTACATAGGTTCGAGGTTGTCGTATGGTATAACCTTCTGGGGAAATTCCGTTGACGCAGATCGAATATTTATCATGCAAAAATCGTGTTTAAGAAGCATCTTTAACCTGAAAAAAAGAGAGTATTGTAAAAGTATTTTCACACTATACGGCATACTTACCCTACCAGCGCTGTATGTTTTCGAGTGTGCATGTTTTGCAAAGAAACACCATAATTATAACACCCGCCAATGTGACACAAATACACAAAAGTGCTATCACACAAGTGCTAAAAATATACAACAATATTTCAAGTGAAATCAAAGTGAAAGAAATGACCATTTTTAAAAAAATAATAAAGGAAAAATTGGTTGAAAAGTGCCTGTACAACACTATTGACTTCTTTAAAACAAAAATTTTAACAAAATTTAAATGTAATTTCTGATAATTTTGTATACTAATAGATATTGTTTTTATGACGTGTTTCATACTGTATTAGTATCATGAAATAAATTTCGTTATTATACAATGCCTTCAATGATCATTAATTTGAACATTGTAACATTTTGCAAGAGGCAAACAATACTGGTCAACGGTGAATTTGTTAAATGTACAATTTTCTATGGGCCATTAGTTTCTTGTCAAAGACCAATATCAGCGCAATGTCATTGGTGAATTACGGAGGTGCATACATGTAACTATAAGAATACCTTCGCAATAAGCAACATTGCATTTGTAACAGCTTAATCGGTCCTGGGACTGGTGCATGGAGATCTTTGGAAAAGTGGTGAAAATACGAGATTCAAATATGCTGGCTGGCTGCTACTGAATTCTTAAAAGCTGAATACAGCAAAAAGTATTAGGGAAGTAGATTTTATTACATTAAAGATCTGTCAAATGTCAAATATAAAATATTGTAGTATCCTTGTATATGCAGATGATACGCAGCTGTATCATTCCTTCGCAGGTCAAAATCACGTGATAGCTATAAATCAACTGAATGAGGATTTTCATGCATTACATACTGTTTAACGTGAACACTCTTAACATTTAAATCCAGTGAAATCTTCTGCTAAACTTTTCGGTAAGAAGCACACTTGTGAACTTCTAAGCAATGCTTTGAAAATTACTATAGACAATCAGGAGTTGCCAATTGTAAATAAATGTAAAATTCTAGGATTAACTATTGACAACTCTTTCCGGTATTCTCATCAAATAAATATACAAAAACTGCCTATTTTAATTTAAAAAAAATCTACTCGCATATACATTATTTATCTCTAAATTTGAAAAGGCAAGTGTGTGAAAATTTGGTTTTGTCCCAATTCAATTATTGTATACCCGTTTACCATCCCGCCATTACCGTGTCAACATCGAACAGAATACAAAAATTACAAAATTCTTGCCTAAGGCTTATGTATGGTATACGGAGAAATTAAAGAATATCTTGTAAATTAACCGAAGCGAGATGGTTGTCGATGTATAATCGACAACTACTCTTTTATCATAAAATCATGCGAACAAAGCATCCAGAATATTTGTACGAACGAGTGCGTTATAGATTTCAAGTTCATAATCGTAATACGCGATTTAATTGCCTCCTACATTCTCCGCAACACAGATTATCGCTTTTCGAAAGAAGTTTCACGTACCACCTTTATAAATCGTACAATGGGGTTCCACCAGGTTTTTCGGAATTTAATTTCGGCACATTTAAACAGAAATGCTTTGAGTTGCAGATTTATATTATACAATTATTTATTGTAAATGTTTTGTTATTTTGTTATTGTTTTATTTTACTATTGTGTTTTTTTTTCTTACTTTTTTAAGTAGTACAGAATTAATACAATATTATGTTCATTCAGTTATTACTACTTTAAGCTCGTTGTACAATTCATATACAGCGTGTCCCAGGATTGATGTTACAAGAGGTGTGCGGAACTAAAAATCTTTCAATCTCAATTTGGCATTTTGGAACTAAGCCCTGCTTGGTTTGAGTCTTATCTTTACTTTACTTTCGATTTTTTAAAATTAAATAGCCCTTGACAGTTGAGTAAAAACTATTCTCGTTTCGGGTAAAGTACCTATTTCGTTCGCAATATGCTAAAATGTTACTAAGAAAAGTTGTTCAGAATGAAAAGTTATGCCGTTATGCAAATGTTCTGAATGATGGGCCTACTTTAATAAAATCCATTATTTGTCAATTTAGCATCAGGTAAAGTGGCTTTCTCGTTCACAGTTCCAAAGTTTTACTAAGAAAAGTTATTCAGAATGAGAAATTGTTACACAAAATTTCAACAAATTTCAAAAAAAGTCAGATACATACTTTGATTAAACCATTCTTTAGATTAAACAAAATAATGCACATTCGACAGCACGCGTAGCTAAACAGAGTAGCTAGAAATAATCTGATTGCGTGGCCTCCAAGGTCGTTCGATCTCACTAAATTTTTTATGGGGTCGCCTCAAAGACCTGGTTTACTCTCAACTCATACCCAACAGTAGATAAATACTAAAAGAAAGGACACGAAACGGTGTACATAAATACAGATAGAGGAAATTTGGAACAATTTCAGAGAATTCAGACATCGCATAGAACGGTGTGCAAAAACCAGTGGCAGCTATGTTGAATAAATAATTGATTGTAGGATAAAATTATTACGTGTTGTAAATTTAATGTGTGAGTAAATACAATTTATTTTGTTTAATCTAAAAAATGACGGTTTAACCAAAGTAGGTAGATCTTCTTGAACAACTTTTCTTAGTAAAACTTCGGCGTATTGTGAACGGAAAGGGCACTTTATCTGAAATGAAGTTGACAAATAATGGATTTTATCAAAGAAGGTCTATCATTCAGAAAATTTGCATAACTTTTCATTCTGAACAACTTTTCTTAGTAACATTTTAGCATACTGTGGACGAAAAAGGAACTTTACCTGAAACGAAAATAGGTTTTACTCAACTGCTAAGGCATACTTGATTTCAAGACATCGAAAGTAAACTAAAAATAAGTTTTAAACTAAGCAGGGCTTAATACCAGAAGGTCAAATTAGGATTCCAAGATTTTTAGTTCCTCACACCTCTCGTAACATCAACATGGGACACGCTGCATAAATTATTATCATTATTATCATTATTATCATTATTATCATTATCATTATTATCATTATTATTATTATTAAATGTTTGCCTTACCAAGCAAATAACCAATGCTAATACTTATTGAAATCCCCACGGAGTGTCCTTAGAAAATCAATCGACATCGCAGCTGTAATAATAAGAAAGCTAACAATATGATATCGATAGCTTCCAGCACCTTTTGTACCTTTCCATCCGATTACAATTACCGACGTGATATCCGTTTCCAGCGCTTTCGTTTCATCCGCGTCTTGCATAATAGAAATCAATTGATCATTTTGTCGTTTCGTTTAAATACCAACTCTATCTCACGAGATCCTGATCCGAATAATGGAATTAAGCGGGGGCCGAGTACCGACAGTGAACCTTTATTTTCGGAACCGGAACGACAGCGTAATCTCTTAATAAAAATAAAAGGTTTCCAGCTTTGAGATTTCCTGATCTCGCCTGGCCGTAATTCGAAATACGCTCTCAATTTCCAGCAATCCGAACCTAACAAAGAACAGCACTTTATATTTTAATTTGAATAAATTTCCACGCGGAGCTTTTGTCGGGGTGGGTAGGATTTCGCGCGCCAGCAAAAAAATCGGACCACTCTTCGCTTCATCGCCGACCTGTAAGCTCGGGGCAAAGAGAATAAAGAATAGGGCTTACTTCGCGCTTTCCAATCCGGGACGGTGGCTTCTTGAATATTCCCCGCTCCACTTTGCGATGCCAACGCGTTAGCGATGGTGTATTTAGATTCCGTTATACCGGTATCGGAAAATTAGGTTGGAACGTTTTCTTTTTGTCTCTGTTTCCTTTTTCTCGCTAATACCATTTTGGAAGTTCAGAGATTTAAATTAAAATGCAATTTGGCGGGATTAAAATAGCATACGATTATTGTTGAACAGGGTTAGCGTTCTCTGCAGAAGGTGAGACTGGTATGCTTTTGGCTGTGGCAGAGTTAGGAGATGTGCGCTCGAGTCCTATCAGAGGCGGTGACAAATTTTTCTGGCGGCTCCAGTTCAATCTCGGGCCACTATACGAATAATTAACTGCGCTTCATTCTTTACATCGAAGGAGTGATGGTCACAAAGCCGTGGAACACTTTACATACTAACGACTCATGGGCCGTCATCACACGTAAAAAAAAATTTTGAAAATTCATTCTGGTTGAGTATTTGATATCTTAGTCTTTTCTGACGGTGTTTCATTACCAAGAGTTGAACCAGGTGATTCAAGGCATTGCGGTTGTGTTAAGCCTTTACTAGAATCATTATCCCTCGTATCTTACAAGTTCGTTCACGACTCGTGATTAATAGACAAATTAAAATGGAACACCATCAGCAAAAAAATTTAAGACCAACGTACTTGACTCCAGTCCTGTACCGAACTTTTTGGAACCAACTAAACGTAATAATTAGAGTAACCTAAACTTGCGGACTCGCATAGGCGTCGGTATTACGGGTTAATATAAGAATACGAAAAATTCACAAATAAACTAAGCCGGTAGAGAAGCAGGCATGTAGTGTCGACCTTGAATATAAATCATGTTAAACCGTGCTGAGAGAGATTTCGTTTTAGTACCGGTTGAGCTGTTGCAGAGATTAGTCGAACGGTCAAGGTTATGTACTTACGTGCCGCTTTTGAAAATATAGCTGGTGTTTTTTGTGTGTTGTAATATTATACCAAGTACATAATTAGTGTATCGTTTCATATAGAACTAATATTTACATACCTAAGAAAACAATGCCTCGTAATAGATTTGCTACTAATGTACATAAGTATGTGTCACTTTTTCCCCATTTAAAATATGACGGTAGTGCAGTTTTTTGCTTAATATGCAATGCTCGTTTGGCATCATTGGACAGAACTGATTGCCAGAGGCATGTCAATGGTATTAAGCATATGTGAAATGCAAGAACTGAAATACCTTATACACCATTCCTCATACATTTATTAATTATGTTTACCTCTTGTAATCTTCCGTTGTCGTTGGTGAGAAAAGCAGCTTTTAAAACGTTTTGGCGACAATACGTTCCAAAGTACCCATTACCCTCACAAACACAATTACAGAATCATTTGCCGCGAATGAAAGAGATGCTAGAAAATGTGTGTAAACGTGATTTGTGTTCCAAAAAAATATGGATTACCGTGGATGAGACGACCGATATAAAGAAAAACAGTATTGTGAATGTAATAGCTCGCGTTTTATCTAGCGAGAACACAGCATCTCGATATTTGTTAGCTTGCAAACGTGTTCAACAATGTACCGCGGAAAATATTCAAAAAGTGATAATGAACGCTTTGAAAAAATTTAAAATTGCCCAAGATCAAGTTGTGATGATTGTGACAGATAGTGCAGCAACGATGTTAAGTGTTGGGCGATCCTTAAAACATATATTTCCTAACTTAATACATATCAACAATCAGTTCTTCAGTTACGATTGGTCTATATTTGTTATCCACCCTGGTTTACATCAGATATTATTCGTAATCTAAAATACAAAAATTTTTATCACAGCAAATGGATTAAGACTAGAAATATAATGCATTACAATGAATTTAAACGAATTAGAAAGTTAATCAAAACGCAAATTAAGAATATCTTGGAAATATTGAAGATTCTATAAAAACCTCACCTTCTCATCTATGGCAGTTTCTTCATGCTAAAAGGCGTTCCACAAGGATACCGGGCAGACTATGTGACGACCACGAAAATGATTTTACTGATCCCGATGATATTGTTAATGCTTTCGCTGATATGTTTTCTTCAGTGTATAGTTCAGAGGATAGCATGTCTTGGTCTCATTTTGATTACAATCCCTTACCTTACTCCTTTCCATTGGTTAGCGAAGATGAACTTGTAGCACTAATGGCTACTTTTCCCAACAAATGTACCGCAGGTGATGATATGTTACCCAGTTTTTTGATACGTGACTGTAGATTTGTTTTTGCATTTCCTCTAAAAATCATTATCAATCTTTCAATTTCATCTTGTACTTTCCCTGAACGTTGGAAAATAGCCAAAATTGTCCCAGTGCACAAAAAGGGCAATCGTGAACTTCTATCTAATTACAGGCCCATTTCCATAATACCCAATTTTGCTAAACTTTATGAGAAGGTATTATATGTTAGCATTTATAATAGCACTCGCTCTTTTATTGCCTTAAATCAACATGGCTTTATCCCCGGGAGATCTACAGTTACGAATTTGGCGAGCATGTCCCAATTTATTAGTGAAGTCTTGGATAGACGTGGTCAAGTTGATGTGATTTATACAAACCTGTCCAAGGCTTTTGACATGATCAATCATGAAATTTTGTTAGTGAAGCTGAGCTCCTTCGGTTTTGTTCCTTCGGCGATAAGTCTCCTCGAATCCTACTTGAAACAGAGAAAGTGTTATGTAACTTATAACGGATATTGCTCTCGTAACTTTTGTTCTTTCCTTTGGCGTCCCCCAGGGATCAAATCTGGGACCGTTACTGTTTGTGCTTTATATTAACGACCTGCTTTTGAAAATTGACCTTCCCACCCTTGCTTATGCAGACGATATTAAAATCTTCTCGGAAATATCTTCCGTTGATGACACGAGGAAACTACAAAATGGTCTTGTTATGTTAGTAGAATGGTGTGAGCTTTTTGGGCTCAAGTTAAATGTTGATAAACGCTGTGTACTTACCTACTCGCGTTCTTGTTCACCGTACTTATTGTCCTACCAAATCAGAGGTACCAATTTGTCGCGTAACCTTGAGTTTAAGGATTTGGGTGTACACTTCGATACCACTCTCACATTTAAGGCTCACATTAACAATATCTGTTCTGAAGCCATGAAATCTCTGGGGTTTGTGATGCGTGTCTCTAAATACTTCAATAATCCTTCTTTATTAAAGTCGTTATACTTCGCCTTTGTACTCAGTAAACTGGAGTATGCCGCTCTAATTTGGTATCCCTTATATGCTTGTGACCTAAATCTAGATCGTATCCATCGGAAATTTTTAAAATTCCTGTCATTCAAGATTGATGGAAGTTACCCTGAGAGAGGTACTCCACAGGATGGACTTCTGGTAAGGCACGACATGCTGTCTTTGAGTACGAGGAGGGATGGCATCTGCGAGAAATTTCTACAGAAATTGCTTAGAAATTACATAGATTGTCCATACATACTGGAACGAATGAATTTTCTTGTGCCCCGTTTGAATTCAAGATCTGATAGTGGCTTCATTCTTCCATTCGCAAGGACTAACACAATGAGACGAGCGCCGACGTATACTTTGTCCAGGGCGGCTAATAAACGTGACTTATTTAAGTAAAACATGTAAAAATTTACGCTTTATTTTTTTTTTCATGTATTGCATTGTGTTTTTATTTAGTGTATATACTTACCTACATTTCTCCTGTTATTGGGCAATATGCCTGTTGGAAAAATAAATGTTTATTATTATTATTATTATTATTATTATTATTATTATAACCTACGTGCCGCATGCTTTGCATTTAGTTGGTGAAGTTGTTCGACAACATTACGGAAACGTTGATCGGATGATTGGAAGTACTAAAGCAGTGTTTCGTAAATCTCCTAAACGTTTAAAAGAATTTCGTAAATTTTGTCCAGGTATTCCAGAACCTCCTGAACCAATTTTAACGCGATGGGGTACTTGGCTAACAGCAACTTCTTACTATTTGATCCATTTTCAACAAATTCAATCAGTTATAATGCGATTTAATCGGAATGAATCCAAAGCAATTAGAGAAAGTCAAAGAGAATTTCAAATTCCTCAACTTTTAGAAGATTAAACAACAATATGTACCAATTATACAGTATTACTAGATGCCATCAGAAAACTACAATGTACTGAATGGTCATTGCAGGAATCATTGGACATAGTGGAGAGTGTAAAAAATAAATTACACACATTAAATGATACGCCAGGATTATGCGCTAGTCAAAAGTTGGCAGATGTTTTAAGGAAAAATCTCGATTTTAATACTTTAGAGGCCGTTTATAATAAGTGTAAGAATAGTGAACTTTTAAGTGATTTTGAAAAACAGTTTCTACATCCAAATGTAACTTCCTTAGATGTGGAGAGATCGTTTTCTATGTATAAGAATATTTTTTCTTGTCGACGCACAAGGTTTAAAGAAGTAACTGGGGAAACATATGCAATGATGCAAGTTTACAGTAGTTCACATCCTGATGCCTCTAATTTGTTGAATAATTAGCAAGTAAGTTTATTTATGAATTTTTCGTATTCTTATATTAACCCGTAACACCGACGACTATGCGAGTCCGCAAGTTTTGGTTACTCTAGTAATAATTCTCCGAAGTTTGTTATTTTCCGAAGGGTGGGCGCTATAAACGAAACTACCCGACCATCAATTAAACGGAATTGTTAAATTGGATTTATGACATGTTTGCCGGAGCTCTCCTTAACCCGTCAACATGCAAATATTGACGTGAACGATTGTGACACTCTCGTTTGGGAAACTCCCGTTGATATTCGAAGCGTATATTCTACATTAAATTCAAAGTGGTATTTATGCAGGCGATGAGGCATTGTTACAATGTAACATAAACTAAATATGTAACACCATTTTTCGACTTCCCTGAAAAAAAAATTGATTTTGGAGAGAAAAATGGAATGTATTAAAGGAACACTGCAGGAAGATCGAAAATGTCAAAGTATTCAATCTTGGTATTGACGGAAACATAGGCAAAAAGATTTAACAAATTAAGGTAAGGTAAGCGAAACTATACTGTGTGACTGAAATTTAAGAGCTTGTCACGTGGGTTAAGAGAAAAATTAAAAGCAAAACTGCCAAAATATAACGGCAAATTGTTCGAAATCGGAAATAAAAGAATGCACATACACTGTGCTTCAAAAAAAAAAACGTAATAAGGCTTGAAACTTCTCAGACTAATCTCGTATGTAAATTTAGTGCATCCAACAAAATTTAAAAACTAAATTTAAAGATACCTTGCCTCTTTTTTGTTTCAATATCCATCCTCGCTAAGTATCGGCTTTTATGCCCAATATCCATCATACATCTTCAACACAAATGAGAATAAAGAAGCTACAGGATGCAATAAATTAAACGACACCATTAAATAATCTAACCTAATAATTCAAGCAATTAAACCATTATGAGACGAAGTCATAGGGTTAAATCAAGTTACAGGACATCTAAATGCATTCGCTTCTAAATGTAGATTGTAGAATTAATAATTGTGACGCCTGACGCAGTTGATCCTTTTGCACGATGCACGTACCACATATACACCATACATACATCGCCCAAGACAGCAGCAACTTCAAATTGTGATATATTTATGTAGGCATGAACTTTTCGTTCGCAGGAGAATTAATAACAATTCCTCTAAATGCCAGCAAGGCATCGAATTAATTTATATCTGTACTTTCCGTGTAGACTTAGCGTCTACATACATGGAGAATCTAATTTTCTAATTTAACCGCCCTTAGAGGACGACTGCACCGCAGGAACTCGTACCCGGCTTACTTCTGGGCATTTCCATAAATACATGCATACTTTGTGTGATAGTCTAGCGTTCCTAGACTTGCGTATTATACAAGACTTGTACGGTCCTTGTATTTAAACTATGTTTAATTAATTGCTTTACAAGGGTGCTTCTGTGTATGTACTTATATCATTAAGATAACTGAAATTTGCTGAAAGTTAGCTGGATACTGTGAAAATTGTCGTAGGTTTCAGAGTTTAGCCATCAAAGGTTTTAAGTAATACTTTGTTTGTTGAAATGTATGCTAAATTCTTTAATTGTTGCTATAGGATAATAATAACACTGGGTGTCCCAGATTAAATGTTACAAGCGATATCTTCCTTATTTGTAGAGATATAAGATGGAGCAGAGTGTCGTCGAAGATAGTTTGCAGAATCACTTTTTACTACTAAACCACCCTCTAAGAAAGCTTCCCCAAACCAATTTCACCCCTCACCTTTTTTACTTTATGACTGATGTATTAGAAGTTAGGAATACATCGGTATAAACAAAAATTTCATTTAACAAGCAGCTCAAATATAATTCGGCTTTGTTCTTTGAAAAAGATTTTACACAAAAATAAAAGGATTTTCGGATAAAGGAAGTAAGAATAATATTAACTATGAATTCAAGTCAGATGCGAAGCGGTGGAATAGTGGGAAGTTAAGCACACGACCCATAGCATTACATTGTATACATCTCTTTCTAGCACCTACACGAGTCGCGCGGAAATTCTGTCGAATCTATAAAAGTTCTAAGCCGCGTTTCGTATCCGGGAGCACCTTTCGGTTTTGGAAACAAAAACTCATCCAAATTTTCTTCCGTAACCTGAAAATTCCGTGACAAGGTACTATCGTGAACCGAGGTAGAGCTCTCACAACTTAAGAAGTACATATTACGTCATACATAACAATGACGTCAAAAAATTTTCATTGGCGTCGTAAATTTAATGCACAGGAGGTAACCGGGGTAGCGACAAAAATAAAACAATACATTTGATAAATAATATATCTCAATTGTGTAATCAAAATAAATTGTTAATTGTTTTCTGATGTCATTTCAAAATGTAATTAACACTAAATTTGCAATAAAAAGCTCAAATAAATTAACCTCAAAGTCACTAAATTGCATGTGTAATTTTGAATTTTTGACATACCCACTTCTTGTTGATTTTTACATTTTAGATTCTTACGTTTCGGTGATTTGACAAATACTGCTTTGGTATGCGCCATTAAAGCGTCTACCTCAGTATAACATTTTCTGATACTATCCGCCACAAGATTGAAAGCATGAATTTTACACGTAATGTGTAACAAATTAGCAGAATGCTTTTTAAGAGACCGGCCTACAGAAAGCATGTTTGTAGCACCATCACTCACTAACATTAAGAGTTGGTTTGTTGAAAGTTCAAACTTGTCCAATGTATTTAACACTAACTTTGAAATTACTTCGGCAGTACACTGTTGTATTCGTTTTGAGACTAATAGAATTGAAGGTGCCGATTGATGTGGTTCCAATTTGCGTGCCATTACATTAAGAACAGAATGTTTCTTCCGATCTGTTGTTTCGTCGACACATAACCACAATTTTTGATCTTTCAACTCCGATTTTATTTTTTGTTCAATATGTTCGCGCCCAGATGGCACAATTCTTCGTAACGATGTTCGACTTGGTAATTTGCACTCCGAATAGTTATTCCAAAAGCAGATAAATGGTTCCTTGTCTAGTAAATTAAACGGTATATTACATGCGATAAACGTAACGCATAAATTAAATATAAGTTTTTCATTGTCTCGTGCGCAATTTCTTTTGAGATATGCTTTTCACTATTTACGTGTCGTAGACAATGTTGTCTGGACCAACACATTAACGGGATTTTACAGATTACACATTTAATTTTAGCACCTTCATATATTAAGTCTGGAATTTCTGCAATAAATTTTCGAAGTTTGTCCGACCGCGGTCGTTTTGCTGACGAAATCATAATTTTTCTAGGACAAATAAACAATTGCGCAGACGACTGGCAGCGAAAATGTCCGTACTGCTCCGCAGACGAAGTAATACTACCGTTCCTCTCGGTCCGAACTGATTCTACGCCGATGCGCGGTACCGCTCGTGGCCAGCGTTACTCATAACTCGCGGTTGGTTGTAGAGTATTTAAATGACGTATACCCAAATAGATGGCTCGTCACTAATGGCTCTACTCAATGGCGCCAGACTTAAGCCCACTGTATTTCTTTTTGTAGAGGTATTTGCTTTATACGATAATGTATCCGTCAGAACTTTAAAATTTTCAAGTACATCTTGATAATTTTCCCTACATCTACCACCAGTTATAATTCTTATTATATAGTTCTGTGGAGGAAAAACATCAGAGTCCGTAGCAGACCCATCCACTATCAAACCTGAATACCTCAGTCTCGATTCTACTTGCTTCGGATTACGGAAGAGAAAGAAGAACGCAAAATGTTATAGCAAACCTAATATCAGTATTTCATATAAAACTAGCACCCTTTTAGGACATGATGCAATTGAAAGAGCAAATATCCACCAATATGCAAGCAATATCAAATTCGAATTTAATACGGTAGCATTAGTTCATTACTACGCAATGAAGAATTCAAAATATGCATTTGAGCAGCGATTGTACGCATTGCGGAAATTAATTATTTCCATGATATATCGGTCCCGTGTTATGTGCATGTGGGTATTTACATATATTACGCGTAGATTGTACAACATATGGATGGGTTGCGTGCGATTTACGTGAAATGAAATTTATAAACACGGTTTCTGTGGCCTACAATCGATAGATTATTGAAAATAATTGACGGTAATTTATGGAATATTGAAATGCGGCACGTGGAAAAATAATGTTCGAAATGTAAAGCTAACTGACACGAATTTATTAGTGCTATAACGCGCTGAGTAAAACGCACATTTTTTTCTCTCCAAAATAAATAATAATGGTTAGCATTAATATTTAAAATATAACCGACAGCGATTATACATGGCATCGAAGGCGGTTTTGCGGTATTAATGATATTTGTTGGAAGTTTTTATAAATTGGGAAAAACGAAATATTGCAGACGGCAGATTTATTTCAAATTATTTAGAAATATGAAGCGGAACTAAGAATGGCGGAGATTAGGTTGAGCGCTAATATTGCTATTATACATTGTTATGGTTCCTAAATGTTTTGTTTAATATAATTTTCACAGCAATTCTGAGAAGTTTTACTCATTGAAACAGTTTCTAGATCAACCCCGTAGAGTAAAAGGTCGATGTTATTGTAACTATTTTCAAATACTTTTAGTAGAGTTGCCCACTTGCGCCAACGTGCAGTGGCGGAGGTTCGATACAACCCTCAGTATAATTGTCTCAACCATATCTGTTGTGTACACATGTACGCTCCCGTAAATACTATTTCGTAGTTCTACGTTTGTTTTAAAAATATTGCTTACGTCGCGAAAACGACCTATGCTGGACAAAGCTACAGAATTTATAGCAGAAATGCCATGATGGCGTTAAAATTCAATGTGTAGTTTGTAATATCCCTTTAAAGTGTTGGTCCAAAAGGGATTGTCTATGTCACGTAAATAGTAAACAGCATTCTTAAAAACAGAATGCACACGACACTATGACAAATTTAATTTATGTGTTACCTTTATCGCATGTAATCTACCGTTTAACTTACTAGACAAGGAAGCATGTCTTCTTTTGGAATAAATATTCGGACTGCAAATTACCAAGTCGGGCATCGTTACAAAGAATTGGTAAGCCTGAGGAATCATTTGCACGTATAGATGTCGCTGTGCCTAGGCACAACGCCCCCTTGCGTTTGGCAGCCCAGGAGCTGCCCGATAGGTGGTGGACATCTACACTCCGGTTTGTCTGGCTACCCTCTGGGGCGGCGTGTCTGTGTCTCTTGGCGGTAGGTGTCGCCAAAAGACATATTCAGCGCTGTTTTGGAGATTAGCAGCATAAACCGAGAGGCAAACGAAATTGTAGCAGCAGAAGATAGTGCTCAGAACCATGCTGATGACGCCGGATAGGTAGAAACATGTTCATGTGTTAGCGCTATTTTCTCAATACCATGAGCTATATTAGCATTAATTTTTGGTTATCGTTACTAGGCATTCTTTCCACGTGTAAAGAGGAATAACTTCACCATTTCTCCACGTTTGTCGTTGTCTGGACTAAAAATAAATATTTAGTACCATCACTCCGAAGATCGGAGACTCGAGGGGAAATAGGAGCTTACGAAAAGGAACTAATATCCGCCAAAGGGAATTTCACATTGACCGAGTGGCCATACTGAATACACTATACATGCGAATGACAGCTGCATTAGACGATGTAAATATACACCTCCATCATACATATTTTAGTGATCAGTAGTTAATGATATACAAAGTGCTTCAGTGCACGCCCTCAATTACGTAATTCCATAAAACCCTGTAATAAAGATTCGTCCATAAAATCTATTACTTCCAATTATGCGAATATAAATACACTTGAAACAGTAATTATTACGACTCCTGCTCCCCATAAAACCCGTCGCTGATGGCTTTTAACATCCAGGCGAACTCTTTCAAAAGCAAATCATTCCTAAACCTCACGCGTGCACATCGGACGCCACCCGAATTGGCACCAGCTTGCTTCTCATAAACCACGGAACTTACTCCTGCAAGTTGCTTGAACTGCATACATTTTGTAGCTGCTCAGAATCATAATTGCACTATTTTTATTTCGATCGTAAACTCCAGCTCCAGTTTATATTGCGAGAATATCGTAGCGTCATTACTGGCCGACTTCGGCTCATAAATTTGTCGCTCGTCTGGGGACGCGCTATACCAGTATTCATTTGCATAGAAGTAAATTGATTCAATTTAATGAATTCATTCGAAACGAGCCCGTTTCCTATTATATGCAAGCAATAATAATGTCTGTATTGGTGGGTATTATGAGAGCAAAGGCGAGAAATATATTTATATGTATGTATGCCATTGTATGTATAATTTAATCTCTCATGCGTTTAAATATGGTCCCTGAAGCATCGTTCGAAGGACTTCGATTTCAAGGTCGTATAAGCATTCCGTTTAATTGAGTTGGGTGTTGAAAAGTCGTTAAATTATTTCATAAAAATAAGGAGGTTCGTAAATATGCAAAAGAGGTGAAACTAGTGTAATTAAATCAAGTTATATCGACTTAAATTAAATATAATTGGTATGTCTTTAATTCAATAAAGAAAGTTATTTTCGTGCATTTCAGGTTAAGGAAACAGTAGAACCGCCGAGAATTCCTCGTACCTCGAACGGCCGCCCTGGCCAAATTGACCGGTGATTAAAACTCAATTTTGTTTGGACTGCTTTTATTAATTAACATAATTTGTTTGCATAAAAGTGTATATTTATTCACAAAATATAAAAATAACTTCTAACTTAACTTTGGTATTTTAAATATCGTTACAATTTTTGCAGTAAGTTACTTTAAATCTACATTTTCCACATATGTTCTTGTTACAGTTCTTACATCTATCGTAAGTCTTATTTTCACATTTCTTTTCTTGACATGTACGTCTTTTGCGAGATTGCTTATCTGTCTTTGATCCAGCCTGTAAGTCCTTGTCGCTGTTCTGTCCTGAGGGTCTTCTTCGTTGTTATTGGATTGTTGCGAGGGTTCTTCTGCCAATTGCAGAATGAAGTCGCGACGTTTTATTTTTCCGCCAGTGATGTCTTTGTATACAGCAAACGCAGTATGCTATCTCGCAGAAATTACTTGCCATTGGGAATTGTCTTTTGATTTGCAAACTGCACCATGATTGAAGGAAAATCCCTTTTCTGTTGGTTTCTTTTGCTGGCGATTAGAACGAACAGACGTTTTCACTTCCTGCTTATCACTGGAACT
This sequence comes from Dynastes maya, assembly GCA_029619315.2. Classification (NCBI taxonomy): domain Eukaryota; kingdom Metazoa; phylum Arthropoda; class Insecta; order Coleoptera; family Scarabaeidae; genus Dynastes; species Dynastes maya. The sequence continues at coordinate 45,119,428 of JAROYE020000005.1, forward strand.
AGCACTAGTCACTGGAACCGTTACATCACAAACTGTGTCATTGTCAGATTTATCACTAATTTGTTCCTCACTCGCAACAACTCGAGAACGAATTTCGTTTTCAGTGTCTGTACTAACTGATTTAGAATCATTCTCGGAGTTTCCTGGTGAAAGATTTTCCAGTTCGTCTAAATACGCTAAAGCTTGTGCAGCCGAGAGGTCTTTACTGGACCACATACTGTTCAATCTAACTAAAAATGCACTTTCAGAGTACTACCGATCTTTTTATATGTTCACAATAGTACAGGTTGAAACTTGCAAAATATTTTGTGCGCATGCGCCAAATTAAGTCTACGACATTAAAAAGAGCACGAGTAGAAACAGGTTCTTTGTCGAGGGCAAGGCTGAAGATGTCGAAACAAGTACGAACAAGTACTAACAAATAGGAACAAGCTCTGATCGGTTGATGCAGTTATATGCCTTGTTTTATATGTAATAAATGTTAGAAATTATGTATATATTTACATAAGGTACATGCCTAAATGTTCTTTCAAATGTTGCAACCAAGAAAAAGAATTGACAAATTAAGTTTGTCAAAACATTTTTTAACGTACCGGTCAATTTGAATGGGGCGGCCGTTTAACAGGTTAGTGATCGTATATTGGTGGAACAAATATATCGGTTACTAACAAGACTATAAACAAGTCATAACCTGAATAATTCGTTCGACAACTCTTCCGTACATTATCGTGTCCGGTCGCATTGCTCTCTTGCTGGGCGATAGCGCACACCGGTGTCCGCTAAAATTTTTGCTGGGCCAGAGCGGACACCGGTGTCCGTTGCTTTTTTTGAAAAATCTAACTTGCAATTTACATCAAAACAATGTTTGGGGACGGTAAGGTATTCAAAAGTTTCAGAATTTGATAAAAAAAATATCTTAGCACAGCGAGCAGTTTTATCCAAAACATCTGGCGCTTAACCTATTACGGTAAAATTTCCCAGAACACCGCTTAGAGTTCTACAAAATATTCAAAATTTTGTAAGAGCATTGCCAAACTAAATTTAGGAAAAGTCACATGATTTCAAGATCATATCAAAATTAATTCCGTTGAAGAAAAAACTTTAAAATTGAAAGACGGTCAAATTGACCAGTACGGCGGTTCTAGTGTTAAAAGAGGTAATCCAAACATTCTAGTAGCAAACTACACAGGCTCACGGAGTCAAAATTATTATTTAGACCTCACAGCGGTGTTTTCAGGTCTATTGTGGCCCCTCATTTATTAGATCGTTTACAGTAATTTTGAGCTTTTCACCAAGAACCGAAGTTTTTTGTTGAAATTGCTTAAAAATCCAAAATGTCAAAGGCCTCTGTGGTTAGGTGTCACAATCCTATAAATAAGTAAAACTAATACTAATCTAAGCTAAAAACTACATAAGACGTGTCGAAAAGTATTTGAAAAGTAGGTGTCACCTCAAACTGCAATTGCGCATTAAGGAAGTTTTTCCTATTTGTCAGTTGTAAGTTTTCTCTGACCGTCAGGTTGCATTGCATTCTTTCGAAGCAAAGAGGATTTTCTGGAGATTCGTAGCTTACTGTAGAAATAACCTTATCCTTCTGAGTATAAACAATAAAGTTCCCTACATCTGGATACCAATACATACTGGCATCGAGATATAGCCGATACTATTGCCAGAATTGGCGCTAAGAAGATTCCGCTTGGGCTAAAACCTTTAGTTGGCATATGACTTAACATCGCCAAAATGCATGTTCCCCACTGTGCCGAATAGGAAGTTCTTGTTACCTAGCCAAGGCAGAGCTGGAAAGTTTGGAGAACTTGGTAGAAAATCTGTCTTTGCCATACTCGAATAAAGAAGTTGTTCAAATATGGCACTTATGCTAGCAATGCGCACGTAGCGGCGCACTGTGACGTATGTGTGACGTCAGCAAGCGCGAAAGGGAGGGAGTCACGTAGACAATGAAGTGCGTCACTTGCACGATAACTACTGTTTCTTTAGACTGTTATTAAGTTAAATAAAACCAATAAAATTACAATTTCGCGTAGTTTTAATCATCATAAGTGTACAATACAATCAGAAGTATCTGCACAGAGTGCCGACTGTGGTTAGAAGAGGTAGTTGATGAAATACTTTGCCATTGATCAGATCTTCTGCAGAATACCTCATTGAGTGCTCTTCTGGAGTTTGTCAAAATTATAGATCTACTTACATAACCCACCGTCAGTAGATCTTATCGGTTGATGCAGATAACCCGGTGTTACCAATGTAAATGTAATGTGTTTGTGGCATGTAATTTAATAACGCAAAATGAGATTTTTCAGTTGTTTACAAAATAAACATTACAAATTGCGAAAAGTTCTGTATATCTAACTAATACTCTTTGAAATAATGTAGAATTTTCTTCATTAAAGAAAAGGAACTTAACGGCAGTTAATAATCCGTATCCACAACTTCTTTGTAAGTATTGGTTCATTTTTGCCTCTCACTGTACACCGAAAGATGTTCTTTCTTCTACCATCACAATCGCAATAAAATAAGCGAAATAATTGCAGCCTTCCGAGTAGAGGAAATGTAAAATTGTAACCGGCAGGAATTAACCGTCTCGCGCAGGATATAAATTAACCGTAGCCGGCGCTAAATAGTGTGAGATAAAGCGCCGTTTGCGTAAATCACTCACACACACGTGAAACGCGAAACCTCATCATATATGTATGTACTACGTACAGGTACGTAGAATACACTACGGTTACGATCTCGCCGCACTAATTATAAATATTAAAATAATAGACGATTTCAACACCTAAAACGAGAAATCTTGGTTGAAATTTAAACGGGCTTTGATTTATTTAACGATGGCACTGGTAGAATGAGTACACTTTAGGTTTTCTACAGTAGAAATTTATTTACTGAATGGACTATTGCTTAATGTTACGTCGTGTTTTTTTTTGTTTTGATTTGGTGTTTAAAATTGTTATAGAATCCAAGGATAAAACAATTAGAACTCTATTTTAAAGCCTTATTAGTCTTTGAGTAGTGAGACCATAGAACCAAACGAAATAATCAAATAGGTTTTCAAGATGGAATCCTGTACTTCCTTTGAGCTTCCTCAAAGCCTTTACAAGAAACGCAAAGCACTAAACTATGGAGTGTTAACAGTAAGTAATAGTTTTGTTAACTGCCCATTACTATTCTCCTTCACTACGGTTAACGTTCCACTGGTCGCAGATATAATAAACAACATCGAGTCTACCTCTGTTGACTAGGATGGTATTAGCATTGTGATGATTAAGATGTGTTGCCCAGATATTCTGCCTTTCATAACACACATCATAAATTGTTGCCTCATCGACTCGAAGTTTTCTCATAGGTGGAAGCACGCGTTTGTCATTCCCCTTTCGAAGGTAGCGTACCCGAAGATTTTAGAGACCTTCGACAGATTAGCATCCTCCCGGTTATGTCAAAAAATTTGGAGGAGGTCTGGTACACAGATGGGTCCAAAACGGGCACTACATCTGGCGTTGGTGTGTATGAGGAAAACCAGGGATACAAAGTATGTGTATCACTTGGGCGATACACCACGGTATTTCAAACAGAAATATATGTTATACAAACTTGCGCGTGGGAGAGTCTGCGTCGGCGACCGCGGGGTGAGACGATTTGCATTCGCTTTGACAGTCAGACAGCCTTAAAGGCACTAGCATCTTATCGTATAACCTCCAAACTAGTATGGGAGTGCCTGCAAACCCTAATGGCTCTATCTAAACACAGCAAGGTCACACTGGTGTGGGTACCAGGGCGCAGGGGCATAGCGGGCAATGAAATTGCAGACCAGCTAGCGAGGGAAGGTTCAAAAATGAATTATATAGGCCCTGAACCGGGCCTAGGTATTACCAAGAGTGCAATGCGTGGTGCAATTAATGAGTGGATCATAACACAACACCAATTAAATTGGAAACATGCAGCTGGACAAAAGCACAGCAAACGGATGATGGGAAGACTGTCGCAACATCTGACTGCAGACCTGCTTAAATTAAGCAAGATACAGCTTAGGGCAGCAACATGTCTATTAACAGGACATGGCTGTTTGAGAGGCCACTTGCATAAGATGGGGATCTACAAAGATCAACCCTTATGTAGACTTTGCAATGAGGAGGAGGAAACAGCCCCTCATATTATTTTCGAATGTGCAGCGTCAGTTCAACGCAGATTCGCTATGCGAAGCACAATTGAACTACCAATGGGGAAAGATTTACTACGTAGGCTCTTAAACCTGATTGCGGGAACTAACCTATTCAAGTAAAACAAAACCGAAGCAGGAATAATATAATAAGCTACTAAGCTTCAGTGTTACGGATGTAAAGACCAGCCCTGCTTTGGTAGGAAAATCAATCAATCAATCAATCAAAGGCTCATTGTTATTGCTTTTACTTATAATTTCTTTATTTTGGTTGAAGACGATATATAGGCTGGATGAGTTACAAGTTGCTTCGAATGAATTTATTATTTATCTGTCTTCTGGGAATTG